>CAWUFW010007972.1:0-600000 GCA_963921515.1 Calotriton arnoldi | reverse complement strand
AAGGAAATTCAAGTTACCGGTAAGTACGGTTAAAATTACTTTTCAGGACCAGTACTGGGCTGAAAGATGCAGCACTGAGGTCTCTCCTGATAGCAGGTGAATAAATCGGAATTCGTATTTCGGCTGATTTTAGAGGAATATTTTAAAGTTCCAAAACTCCAAACTTAGAAGAATTTCCAAGTGAAACCAGTCAATGTTAGCCTATGAAGGAAATTCAAGTTACCGGTAAGTACGGTTAAAATTACTTTTGAGGATCAGTACTGGGCTGAAAGATGCAGCACTGAGGTCTCTCCTGATAACAGGTGAGTAAATCGGAATTCGTATTTCGGCTGATTTTAGAGGAATATTTTAAAGTTCCAAAACTCCACACTTAGAAGAATTTCCAAGTGAAACCAGTCAATGTTAGCCTATGAAGGAAATTCAAGTTACCGGTAAGTACGGTTAAAATTACTTTTCAGGACCAGTACTGGGCTGAAAGATGCAGCACTGAGGTCTCTCCTGATAGCAGGTGAGTAAATCGGAATTCGTATTTCGGCTGATTTTAGAGGAATATTTTAAAGTTCCAAAACTCCACACTTAGAAGAATTTCCAAGTGAAACCAGTCAATGTTAGCCTATGAAGGAAATTCAAGTTACCGGTAAGTACGGTTAAAATTACTTTTGAGGATCAGTACTGGGCTGAAAGATGCAGCACTGAGGTCTCTCCTGATAACAGGTGAGTAAATCTGAATTCGGATTTCGGCTGATTTTAGAGGAATATTTGTATGTTTCAAAAATCAACACTTAGAAACTTTTTCAGCAAAAAGCAGTCAATGATATGCTATGGAAGGAAATTCAAGTTACTGGTAAGTACGGTTAAAATTACTTTTGAGGATCAGTACTGGGCTGAAAGATGCAGCACTGAGGTCTCTCCTGATAGCAGGTGAGTAAATCGGAATTCGTATTTCGGCTGATTTTAGAGGAATATTTTAAAGTTCCAAAACTCCACACTTAGAAGAATTTCCAAGTGAAACCAGTCAATGTTAGCCTATGAAGGAAATTCAAGTTACCGGTAAGTACGGTTAAAATTACTTTTCAGGACCAGTACTGGGCTGAAAGATGCAGCACTGAGGTCTCTCCTGATAGCAGGTGAGTAAATCGGAATTCGTATTTCGGCTGATTTTAGAGGAATATTTTAAAGTTCCAAAACTCCACACTTAGAAGAATTTCCAAGTGAAACCAGTCAATGTTAGCCTATGAAGGAAATTCAAGTTACCAGTAAGTACGGTTAAAATTACTTTTGAGGATCAGTACTGGGCTGAAAGATGCAGCACTGAGGTCTCTCCTGATAACAGGTGAGTAAATCGGAATTCGGATTTCGGCTGATTTTAGAGGAATATTTGCACAATGGTGAAGGGAGGGGCGGGGCCTGAGGTGACATCTGTGCAAACGCGCCCCGTGGTGCGTTTTAAGTTGGGGGATTAAGTCCCCTTGAATCATGAGGGTCCCTACGGGCCAACTAGCCCACCAGGAACCTCCAGTATGCGCCAGGGGGCTGCGTTGCAGAGACATGTACAGAGGCCACACCCCTTTTACACCTCTCTGCAACGCAGCTCTGTGGTGCTTTCTGGACGTACCTGTTGGGCTAGTTGGCCCCCAGGGACCCTCAGGATTGAAGAGGATTTAATTCCCCATCTTAAAACGCGCCACGGGGCCTGTTTGCACACATGTCACCTGAAGCCCCGCCCCTCCCTTCACCACTGTGCAAACGCGCCCCGTGGCGCGTTTTAAGTCGGGGGATTAACTCCCTTGAATCCTGAGGGTCCCTGGGGTGCAACTAGCCCACCATATACCTCCAAAAGCGCCATAGAGCTGTGTTGCAGAGAGGTGTAAAAGGGGCGTGGCCTCTGTACACCTCTCTGCAAGGCAGCCCCTGGCGCATACTGGAGGTTCCTGGTGGGCTAGTTGGCCCCCAGGGACCCCCAGTATTCAAGGGGAATTCGTTCCTCCTCTGCAAACGCGCCAGGGGCGCGTTTGCAGAGTGGTGAAGGAAGGGGCGGGGCCTGCGGGCCCGATCGTTTTTTTTTTTTTTCTTTTTTTTTTGGGAGGGGGGCCGCGTGGCCCCCTCCCGAGCCACTACTTGCCCCGGGGACCCCATCCCCCGGGCTGGCCCTCTCGTTGGGGACTGTGGGGGTCCCCAATCCCCCCACAGTCCCGCCGGCTCCCCGTGTCCTACGGGAGCCGGCATTGCTTTACACATGGGGAGCAGCTAACATGCTGCTCCCCATGTGGAAAAGCAATCGGCTTTGGATATTGGAAGAGCTCTCTCTTCCAATATCCAAAGCAGATTGCAATGACAGGACGGGAGCCGTGAGGCTCCCGTCCTGTCATTGCAAACAGCAGTGTCCCGGGGTAGGCACCCCGGGACACTGCAGGAGCCGGCCCTGGGGGTGGTGGTCCCCAGGGCCATCAAGGGCTCCAGGAGGGGGCCGCGCGGCCCCCTCCCATTCAGTGCACAGCCCCGGGGAGGTGGTGGTCCCCGGGGCTCTGGGGGTCCAAAACGGACCCCCATTGTAATTTTTCTTAGTGCCTTGGGGAGGTGGTGGTCCCGGGGCGTGTGGGGGCTGGAGCCCCCCCACACAGGTTTTTAATTAAAAAAAAAGAAGCCCCGGGGAGGTGGTGGTCCCCGGGGCTGCGGGAGGGCTCAGAGCCCTCCCGCACCATTCTACATAAAGCCCCGGGGGGTGGTGGTCCCCGGGGCTTGGGGGGCCCTTAGAGGCCCCCCACACATAAAATTAACCCCCCCCAGCATGCCCCCGGGACTTGGCCCACCCGGGGGCCAATTAACATCGAAGCGCAGGAGACCGCGCTTCGATTTTTTTTTTTTTTCGGCAGGGTTCGCGCTCCCTGAGCGCATCCTGCCGATTTAAAAAAAAAAAAAAAAATTTTTTTGCCCAGGGGGTCCTTGTGGGACCCCCTGAGCAGACCTAGGGGGTCAGGGTGTTTCTACCCTGCCTCCTTTGTGCGCTTTGCGCACTTGTTTCTGTCCCTCGGTTCTACCGAGGGACAAAATGGCTGCCAACACTTCCTGATTTGGAGTGTTGACAGCCAATTAACATAAAGCTCGTGCTCGGGAGGATCCGCGGCCCTAGATATATCTATCTTTTTTACTTTTCATTTTCTCAGCAACTACTGAACGGATTTACACCATTTAACAAAAAGGGTTCTTTCTGAACCAAGAACTGCCTCTTTGCCAAATTTGGTGTAATTCCGTTCAGCAGTTCGGGCTGTAGCCGTGTCTAAAGTTTCCTATGGAAAATTGCATGGGGAAAACGCGTTTTGGGACTCCCTTTTTCTCGGCCCCCGCTTGACGAATCCCCCGAGACTTTCAGGGTAGGAGCGGACCGGAGCGCCCCACAAAGTTTGAAAATTTTGCGAAGATACGTCAACCGGCAAGAGAGTTATTTCAAATAGAATGTCGCGGATTTCCTATGGATAATAGGTTGTAACTATAACTATCTACTGGCGACCGCCAGTAGATAATATATATATATATATATATATATATATATATTGTGTGAGCAAGGCAGGAAGTCCCGAAATGTATTACAGCGTATACTAAATAAACCGAGACAGAATCGCTGATCTAAACCCCGTGTCGGTGTCCGCTTTTTTATTGAAGGAATTGGAACTGGAGTTGATATATATATATATATATATATATATATATATATATATATATATATATATATATATATATATATATATATAATTCACTGAAAAAACCATAGGTTTTAGGGAGAGTTATAGTTAGTTGGACATTGCACTCGTACAAAACCCGTGAAATTCCCCTGTTATAGTTAGTTCAGCTAACTATAACTCGCGCCCCGCAATGCACTGCTGATGACGTCACATATTACATCACTCATGACATGGTCAGTGACATCACTGATGACATCACTGATGACATCTCAATTGACATCACTGATGACATCACTGATGACATCATCCAGTGACTGTGTGTTTCTGTAAAGTTTAAATATGTTTAATATATATAGGGAAAGGTGTATTGAAGAATGAGTGGGTGTATAAGTGTCTGAATGGATGATTTAGTACGTGAGTGACTGACTCTACAAGTGAGTGATTAAACGTATCTTACTGAATGCATGGGTTAGTGACTAAACTGTGTGAATGTCTGTATCCGTCTGTTTGTTGGTGTGTAAGTGGATGCATGGATTTGCGAATAGCTACATGAGTGTCTATATGGGTTATTGATTGGTTCTCTGAGTATCTGTATGGCTGCCTGAGTGTTTGTGTGGGTGGGGTGTGTGTGACTCTATACATAGATGTGTGAGTGGGTGATTCACTGGGTGCATGATTTCAAGAGTGCATCTGTGATGGACTGCTTGGGTGGGTGAGTGTGTGTATGGGTGTGTTAGTGAGTGAATGTATATCTCAGTGGTACATGTGCGAGTAACTACATATGTAAAAGGCAGTATATATGTGTGTTAGAGTATTTAAATGGCTATAAGTGAGAGTGTGTTATTGTGAGAGTGGCTGTATGGATGCGTGTGTGCTTGTATCAGTTATTGTATAAGAGCGTAAGAATGTGCTAGTATTTGTATGAGTAAGTGAGCTGGTGTGTGTATAACTGTATAGGTGAGTAAATGGGTGTGTGATTAATTTTTTGCATGACTGACTAGGTGTGTGAGTACCTCTATGGATGAGTGGCGGTGTGTGAGTATTTATATAGGTGTATGAGTGCATATGATAGTCCTGTACTGAGTGACTGTAAGTATGAGTGACTGTACAGGTGAGTGAGTGGATGTGTGTGTAGACCTAAGAATCAGTGAGTGGGTATGTAGTTTTTGGTGTTGGAGTGTCTATGGTTTTGAGAATGGCAGTCTGTAATTTAGAGTGGGTGTATCAAAAGTTATATTAGGGTGTGAGAAGATGCATGAAATTATCACATGGATGATGTCATCAGTGATGTCATTTGAGATGTCATCAGTGATGTCATCAGTGATGTCACTGACCATGTCATGAGTGATGTAATATGTGACGTCATCAGCAGTGCATTGCGGGGGCGCGAGTTATAGTTAGCTGAACTAACTATAACAGGGGAATTTCACGGGTTTTGTACGAGTGCAATGTCCAACTAACTATAACTCTCCCTAAAACCTATGGTTTTTTCAGTGAATTTCAAAGGTTTTTTAAATGCTAATTTCTAACTATAACTTGTCTGAAACCTATGGTTTTTTCAGTGAATTTCAAAGGTTTTTTAAATGCTAATTTCTAACTATAACGTGCCTGAAACCTATGGTTTTTTCAGTGAATTTCAAAGGTTTTTTAAATGCTAATTTCTAACTATAACGTGCCTGAAACCTATGGTTTTTTCAGTGAATTTCAAAGGTTTTTTAAATGCTAATTTCTAACTATAACGTGCCTGAAACCTATGATTTTTTAAGTGAATTTCAAAGGTTTTTTAAATGCTAGTTTCTAACTATGCCAACAGAGGTAGGACATGTGAAGAAAGAAGAAAAAACGCACAGAAAGAAGCAAAAGATGTGCAGAAAGAACCAACAGAGGAGCAGAAAGAGGCCTTGTTGCAAAATCATCCTGTGCCCACAACTTTTTCAGACGGGTACTGGTGGTAACTGACTCTGACTAACCAGAGCCAGTGCGCGTTTGCACAGTGGTGAAGGGAGGGGGCCTGAGGTGACATGTGTGCAAACGCGCCCCGTGGCGTGTTTTAAGTTGCGGGATTAAGTCCCCTTGAATCCTGAGGGTCCCTGGGGCCCAACTAGCCCCCCAGGTACCTACAGTTAGGACCACAGAGCTGAGTTGCAGAGAGGCGTTCCGAGGCCACGCACCTTTTTCACCTCTCTGCAACGCAACTCTGTTGTGCTTACTGAAGGTACCTGGTGGGCTAGTTGGCCCCCAGGATTCAAAGGGAATTAACTCCCCAACTTAAAAGGCACCACAGGGCGTGTTTGCGCACATGTCACCTGAGGCCCCGCCCCCTCCTTTCACCACTGTGCAAACGCGCCCCGTGGCGCGTTTTAAGTTGGGGGATTAGGTCACCTTGAATCCTGAGAGTCCCTGGGGCCCAACTAGCCCACCAGGTACTTCCAGTAAGCACCACAGGCCTGCGTTGCAACGCCTGTAACAAATTGTGCAGTTGTGTTTAGGTAGTGAAGAGGGTCGTGCTGGGGGTAGTGTTTTAGTGTTTAGGGAAGTGCAGTGGTGTTTGGGTAGTGTAGGGAGTCGTGCTGGGGGGAGTGTTTTAGGGTTTAGGGTAGTACAGTGGTGTTTGGGTAGTGTAGGGGGTCGTGCTGGGGTTAGTGTTTTAGGGTTTTAGGGTTTAGGGTAGTGCAGTGGTGTTTGGGTAGTGTAGGGGATACTGCTGGGGGTAGTGTTTTAGGGTTTAGGGTAGTGCAATGGTGTTTGGGTAGTGTAGGGGGTACTGCTGGGGGTAGGGTTTTAGGGTTTAGGGTAGTGCAGTGGTGTTTGGGTAGCGTAGGGGGTACTGCTGGGGGTAGTGTTTTATGGTTTAGGGTAGTGCAGTGGTGTTTGGGTAGTGTAGGGGTTCGTGCTGGGGGTAGTTTTTTAGGGTTTAGGGTAGTGCAGTGGTGTTTGTGTAGTGTAGGAGGTCGTGTTTTAGGGATTAGGGTAGTGCATTGGTATTTGGGTAGTGTAGGGGGTCATGCAGGGGTAGTGTTTTAGGGTTTAGGGCAGTGCAGTGGTGTTTAGGTAGTGTAGGGGGTCGTACTGGGGGGAGTGTTTTAGGGTTTAGGGCAGTGCAGTGGTGTTCGGGTAGTGTAGGGGGTCGTGCTGGGGGAGTGTTTTAGGGTTTAGGGCAGTGCAGTCGTGTTCGGGTAGTGTAGGGGGTCGTGCTGGGGGAGTATTTTAGGGTTTAGGGTAGTGCAATGTTGTTCGGGTAGTGTAGGGGGTCATGCTGGGGGTAGTGTTCTAGGGTTTAGGGCAGTGCAGTGGTGTTCGGGCAGTGTAGGGGGTCGTGCTGGGGGTGGTGTTTTAGGGTTTAGGGCAGTGCAGTGATGTTCGGGCAGTGTAGGGGGTCGTGCAGGGGTGGTGTTTCAGGGTTTAGGGCAGTGGTGTTCGGGCAGTGTAGGAGGTCATGCTGGGGGTGGTGTTTCAGGGTTTGGGGCAGTGCAGTGGTGTTCGAGCAGTAAAGGGGGTCATGCTGGGGGTGGTGTTTCAGGGTTTAGGGCAGTGCAGTGGTGTTCGGGCAGTGTAGGGGGCGGTGCAGGGGGTGGTGTTTCAGGGTTTAGGGCAGTGCAGTGGTGTTCGGGCAGTGTAGGGGGTGGTGCAGGGGGTGGTGTTTCAGGGTTTAGGGCAGTGCAGTGGTGTTCGGGCAGTGTAGGGCGTTGTGCAGGGGCTGGTGTTTCAGGGTTTAGGGCAGTGCAGTGGTGTTCAGGCAGTGTAGGGGGTCGTGCTGGGGCTGGTGTTTCAGGGTTTAGGGTAGTGCAGTGGTGTTCGGGCAGTGTAGGGGGTCGTGCTGGGGCTGGTGTTTCAGGGTTTAGGGCAGTGCAGTGGTGTTCGGGCAGTGTAGGGGGTCATGCTGGGGCTGGTGTTTCAGGGTTTAGGGCAGTGCAGTGGTGTTCGGGCAGTGTAGGGGGTCTTGCTGGGGCTGGTGTTTCAGAGTCTAGGGCAATGCAGTGGTGTTCGGGCAGTGTAGGGGGTCTTGCTGGGGCTGGTGTTTCAGGGTTTAGGGCAGTGCAGTCGTGTTCGGGCAGTGTAGGGGGTCGTGCTGGGGGTGGTGTTTCAGGGTTTAGGGCAGTGTAGTGGTGTTCGGGCAGTGTAGGGGGTCGTGCTGGGACTAGTGTTCAGGGTTTAGGGCAGAGCAATGGTGCTCAGGCAGAGTAGGGGGTTGTGCTGGGGGTGATGTTTCAGGGTTTAGGCCAGTGCAGTGGTGTTAGGGCAGTGTAGGGGGTCGTGCTGGGGGTGGTGTTTCAGGGTTTAGGGCGATGCAGTGGTGTTCCGGCAGTGTAGGGGGTCGTGCAGGGGGTGGTGTTTCAGGGTTTAGTGCAGTGGTGTTCAGGCAGTGTAGGGGGTCGTGCTGGAGGTGATGTTTCAGGGTTTAGGGCAGTGGTGTTCGGGCAGTGTAGGGGGCTTGCTGGGGGTGATGTTTCAGGGTTTAGGGCAGTGCAGTGGTGTTCGGGCAGTGTAGGGGGTCTTGCTGGGGGTAGAGTTTCAGGGTTTAGGGCGGTGCAGTGGTGTTCGTGCAGTGTAGGGGGTCGTGCTGGGGGTGGTGTTTCAGGGTTTAGGGCAGTGCAGTAGTGTTCGGGCAGTGTAGGGGGTCGTGCAGGGGGTGGTGTTTCAGGGTTTAGGGCAGTGCAGTGGTGTTCTGGCAGTGTAGGGGGTCATGCTGGGGGTGGGGTTTCGGGGTTTAGGGCAGTACAGTGGTGTTCGGGCAGTGTAGGGGGTCGTGCAGGGGGTGGTGTTTCAGGGTTTAGGGCAGTGCAGTGGTGTTTGGGCAGTGTAGGGGGTCGTGCTGGGGCTGGTGTTTCAGGGTTTAGGGCAGTGCAGTGGTGTTCGGGCAGTGTAGGGGGTCTTGCTGGGGGTGATGTTTCAGGGTTTAGGGCAGTGCAGTGGTGTTTGAGCAGTGTAGGGGGTCTTGCTGGGGGTAGTGTTTCAGGGTTTAGGGCAGTGCAGTGGTGTTCGTGCAGTATAGGGGGTCGTGCTGGGGATGGTGTTTCTGGGTTTAGGGCAGTGCAGTAGTGTTCGAGCAGTGTAGGGGGTTGTGCAGGGGGTGGTGTTTCAGGGTTTAGGGCAGTGCAGTGGTGTTCGGGCAGTGTAAGGGTCGTGCTGGGGGTGGTGTTTCAGGGTTTAGGGCAGTGCAGTGGTGTTCGGCCAGTGTATGGGGTCATGCACGGGGTGGTGTTTCAGGGTTTAGGGCAGTGCAGTGGTGTTCGGGCAGTGTAGGGTGTTGTGCTGGGGCTGGTTTTTCAGGGTTCAGGGCGGTGCAGTGGTGTTCAGGCAGTGTAGGGGGTCGTGCTGAGGCTGGTGTTTCACGGTTTAGGGCAGTGCAGTGGTGTTCGGGCAGTGTAGGGGGTCGTGCTGGGGCTGGTGTTTCAGGGTTTAGGGCAGTGCATTGGTGCTCGGGCAGTGTAGGGGGTCGTGCTGGGGGTGATGTTTCAGGGTTTAGGGTAGTGCAGTGGTGTTCGGGCAGTGTAGGGGGTCGTGCAGGGGCTGGTGTTTCAAGGTTTAGGGCAGTGCAGTGGTGTTCGGGCAGTGTAGGGGGTCGTGCTGGGGCTGGTGTTTCAGGGTTTTGGGCAGAGCAGTGGTGTTCGGGCAGTGTAGGGGGTCATGCTGGGGGTAGTGTTTCAGGGTTTAGGGCAGTGCAGTGGTGTTCGGGCAGTGTAGGGGGTCGTGCTGGGGGTGGTGTTTCAGGGTTTAGGTCAGTGGTGTTCGGGCAGTGTAGGGGGTCTTGCTGGGGGTGATGTTTCAGGGTTTAGGGCAGTGCAGTGGTGTTTGGGCAGTGTAGGGGGTCTTGCTGGGGGTAGTGTTTCAGGGTTTAGGGCAGTGCAGTGGTGTTCGGGCAGTGTAGGGGGTCATGCTGGGGTGGTGTTTCAGGGTTTAGGGCAGTGCAGTGGTGTTCGGGCAGTGTAGGGGGTCGTGCTGGGGGTAGTGTTTTAGGGTTTAGGGTAGTGCAGTGGTGCTTGTGTAGTGTAGGGGGTCGTGCTGGGGGTAGTGTTTTAGGGTTTAGGGTAGTGCAGTGGTGTTTGTGTAGTATAGGGGGTACTGTTTTAGGGTAGTGCAGTGGTGTTTGGGTAGTGTAGGGGATCGTGCTGGGGGTAGTGTTTTAGGATTTAGGTTAGTGCAGTGGTGTTTGGGTAGTGTAGGGGGTCGTGCTGGGGGTAGTGTTTTAGGGTTTAGGGTAGTGCAGTGGTGTTTGTGTAGTGTAGGGGGTCGTGCTGGGAGTAGTGTTTTAGGGTTTAGGGTAGTGCAGTGGTGCTTGTGTAGTGTAGGGGGTCGTGCTGGGGGTAGGGTAGTGTTTTAGGGTTTAAGGTAGTGCAGTGGTGTTTTTGTAGTGTAGGGGGTCATGTTTTAAGATGCAATGCTCCAATACCTGACCAGTCTGCACTACATAAAACTGCAAAAAAACTAAAAATAAAAAGTGTTTTGCACACTTTTGTCATTGGGCTATATGTGGGCTACATCTGGGTAATATTTGTGCTACATTTGGGCTCTTTTTTCACTGGTGGCCATCTTGGAAGACTTCTTTGTTATGAAGTTTCCTAATTTCTTCATTTACTGCAGTCTCCTCAGTAGGAAATGCTTTCAGTTTTTTACTTTGATTCCATCAAGAAGGCATTCAGATGTGTCTCACATCTGCCATAAATTCAGAATGTTAGCACTCTAGTTGCTCATTAGATCACTGGAGTAAAGCTACTGCTCACCAGGGAGTTAACTGGTAGTCTGCTGCTGGTATTGAAAGTGATTGTTTCAGTCTGCATGTCAGAATTTTCTAATGCAATAGAACAGGATTTGAGATCTCACTTAAAACATGCCCTAATTTTTCTTTCTGCAGCACTAACCATAATTTCTATTTTCAAAAAGAACCCCTCATTTTGTTGCTTTTTAAATTAAATGTTTTAAGTGTTACCGGTTTATTCCAATCAAGATGGCTTCAGGTGTGCCATACTTTTGTCATAAGTAAGGCTGTTAGCGCTCTAGTTGTTCTTTAGAACACTCTGGGAAGCTGCAGTAGAACACAAAGGCATCAACTGGCAGGCTGCTCCTGTTGAAATATAACAGGAAGATATTTGAGATCACACTTGAAATATGTCTTAATTTTTCTTTCTACAGCACTAACCATAATTTCTATGACAAAATGAACCCCATCATTTTGTTCCTTTTTAAATTAAATGTTTTAAGTGTTACCAGTTTATTCCAATCAAGATGGCTTCAGGTGTGCCATACTTTTGTCATAAGTAAGGCTGTTAGCACTCTAGTTGTTCTTTAGAACACTCTGGGAAGCTGCAGTAGAACACAAAGGCATCAACTGGCAGGCTGCTCCTGTTGAAATATAACAGGAAGATATTTGAGATCACACTTGAAACATGTCCTAATTTTTCTTTCTACAGCACTAACCATAATTTCTATGACAAAATGAACCCCATCATTTTGTTCCTTTTAAATTAAATTGTTTAAGTGTTACCAGTTTATTCCAATCAAGATGGCTTCAGGTGTGCCATACTTTTGTCATAAGTAAGGCTGTTAGCACTCTAGTTGTTCTTTAGAACACTCTGGGAAGCTGCAGTAGAACACAAAGGAATCAACTGACAGTCTCTGCCCTTGTTGGATGTACATGTTTTACTGAGAATGTCAGACTTCATTCTCACATGAGTGAGAAAGATAATGTGAATTTACAGAAAATATGCTCTCATTTTAGCTTCTGGAGCACCTTCCAAACCTACATGGGACAAGCATGAGAAAATAGTGTTCTCTCAAACATGATTCATGATATCCCAGCAGAAGGTTTTTCACATGGTAAAATCACCTTAGAATACACCACAATTCCTAAAATTAGTATGGTACCATCAACAAATAAATTCTAATGTAACTAAAGCCTGTTATCACCCTTTATAGTTCTCCTTTTGGTGACCCTCAAAATCTTCTATTCACTACAATGCATTTCAATGAGGTACTATCATTTATATTGGTCCCAAGATGGCTGCCAGCAATTCCAGGATGAAGTGCTGACAGCCAATCAGATCTCACGATGACATGTGTGGTTAGGCTCCGCCCAGATATATATGTGACTTTACTTTTGATTTTCTCAGGAACTACTGAACGGATTTACACCATTTAAGCAAAAGGCACGACACTGAACCAAGGGCTACCTCTTTGCCAAATTTGGTGTAATTCCGTTCAGCAGTTCGGGCTGTAGCTGCGACTAAAGATTCCTATGGAAAAATGAATGGGAAAACGCGTTTTGGGACCCCCTTTTTCTCGGCCCCCGCTTGACGTATCACCCCGAGACTTTCAGGATAGGAGCGGACCGGAGCGCCCCAACAAGTTGGAAACTTTCGCGAAGATTCGTCAACCGGCACCAACGTTATTTCAAATAGAATGTCGCGGATTTCCTATGGATAATAGGTTTTAACTATAACTATCTACTGGCGACCGCCAGTAGATAATATATATATATTTGTTTTCAGCATGGCATACTGTGAATCTGAATATTAGACTTTACATCACAGGACGTTACTCTGCATGCCTTTATTCTGGAGGTGTTACAACGCAATGACCTTTACAACATGTTCTAATACACCACAGGACTTTACAATGCATTACATTTCCCCTGCATTGTAATGTCTGATATATATGTATGTGTGTATACATGTGTCTGTATACATATAGATATTTATTTTTTTCACATTTATTTATTTATTTATTTATTTATTTATTTTATAGTTTTATAGAGCGCGAACCAGACCCGTGAGGGTATCAGAGCGCTTTACAGGATTAAGGGTGGTATACAAAGCATTAGGAGGTGAGGGATCAATTGGGTACAATAGGGGATACATTATACAGGGAAGCACACAGTCCAAAGTCCCAGCTACAAGTGGGATAAAAATTAAAACAAGAAGATATATTATGCACGAGGGCACGCAGTCTCAACTCTTGGGGGGATACCCAAGGCGTGCAGGAATAGGTATCATCGGTAGAGGCCGTGGATAATGCCGAGGTGGAGGGAGGAACATGTCATTGAGGTGATTGTGATGTATTCATTAGGCGATATATGCTTTAAAAATATATCTTTATGTATTTATTAAAGATAGATAGATAGATAGATAGATAGATAGATAGATAGATAGATAGATAGATAGATAGATAGATAGATAGATAGATAGATAGATAGATAGATAGATACTTTTCTTTCCTATTTGGGGGGATCTGTTTTTGGATATCCCCCAAAACCACCTTTTTTTGAGCCCCTGATCTCCCTTTACCTCTTCTTACCCCTAAACCCTAACAAACCCTATACCTTCTTAACATCTACTCACTCCTTTGCCCTAAATTTAACATTTACCTCTACCCACTCCTAAGCCCTAAAGTCTTACCTTTCTTTACCTCTACCCATGCCTGAACCATATACCTCCATTTATCTCTACCCATCCCTAATCCCTAACAAACCGTTTACTTCGACCCACATCAAAACCCTAAAATCACCAATTTCCTCCCAGTTCCTCGAACCACCCTGGAAACCCTAAAACCATTCTTATGTCCTTTTACCACTACCCACCATTCAACACTAAAAGCACCCTTTTACCACTACCCCTTGACCCTAAATTCACCCATAAACCCTTTACTAAGCCCAACCCTAAAAACCCTGAAATCACCCTTATGTTCCTTTTCCACTACCCACCTGTAACTCTAACACAACCCGTTGCCCCCTTCACCACTACTCACCCTTTTACCCTAAATTCACCTATAACCCCTTTGCCTCTGCCCACCCTAAATCCTAAAACAACCCTTACCCTTTAATGACATAACCCCCCTTTACCTCTACCCGATCTTTTACCTGTGGGGTAAAGTCCAGGGTGGTAAAGGATGCGTGGGAACAACCCAGAGGGAATCACTTACCCGTGATGTACTTACCTGTGTCAGAAAGATAGTGGGCCAGTGTCAGCAGATTAAAGTCCGCAGCAGAAACTTCATATACTGTGAATTTTGGTGGTAAGTTGGATTTTGGTGGTAAAGTGGATTTTGGAGGCACGTCCCAGTGTGTCTTTTGTTTCTACAAGTTCAATTTCATAATTGCCTTAGTTGCTGTGGTATCATTGGTTGTTTTTTTGTAGTTTGCGTAGTTGGCAGATTAGGATAAAGTGTTTTGTTTTGTAAAATGTTTCTGTGTTTCATTCTTTATTCTTTATAGATTGTATATCTTTTTTCAATATTATGTTATGTGCTTTTTAAAGAAGTCTGGTTTTTTTGTTCTAAGTGTTTCACTTTAGTAGATTTAGTAGATTGTTTTCGGTGTGTTTTTTTCTGATCTTTTCCCTTTTGCTTTATTGCTCTCAATTTACAGATGTGGCTTCAAGTATAATGTTTGCTAATGCAGCACTGGAGCGGATTATGAAAGCCAGTTCATAACTGGAACCAATGAATGATTCAGATCGCGACATAGCAGGTCAAATGTGATTGGGGCTCTGGCAGTGATTTCTCTATTAGAGAATAAATCTCGGATGATTCAGATTTCTACAATGTTTGGGAATCAAATTCTCTGTTTGTTGAGAAGGAAGTTGAAGCTCAAAGGATAAGGGTACATTAAGCGTACCCACAGTCTGACAGACTTTTGCCTTCTGGAGCAAGGGTGGAGGATCAGCTGATGTGAGTTGCTCCAGATGGAGTACAACCTGTTGCATCACCGTTTACTGGAGTTTCTGGTTGTTCTGTAGACACAGACATTTACACTCTAATTGATTTTTTTAATGTGTTTGTAGATGATAGGTTTCTCACCCAGTTGCTTATACAAACAAATTTCTATGTCAAGCAGTATTTGATGCAGCATAGCAAGAGGCTACTGCTCCATTCAAGAGTACACCAGTGGACTCCAGCCAGTGTTGAAGAGGTGAGGAAGTTTCGGGGTCTTACGCTCCCTATGGGCATTATTTACATTCCATGTCCTTTCTCTGGTCTCATGATCCAATATGGTGCACAGCATCTTTCTCTGCTGCCATAGGTAGAAATAGTTTCTTGCTTCTGCGAATATGTGATGTTACAACGCGATCAAAATGATCGCGGTATGTAACATCGCAGTTTTTACAACGCAAGTTGTTACAACGACTTGCGCTAGAGGGCGCTGGACTTAGGAGTAGTAAGATTTACTATTCCAACACCAGTCTACGTACAGTAGGGAAGGTGTTGGAATAGTAAATCTTACTATTCCTTAGGTTATAGCGCCCTCCATGCAAGTCGATGTAACGCTTGCGTTGTAATGGCAGCGTTCTAAATGCATCGCGGTGTAATCACCGCTATGTAAAGGATGTTTCCCTGCTTCTGCAGCACATGCTGCATTTCAGATATAATGCACCGGCCCTTCTCTGAGACAATCTAGACTCAGGTTGTCTCTTCAAAGTTCGTCTTGTGCTGGACCACTTTGCTGTGCCTTTTTTAAGAAATGCGTACCCTTGGAAATAACATAGCTGTGGACGAGTCCTTGATGTTATACAACGGGCAGCTGCTGTTTTAACAGTACAGAAAATGCAAGGAGCTTGCTGTGGGATCAGATTTGACCTATTTTATGAAAGCTCTACTGGCTATGCCTACAACTCTACAGAAGGAAGGACTCTAGCATTTCACCACCTAGTTGTTATGAGTATTTAGATACCAATGGAAAAATAGTTTGGAATCTTGTGTGTTCCCTATTGAACAAAGAGCTCACGCAAACAGTGTACTATATTTATCAGGACAAGTGTGGGAATGCTGGATGTTAAAAATTAAATGAAAGGTATACTTACGAATGTGAAGACTCTGGACTCATGGCGGAGATCATCACACATAAAAGATAGGAGATGCAGAGGCATAAATTCCACATGTAGATTGTGAATAGCAATTTGCAGTACATTTTGTAGCTCTACAAAACGCAGTTTGTGAATAGGCCCCAGTGTTTTTCCTTTCTCTTATTCTCATTGTGCAATGGTTGCTTTTAGACTCTGGTTTGGATGATATTGGTATTTTCATGTTTGTTGTTGTTCTTTGAAAGTCAATCTGAATTCTAATAACATTAATTAGATTAGAAAGAACTGTCAAACATCGCTCCTAAATTACATGCAGTGGGAGAAAAGCAGGGAAAACTTTACTGAAAGGGAAGATAGGAAAATATGTATGGACTATTCCATAAAAACTACAGATAAAAAGTGAATTTACACGAAAGATAAGATGCAGGATAAGATAGGGGCAGTCAGAATTCCAGTGGGTCTGGTAAAAAGTATTTAGGTGCATTTAAATTAACTGATGAAAACTGTGGTTGAGGAAAAGGTGGAGTAGGATCAATCTATCAATCAATCAGTCAGTAGATTTGTAGAGCGCTTCTTGTCACCCATGAGGGTATCCAGGCGTTGGCAGGGTCCAATCAAATTAGTGAAGCTGAACTCAACAACCTCGCTGGAAATGCTATACAAGGAAAACAGAGCAGGTAGTTAAGAAGTAGTGAAACAGCGAATGCATTTGAACGCTATTGAAAGGAATCGCATTTGAAGAGATTACTAAAATAACAGCCAGCACAGTGCAGTGGTTAATTTGTAAAAAAAAAATAGGTGACGGGGCTCTCGTCAAGAGAGAGCTTGCACCAGCCCATTTCTCCTGTTAGCGCCACCGAAAACAGAACCAACTACTAACCATGAAAGTGGGGAGAGGATGTGGCGTAATGGCCAGAGGTGCTGACTTGGAGCTGGGGAACCAGGTTCGAATTCCAGCGTTGGCTCGACATCCTGTGATTCTGAGCAAATCACTTAATTCCCCGTGAACATAAATGTCCATAATAAGCGGTTATGAAAAGCGCTGGTGTTGATAATTAAGTGCCGGTGCTGAGCTCCGGAAACCACTGGCTCAAATTAAGCTCTGGCACAGAGACATAATAATGGAAGTACGTTCAGCAAAAACAGAATGCTTTTATAAAACAGGCAAAAAACAGTTAAACGTAAACTTAGAAGGTAGCAGAGAATAGGATGGAAGACCAGAATTGATTGACAAAAGGAGTGAGTGAGGGTCAAGAGTTTGAGGTAGCCAATTGTAAATCACTTGCTGAAGACTAGAAAGTACAAAAAGGAGGGAGAGAGAACAACAGACAAAGGGAGAAATTTCCACTGTAGATTTCTTGAGAATCGAAAGGACAGTAGAATCTTTGAAGGAGACAGAGGGGAGAAACAAAACAGAGGACTGAAAGGTAAGAAAACAGACATTTTCTGTGGTGAAGTTAGCGGAGATTTGAGGAAATGGCTGACTGTGGGACTAAAATGCTGAAGACAGCGATGGAGCTCAGCGTCTGAAGTATTGAGAGAGGTGGAAGTAGAACAAGGATGCAGTGGCAGCTGGCATGTATGGAGGGTTATGGGCCGGCCAAAGAAACATGCGCACTTTAAACTTAAAGTGCCCTACCCATCACTGCTCTCTGCTGCTGCCAGTCAGCAGCGGCCCTGCCCCCGTCCTGATGCTCGGCTCGAGACAGTGTTATTGAAAATTAAATGGTAATAAATGAACTTTATTACCATTTTATTTTTCATCTCTGGGGGCAATTTAGTTAGTGGGGCGACGCTCCTTCACCTTCACGGAGGATCCGCCACTGCAAGAATGCCAATGAGAGGTGGTCATCCTAGCCTTTTCTACCCCTGGTTTGCTCAGTGGTTCCACTGCCATTGGTTGCACTGCTCTCAGAGATCATGACAGCAGCGACAGGAACAGATTCTAAGAGTCATGTTCACTTTCTACAGTTTCCACTACTTCCCCTTCCTCTAACATTTTATCCCCTTAAAAACGACCTCATGTGGAACCAATGGCAGCCATATAAAGTCATCAGTGAACGAAGCGTACATTAAGTCACCTCCGTTTTCTCCGCTATTTGGTGGACTGACTTCCAGGAGCTCACATAACCAGGATAGAAGTAAGAAATAATTATTCATTAAAAATTATATACTGCTAAAATTCGATTTTTCTTAACATTCCTAGATCTCAATCCCTATAATTACAAGTGCGCATATTTTACTTTTACACTGTTTTACCAAGACTAAGAAATAGAAAAGTCTAGTAAGTATAATTAAAGAAAGTTTAAACTGCAGAAAACATGTTTACTTTGCTCAAAGCAATTTGCAAGTGCCCAGGTGTTGATTGATTCTAATTAGTCGCATTCATTATAATCATTATAAAATGAAAACACATAACAGTTGTTTTGAATCTTAACATGGTATAAAACAGGAATCTAATTGGTCATGCACTGTACAGTTATAACAAGCGCAGCTCTGTGAAATATTTCATCCGATGAATAAATTCAGTTTAGCTTAAATTAAAAGACCTGAAAAACACCGATGTCACTTTTATTTAACATTAGTACTGAAAAAAATCTGAAACACATTGAAAATGAGAAGTTGGGTGTGGCTTTCTGGGAGTTATCAGCGAAGTTTGAATTTGTTTTTAACAAAGAGGGGCATATTCTCAAGAAGGGGCGATAATTATCGCCAACCTAGGTTAACGCAACTTTACATAACGCCGTCTATCGTGGGAAACTAACGCCGTGTTAACGGCGTATTCTCAACACGCCGGCAACAGGCGATAGCATCCTGATAACGCGTCAAATGACCGCGTAAAAACTACCGGGACGGCGATAAAAAAGGAAACCGGAACGTGAAAAAAGTGGCGATGGGCCCAACAGCGATAAAAACATCAGTGATAAGCAGCGCCAGGCTTGCTAGTCCCACGTCAGGCGGGAAAAATCACCATAAAAACTGCCCAAAAAAACCAAAACACAAACTACTGAGAAGCACCATGGAGGAAGCTGGAGCAAGTACAGAGGCCAACCAGAACCCCACAAACCCCCCGAAGGACCAGCCAGGGACCTCGGAATGCCAAGGAAAAGAAGAGGAACCCGCGATTCAGTCCGCAGGAAAACAACATCCTGATTACGGAGGTGATAGAACACCACCAACAACTGTTCATCACCTCCACTGTCATTGGCAACTAAAAATGCAATATGGCAGTCCATCTTGGCCAAGGTGAATGCAGTCAGAGTGAAGAGAAGGGAAGTGGATGACTGCAAGAAGAGCTGGAATGATGTGAAGCGCAAAACCAAGCTGAAACTCGCCAACAACCGGAAAGCAACAATGCAGACTGGAGGTGGGAGTCCAGCGCCACAGCAGGAGCTGGATGAGATGGAGGAAATGGTGTCCACAGTCATCAGTGGGGAGACGGTGGCAGGAGTCGGGGGACCGGACACTGCTCAACATGACCTGACCCAACAGCAACAGGGAGAGTAACGACCAGGGACTGGGGGGACGGTGGGAGATGGGCCCAATGGCACACATGCACAACTAAGTATAGCACAGTGCACACCCACAATGACTCTAGATCATGTCCCTGATCTCCTTGGCACACTGCAGCACACATAGAAACAGCAAGTAGGCCCCCGTTGACAATGTGCCCAGAGGGGGCCCTAACCACACATCACTAATCTCACAACAAACCCATGCACATGTGCTGAACCCAGCAAAGCTGCGGGTCCGTGAGCCACACTGTCAATGCAAGTGACACTGCATGACGATTAGCATGGCTGCAGTCCAATTATAATGACATGGTGCACGCCACGACACTGAGGTGGCTGAGTGTGGACCACATCCGTAAAGGAGCAGGTCACACTCTGACACATCCACGTGCACAAACAACCCCTGACGTCAACAAGACATCTGCGGACAAACCATGCCCAAGAGTCCCAACTCCCACCAAGAGCCCAATTTACCCAAGTCTGCAACATCTCAGCACCGCATAAGCACAGATGTGAAAGGGACACCGCCTGAAAGTGATAAGGGCCAGCAAAATCAGAGCTGCAGGGGCGACTCTCCCACAATGCAGCACACACACATAAGAAACAGAGCACATCCACATTGACAACAATGTGGTACAGACTGCAACACTTTCACAACAGAACAGAGGACACAACTGCTGCCGCTTGTGTGTAGAAACTGGCCAATCACATTTGGCATAGCAGGAAACTGTGAGATGATAATGTACAAGTACAACCCCACATCCCTGATGGTGTAGAAATGTCCACTGTGCCGCATCAAATAGGCATCTCCTCCCAAACAGTCACAATGTACATTGTCATGCAGTCTGTTTGTAAACTTGTCCAATGAGTGAACATACATGGAACCCACTGTTAAACTGCATCTCCCCTTCACATTGCAGAGCGAGAATCAGCACCTCCTGCAGAGCAGACCGTACATCTCTTCACTGATGATGAAGAGGACCTCCACACCATCGACACCGACGCCCTCCAACAGCTCATGGACACCTTCAGCACCCCACCCCCAGGAGCAGGGCAGCCCAGCTGCATCAAAGAGACCCCACCCCCTGCACAGACCACACAGCAGGAAGCACCCCCCACCACGGCTGTCTCCCAGGACCCCCACGACCAACACATGGCATTCCAACGCCGCGTGTTAGAGGGTCAGAAGGAGATGGCTGATCAGGTGCAGGTGGGGTTCGACCTCATGGCAGCAAAACTAGATGCCATACTTGGGTGTCTATGTCCCATCAGGGACCACTTACAGTCCCTAACGGACACCCACAGTCCGCTCCATGCTCTCCAATAAGCCATGGCTGACATCGCTGGAGTCATGACTCTGAGACAAGAACAACTGTCTGGTCAGAGTGGCTCCAGCGATGACAGCCGGGAGTTGGGACGCATGCGGAGGATCATGGAGAACATGGAGCGGATGCAGGCGGAAAGAATGGCTGCCACGGCTGCACACCAGCGAGATGTAGCTGGGATCTTCCATGACTTGCAGATCCTAATCATGGCATTGCTGCCACAAGGCCTGGCGCAGATGAATGCTGCTGCTACTACTCCATCCACATCTCCGCCCCCTGACATGTCAGTGCCTCACAGTGCGGCAGACAATCCACCTCCGGCCCCTGATGTGTTACTGCCACACAGTGTGGCAGACATTCCACCTCCGGCCCCTGATGGGGGTGTCAGTGCCACACAGTGCCACACAGTGCTGCTGACACAACACCACCACCCACATGTGAGGCACATCACACATCAGAGTACAATGATGTGGATGATACTGCCTTTGTGGTAAGAAGGAAGCGGTAGCATTCATCTCCGCCATATGGCCTGTTTCAGCTTGGTTCTGCCCTCTGCATCATGTCCTGGAACAACACCGTCCACTGTCCCCTGAGACACTCTGCGACACTCACCTTGGCCCTCGACATGGACTGCCATATTTGTTTTGGTTACCAATGACACAGCAATCAGACTGCGGACTGCACTCTTCCTCTTCCAATGAACTTGTCAATCCCTAAAGGACTCTGGCTGGCCCTCCACGGGGCAACAACGTCAAGTGGGGTTTGCATGGCCATGTACAGGTCCAGCTTCAACACTCCACCGAATGTGATTAAAACATTCTAATTCACACAGATGTGTCATGTCAATGATCAAGCAAGCATGAAAGTATGGATGAATATAGGGGCAGTGATTCCAAAAAAAGGTACTCCCTGGGAACTAATATCAATGCACATGTTTGACCGTGACCCAGATAGGCAGTGTGATGACTGGGAATGTGTGAACTAGCTGTGGCCTCATTGCTCCTAAACAACAATCTCGCAATTTCCCAACTTAGCCCCACGCCAATGTGGGAAATAGGGCTGTGTGTAAAAAAGTCAAAGTCAAAGTTATGTGGATGCCACAGCTCGGAGCAATGATTTGTTTGAGTGTGCAGTGGTTGGACTCCTGGGATGGTCTGTGCGTAAGTGTGAAGGTCATTCCATGCAAGAGAACTGCGAGCAAGGACTTCTGTGTTTGGGGTGTGTATACGTTGGTCTTTGGTTAGCGCTGTGCGTAGTGTGGGAGTCGTCATCAGCTGCTATGGTATCTCTCAGGGGGTGCCGGGCGCATGCAATTCCAAGCTCGGAGGTGCAGATGTGCCACCGCCTTCTAGTCCAGACAAAGGAGCTTTCATCCCTAATGTTAGTTTGCCATCTGCTTGCATTCTAGAAATGTGATGTGGATTGGGGGGGGTGTCACTGCTTCGCCTTCCGGCACGGTTGAACCCTTACCAGCCATGTACGTGACCTCATGGTCAAATTTGCTTGCTCTGATGTAGCAGTGTCGTTTTGCTTCGGTCTGACAGTGATGGGTACAGGTAGCTGTGAGGAGGTGGGTGACTTCTCACCTTGCACCTATTAGCTGACACTGTTCACTACTATTTATGGAAGACGTCCGTGTACACATGTGATCTGTACCTGGCACATATGTGCAGGGGACACCTTGGTGTGTTCTACGCAAGGTATTCCTGCTGGCTTTTTGGCTGGTGTGCATCTCCCATGTTGCTGAGGTGTTCACTGTGCCCCCATCACCCTTACGTCCATGTTACTCATGTTGTGGGACTTGAGTCACAGGGTGCATCTCTGCAACCGGGTGGTTCATATTTGACCCCAAATGACACCTGCAATTTCATATCTGACCCCAAATGACACCGGCATTTGCATATTTGACCCCAAATGACACCCGCAATTTCATATTTGACCCCAAATGACAGCCTGTTGTCTTTTTTTGAACACCAATGACAGCCTTCATGTCATGTTTTTGTACACATGTGATACGCTGATGAGTGGGATTACGTACTGCATTTGACACCCTGTGATGGCATTCCGAATACGTAGCACCCTGAACAGCCTCTCTGTACAGAGGTGACATGCCCACCATCTATTTGCTATTTGTGAGATTGTTAGCACTTAATGTTGCACTTACGCCTGTCAGAGTGATGTGCTAATGCAGTGGACTGACATGCACACAGGGAATGTGTGTTGCAATGTACTTATTTGCACATGCTGTTCATGTGGTCATTTTGTACTGTTCCATGATTGCTAAGGACTGTCACAATGTGACGTGCTCATGCGAAGAAATTGTTAATGATTGTGTTCCTTCGGGCTATTCCTGCTGCAGCTGCAGTGGGGTGTGGTCCACCTGCCTCATCTTCCTCATCATCGTCCGGTGCATCTGGCACTTGGATCCATGGGGCATTGGTGCGTACACATATGTTGTGCAATACACAACATGCAATGATCATCTTGCACACTATTACTGGGCTGTACAGGAGTCTTCCACCTGTGATGTCCAGGCACCTGAAACGTGACTTTAACACGCAAAATGTGCACTCAACAATGCCCCTGGTGCGTTTGTGGGCCGCATTGTACTGCCTCTGGGCCGGGGTGTTCGGGGCTCGGAGGGGTGTCATCATCCACGGGCAGAGTGCATATCCTTAATCACCTGTGAGAGGTAAGTGAGATTAGTGTAAACTGGTGGTTCTGCATGCTGTGTTGGCAGACTTACAAGTTTTATGGTGTGTGATTTGTGTGACTTTGGGATTCATGTTTGCCATGTATTGCTCCTGGCGGATGTGCGGGGTCAATGTGTATTACGTAGCCTCACAGTTGCTCCTCCCTCCCCCTGAGCCTATTTACTTGTGTGCGCTGCGCGGTTGCATCACTTGCACTCCTACGGCACACCATTGTCATGCCTGTCTGCGCATGTCCGCAAGCCTGTCAACAACACTGTAATGTTGGCCGTTGAAGGTGGGTGGCCACGTTTGTGTAGGCCTATGGTAAGGATAGGGCAGACACAGATGTGGAGTTCAGGCTTGGCTGAACTCGCGCTGCGATTGAGGCTAGGCCTTTGGCTTATGCTGCTGCAATGAAGGTACACACACAACAGTTGGCATGTATGAGCCAAGACCCTGAGCGGTCTTGCGCTCCTTTATTTATCCATTCGGGCGAGCCCGCCCTCCGGGTGAATGCTACATTGCAAGTTTGTCGATTAAGGGCCGGGTAGCGCAGACACTACAACAGAGACACACGCCATAGTTACTTTTGTGGCCAGCCCGGAACTGAACCACGACCAGAGCCCAGAACGGAACCACGCCCAGAACTGGACCACGCCCAGAGCCCCGGGCCATTTCTTCACACTCCTCACACGCCTACGCATGGTCCGCCGCTGCGGCGCTGGCATGTCGTGCGCTTCGGAGTACGTCTCCAGACGTTCCACCCAGGCTTTCCAGAGGCCTGCCTGGGATGGGCGTGGCCCCGTGACTGTGAGGGGCTCCAGTGGCGTTACCGAGGACATGCTGTTGGCTGCAGGAGGCGGACTTGTGGGGTAGCCCCACGGGACGATGACTTGTGGTGCACTGAGTTAGTGGCACCTGAGGCACTGCGTCCGGCAGGGGCCTACCGCCACGTTGCGATGACTTGCGGTGCACTGAGGTAGGCCCACCTGAAGAGCTGAGCGGGTGTGCAGCCTGCGATGATGCTGTGGCCTGGAGGCTGGACGGTGACTTGCAGTGCACTGAGGTAGTGGCACCTGAAGAGCTGAGCGGGTGTGCAGCTTGCGATGATGCTGTGGCCTGGAGGCTGGATGGTGACTTGCAGTGCACTGAGGTAGTGGCACCTGAAGAGCTGAGCGGGTGTGCAGCCTGCGATGATGGTGTGGCCTGAAGGCTGGACGGTGACTTGCAGTGCACTGAGGTAGTAGCACCTGAGGCACTGCGTCCGGCTGGGGCCTACCGCCACGTGGCGATGACTTGCGGTGCACTGAGGTAGGCCCACCTGATGAGCTGAGCAGGTGTGCAGCCTGCGATGATGCAGTGCGCCTGGAGGGCGGACTGGAAAGGATTTGTCTGTTAGCCTGCTGGACCGCAGTGGAGGCCGGAGGGAGCAGTCAGCACACACAGAACTCCGCGGTGCCGCAGGGTGCGCTGGGGGCCTGTTGCGCGGAAGCCATCGATCAGCTGAGGAGACTGCCAAGCTCGAGGGCCTCGGCCCTGAAGTTTGCACCGCCACATGGTGGGCCCTCATGGAGACACGCCGGTGGCGGCAGGTGAGCAGTGAGGCCTGGCTGTGCAGGGGCGGGTAATCACCGCTGTGCGCCGGACGGGTCAAGGGACCAGCGAGCTGGGGTGCAGCAGGCGCACAGGATCGCGCAGGCACCACCGGTCACGGCGGAGGGTGAGGGGCGCCGCCCTGGCAGACACGCCCCTGCAGGCGATGACGAGTTGTGCGCTGGGTGGCGTGTGACGTAGGCTCCTTGTTACCGGTGTTAATTTGGCCGATGAAGGTGGTCGACCACGTGTGTGTAGGCCTATGGTCAGGATATGGTGGACACAGAGACACACGCAGTAGTTACTTTGGTGGCCATCCCGGAAGTGAACCGCGCCCAGAGCCCCGGGCTATTTATTCACACTCCTACGCTGGACTGCCGTACGCCGGCCCAGCCCACTATGCTTACGCTTACAGGGGGGGCGACATAGCTACATGTCCAAGGTCTTCCCCACTGCCTGAGGTAACATGGTTGCGTCCACTGTCCACAACACTACACACACCAGCAGTATATGTCCACATGGACATGTCTGTGCTCTGCATACTCAAGACTGTCCAGCACATCACCGCCACACTTGGCATTGTGTACATTCTTATTCATGGGTCCATTGCCTCCTTCACACATTCTTGGTTCCCACCTCTCCCCACATACTGCAATTGTGTGGCAGAGGGGCTATGCCTTTGTGGATGGTTTGTCTACATGTCTGACCCCTGTTACCACAGTTACTTGTGTTGTCGTATCTGGTAGGTGGGCATGTTGGTTGGCATGTTGTATGTGATTTTGTTACGTGTGCATTCCCACAGTTGTGGGTTGTATGATTGTGGAGTTAAGGTGTGTGGTGTGTTCCGTTGGTACTTACCAACGAGCAGTGCATTTCCATAGGTGCCATCCTGAAAGCGCTGGTTGATGATGGACTGTCGGAAGATGTAGGAATCATGCACACTGCCTGGGTAGTTGACGACGACATTGGTGAACAGTCCCCGGTGGTCCACTATTGCCTGCACATTGATGGAATGCGTGTGCTTTCTGTTGCGGTAATTGTGTGCAGTGTCGGCAGGGGGCACAAGTAGGACATGTGTGCAGTCAATTGCCCCCAACACGTGCGGGAAGTCAGCTATGGCGTAGAAGCCTTGCTTGGTCTCCAGCTGTTCCTGCGCAGTGTGGGGGTAGTGAAGGTGCTGGGGTAGCAAGCTGGTGATGGCATCCAAGACAGGTGTGAGGAACTTTGATAGGGCTGGCTGTCAGACTCCGACTCTGGCTGTTGTTGGTTGGAAGGTACCAGAGGCCAACAAGTGCAGCACAGCCAGCAGCTTTGTCTGCGGAGGGATGTTGGTTGTCCGCTGCGTTGGTACCGTCAGCCAGTGGGCAATGTGGGTCAGGATGTGGAGGATGGTTGTCCTTTTGAGCCTGTAGTGGGCAATGACCTCCTCTGGCGTTAAGTCTCTGAGGCTGGTGCGTTCGGAACGTCCGCTGTCTTGTTCTGCGCTGCCTCGGTGGCAGTCCGGGGGGGTGGTCCTGGGGGTGGGGGTGGTCATGGGGGTGGTTGTGGTGGGTGTTGTGGCCCTCTTCGGTCTCCGAGCAGCATGATTAGTAGCTCAATGGCATCTGTTGGTCTTCAGATGTGGCTCTGGGCTGGGCTCCCTTTCTTCTGCAGGTTTTCATCCTACTTAAGACCAGGAAAAAGCAGGTCCTAAGTCCCTGCTGCTAACGTGCCTTATCGCCTGTTTTTGGTCCGCATCGCCGATCTGGCTGGTCGTTGAGAATGTCGCAAAGTGGTGTTATCGTGAGTTTTTGCACGGGAACGCCTACTCTGCATATGATTAGCGTTAGTTGTCGCTGTCAGCCTTGGCGATGTATTCGGCGGCAGCTATCGCAGGTAAACTGACGATGTTGGCTGTTAGCGCAGGCTTGTGAATAGGGCGATAATTCTATTGCCACTTTCGTGGTGGTAAAGTGCCGCTAATTCGGCAATGTGTCCTTGAGAATATGCCCCAGAGTGTTTCAAATACGATCTGATGAACAATAAAAGTAAACGTCGGGTCTGTACGGCTTACCATAAGAGCGTATAAATATAGAAAAGTCAACATTATAGATACCAAGATGGAACCAGATCTGTATCAGAAATACAATGAGGAGAGAAACAATGATACAAGCACAAATACATATGTGCAGTGTGGAAGAGAAGATAAGGTAAAGAGAGAAGTCTTAAATACATTTAAATACCTAAGGGCAGCGCTAAATTTGAGCCAGTGGTTTCCGGAGCTCGGTACCAGCACTTAATTGCCTGAACCTGCACTTATGACAGCTGCCACATGGTGGCGCTGTTTGTGTAATTTAGAGGAGTGGAAAAACAGTTGTTTTTAATTCAATACATTCAATATACATTAACAACAACTAATACCTGCCACCCAAGCTATTCTTAAACCCTTGGCTGCCTCGAAAAGTCTGAATTGTCACACTTCAGTGTGATGGTTAGTAGTTGTGTAAGTACAGGGGCAATCTGTTGTGCAAACTGAGGTGGCCTCCTGACGAGGGCTCCAGCACTTATTTTTTTTTTACAAATTAAGCACTACATAAGAGGGATTATTACACACGACCAAATTAGCATAGTCTGGCAATTGCAGCCCCAGAACAAGAGGTGAAATGATATGCATTGTTTGAAGACACCTAGGAGTAACATAAGAAAGCTATTCGTTAAGATATTGGAGTAAGTGCATGGAATAATCTCCCACTGGACGATGGGAGGTGAACCAGCAACATATTTATTTGGAAGGTTTACAAAGAAACATTAAATACAGACACAAATGCACACATAGGGCAAGCACACCGAACAGCACATTTACAAGCACGCATTCACATTGGGCATATAAGCATCCAAGAACCCAAATGAGCAATGTTACCGGCATCCAGCCACACGTAACTACATTATCTAATTCATAAATGTGCATTTGTGCCTATATTTGATGTTTCTTTGTAAACCTTCAGTATATAAAAGCGCAACCTATTGATTTTGACTCCGTCCTAATAAATATGTTAGTGATTAACCCCCCCATCACCTAGTGGGAGGTTATTCCATGCACTTCCCCCAATTTCTTACCGAATCCTGGAACGGCCTCCCCCTCCACCTCCGGACCTCACCCTCTCTTCAGGAATTCAGAAAGGGACTCAAGACCTCGTTGTTCAACTGATTCCACCCAAGCAGCATGGCTCTCACCACCTGGATACCCTCCCGGGTGAATAGGAGCGCTTAACAAATCCTGTTTGATTGATTGATTGATACTCGTAGCCCAAGGGCAGGGGTCTGCATATTAACCCTCTGCAATCCATATTACCCAAGTGTGAGGGGTATGTCATTCTCCCCATCTTTTCAAATGGATTGGGGTATGATTATTACCCCTCTATCAATGACAACATGACCCTGAAGAGCAGAGATTTGGGGACATATTCATGACCCTTAGGTCCACATTAAAAGTGCCGCAATTTCACAAACAATTACACATGTCTCCGGGCTGAAATTGTAAGGTCTGCAAACTCTGGACCTAATAAGTCTAGGCCCGGAGATACCAAAACTGACTCTCATTGTGAGTAGGTCAATTTTACCCACAGCGATAACTCCAGGTGGAATTATGCTGCCCACAAATACAAGTGTCTGTGAGCTGTGAATTATCAGTTTTGCAAGCTCCGGACTCGATAATACCAGATCTGGAAATTCTGTCTTTAATGCAGCAGGGGCTGTGCAGACCCTGCAGCAGCACAGGGGGAGCAGAACGTGCTCCCCCCAAAGAAGACGAAGCCAGCTATACTGCCTGACAGACCCTGCAGCAGCACAGGGGGAGCAGAACGCGCTCCCCCCAAAGAGGACGAAGCCAGCTATACTGCCCCCAGCAGGACCTAGTATCTCTGGTCCATATGGTTATTCTCCATTTGTAGGAGAAAAGTTGTAAGGTGAATTAAAATTGATGACAGAACAACATCTAGAATTTTGAATTTCAGTCCTCTGGTATCCCCACGCCAAAGCTGGTGAGGTAGTTATCGAGAACTATTTCAAAACTTTGGTCTCGGCTCTAATCACAGCTCAGTTTGTGTCCTTATATTTAGAATGATAAAAGGACTGACCTCAGGCATGTCTAATGGTGGATGTGTATGTTGGCAAGGAAACAGGGCAATAAGCATAAAGGACTGAAGAAAATAATTATTTTTAATAAATCTATCTGCTCTCCGAGTTCAGAGATGACAACTTACTTCCACTGCACTTAGGTTTTACTTTTTTATTTTATTTGTTTTTTGAGTTTTCAAAATACAGAGGCGGGCCAAAACAGAGTAGATTCTCAAATGGTATGTAATTTAACCATACAGTTGATATAGTTCAGGTGCCCAAATGAAATGTATCTCGCCCATCAGAACTGGGGGGGTGGAGGGACTGGGAGAGAGAGGAAGAAGGGAGGAAGGAGGGAGTCACTCAGCCAATGGAATTAAGAGAAAGATAGCATAGAGGGGTTCTACGTGTGCAATCAGCAGCGCCCACCTGGACAGCCTCCCATTGCCTAGCACCTACTAGGGCTTACTGGTTCAAATCCTCTGAAGGGGGGCCCTACACTGCAGCGGCCGTGCCATCTCCCACCTCAACTTGTGCTCTCAAATATACTTCCAAGGGGAACCAGAAGTCCTTGGGTCTAGATTGCACTGGCCTCAATTCCCAATAGGCTGACAGTTGTTCCTGGCAGTAAGCTGCGTCCCAAAGCCACCCCTCCCTACGCTGCGTTGGTCGCCGACCCCAGTGCTTCGCAACCTGGCATTTTGCTAACAGCAAAATCATCCCCGCCAGCCAGTGGGACATCCTTGACATAACCCAGCAACGCAAAGCACGGCGAGCTCTCAAGCACACACCCAGCAATAATCCGGACAGGGCCAATTACCACCATCCGGTATTGCTGTATTCGGGGGCAGCCAGATGCGACATGAGGGAAGTCTGCATTGGGCATTGTACAGCGCACACTTCGCTCATCATCAGACCGGCCCATTCTGTTCAAATTTTTCGGGGGTTTGATATAAATGATGCAGAAACTTGAAAGGTACTATGCGCAATGAACAAGTTACTTACCTTCGGTAATGATATATCTGTAAGAAACATAGGTTAGTTATAGATTCCTTACCTTAGAATTACCCACAGGCGTCAGACTGGATCCGGAAAGTTTTTCGTCAGCAGTACCCCTGCACGTCGGAAGGTGGCGTCGGTCGACTCTGCGTTCGTCGTCGGCGTTGTGGTCGCCGGAATGATGTTGCGGTAGCTACATAGACGCCGCCCTCGCGCACTGACGTCAGTTCTGTACACGACTTTCCACGCCAGAAGCGCAGAGCCATGCAAGACACTGACCACTGGTGCACAAAACTAGGGCCCTGAAAGGAAGACCTTAACCCTAAAAGTCAGTTCTCAGAACGGGGAGGCGCTGCTTCCTATTTGCGCCACCCTTGTAAATAGGGGGCAGCGTCAAAATCAATGGGTATTGCGGCGGACCGCCCACCACAACACCCATTGCCCACCCCATTCACGGTAAGTCTAGCTTGAAAGGGGGCCTTATTTACAAGGCGGCATTAAGCCTAGTTAAGTGGCTTAACGCTGCCTTGTAAATAAGGCGGAGCCCCTATCGCCACAGGAACGTCTTAAAAAGTTATGTTCCTGTGGCGATAGGGGTTTGTAAATATGTCATCTGGTCTCGCAAGGCCCCTGGTGGAAGTCGCCATGTAAAGGCTCACGCAACGCAATCCGGTGGGCACAGCTCTAGCAGAAACGGCTAGTGGTCGGACAGTGTCCTCTGCATGTGTTCTTCCATAATGGTCCAAACATCAATGTCACGTGTCGCCAACCAGTAGTCAATGCGCAACCATGTGGAGTACGTTGATGTAATGCAAGTGCACTCCGTGCATCCCACGTGTCTAGCGCGCCATAGGTCTGAGAAGTGATTGTCAGCTATGAGAAGGTGTAACTGCGCAGTCGAATTCGGGTGTAGGCGCCGGGATTCACTGGAGCAATCAGCCCTGGGTCTAGGACCACTTTGAAGTCTCCATCCTACAAAACTTCTCCCAGACCCAGTGTGCCTGCCAGCCTCCAAACCTCAGCAAAGAAGCATGGATCGTCTACGTTGGGGCCATATATCGACAGAAGTCGAAATGGGGTACCCTGAAGAGTGCTGGCCAATAACGCATAGAAGCCCAGAGGGTCCAAATGACCCAGAGGGGGCGTCAAGGCAATCCCTTGTGGAGTGGTATAGCTACACCTCGCGCATAACACAAGTAGTAGGCCACATGTCGTTCACCCACCTATCCTGTTCTCAGGCGTGTCTGTGTGTGTTCAGCAAGATGTAGCTCTTGCAAAAAGCCAATGTCTATCTGATAACGCTGCAGGTATGGCAGCACATGTCCCGCCTATCATTTAGGCCTCACACATTCCAAGTTAAACATTTAAGCGGGCGCATAGGAGTGAGAGGGTGGAAAACGAATTGCCAGACATGCTTGGTAGGTGCACTCAGCCAGTGGGATCACAATTGAAAGCTGAGAGGCCAGGGAAAGGGAAGGAAAACAAACATTAAGCAGCCAGCCAACTGCAAACAACAACAAAGTCCCAACAATCCACCCACCACCCACTTTGACCCCCCCAAATGGGCCTAATCTGCCCAGCACACTCTTCTAGCATCACCAAACTTAAGAATGAAGGAATCAACCAGGAACTCATCCCGTGGGGGTGAACCACAGGTATGACTCACTCCCAGCCATAGGACAGCTGGGTGGCCAACAAAATTGCAGTCATGTGGTGAAGGCTAGCCCGGGTAGGTCGCCCACCCCACCCATCGCAGATGTCGCTTTTACATAGTCTCAACTGGAGTATGGGAGTCCAGTGGTGAACACTGGGGAAGGGTCCAAAGGCGCACTGTTCTTTATTCATTCTCACTGAGATGCCCAGTTTCAGAATCTTCAGCAACGGGGGATTGTCGTGGCATGGCTTTAGGGATAGTTTTCACAAATTTTGCTAACGGCCGTCGGCTCAGAAACGTAGTCGGTCTTACCCAGGTGGTATATTCGGGGCTTGGCAGGATATATGCGTGAGTATTTTTTTCTGTCTGTATTAAGGAGAGCTTGATCAGCAGACAATTCCTCCTGGCAGCCTGTACTGCGACAGTGAAATCAGGAAAAATTGAAATTGCAGTGTCCTGGTAATGGAGGGTTTGTTGCTCTCTAGCCAAGCGCAAGGCTGTGTCTTGATCTCAATAATTTAGTAGGTGAGCAATGATCGGTCTGGCAGGCATGCCGGGGGGTGGTCTCTGGCTGGTTGATCTATGAGCACGCTCGAAACTGAGCATGGCAGAGAGGGCATCGCCGAACAGCACTCGGAGCATGGCCTCAAGGTAGTCCTCCAAGCAGCCCATCCCTGTCGACTCTGGGATGCCAATGATACATATGTTATTTCTCCTGGAACAGGACTACAAGTTCTCGTTCTTGTTGCGTATCACTTTCAGGACTTTCTCCATTTGCAGCAGTCTCTCACCAGCCATGTGGTTTCTGTCCTCCACCTCCGTGGTGTGCCTTTCCAGCTGATCTATTCGTTGATCATGTATATCCACTTTATCCTTCAGACAATCAAATCTGTCTCTCAGCAAGTCGACTTTAGTGTCAACGGCCGTCAGGTTGTGCTTCAAATGCATAAACATGGTACGAATGTATGGTTCCTGCGAGGGACAGGCTGATTCGTCTGTGCGTCCTGAGGGTCCAGATCCGTGGCACGCATCTGTCTGCGCTGATCAAATGAGAGTTTCGGCTGCTTAGCATCGAAATTGCCCATCTCTCTTCAAGTCAAGACCAGGGTGGCACAGATGGCAGGTAGGGGGAGCTCCCAGCAATAGCCAATGCCAGTACCCGTCACAACTCCTGGGGTCCCACCTCTCACCAGATGAAGATGAATGGGAGGGCACGATCAGACCCCATTTGGAAAATGTCTGTGAGTGGTCAATGCTGCAAAGCAGTCGGGCCGTCAAAACACAGGTTCCCTAAACAGAGGATCATAGCTAATCTGCAGCACCCTAGAAGGGGGGTCCAGAAAGGTCAGATACGGGCCCACCACACCCTGGTATGGAAACCTCAGGGGTCACGATCAGGCCATGCAGTACAGGGGCCCCACGCATGGCAGCCACCCCACCATGAGGCTCACCGTCTGCCACGGGGCCTGCCTCAGGAACCCTGGCCAGCATCAGATGAGGGCACCAGGAGCCCAGAGGTCTCAGCACACTGTCACAGATTTGCTGTCTCTTAGTAGGTCCCCCACAAGGCAGCGCCTCTCTTATGTAAGGGACCAGTAACACAGTGTTCGTTGTCAGTGCACAGGGGGAGGGAAAACGTCAGCCGCCCGTCTCCCCCCACAGCTTTACCAGTTCAATCAACACAGTGGCAGGGACCTGGCTGCAGCGCAGGTGCCCCACTGTTAAGGGGCTCCGGTTGTTTACCTCTTCGGGCGTGCTGAGGATTCAGGTGCCCCTCAGCTTACCGCATCTAGTACTCAGGCAAATCAGGCATCGGATGTCACACACTTGGGGGCTGATGTAAAACAAAGGCATACAGCATGCCCCTCCCTACCTCACCTGCCACTGCACTCTCCAGTTAAGTGCTCCGATACAGGGCAAAGTCCTGACCGACACACAGCCCAATCGAGCCGCTCCACTGCATCCATGCATCGGGTCTCCGCAGCAATCAGTATGGTGTCTACCAGCACAGCAGATATCCCTGCTGCGACCGTGCCCCCGCCTCAGAAGCCGCCAAATCCAAAAGTCAGGCCGGACACAGTATGGCGGCCCATCGCCCCAAGTAGCTGTTCACAGGCCTCGCGGCGAGCCCAGGCTGTGATAAGCTCATTGGCAGCAAGCAGCCGCTCAGAGTTCCTGTTGGCCAAGATACAGGGCTGTTTAGGATCTAAAGGGCAACCCACACAGAGGCACACTCCTGGCAAGCCCAGATGCCACAGACTAAACTGGATTAATGTAGTATGAAAAGCTCCGGCCGGCAGAGCCTCAATCAGTAGCAGCCCTCTTGCGATCGGGCTCTCTAGCACCCCCACTGCACTTAGGTTTGAACCCATTCTTGGTGACCCCATGAAACACAAATTCATAGGGCACTTTCATCTTGAAACAAATGTATCGGACTTTGATAGATCCAATGAATTTTGAGTCTGCCTTTAAGAAACACTTACAGAAAGGTTATCTGCATCTCAAATGTTTCACAGGTGTTGAGCTCACATAGTGTAAGTACATTAATTATTCACCTTGCCTTTAAATGTTCAGGTTCTTTTTTGCATTAGTGTTGGTTAATCAAGGATGTTGGTAAAGACATACTGTTTGCAACCAATAGCTTCGATACACTTGCACTTCCCTGGTTTTTGAACAGTTAGGCACTTCATTTTTCTGTGCCCCTACTACCAGGTCGGTCATATACAGATGGTTAAAATTTATGCACCACCCAGACAGTGTAAAGAACACTTGCCGAGCAATCCCACATGGTAGATCTAGTGTCAACAGACCTATCCAATTAGCAGTGGCTCGTTGCATATGAAGAGCATGGTTCAATATAAGATATAAGAGCCTGAATATAAGGTTAACCAGAACTTCACTGTTTTTTCGCTCTTATTTTAACCTCATTTTAGACGATTTTTTATTAAATGTTGAAATGAAGAAACTTTCTACAGGACTCGAATTACACATATTGAGATCCGTCACCTTATGACGTGTTTTTTTAAGGGTAGTATCTTAAGTTCTGTGTCCTGAAAGGCATTTTCTCCTTATACAGTAAACAAACTCATGTTATTGGGAGGTAAATAAACAAATACCTTATTTGAGAGCATGGGTTCACAAACTCTCCATCTATAAAGATGCATTTAAATGTCATCCAGATTTGACCAAAGTGACTTGTCCAAGGTATTCCGCATTGACGACTTGAAGAAGCCTAAGAAAGCCGAAACTAGTGTGAAACTGCTTGTGTTCACTTCTAGTGGGAGCTTCGTCTGGCAGTTTGGGATGGATTGTTCTCATGAGGGCACGGTCAGTACACATTTCCATAAGGCAGAGCATCTGTCTAGAGTGGCACGATGGTTGAAAAACAATGGTTTGGAATGCTACTCAGAGCGATTGCCAGTGGTTTAGACTATTTGCAAGCATTTGCCTCACATTTTGTTTCTTACAGGTCCTCGAAAATGCTTGAAAATTAATTTTTCATTTTCGAGGACCTGTAAGAAACAAAATGTTTCTTCTAATAGAACTACAAGTAGCTGTTGTGAAAACTGAGAATTCAATAGAATGTATTAGGCACATACAAATACACCAAAAACCTCAGTAAATGAAAGGGCTCTAACCATACTGTTAATCTTAAACCTAATAGTACTCCCATAAGGCAAAAAGTAGATGTACCTTTATCTGCACATAAATTCTGAACTAAAATATGCAAAAGACCATCACAGAACCCATAGAGCACTTTCTTCGGCTTTCCCCTGTAGTTATTTCTCAAAGGTGTGCAAATGAGATAATGCTTTACCTTAAGATACTTAACAAACATCTTGGTGGACTGCCACCCTATGCCAAAACTGAATTAATTGTTTTCCACTGTGCATGGTGCACAGGTTTTTAGTACATTAGGTTTCAGAAATGTAGGGATGAAATGCGTGATCTTACAGGTTTATCAGTGTAATCATGTACAAACGAATGACTTTTTGGACTTGAGTCCTCCTCATCCATATTCCAATGCCTTATACAAAATCATTTCGAAAATAGCAATAGAATAATAGCTTTCAAGATTACATTTTGATTTTTGAGACCAATGTGCTAGATCATGACATTACTTTAGATAAAAACTAAGCATTTTGAAAGAAAGAGGATAAACATTACAAAAAAAGAAATGCAGATTTAGAAATGCAGATTTAGATAAAAGAAATACAGCATTTGAGTCATGTTATTACAGGCTAAAGGCAGGGCCACTGGAATTATGTGGCAGTGGAGGGCCAAATTATGTGGCAGAGTTGATTAAATTATGTGGCACGAAAAGGCAAACTATGTACCGTAATGCGCCACATTTTGTGATATTATTACTTGATTTGTCATTTTTGCCTACGTTAAAACTGTCTGGGTATAGGTTGCACTTCATCAGTAGCAGTTTAACACTCAAATTTAGCAAAAAGCAACAGAAAGGTGAGCAGTCAGCTTTGGAAAAGGCCTTTCACTGTGTGGCAATATGTGTCACTGTATTTTTAGTAACTTTTGAACCGTCTGAGATAGAAACTATTTTTTTTGTTAAAATCTGCAGATTATGCGCCAGATGATGGTTTATGTGGAAAATCCATAACTAATACGAAAAATGCTGTGGCCACCCAATCGTATAATCCCACGGGTCCTGGTTATAGTGAACGTCCCAAAACTAGTCTCTTTGAAGCAACATTCATTGGTCCCACACCCACTAACAAGGAACACATTATGTTGTCCCTTGGTTTATTTGAGCATTATTCATTTAAAATTCTGTGAACGTGACTAAAACCTTAGCATACATTTTACATGGGTTGAAGCTAAACAAGAAAGCTTTAAAGATCTGTCCACAAACAAGCCCTAACCATTTAAAACACAATATCGCCCAAATGAGCCTAACACAACATGAGGGGTGCATCTAATTAAACATCAAGCCTAATGCCTTTCTAATGCTGTTAGTGCTCATCAATAATGAAAGGCAAATTAGAGAGTCAAACACATCGCAAATCTGTATTAAAACACTACAAAAGGGAACTACCTGTTCAGTGCTTAATTTGAGTCGGTGGTTGCAGGTGAGGCCCACAGGCACTCATTTATGGGGACCAGCACTTGTTTTTACTCATCAAACTTTCACCCAGAACAAGAGACAGAGAAATACACAAAAGGGGAAAGGAAGGATGGAAAAATAGTGACAAAGGGAGGAAGCAGGGAGGAAAAAGAACCAACAAGAGTGAGATAAAGAGGCAGAGTATGTCTGGTGGTGGATTAAAGAGGCGTGAGGTGGACTCAAGATTAAGAGGGCTTGGCATTCTTCTATCTCATCATTCAATAGCACTGGCCACGGGCTTCTGAGCAAAACTTTCAGCCCCAACACTCACTGATTTACAAATTAACCACTGCACCTTTCAATGACATAAAACCAAATATGCAGTAATTTACTGTCAACAAAGTTCATGTGAATAAACTTTTCATGGGTTATAGTAATGCAGAGTGAGGGTGTTTCCTCTACGTTTAATCTGGCTGCAAAGCACCTGCATGTCCAGCAGGGTGAGTCATGGGTTCTCCCACCCAGTGCTTTCCACCACGGAACCAGTCCACAGGCGTTTCAGGGGAACCATCTACTCCAGGTTCCCCATTAAGTTCATCCCCTACTGTGCCCCCGGAGGGAGCCGGGAGGCCAGTGCCACTGACCCTGGAAATAAGGGCTCAATAGAGTGCAAAAAAGTACAGTGTCTCACTCCTCCAGAAAGGGATTAATCCATGCAGAATTCCTATTTTCATTCTTCTGCTGTTCCAAGTGCTTCTCAAAGTCTCCCCTTGTGCAGGTGTTTAAAAGTGGGGATAGAGAGTTCTAGAAGATGGCATCTCTATCCGATCCAATGATGCTACATCAACCCTCCACTCCTGATCCTGCCCATTGCACAGCAATTTCTGATTTTTCATGATGGCTAAGTCAAGTTTTGGTTAGTCACAACTATCCTAAAGCATGCAGCTCTACTCCTAATTACACAGAAAACTGGTACCTTCCCTCCAAATCTTTAAAAGGAAGCCCCTCATGTGATTGGGACCAGGGTCCTGGCTGCCTAACTTTATGTCTATGAGAAATGGCATGCCCAGGCTTGTTAGTAAGTGTGAGTAATAGCCTATGCAGATTCCTCTCCTACACCTTCCTCTCCCAGAAGCTAGCTAAATATCTCCAAATGAGCCGGTTGTTCGGGGAAGGATTTGGTCTACCTGCTAGCAGTAGTGTAATTAACTTCTCCCAGCAGAGTAGTTCAAATCCCAAATCTCAAGGGCTGATTCACTATTATACTACAAACCCCAATGTATCTAAAGGAGGTAAATCCGAGTCAGTGGTACTTTTATAGGGATAATGGCGCCAGTAAGGAAAGCCCACATATATATTCGTCCAAAAGCTAATATTGTATAACGGTGCTGCAGGGTAGAGAGAACCACCTATCCCCCTATACCGTGACCTAGGCCAACACAACACAGCAAACACAATCCCCAGCACACGTTCAGACTATATGGTAAGTATTTGGTTTGATAGTGTAAACAATATTTCAGTCTTGTGGTGTTCCTCTTTTCTTTTTATTCTTTCTTTTTTCTGCAATAGTGTTGTATTCTTAGCCAGCCTTGGCTGACTAAGAATACAACACTATTGCAGAAAAAAATAGTCTGAACGTGTGCTGGGGATTGTGTTTGCTATATCTAAAGGAGTGCAAATATGGCCAGTTTATTAATAATTTTGCACTCTAAATCTTTTTAAACCTAGGAAGGACGACTTTAAGCTTTTCTGTAGGATGGATCCAATGTGAAGTTAACTTTTTTGTGCAGATTTCACTTACAGTGTAAATACAGTAAAGTATTATAGACGTACCGTGAAGCACTACAGATTCACACTATAGCAAAGGGAAATGGGAATATTTCTTCTCAGATGGCCAATTACATTTTAAGGCCTGCCCATACCTGTGCACGTATGCTGTGCTGAGTTACACGGTAGGCCAACTCAATCAGTCATTACATGAGTGCACATGTGTAACCAACACAGCACTTTTTACCCAGCTTCTCAGCAGCAGACCTTATTGTATAAAGCAGCACTGGTAGTTGGCACCAAAAGCCATTTTACAGAAGCTTACAGAAAGACTCAGACTCACAGCAGAGATCCAAGGACCAGATTAACCAAAATCCAAATATATAGGTGGATTTACGCAATAGTCGATATAGGTACCAAAGAAACCATGACAAACGTTTAGGGATACCATTTGGTCAGAATTATGAAGCCACCAACAGGCAAAAGGTGAATTCAAGTATTGTAATGCATGTAAAAAGTAATCAAAACAGGAAATAACTCAAATTTGATAGATGATTGGAAGTGAGTCTTACCAAAGATTGTTAATAAGGCATAAGGAATGAACAGTCTACATGTTAAGAATTGGAAGTCAATGAGAAAATATGTTCTACATCCAAGGCTGTAAATCAAAATAATGAGATGCAGCTGTCTATTGAGCTGTTAATGGGAAATAGTGTGTCAGAACCCCTCTCAGAATTCCATGGGGCATGAAGGGGTTACTGGACCCAAATGTTGGAGTAGTGGGCTTTTACTCCTGATGTCCCGGACCTGACATACTATGGGCTGAGTAAAAGGGCCAAGTACTACCCATTCAGTACTTGGCTCTCAGTGGCGGGGTTCGAGCAGTCCAATGCCCTTCAGGGGAAGGTAGGTGCAAGGTATGCATAGGCTTAGAACTCAGAATTCCCACAGTGAGCCTAATGATATCATTGTCCAGTCCAATACTTTTTTAGGTAGGAAAATAAGTATTTATTCTGCATGCAAACACAACACACTAAATAAGTCATACAGATTGTCTCTCAAGGATAGCTCCCTAGCGCTGATATGGCCCATGTTCTTTCCTACAGGTCCTCTCTCCCTCTCTCCTCCTCAATGCTAAGCAATGTGTCTCTGGTGGATCTTTGGAGGTGACCCCACAGATGCTGCCCACACTAGCGATGTACATCAAAGTCTGGCTTTGGCCTTGAAAATGTTATCTCTCCAGGTGCTAATCTGTTGAACTCATTCAAGTCTCCCAAAGGGTCTGTGACACAGCTCCAGTCTTACCCAGTTGCAGCATTCAGAAGAGTTCAGGAGCCGGGGTGCATCTTCTCATGCTTTGTTGAAAAGCAGCTTGCACTGTGTCGTCCTGCAGTAGGGGGGGTGGCGCTCAGAGGTGGTCGCAGGCAGTGACAGCTTGCAGGTGCTGGGTTTCTTCTTCTTCATGGCAATGCTGCAGGACAGCTTCTGACTATGCTTCTGAGTCCCTCCTCTAGTTACAGAGACTCCTCCCACATTGACAATGGCCCAAACAGTCCTAACGGTCCCCGGCATGCAGGGGTCATGGACACGGGTAACAGCCCCACTAGCCCCAGTGCCCCCCCCCGGCATACAGGTGTTCTGGACACGGATAACAGCCCTAGTGCTGTCTGCTGCACAGGGAGACAGTCTCCAACATCACAGTAGCCTTAAAGGAGGTTACCAACTTCCGCCAAAGAGCAAACGGCTCTCTAGCAACACCAGTCCTGATAGACTGGGAACCTAACACTCTGCTCACCAGGATCCACTCTCCAGAATGCCCACTGGGGCTTGCTCCCCTTAGACTATCTCCTTCTCCACACAGGGCACATTGGTTTAGGCAGGCAGGCAGGCAGAAGACTACTGCTCCAGGCACAGGGCAAGTGGTCTTGTTTTCCTGTGTGATGGCCCCTCACCCAGCTGGGAGATTGGTAGACTTTGGTCCCAGTTCTGGTTGCAGCATCTTGACATTTTGATGGCTTTCTTTCTCCTGATGAGCAGTGGTGCTCAATAAAGTGTAAGACACAGGCTCCTATCTTTATAATTCAAATCTAGACACATATGTGATTATATGTATGTCTTTCAAATTCTGGTTGTGGGTGCCAGTGCCTTTCAAGTGCTCTCTCCTCTGCCCTGAGCTTTGTGAAAGGGACCTTCAGCCATACCAGAAGTGGCTCCAATCTGAATGACCTACAACATAGGCCAAGGGAGTAACCAGGTTTCACACTCGGCTGTCAGCCTCCATTTAAATATGACTCATAAAGGTTCAAAGGCATAAGCCTTCCTCTCTTTCAAGATACACTGGTCCACAGTGCCAACCTTATCAGTCTCACCACTTCCCTGACAATGAGCCCAGGCCCACTGACCAGTAACTCTCCCTGGAATCAAAGAGACCTTTCATGAGCACGGAGTGTGCTCTGCTACTGTTCCTCCAGTGTGTTTGTTTCCATGTCTGCCCTCAGGAATTTCAGCTATCCACATCTCTAGTCTGGGGGATACTGTCCCCGTCTCCACTGGCCTCTCCAAGCCTTGGGTTCCAAAAAGGAACCCTCAGGCATCCTTGTTATGCACCATCCACAGGCACTCATGTCCCAGCATGCACATGCAAGTATCACATGCTGTCCGGCCCCTCACAGAACGGCTGATTAGAGGCAGAAACATGTTGGCATAATTATTTGTACAGTGACGCAGACAGGTCATTACACCTAAGTATGCCTCCTGTATTTACCCCTTGGTACTCTTTTAATAAACCAGGGATATCACCAAATTAAAGGATACTTTAGTGGATTATCCCATGGTTTTTTAAAGTCATAAACTGAACCTAAATCATCGTCCTGAGAGAAGAAATATCTAAGAACTCCCTCAGAAAAGCCCCATTCTGAGGTTGAGTCCGCCCTGGTAGTAACATCTTACCAGGGTGGGACGAGGTAGCAAATGATGAATCATGTCACATTACGTGAGTGAGCCATCCTCGTCCGATTCTTGGAATTGCCTTGAATTTAGGTAACAAACAACTAGCAGCACACAGAGAACTCATTGAGTCTCTGGTACTAACCTGCTGACTTGCTTAAGCAAACAGCATTTCTCTGAGGGTATCACGCCACTTTTTGTGCTTTTTGGTGATGTCATTGCCCTCGCTCATGTATGGAATGTTGTGATGTGTGCAAGCTCAGTATGTATATAGCAGCGGGTGTACCAATATCTGTGCCTTCCCTTCAGTGGCAGCTCCGCACACCCTGTTCTCTTCATAAACTCATCAAACTTCCTTGTAAACAGGTCATCATTTCAATGTGTCAACGTTCCCAAGCCCCAAGGTGCCAAAGAGCAATGAGCAAGATGGCGGTGTTTCGAAATCGCTCTGGTAGCTGGAGCCACAGTCCTGCAGAAATATACTTGAAATTACCTATCTGCGGATACAAAATCATTGTCTTGCTGTAGTATGCACTCAAAATTGGGTTAACATCGATAACCAGCCTGGTGGGTGCGTGGATGTATTTTTAAGCCCTGGAGAAAGAATCACCAGCATTGCTGCCTAAGACCCATTCCATTTCCTCCCTCGCTGGATGAAGGTAGGTGGGGCCCACTTGGATCAGGGATGGGATGATTCATGCAAGGACAGTCGGGAGGTACCATCCCACCAGCTCATCGAGCCCCACAATAGCATCACAATGGGAGTGGCATAATTAGAAAATGGAACGATATGGCACAGCCTTCGGAGACGAGCAGAGGGATCACTTGGCCTGGTAGCATTTTTGGAAAAGCTGCGCAAAGGTGGCGCATGGCACAGGAGCCCGACCTGACCGCTTGGCAGTAAAATCTGCACACCCTTGACCCAGGACTGGGCTGATGTGAGGGGAATTAACAAGTGCATCTTTGGGACAGAGATTTCCAATGACATAGAGTCTCACAATGCTCGGGGCACTCATTCTGTCAGCATAGACCCTATGCGATCAGTGTGTAGACTTGGTTGACAACTGACCCGACAGAAACGAGGTGAGCCTAAACAATATTCAGAGCTGCAATTATAATACTGATCTGATCGGAGACTGTTGCCTATAGACCTGGTGTAGATGTGGTGACCTTAGTTAAAATAGAGCTTGCGCTGCCGGACAGACAAAGTACCGGATAGAGGGACTGATGGCTACATCGGAATGACTTAGAGTTATGGAAGAAACAAATAAAGTTCATTAGCTGCGCGTACGATCTCTGTTGCAGTGAATGATTCGGCTCCAATAACACATACTGTCTGACACAGGAGCTGCTTACAACTGAACTATAGACAGCATTCCACGAGCAAACTAGGACTCCACACTGTGCCACAAAACAGTGAGCCACAGCAGAAGACATAAGCCATCACTTAAGTGCAGAACTCGAAGGACAAGGAGCATCATGGTTAAAACAGATGCCGCACAGTCTCATCTTGTATTTGACTCTAGAAAAGGCACAAAATGACCAGAAACTTAAGATGTACAGTATGGAGCAGGCTCAGGGAGTGGACTCTTGGTCAGAGGCAGAAGTCAAGTTATTGCTTCTCCAAAGGAAAACTAGCCTAACCACAAATAACTCTAAAATAGACTCACTAATGCCTAGACTGGATGATATGAAAGACAGACTTGATGAGCAACGTACGTGGATTAATATGGCAGAGAACAGAATACCTGATACTGAGGATGATAACACTGTGCAAGCTAGAATAGTCAAAGAAATAGTGAGTGAGATGGAAAAAAAATAAAAATCTAACCAATGAGAATCTAGAGGCCAGGTCACGCAGAAGCAATCTCAGAATCATTGGTATAGAAGAAATTACAGTGATGGGTTGAAACGAAGACTATATTGAAAAAATGCTGATATCTATATTTGGAGTAGAAAACCTTTGAAAGCTGTTTGTAGTGGAAAGGGTCCATCATTCCCTTGCCCCAACACCGGTGCCAGGAGGTCAGCCCCACTTTTTGATTGCAATTACCTGTACCACAACACAATTTTGAGATTAGCTCAGGAAAAAAGAAGGACATTCAACATGAGGGAATAAGTATGAATGAAATGAATGGAAATTGTGGGAAATGCATTAACAAGATTGAATCCCTACTATAGATATCGAGTAAGCTTCCCCTAACAGTGGCCAGAAGAGTAGCTTTGATAAAAATGGCAGTTTTACTGAAGCTCTTATATCTATTCCAGAATGTCCCCTTTCCCCTGACCAAGTCGTTCTTCCAACAATTGCAAGTGATCATGATTAAATTGGCTTGAGCGGGAAAACAGCCTAGCATGAGTTGGATGAAATTACAACTACTATATATAAAAAAGAAGGTTTTGCAGTTCCTAATTTTGAACTGTACGACTTAGTCGGACAGGCTCAAATTGGACATCATTGGAGAGAGAACCCCAGATATGCACTTCATTGTGACTTAGAAAAGGAACTGAACAGCCCAATACCCCTAACAAATGCCTTGTACCAAAAGTGAGAAATTCTCACTGTGAAATGCTTGCAATGGGCATGAACTAGGCTGGGAGCAATCTGTGAAATACTGGCATATTACTCACCTCACATTCTGATTATACATAATTCACTATTTCTCATTGTGCAGGAACCCATGGACTACTCCATGACTATTTAGAAGGCAATGTTAATACATTAATAGATACAGTGATTTACTATAAATTGCAACACTTGGCCAGGGATTTGTATACGTCATTTCCAGAAGAACCGGCAGAATGGAAATTACTCATATTATTGTTAGTGAACTCTCAACCTCAAAAACTGATTACTCGCATGTAAAATGTTGTTAGGAATTCAGCTTGTGGTTGACACTAGGCACATCAGAGCCCAGTGGTCTAAGAATTAGGGCACTTAGAAAACAGAGGCCTAATGGACCTACTGCTGCCTACAAACTAAGGAGATATCACCAAACGGGAGATTTAGACTGATTCATTTTAAATTCTTGCATCATGTGTACTACACTCCTGTTAACATGGTAACATATGGCATGATTGACAGCTGACAGTGCTGGTGATGCTCGAGACCGGCGGCAGATTTCATGCACTTGGCCTAGCATTGTCCCCCGGTGGCTGGATTTTAGGTGGAGGCTGGATTAGCAATGAATGAAAAATGGAGGGGGTGGTTGGCCTAACACTTCTGATGGTGCTGTTGGAGTTTGTGAGACTTCTGGCCTTCGCTGGGATCTTATTTATCATGTTGAAAGGTTCCACGGGTATTTGAGCAATACTAGTTTGCACCAAAGATGGTTTGATATAAATGATTTGCTCAGAAGTCATGCTAATGATACAGTGCTCAGATGAGACTATCTATGGTGTGATGGGGTACTGGGTGTAATATATTTTTAGTGTTTCCCCACACACACCATGTGTGGCCTCGCTGTAACTTGTTGTGACAGGATAACAATTAAAAGTAATTTTTAAAATTCCCCACGCCCTAGGAGAAGTACAACCTGAGAACATGATAAAAGTGGGGTCTCTTCAATTTCTGTCTCTAAGCATTGAAGAATGAGCTGTTCAAGGATTTTCCCTGCGGTTTAAAAGAGAATCATGATGAGTTTCAGTTTTAGTTTCCAAAAATGGAATACCACAAAGGCAATATATTCCTTGGGAGAGTATTACCTTTAAAAAAATTTAAACAATGGCTTCTAGATGGCAGGATGCCACTTAAACCGATTAACCAGTACTCTATTATTTCCGGGAATGTTTAGTTCTTTTTAAAATCAAACAATGAATTAACTTGTAAGGGCAGGTCCTCAATTGTCTTTAAACAGATGGACAAAGAGGGCCTTGCTCAGTCTCTAAATATATCAGCACTCAATTCAGTTGGGGAAAACGTTCAAGCCATGCTCGGGGTAAAATTAGCTCTTGCCATGGGACCTGTTTCCTCAAAACACTAAGGGGGAGATTTACTAAGCTTTTGCGGCGTGATTGCGTCACAAAAGTGACGCAAAACAGCGCAAAATCTTTTTTTTGTAATTTACTTTCCAGCGCTAAACTTGTTTAGCCCTGGAAATAACGTACAAGTAATGCGAAGCAGCGCATTGCACTGCTTCGCGTTACTTTGCGCCATAGGGGCGCACCAAGGGTGGTGCATGGGCGTTCCAATGCAAACCACCCAAGATTTCTCACGCTAAACCCAATTTACTAAAAACAGTAGATTGGGTTTAGCGTGAGAAAACTGCGCCCTTTTCAACTAGGCGCAAGGAAAGAGAAATGCTTTCATTTCTCCTTCCTTTTCTGACTTTGCATGCGTGCTGCACTGTGCAGCACGCATACAAAGTGGGAAAAGCTTTCCCTTGTTTCGAGCTTAGTATTTTGTACAGGAAGGGTACCCTTCCTGTACAAAACCTATGCTGGACTCATGCACACACCCTAGCGCTGCGGCGCAAATGTGTGTGCATGGCGCACAGCAGCTGTAATCAGCGCCGGCGCAAGGGAACGGGGAGGAGAGAGCCATGTCTTTGAAGATATGGCGCTCCCCTGCTCCCTCCCTGTCGCGCAACGCAGCACAGCCTCGCGGGGGGGCTGCGCTGCGCGACTTTTTTGTAAATCTCCCCCTAAGCATCCAAACTTTAGAATATCGTCCGCCCTTCTCAGTAATGAATTGAAATTATTGATCCAAAAAGGATTATTTTGCAACCATCACAATATGATATTTGGTTTTATCACTGCTCATTGGTGGATCATTGAGTCCTTTTGGAACTTTGCCATGGCACTGTTAATCATTTAACCAAGACCTTCCCTTTTTAATGTCAATTTTACTCATTCTAAGATCAAATGTGCAATAATGTTGACTAATAGCTGTAAATTTTCGTGGGATGTATGTGCAGCAGCATGGTTCAAAATGATATGTTTTGTGGGCCATCCTGCCCATATTAGAAGTTCTACACATATGTTTATATTCATGGTCTAGTCCATACTCAGGGCCTGGGTATTCTCTAAACCGGTAGTTGGCCAAGACCCTTTATTGATCCGTAGCCTGAATAAAGCACTATAAATGTTTTTATTTCTTCTCTTCGTGCGCTGAAAAGTCTTCTTTGTTGATGCATATTTCCAGATGTTTTGGAATGCTACCAGATCTGGGCAGATAGAGTTCCACAGCCGAGCTCCTACGATGCTGATGGACTTTCCACCATAGGAATTTGGGTTAAATCGTGTCCGGTGGAGCATATTTTCATTATTGGATGCCAGGTTGCAACTGGTAGTGTAGCTCGGGCACAGTGGCTGAAGAACATTTTGGGCCAATTCCCATGACTGAACTTTGAAGACAGTGCAGGGAATATTGAAAGAACCTATTTCTCTTTTCTACAAGGAAGTCATTGAAGTTCTTAAGGAACCAGTGTGGTGTGAGAGGATTTCTTTAGGTTGAAACAGAGTCTAGGGGTGTGGTTTTGCTGTCTCTGGAGTTTCAATCTGTCTTTCTTTTGGGCACCAGCATAAACAATATTGCAGTAGTCCAGCTTCAATAATACCAAAAATTAGTCAGTTATACTGGTGAGACAGCTGTAGCAGCAGTTGGACCCATCCCCGTAGCATGAGATGAAAACTGATGTTTTTTCCCCACTGTCCTATGATGACCAAATAAAAGATCTGAAAACATCCACTCTGACACTTTGGGTGGAATCGGCGAAGCACCTCAGTCCTCTGTCCATATGAAGTGAAGACTGTCACTAGAGGAATCTTTTACCCTATGGCCTTCTGTTTTTGAAACCATTCAGGCCGAGGCACAATAAATAGATTTTAGGCAGGTAGTGATCGTGTGGTGTGCGTGTGTGAGGTGTGGGTGAAATGGTGGCTAACATGCTCTTCGCATGTGAAAGCAAGTCAAAGTGCTCAAGTCCTACTGAAGTTAAGTAATTGGCAGATTTTGGTTTTTTTTTGGCATTCAATGAATTGTAATGTATGTTACCAGGCAAAAGTATGTGGACTATTTGTTTCGGATGGGTTGACTAATCGAAATAGAAATATATGAACACAAAATCAAATCAACTAATAGGAAACTTTGTGGAAAAAAGGTCATTGAATTGAATGAGCTCGGAGTTAAATCTTAAACTATAGGAAACGTATTGTAAATTAAAATTACTGCAGGAAGAAATTATTGTTTTACAGTAAGCCCTCAAAGAAATGCCTGGCTCTAGCATTTTGAAAGTCACACAATAGCAATACTCCCGAGCTTGCAAAATCCGAATGCTTAGCAGGGTTGTATGGAACCACTGCAATGTCATGGTATCCTTGTTCATATAGTGATCTATTGATTGGCACATTTCGTTTCAGAATGCATTGACATTTAAATATGTGAAACCAAAACACCCCAGTTGTTTTTTATATACAGTGCATATTTATCATAAATGCAATATAAAATGAACTTCTGGTGTTAATGGTAAAATAACATTTCACTGTGTATTAAACACTGTAACAGAAATTTCAAAATATATGTAAAAATGAAATGGATCCTTTTGAAATGAGCAAGGAAAAGAATAAGTAAAAAGATGTCAGAAATGTAATTTTATTGGGCAATGGAAATAATATTTTTATGCAAACGCTGTGTCTTGCTTCATTTGAACATAATCATGACATGGTGATAAAGAAAGCAAATGAAACTAGTAAATACCTTTAAGGGTAGTGCAAAAGAATAAAGGGAGGGTGATGTGAAAGAACAGTAAATAAGGAAGCAAAATGCGTACTTTTTTTAATCAACATAAAAAAAGTGAATTCGTTATCCCAGACACTGAAAAATGCCTCTGGTCCAATTAATAAAATGTATTATTCTCACAAAAATAACAGTAACAACAACTATTAGCAAGAAATAGTGTCAGCCTGGCGAAGAAGCAATAAACATAACAAGGTAAAACACCCATGGGAGATGCAAAATGTCCATATGTTCCTAAAGCGCACTCCCCAGAGCCCGCCATTTGCAAATCCAAGTGAGCTGCAGCAAAGCTGCGCCAAGGAGTTTTATAATAGCACAGGGCAATGTCCTCTGTTGCTATTTACAGTACTTTGTAATTCCACTAAGTGAGTTACCCTTAAATATTTATAGCCTGATTCTGATGCGGTTTGGAAAGCTTCCCGACCGAATGGGTTTGGGAATGGTCTGACTGAATCGGATCAGGAGAGTCCAACCGACCGAGTACAGTGCATCCGGATGCTTCCAGATACGATTTGGTTAGACTCCCATTGACTTCAATGGGAGCCTTTGTTCCGACCGAATGCATAGGCTACCATTGAAGAAAGGGGTGGCTGGGGAAAATCGGGCACCCTGTGTCGGGCACACCCCTGGTGCCTGCCACACTGTGCATGGCTGGTAAGGGGGGACCCATGGGTAGCCCCACGTGCCTAATTGGGAAGGCTCTGGGTGCATGGGGGCCCACTACGGGCCCCCAAAGTCTGATTCTGACTGCTGATGCAAGTTGGATGGCACGATTCAGAAAGACAGTACAAATCCAGCATCGTACTCGGTCGTTCGGAAACGCAGCCCATAGAGACATACGATTCTGCTCCGGACGGCTCGGTCATTCCAAATGTCGTTGGGTTCGGATTGGGATATTCCTAACGCCTAACTTGCATCATACTCGGTCGGTCGGAAACCTTTACGAGTCGGTCGGAAAGACACGATCCTGATCCGATTTGGACGGAGCAAATGCTGTTAGGAGGCCTTCCTAACCGCATCAGAATCAGGCCCTTACAATTAATGTTTTGGGGGTCAGTCACGCTTCTGTTCTGCCACTGCAAGTGAGATTTTTCCTGCTCAGTCAATAAAGTTTACGGTTGTGATTTACTAATTTATTAACTTTTGCACAGAGACCAGAAATCACACCCTCCCTCCCACTCCCTCACATAACCAGGGCCTAAGTAAGCACCCTAGTCTCATTTAAAAATGCATTGAATTCAGGGTCGGACTGGGATAAAAAATAGGCACGGGTACCAAAATAAAAGTGGCCCCCATTAGCAAACGAGATAGTTACAAATCAGGCCAGTTTTGAGCTTAGGAAGACATTCTGTATAGGTGTTTTGCAAGGTATGGGAGACTGCATGATTTGTGTTTGGTGTAGGCAAAGTCTGTGGTAATATCAGGGAAATCAAAAGTAAACACCACCCACCTGGCCATAAAACAGGCCCAAAAACTGTTAAAAAACCAGCTCACACACTGATCTGTCAGACCAGCCCATTGGGAACTACCCGATTGCCATATAGGCCAGTCCGACTCTGTTTGAAATACTGATATCCAATTTGTTAGATACGACTAAGGGCAGACCACTGTGTAATTCTAGGGCAGTGTTTGACATGATATTTTGGCTGCTTCGCACAGCGATCCGAGATAAATGATAATTTCTCTATCAAGGATTAGATCACTATAATGCAAAATTTTCTGTGAACAGAAGATCTGAGATAACTGACAATTTTCTTTATCAAAGAGTATATTAATATGGCTGCGGGCAGATCCCACATGCTCTAAGTCTGAGCGCCACAAACCCCTGGGCAACAGCCATACAAGCAAGGGTCCAAGTCTCTACTTTTCGCAGCCAACTGAGCCTCGATTCCCCTTTTTTTCCCATCTTCTCTCTCACTGCCACAAAGCTATGCACCTCTAACGTATCCGAGTCTCAGGAGCTTTTGCAACAGATTTCTAAATCAACTTAATAGTGTTGGGTTTTTTTCTGCACAATTTTGCATTAGCAAAGAATTGATCTCACTATTAAGGATGTTTGATATTGTAGTTTGGGCAGTCTATAATGGTGATTATTTATGCTTTTTTGAAGATTGTTGATGGGGGTCAGGGAGGAGAGGGCGCAATGGTGCAATGTCATGGCACCAATCTTAGATAGGTATTCACTGGGAGGAGCATTGTGGGCTCTTCCCCTCCTTTGGGGGGTGGTTCTCTCTATCTGAAATTTTCTTTTGTGGTTCTTTTCGAGGTTATTTGTGGGACACAGGTGGGGCACTTTGGGTAGGGGTAGGCACATATATAAAAATAATGAGCAGATTCTCTCTTTGCTTATTCCGATTTGATAAAGTAGAGGGGGTCAGAATCCACGCTTAACTAAAAAGTGTGCACATTTTTCTCTATGTATGGCTACAGCCTTTGGTAATATTAACAATGGCTGAAAATGGGCTGCAAAACTAGAATTCTATCCTGCGATGTTAACGGAATAGTTAATAGGCAGAAGCGCGGGCCACTGGAGAGATGGCTTGTGTCTTTTTCCCTGGGAGTTCTTTTTTTGCAGGAGACTCATGTTAAAGATAACCATCCAAAGTTCTCCATACCAAGGCATTATTCATATGCGTTGTTTGCCTCAGCAGGGCTCGCAGGAAGGGGGGATTGCAATATATCTGGGTAGAGCTCTTGACTTGGTTCTAAGCGATATAATAAGGGACCTGCAGGGTCGATGGCTATGGGTCAAGGCTCTAGTTTATGGTTTTCCCATTAACTTAGTAAATTACTATGCCCCAGTGACTGATGTGCCTGAACCTCTGCAGCAGGTATATGAAATAGCAATAGGGGCAGTTGGGCCGATTATTATGGGTGGAGATTTTAATTTTATTCAGGAGCTTATTTTCGACACTTCCAACAAAACCAAGAAGCAATTTAAGCTTTGAACAAAAAAAGTAATCAATGCCTTGAAGATGGATGTCCATCTGATCGATCCATGGAGGGTCGATCACCCGCTATTAAACAATTCACTTGTTTTTCAAAATGGTATCGGACCGCTTCCTGCATAGACTTTTTCCTACTCTCCCATTCTATATCAAGGGCAGGTTCGGATATCTGGGCCAATTCTTTTTCCGATCATTCCCTCATTTTGGTTACTATTTATCTCGAGGTCTCATGGTGGCAGCTGGACTGCTCATTATTAGCAGATCAACAATGGGTTAGCAAAATGAGGGAATTCATAAAGGACTTTTTTCAATTGAACCAGCTTACAGCTCCTGGTTTTTCTGTTATGGAGGTGTACAAAGCCACTGCTAGGTGATGGATTGTTGCCTATAAGGCATTCAAACATAGAGAACACCTTTAAAAGATTCCTCAGCTGCAAGCTTCTGTAGGTTAGGCAACACGACTTGATAGATATTCCTCTGCCAATATGAAATCCAAACAGAATTTAAGGGATTTTTTCACATTACAAGAAATCCTTAGCTCTAGGGCTTATCAACAGAAACTTTATGAGGGGAATCAGCAGATTGGAAGGTATTTGGCTGGGTCTACTCACATAAAGCAAAAATCTGCATATGTAAGAAAACTGAAAAACCCGGTTACAGGCGATCTGCAGACAAGGATACAGCAACCAGGGCTTTTTTCAAACACTATAAGCCCATCTACAAAACTAGCTATTCTATTTCACAGCTAACTATAGCCCAGTATTTTCAGACTATTACAATGCCGACTATAGAAGATATATAGGCTCATCAACTTATGTCAACTATTACAGCAAAGGAATTAAATGATGCCTTAGCCTAAATGCCTTGCGACAAAGCTGCGGGCAGCCGAAATAAAAAAATATTTGCCGGCGAATTACTTCCCTTTCTGACAGAGCTATTTACCAACATATAGGATGGGGGTGAATTATCATGTCAGTTTAGGGAATCAACAATAGTCAGGTACTTGAAAAAAGGTAGAAATCCTGAGGATGTCAATGACTATAGGCCCATTAGTCTCCTTAACGCTGACTATAAGTTCTCCATGAAGGTTTGGGGCATTCGTGTTAGTCCACTGGCCCAGGGTGTAATCCATAGGGACCAAACAGGCTTTGTAGCTGGGCTGTTGATGGCTGCCAGCACGAGCTTATTGCTCCAGGCAATCAATTTTTTCTCAGTTAGCCAGACGAAGGCTGTGGTTGTCATGGTCGACGTGGAGAAGGTGTTTGATATGGTTAACTGGGAGGTGTGTTTTTGGGTCTGCAAAGGTTTGGGTTCACTTTAAGCATAGTCAATATGTTATCTTAAATATATCATGGAGCCAACACTCACATTCTTGTCAATTCTCATCTAGCTGGCACAGTCGCAATAAAGAAGGGGACACAACAGGGGTGCCCTCTTTTATCTATATGTTTTACATTTTTTATAGAACCCTTTGCAATTAGGATTTGGGCTTCCCAGGTTACAGAGGCACCTCTCTCAGGTATGACCAAATCAAAACTCTTTGCTGACGATATTATCTTGTACTTGAAACCAGAAAGGCGGAAATATTCAGCAGACAGTAGATGAATTTGATCAGTTTAAGAATATCGGGGGTTATCAGATCAACCCAATTAAAACAGAATTCCTGCTTTTTAACTCTCCTCCTGAGGTTCTTCCAACATCTCTGTATTCTCAAGCAAGACAGCAGACACCTATTCGGTATTTGGAGAAATATGTCACTCAGGAGTATGAAAACCTTTTCCATATAAATTATCTCCCAATCTTTTATAAGATGAAGGGGCTGCTTGAAAAATGGACTCTTCTCCCCTTGACTTTGATAGGCAGAGTAGCGCTGATTAAAATGTCTGTTCTTCCGCTTTTATTATTTCTTTTTTCAAGCGTCCCCTTTAAAGTGAAGAATATTTATTTTACAGATTTAGATGTGCCTTTAAGGAGTTTTATTTGGAATAATAAGGCACCTAGGGTCAAATATTCGGCCCTCCAGCTGGACATCCTTCAGGGAGGGTTGGCTGTCCCCCATATTCAAGGGTATTATCAAGCGGCACTCTTAGATCTTTGTGCTAGAGCTCTCAAAGGCAGTGGAATAAACAACTCCTTCTTTGTGGATCGAATGATAAAGGATGCTGGCACGCATCTACCAGGTTTTGTTATGGTTCCCACATTTCCAAAGAGAACCAGATATAAGGTTCTAGAAGATTTCAGTGCTAGGCTTTTGAGTCTATATCATTGTTACAAAATGTCCTTGGGTTGGATGTTCCTTACGCTCTGGGAGTTAGACTATTTGGGCTTGAAAATACCATTGGGCATAGTTTCTCTTTGGGAACAAGCCGAGTTCAGGAGGTGGGCTACTTCTTCCTTCAGGGTATACAGATGACTTTACTCGAAATCTGACTTCGGTGTAGCGAATCAGGCTCTTAGCTTTTTCTTGCCTATCATCAGATTTTATCATTTCTTAAAGACTATAATTCCGATTTTAGCCAGGATAGCAATACTTTATTTCAAGCCCTGTTCAGGTCATGGTTGGCCGGAATAGGGAATTGATACTGGCTAATACATAAATTAGAGGTATATCCAAATGCTATTAACAACATGTTGGTTAGCAACACAATGCGATTTCTCAGTGAGGGACTGGGAGACTATATAGCTACTAGGCCATAAATCGTTGAGAGCGGCAAATTTTAAAAGGATGACTTTTATCTCTCGCTGGATGGCTTATTACACCCTGAAGGCAGTAAATAAAATGCACCCAGCTCTCGAAAATTGTTGTTTCCCTTGTAAGCATCAGTGTGAAGGGGGCTGGTTGCATATCTTTTGTTCTTGTCCTGGATTAGGTGCCTTCTGGTCTAAGCTAGCGTTTGTGTTACATGTGGTTATCGGGGAACCGATTGAGGTCAATTCAGCTTTGGCACTCTTCTGTCTTTTACATAACGGGCAATCTCAGAATGTATCTAAATCAGGGCAGAGGTTCTTTGCAATAGTTTTTGCTGTTGCTCGCTCTCTGATTTTGCAAAGGTGGCGAGCCTCCAGGGTTCCAAGTTATCATGAATGGCTTAGTAAAATGATTAGAACAAAGCAGTTCGAGGTAGCATATGCTAAAAGAGTTGGGGGTCTAAAGCGATTTAATGCTCATGGCAGTATTTGGACTCAATTATAAATCAAGACTCTCCAGCCTAGTATGTTCCAGTGTAGCTTTGAATCATCATGGGCACTACAATCTTTAGACCGAGACGGTGCTGTTCCACTAGAAATCCCGAGGGCAGGATTATAAACGTTAGGCCCACTACCCTGTATTGCACGGCAGCACCTTAAGCATTGTTTTGTATTTTTTTATCCTGCTCTTTGCACATTAGAAAGATGTAGGCGGAATTTAGGAATACAACGTTATGTACGAGAATTCATCCACTCCTTGATTAGAAATCTTTGCACTTTATAATGATGTATGTATGGTTGCCGTTGTATTATAACTTTATGCTCTAGTATTTATTGACTTTTAGAAATATGAGAAATCTAATGAAAAATTTGATCTAATGTTCTGCACTTTACTAGGATGGTTCCCTAATGCATAGTTGAAATTTTACACTTTTATTAGAAATTAAATTAAAAAAATTTCTAATGAACTTACATGCAAATTGGTAGGGAATCGTAAAAAAATATTTGGGGGCTCTATTGCATGTTTAAACTGCTCTATGTTTATATAATCAGAATATTACCTCTGATGTAGGCTAGTTATCTATATTTATTCTGGTTCTGCTCAAATAAAAACATTGATAAAAAAACAATACAAAAGTTACTGTGAACAGGAGAGAAGTTACAAGAAGGTGGGTGCAAAACAGAAATACAATGCCTCAACCTCCAGACTAAACATGCTTGCAAAGGATGCAACAGCAACTCATGCCAAGCAGGGTAACGGAAAGGGCAGAGGACATCATGAGTGAATCAAAGTAATACCTGGGGGAATGCTGGATTTTCTACAAAGCCGATTAGAGACAGATCAGGCAGCTTTGCTTGACTGCAGCAGTTGTGGTGTAATTACAAATATAAACAACAGGATGGACCAATCTCTTGCCCTACAAGGAAAAAAAACCATCTCCGAGCAGAGAGACTCCATTCTTCTATTTACTCATGCAGGATCACCTTCACAGCAGAGACCAGATGAAGAAGGCTCTCCACCTGCAGAGAGTCTCAATCACAAATATTGGGTCAACCATCACAAATTGCAAGAATTTATCACCAAAGATGCTGGGCTTTCTCTCTACGGCAGGTAGCAAGGCCCTGGTAATAAATAGAATTTAGTCCAAACCGGGGGGATGACAGCTCAGAGTTTCTTCCACATGACTAGTTCTCCAACAGCAGCACCTCTGGAGCTACTACATCCAGAAAACATATTGGAAGGAGCTTCTGCTGGCATGACTGGAATAAGTGTATGCTCCTCTCAAAAACGCCCAGACCCAAACCTTCATATTTCAATCATGAGCTCAAGATGAACTAAACAAGACAACTAGAGAGAAGAGCCCTCAACAAGAGCCCCACATTAATTATCAGTGCTGGCCAGAATTAAGGATTGATATATGACTTAAACTACTGCTTCAAAGAAGCCTATAAAACATCTAGAATTACATCTCAAACCTCCCTCTACATGAACTAGATTTGGGGGGACCAAGATCTATGAGAGCACCAAACATTCTGACAAAAGCAAAAATTCAACAGCAAAATGCTCCCGCTAAGACTAGTAAATCTGAGGACACCAGAATCCAGCAGGCAGAATATGTACACCATTTTCTGCAAACAATGTCACATTGTCCCAACAGACTAAATCATGTCTCTCCAGATCCTGGATCCTACCAAGCGAAGGAAAGAAGTCATCACACCTGAAACAGCACAGACTCTGGCCCATTATAATGAAAGTATATCTAATCCCAACACCTCGTGCAAAGATGACTCAGAAGACTACTCCACACAGTCTTCAGCTTCCGCGTCCCAATAAATCTATGGTCGGAACTATTCTGAAGGAGATTTCCTTGTTTAAAAGTAGCCATGGGGAACAGTCTACAAAATATGAAACCCTAACCCACATAATACCTCAAGAGAAGGCCAATTAACTGCTTTCATGGAAGACACCAAAGATATGGAGACTAAAATGACACAACTGCAAAATACCACAAAAGAATATCAAGAATCTACAGCTCACCAAATAAATAGTCTTATGCAAGAATGTGAAGACTTAGAAACGGTCATGGTGCCTTAGTCTTCAAATAGTGGGATTACCCAAAGGCCCTAAAGCTAAAACTCCTGTTACCATTCCCTCAATAACAAAAAGTCTTATGCAGTATGTCATTGAAAAAAATACAAAGAACAATACAGCTTGACCTACACCTTTCAGTCGCATGAGCACACAGGTTACCACTGGACCTACGAAAACAAGGTAGCAAACCATGTAGTATTATTAGCTTTTTTTCAACACTTTAATATTAAAAAGAAAATACTTACTATTGCAAAAGAATGATACTCCTTCTCCAAATTGCAAGACCTTGCATAGGAAATGGCAACAAGGCAGCAAGAGATGAGGGCCTTGATCCCAGAATTAGAAGCCCTCTTTTTTGCTGTATCATTGGTTGCTGGTGCTTCTCTAAGAATAAACGGTCAAGTAAGCTATAAGATGTTCCAGGATCTGGTATGATAGAAGCAATTCCTATCAGAGAGACAGTAACTAGATGACAAAGGCTGTATATTTATCACACTGAACATAATTTAAATTGATGGTTACATTAACCTTTCTTTAGCTATGTTGGATATATTTGATATTACTGACTAGGTTCACTAAAGGGCCCAACAACGACACATTGAGCTTGTTAGGATACAACTTGAAAGACAACCCAAGGGGGAAAATCCCATCAGATAGTGGCTGGTTGTACTTTATTACTACTTTATTACATCCAAATGGGACACTGGCCTTCTTCTTCCTTGTGAAGCGAAAGCAAGGATGAGTAAGAACATATGGGTAGGGAAGGAAGGCTGGGTAATTGAAGATTCAATGGAGAGGGGAATAAGGATGAAAACAACACAATACAAACTATATATTAAACTAGCATCAGATGGGTAAAGTTTTGACCTGGAATATTATCGGGATCAGGAATTTTATTAAAAAAACAAAGAGAATTTGGAGAATAATACCAGATATTTTAAACATGCAAGAGTCCCATCTTACTATATCTGAATCCACCATACATCATTTGAGTAAAAGTAGCTGAGGATCCTCCACAGCAAGAATTCATGACTCAGCCAGTTATTCTTACATTGCTGGACAAAGGGGAGTCATAATCTTAATATTGAATAACTTGTTGAATATTAAAATCTTTCAAACATAAGGTAGGACGGAGGGTATTAGCAGACAATAGACTCTTAAATCAGTAATAGATTTGTCCTTATATGCCCCTAATTATGATTGTCCTGAATTTTTCTCAAATGTTACACTAGAACTATCTAACTATTATCATCCCATTGTCTTATCCAGGGATTTCAGGACTCCAACTGTATACTAGATCCCTAGTTAGACACCCTTAATACTCCATATAGCAGACATATGAAAAATAAGAGAACCTGCATTCTCAATATTATGTTTAACCTTTTATTTTAATTTTTGTGAGCAAGGGATACAGCTTTATACATAATTGAAATTGTCATGATTATGCAATATGAAAAAAGAATAACAATGTATTAAATATAATTATTATTAGGGCTCCCAGTTTTATGGTATTTATTATTTTAACTTTTCCGTCTGTATTTATCCATATTTATTTTTTGGCTATCTTATTGGTATTTTTCATATTTATTTTGTGTTTTGAGAATAAATAGAAAAGTAAAATGGTATATTTACGCATTTATTTAACTGAAAAACATGCACGATACTTTGATTCTGGCCACCTTTTAGCTAATTAACACCTTAACCGCGTGGCAATTCCGCCGCGGTGCGGGGTGTTCCATTAAGTGGGCGGGGTCGCGTCGGTCGACGGACGTGCGCAGCACTACGGAGGTAGTGCTCGCGACGGCCGTTGGCCGACGGGCGCAACGAAGGGGTTAAGCAGCCAAATATAACAAAACACTACACTCACAGGTAAATATTAGCATTACATACAAACATTATTAGCGTATGCCTTCATTTAGGGACATTTGATGTTGTTTTTTTAACTCTCCATGATGTCTATCTGCTCAGCTCATGGAGAGTCATTCACAAGAAGCAGAATTTTATGTATTTTTCTGCTTTTAAAAATAAATACAGACAGGAAACACATTGTTTTCTGTCTGTATTTATCTGCAAAAATCAGTAAAAACTGAAATCTGGGAGCCTTATCTATTATATAAACCAACATAAACAACACTTCAACTAGTTCATTTTTCAACAGTATCATGCTTACAGAGCCATATTGCAAGGTCGTTAAAGAACCTAAAGTACACTACAGGTGCTCTGATCAACTATTTACAAAGTATAAAATCCCTGCAATTCGCGCCCAAACACACCTGACTAGCTGCAAGCTAGTATCTCCTTGTTTTTCCAGGGATGTTATTAACCGAGGGTAGGCTATCCAGATCAATAAGGTAGGCATTTTACTGTAGGTACTAAAACTAAATCCTACTAAGAAATGTCCCTGTCTGCTCTTCAGTATGGTGTGTTTAATAGTTTCTCGTACAATCAGTTTGTTTCTGTTTTTAAGACCCCAAGTCTGGTGGATATCAACCTATCAGAAGCACTGGTTAGGAAGCTGTTTTTGGTAGGTAAGTCTGAAGACTCCCTTAGGTCTTGGTATAAGGAATTTGGCCATGATCATACTCAAGGTATTGAGGGGATCTTCGCTAAATGGAGGCACTGCCTGGGTGTTAATATGGACAGAGATAGCTGGCAAAAGTATTTTAGCTTTGGGTTCTTTCTTTTTAGAGCGGCTAATTTGCACAGGATGATGTTTTACAATATGATATCTAACTTAGATTTATTGATTCATACAGACACCAAAACCAGAAATTGAGGCATTATGTTTTCTTGTACAAACTGCTCAAATAACACTTGCATGTTGATCTATAGTTAACTATCACTACAATTTCTCAAAATTGCACAACTCAGATCCACTATGTAATGTTGACAGACCACCCAGCAATCTTTCTTAACTGGCAGAACCATGATGCCTCTAAAGCTATAAATGCACGGTTTCTTTTTAAGTGATTAATTCGACGTGACGACTACATCAAATACATACAAACCAAAATTTCTAACTTATTATTCCGGTTCTGTTTCACCCACCATTGTGTGGGACTATATGAAAGCCTGCATTAGAGTAATAGCTAAACTTATGCTCATCAGATTGGAAAACCAGTGTTTAAAGAAGAGGTGACCTAATTAGCCTGCCCACTATACAAGTCAGACAAAAGTTGCCCAATGATGATTGTACCTATCAGAATATGGTAGTACACTGCAGGAAAATTAAAGCTATACATGCCACCAGAGCAAATTAAAAACCTAGCAATCTCAGACTCAAATTTGTGAAACGGAAGAGAAGTCTGAACAAGCATTTGCAATGCAAATTGGTCTCGCATTTGTGAGAGTTAGAGGTATTGGCGTTGTAAATAACAATGTGTTTTACCTACCAAAGGAATGAAAGAGGAAATAATATGGAAACAGAAAGGATGCTAGAGAAAGGAGGAAAATGAAACGGAGCTGGAATGAATCTGTGGAAAGGGGAAAACTGAGGTGAAAAGAAAATAGAGGGGAAAATGGAAACGGCACAATAAAGATAGAATGATGAAAAAGAGAAGTAAAGAAAGCAAAAATGTCCAAAGACTGAAACATACAGAGAGAGTAGGAGAGACACAGCAAAAAGACTGGCAAAGAAAGAAAAGGACAATGGCACAGAAAGGGAGAAACAGGAGGAATAAAGATAAACAGAGAGGAAAAAAGAATGGAAGCGAGGGAGAGAAAGAGAAACTTGCACTGAGATTAAGAGAGACTGAAATGCAAGGAGGGACTGAGATACGCACAGAATAAAAAGAAGTGGAAGGAGGGACAAGGGCAGAGACCATGAGACTTTTACAGACAGGTACAAAGAGAAATGGAGAAAGATCGGGAAAGGTGAAGACTACAAAGAAGTCCATGCGTGTGTGACGTGGTCTTGCAATTAAGGCAACCTCTTAAGCGCACTCTGCTATGGTGCTGCTGGTAGGCAGCGGTTCTGACAAACGCTTTTAAACAGGATGGTGGCAAATAAAAATGTTGTAAATAAAGCGTTTAACAGCTACATATCTAACCCTATATTTTGCCCTATTTGCTAAGTAAACACAGCAGTGATGGTGTGAAATCGGTTTACCTTTCATGCCCGGGAGTAAAACTTAGCGTGAGGCGAACCTCGTTTGTTTCCGTCCCTTTCATAAAGTTAGCAGACAATACAGTGTCATCAAGGACATTTTGGTCCAGTGTCAGGAGCCTGAAACTACGTTACAAATGCTTTAACTTTGCCATGTCGCACCCGATGTGTGAAATCACCTAAGGGCACTCGGGGCCCCTGCACATCACATGTTTGAATCCCAGCAGGACCGACTCAGCCTTTCATTCTTCCGAGGTCAATTGAACGAGCAGCAATGGGTTGAGTAAAACAAACGTCTGTCATTCACAGTGCCATAAAATGACAATCTGTAGGTACAAAGCTTTACATATAAAAACAGGGTATATTAATATTAACATAATATTGACTAGCAGAAAGCAATTCAGGTAGGGCAAGAATAAAGTTTACTTTCCTGAAGTAAATTCAACATCTTGCCTCCTTCTAAGTCATTGCTTATCTCTGTGGGTATGTGAGGGCTTTATAACATTTATTATCATGGTTATTAACATCACGGTTATGATTATTATTATTATTGGTTTAAGACATTGTAGTCAGATTTCATCCATTCGAGTCTAAGTGAAATATACCACATTTTCATGCCGAAAATAGCAGTCCGAATGTTTAAAATGAAACGAGGAAGATACACCTTTAAAACAACCTCAGCAAAGAGAGAGGGAACTTTACATATAAAGAATGTATTTAAATAAAGCATTTGACTGCACTGGACGTTTAACGTATCATCCAAGGTCACACAAGCTGTCAGGGGGTTCATGTAAAGTGTCAGTAGCAGCATCCTCTCTTTACACCCACCCTATCTTCCCCTATAGCAGATGCACAGCATTTATAGCTCGCGCTCCAGTCAACGATGACAAACATGAAACTCTGGGGCATATTTACGTTCCCTGGCGCATCCCTGCATATCAGCAGGGATGCGCCAGGGAAAATGCATCACGCAAGTTTACCCTTGCGCCACGTCCGATGCGCCGCATTTACAATGCGGCGCATCGTGGCGCAAGGATAAGCAGATGCGTGAAGCATCTGCCGGCGGAAGGTTGGCGCAGTGCTGAAGTTGTGTCGCAAGCGCGACGCAACTCCAGCACTGTTCCAACCTTCCCTATCCCTAACATGGTGCGTCAATCCTTACGCCTGCTTGAAGCAGGTGTAAGGATTTGACGCACTAGCGCCGGAAAGTGACTGCGTGAAATCTTGTAGATTTCACTACGTCACTTTTCCGAGGCGTTTCTGCGCCCGATCGCCCCCCCCTGCGCCGGTACGCCCACATGAAACCTGACGCAGGTTTCATGTGGCGCAGGGGTTTACTACATGACGCATCTCCCTAGATGCGTCACGTTGTAAATATAGCGCAACGCGGCGCATGGTTTGCGTCGCCGCTGTGTCACATGCGTGACGCAACGGCGGCGCAAAAGTGGCGCAAGGGGCTTGTAAATATGCCCCTCTATTTTTAACAATTAGGTGGAAGATCTATGCGTGTTAATTCAGTGCTATTCAAGCCTCTATAAAGAGAATACAGAAGAATTTGCAGATCCAAAGCAGGGCCCCACTTCTCATCCACCCAGTATCCCGCCAGCCTGAACTCCCGAAACCAGCTGCAGAATGTCACAAAATCACATGTTGTAAAATGTATAACCTCTACCTGTATAAACAAAAGAATTAATGACCACCAATGCTCGCACTCACCGCAACTGGTTTGCTAGAGCGGAGCATGCTGGGAGATTAGAGGTGACGGCTTCTGCCATGGACAGAGTTGAAGGACTAAAACAAGACTATTTCACATGGCCGCCATCTTGTGCAATGACTTTCATAGCCGCTTAACCGCGGCGGCAATTCCGCCGCGGTGCAGCGGTTTTATTGAGTGGACGGGGCCGCGTCGGCCAACGGACGTGCGCAGCACTAGGGAGGTAGTGCTCGCGATGGCCGTTGGCCGACAGAAGCAGCGAAGGGGTTAAAGAGAATTTGTTTATTTGTAAACGAAAAAAGTAAAATAAATAAGGCGACAAGTATTTATATTTAAATAAACAGCTACGCTCAAATTAAATACGTTTAGGAAATGCTTGTATACTTGAGCGGAAATTAAATGTGTGGAAAAGTGAAACAAGTTTAATGTCACTGGTGCTCATGTAAAGCACTCAAATACCTACTGGTCGAATTCGCGCTAGATAAAACGGCAAAAAAAACAAAAAAAACAACTGATATGCAACAGCCAGAAATACCTACTGGTCGAATTTGCGCTAGATAAAACGGCCAAGAAAACAACTGATATGCAACAGCCAGATGGGAGGAGGGGCCATCCCGTGCTCTGCGAGGAGGAAGCTGAGATGGCCAAAAGAATCAATTACTGAGTGAAATCGCCAACGCTGAAACAAGCACCCAAAGGAGGGACAATTCAGCGCAGTGGACCAATAGAAAGCCAGCATTTCTGAATGCCACGAGAAAGAACCAATGGCAATGGGTGGGTGGGTGTGCCAAACCCCACAGAAGAGATAATAACAGGTCGATCAAAGCTCGACCTAAAAATGACTTGCTCTCATGAGCAGACAATCAGAAAATACTCATACAATTAGAGATGAGAAAGTACATAACACCATTGGGAGAAAGTGTCTTTATTTGAACAATATTTTCTCATTTATACCAAGGTGATTGTTAGACTTGGCATCTTTTGGTGTGGTTTCCCCTGACTTTTTGACTGTGTGCTGAACTTCGTTTTGCTGGCTTAAGGACTCTTTGTGCACTTTTTCACTGCTGACCAGTGCTAGAGTACATGTACTCTGGTCTAAAATGTAATGGCATTTGGTTTCTCCATGACTGACATTTATTTACTGATAAATCCCTAGTACAGTTCACTATATGAGCACAGGGCCTGTAATCAAATTCTACTAGTGGGCCTGCAGCACTGATTGTGCCACCCACGTAAGTAGCCTTCAAACATGTCTCAGGCCTTCCAATGCAGAGCTTGTGTTTGCAGGGTTTAACTGCCATGTCAACCTGGCAAGTTCACTGACTTGCCAGGCCCAAACCTTTTACTTTATTACATATGTTATGTTATGTTAGCCAAATTTATAAAGCGCGCAGCTGCCCCAGCATAGAGGCGTCCCGGCGCTGCCAGCAACAGAGAGTAGCAGAGTCGAAGAGAGACAGGTAGGCAACAGAGAAGAGGGTAGGCGGCCTAAGCTTGTGGAAAGAGGAAGGTTTTAATAGCTTTCCTGAAAGCTAGTAACTCATTTAGGCAGCGGATCTGAGGGGGCAGAGAATTCCATAGTTTAGCGGCCGTGTGGTGAAAAGAACGACCACCGGCCCGTGCACGCTTCACCCGGGGGACAGTGACTAAGTGCTGCCCCGAGGAACCCCTAAGGTAGGCCCTGGGTAGCCTCATGGGCAGAGAGCAGTGTATTTAAAAGGTAGGACATGCACTTTGAGTTTTTCATGTCCTGGTAGTGAAAAACTGCGGCATTCATTTTTCACTACAGCAACGCCTATTTCTCCAATAAGTTAGCATTGGAGCTGCCTTGTATGACTCTACAAGTGTAAGTTCCAATTGGGAAAATCTATGAAAAATAAATTTCGTGCCTCTGGACTCACAATTTAAAAACACATCTTTTAGTGAAGTTGGCTTTTAAGTTGCAGATCTGAAAATGCCACTTTTAGAAAGTTCAAACAAAATAGTAAATGTTCTAGCTGACAGTTTATAATGCTGTTATTTACTTCAACAGACTTAGACCAAACTTAAAGATGTCTTCGTCTACATAATTTATTATGTTAATTCTTTAGACATTTTCAAGAAGAATCACTTGGGGTTGCTGTGAAAATCTTGACTGGTTGAATATTTGAATTTATTTTGTTGTAAATTAATTATTTTGAAATTTATTTTGAATATTGTGTCAGTTTGTTTGTATGTCAATGTAATAAATTATGTAGACCAAGACATCTTTAAGTTTGGTCTAAGTCTGTTGAAGTAAATAACAGCATTATAAACTGTAAGCTAGATCATTTGCTATTTTGTATTTACTGACCCATTCTAGCTGGGTGAATCAGGGCCAACCCCTCGTTGTAGTCAAACTTTTAGAAAGTTGGCATTTTCTTACTTTAATCGTTCTGTGTCTCTGCCTGTCTCTGGCATACACGCTTGAGTAGGGTGACAGCTGGGTTTTGTACATTTCCTCTAGACATTCACACTCAAAGGGAGCTGAGGTGTGCCCTGCATATCCTGATGGCCCATCACCAGACCAGGCTGATAGGTCTTTCTGAGGTAGAGTGAGAGGGAGGAGCTGATACTTGCACCTAAATAGGGCTGTGTATGTCCCCACACAAAGAGTTAAATACCCCCCTGTAGTGTGTCTTGAGCTAGGGCAGGAAAAGGCAGGGTCCTGTGCACTGTAAAGACCTTTCTTTGAAGTCTCCCTACATCAAGGGCTAAAATGGATATAATACTGGATCTCTGACACCATATACTCAGAACACCTCTGGAACTGAGGACATTCTACCAGGAAGAAGAGCTGTTGTGCTGCCAGGAATGACTGCCACTTTGCTGCTTGCTTTGCTGTGTTGGCCTGCTGCCTGCTGCTTCTTGCCTGGGAGCGAGAGGACTGGACTTGATTCTCTACATCTTGCATCTCTAAAGGTTCACCAAGGGTTTGTTGGGCTTGCCTCCTGTTTCTGAAGTCTCAGGGATATCAAAGACTTCACCTGCATCTTGCTACCAGCACTTGAGCTCCTCTGCTGTGAGTCCTGTTCTGCCAAGTGATGCCAAATCCAGCCCAGGGCCCTTGGAAGTGAGTGTTTGGTGCTGCAACCCAAGGAACCAATGCATTGACATCGATGTGTCAATCAGAACCGAAGCGTCAATCGGAACCGGCGCATTTCTCTTCTTTTGCCTGCACCAAAGCCGTGGACACCATCTGCTGACTCTACAATGCAATGACCTTGACTTACAACCCAGCCCGACTTTACTGACGCAGCACCTCCGAATCACCACTGCTGTGTGAGTGTCAGACACTGCGCCACTGATATCCGTGACGCACCGTCCCCAACTCAGACGCATTCCCAGCCCTGAACAGCCTTGCGCCAATGCATCGCCTACAGCCCAGCGGTTCGACATCGACACCTCGGCCTGACACACAGCGCTGTTGACATTGACACATCCGCGGCGCTGCTCGACTTCGGAAATGACGCATCACCTTCGACAGCGATGAATCCCCTCCTTTGTTCAACGAATCGTCACCAAGCTTCAATGTATTCAAGGTATTGTCAGTGGGTCTTCATGACTCCTGTATCCGGCCCACGCTCCATCGTGGTAAAACTGAACTTTTGATATTTGCCCAGGTCTTGTGCGGCCAGATAGCCCCAGTTGGATATATTGATTTCTAAACACTGCAGTTTGATTTAATTTTGTAAAATTCATACCTTCACTTGTGTATGTTGGATTTTTATCATTTTGGTCTTATGTTACTCAGATAAATATTGGTTATTTTCCTAAACTGGTGTGGAGTACATGTGTGGTGTTTTCACTGTGTTACTGTGCATGTGTATGTACACAAATAATTTAAACTTTTCCTCTTTAGTTTAGCCTGACTGCTCTGTGCCAAACTAGCAGATGGTGAGCACAGGTAGATTTTTAGTGTGTACTACACTTACTCTGACTAGGCTTATGGTTCTTGCTTGGACAGGCTGCATACTTCTGCCAACTAGAAACCCAATTTCTAACATTGTTGATCGGCGGTGAGTATAGGACTTGTATTTGTGTATGACATACAGTGATTGGTGTACACTACTTCCATATCTCAGACCATTACGTACCAATATAATGTTTTTCTTTTGTTCTTTTTGGCAGCTTTTTGAGTTTTTGTAACAGTCATGTCTCAATCTGGAGAGTCAACAGCTGTACCTGCAGTATTGGAGTTTGAGCAGGAGAAGTTAGAAACCTACATGGTGACCCAGCTCAAAGGTTTCTGCAGGGATTCAAGTGTTCTTTTAGAGGCCTCACTAAAAAGGAAGACCTGCAAAAGGCGCTGAGGTTAGCAGCCAGGGATGCAGCGGTGCGTCCAGAGGAGGGGGGTGATGTTGTGGAGAATGAGAAGCAAAGTCTGCATCTGGAGTGGCTGAAGAAGCCAGCACCACTTGCGGAGGCCCAGCCTGAATGGAGAGAGACCCCCCTCCAGAGCAGGCAGCAGTGTTTCCTCTAAAGCCCTGTCCCCAGCAGAGTCGGGTGACAGGCGGGAAGAAAGAAAGCTCAAGTTGGAGATTGCAAAACTCAATTTGGATGTGGAGAAAAAGAAATTGGCCATGGAGGAGAAGAAAATGATTTTAGCTCAGGAGCTGAGCTTGAGAGAGCTGGTTTTGAAAGTCAAGGGGGTGGAGTCCAACACAGATGGTGCCAGCATATCTTCAGTGTCCTCTGAGAAGAGAGTACACATACCCAAGGGTCTGGTTCCTGATTATGGAGTGAGACATGACATAGATCGTGGTTTGAGGCCTACGAGATAGCTTTACAAATGCACAAGATCCCTGAGGGGGTTTGGGGGGCCCTGGAGGGGATTGACAGGATGAGATATTCCACCATGAAGGAGGCTCTTACCAGGAAATATGGTTTGACCCCAGAGAAATACAGGCAGAAGTTTAGGGACAGTGTGAAACTTCCCCACAGAACTGGGTGGATTGTCAATCATTCTGGATTTGTATAGCGTGGCTGCTTCTCCCGTGAGGGTCTCGAGGTGCTGTGGGGTCCTGCTGTGAGATCAGATTGCCTGTTCTTATTGGTTGAACATCCAGGTCTTGAGGTCGTTCCTGAACTGTTGGAGCAATGATGATGCTCTGCAGTGCAGGGGGAGGGTGTTCCAGGTCTTTGCCGCCAAGTGGGAGAAGGAGCGGCCTCCGCTGTTCGCCTGGCAGATGCGCTAGGTACCTGCTAGGGAGAGGGATCTGGAGCGGATTTCCCTGCAACTCATTAGTAACTGGTATTGGTGTGTCGATGGTTTCGAAAATGGTAGTCTGTATTTTACAGTGGGTGTATCAAAGGTTATATTAGAGTGTGAGGAGGTGCATCAGATTTTCACGTGGATGATGTCATCAGTGATGTCATTTGAGATGTCATCAGTGATGTCACTGACCATGTCATGAATGATGTAATATGTGACGTCATCAGCAGTGCATTGTGGGGGCGCGAGTTATAGTTAGCTGAACTAACTATAACGGGGGAATTTCTATGGTTTTGTACGAGTGAAATGTCCAACTAACTATAACGTCCCTGAAACCTGTGGTTTTTTCAGTGAATATATATATATATATATATATATATATATATATATATATATATATTATCTACTGGCGGTCGCCAGTAGATAGTTATAGTTACAACCTATTATCCATAGGAAATCCGCGACATTCTATTTGAAATAACTCTCTTGCCGGTTGACGTATCTTCGCAAAATTTTCAAACTTTGTGGCCCGCTCCGGTCCGCTCCTACCCTGAAAGTCTTGGGGGATTCGTCAAGCGGGGGCCGAGAAAAAGGGGGTCCCAAAACGCGTTTTCCCCATGCAATTTTCCATAGGAAACTTTAGACACGGCTACAGCCCGAACTGCTGAACGGAATTACACCAAATTTGGCAAAGAGGTAGTTCTTGGTTCAGAAAGAACCCTTTTTGTTAAATGGTGTAAATCCGTTCAGTAGTTGCTGAGAAAATCAAAAGAAAAAAGATAGGTATATCTAGGGCCGCGGATCCTCCCAAGCACGAGCTTTATGTTAATTGGCTGTCAACACTTCAAATCAGGAAGTGTTGGCAGTCATTTTGTCCCTCGGTAGAACCGAGGGACAGAAACAAGTGCGCAAAGCGCACAAAGGGGGCAGGGTAGAAACACCCTGACCCCCTAGGTCTGCTCAGGGGTCCCACAAGGACCCCCTGGGCAAAAAACAATAATTTTTTTTTTTTTAAATCGGCAGGATGCGCTCAGGGAGCGCGAACCCTGCCGAAAAAAAAATCGAAGCGCGGTCTCCCGCGCTTCGATACACTGGCCCCCGGGTGGGCCAAGTCCCGGGGGCATGCTGGGGGGTTCATTTTATGTGTGGGGGCCTCTAAGGGCCCCCAAGCCCCGGGGACCACCACCCCCCGGGGCGTTATGGATAATGGTGCGGGAGGGCTCTGAGCCCTCCCGCAGCCCCGGGGACCACCACCTCCCCGGGGCTTCTTTTTTTATATTTGAAAACCTGTGTGGGGGCTCCAGCCCCCACATGCCCCGGGGACCACCACCTCCCGGGGCACTAAGAAAAATGAAAATGGGGGTCCGTTTTGGACCCCGAAGCCCCGGGGACCACCACCTCCCGGGGCTGTGCTGATGTAGGGAGGGGGCCGCGCGGCCCCCCTCCTGGAGCCCTTGATGGCCCTGGGGACCGCCACCCCCAGGGCCGGCTCCTGCAGTGTCCCGGGGTGCCTACCCCCGGGACACTGCTGTTTGCAATGACAGGACGGGAGCCTCGCGGCTCCCGTCCTGTCATTGCAAACTTGCTTTGGATATTGGAAGAGAGAGCAGGGAAACCTGCTCTCTCTTCCAATATCCAAAGCCGACAGCTTTCCACATGGGGAGCTGCATCTTAGCAGCTCCCCATGTGTAAGCAATGCCGGCTCCCGTAGGACACGGGGAGCCGGCGGGACTGTGGGGGATTGGGGACCCCCACAGTCCCCAACCAGAGGCCAGGCCCTGGGGGATGGGGTCCCCGGGGCAAGTAGGGCTCGGGAGTGGGGCCACGCAGCCCCCTCCCCAAAGTAAATTTTTTTAAAAAAGTGCAAGGCCGGCCCCGGGGATGGGGTCCCCGGGGCCTTAAATGGCCTGAGGAGGGGGCCACGCAGCCCCCTCCAAATAAAAACAAAAAGAGACCATGCCCCGGGGGATGGGGTCCCCGGGGCCAATACAGGCCCAGGGAAGGGGGGCCACGCGGCACCCTTCCCGTTTTTTTTTTTTAAATTTTAATTTAAAAAAAAGGGGTAAGGCCCTGGGGGATGGGGTCCCCAGGGCCTAAAAATAGGAAAAAGGAAGGGGGGCCCCCTTCAGGAAAAAAAAAAAAAAACGATCGGGCCGCAGGCCCCGCCCCCTTCCTTCACCACTCTGCAAACGCCCCCCTGGCGCGTTTGCAGAGGGGGAACAAATTCCCTTGAATACTGGGGGTCCCTGGGGCCAACTAGCCCACCAGGAACCTCCAGTATGCGCTAGGGGCTGCCTTGCAGAGAGGTGTACAGAGGCCACGCCCCTTTTACACCTCTCTGCAACGCAGCTCTGTGGCGCTTTTGGAGGAACATGGTGGGCTAGTTGGACTCCAGGGACCCTCAGGATTCAAGGGGAGTTAATCCCCCGACTTAAAACGCGCCACGGGGCGCGTTTGCACAGTGGTGAAGGGAGGGGCGGGGCTTCAGGTGACATGTGTGCAAACAGGCCCCGTGGCGCGTTTTAAGATGGGGAATTAAATCCTCTTCAATCCTGAGGGTCCCTGGGGCCAACTAGCCCAACAGGTACGTCCAGAAAGCGCGACAGAGCTGCGTTGCAGAGAGGTGTAAAAAGGGGTGTGGCCTCTGTACATGTCTCTGTAACGCAGCCCCCTGGCGCATACTGGAGGTTCCTGGTGGGCTAGATGGCCCGTAGGGACCCTCATAATTCAAGGGGACTTAATCCCCCAACTTAAAACGCGCCACGGGCGCGTTTGCACAGATGTCACCTCAGGCCCCGCCCCTCCCTTCACCATTGTGCAAATATTCCTCTAAAATCAGCCGAAATACGAATTCCGATTTACTCACCTGTTATCAGGAGAGACCTCAGTGCTGCATCTTTCAGCCCAGTACTGATCCTCAAAAGTAATTTTAACCGTACTTACCGGTAACTTGAATTTCCTTCATAGGCTAACATTGACTGGTTTCACTTGGAAATTCTTCTAAGTGTGGAGTTTTGGAACTTTAAAATATTCCTCTAAAATCAGCCGAAATACGAATTCCGATTTACTCACCTGTTATCAGGAGAGACCTCAGTGCTGCATCTTTCAGCCCAGTACTGGTCCTGAAAAGTAATTTTAACCGTACTTACCAGTAACTTGAATTTCCTTCCATAGGCTAACATTGACTGGTTTCACTTGGAAATTCTTCTAAGTGTGGAGTTTTGGAACTTTAAAATATTCCTCTAAAATCAGCCGAAATACGAATTCCGATTTACTCACCTGTTATCAGGAGAGACCTCAGTGCTGCATCTTTCAGCCCAGTACTGGTCCTGAAAAGTAATTTTAACCGTACTTACCAGTAACTTGAATTTCCTTCCATAGGCTAACATTGACTGGTTTCACTTGGAAATTCTTCTAAGTGTGGAGTTTTGGAACTTTAAAATATTCCTCTAAAATCAGCCGAAATACGAATTCCGATTTACTCACCTGTTATCAGGAGAGACCTCAGTGCTGCATCTTTCAGCCCAGTACTGATCCTCAAAAGTAATTTTAACCGTACTTACCAGTAACTTGAATTTCCTTCCATAGGATATCATTGCCTGCTTTTTGCTGAAAAAGTTTCTAAGTGTTGATTTTTGAAACATACAAATATTCCTCTAAAATCAGCCGAAATACGAATTCCGATTTACTCACCTGTTATCAGGAGAGACCTCAGTGCTGCATCTTTCAGCCCAGTACTGGTCCTGAAAAGTAATTTTAACCGTACTTACCAGTAACTTGAATTTCCTTCATAGGCTAACATTGACTGGTTTCACTTGGAAATTCTTCTAAGTGTTGATTTTTGAAACATACAAATATTCCTCTAAAATCAGCCGAAATCCGAATTCCGATTTACTCACCTGTTATCAGGAGAGACCTCAGTGCTGCATCTTTCAGCCCAGTACTGATCCTAAAAAGTAATTTTAACCATACTTACCGGTAACTTGAATTTCCTTCATAGGCTAACATTGACTAGTTTCACTTGGAAATTCTTCTAAGTGTGGAGTTTTGGAACTTTAAAATATTCCTCTAAAATCAGCCGAAATACGAATTCCGATTTACTCACCTGTTATCAGGAGAGACCTCAGTGCTGCATCTTTCAGCCCAGTACTGGTCCTGAAAAGTAATTTTAACCGTACTTACCGGTAACTTGAATTTCCTTCATAAGCTAACATTGACTGGTTTCACTTGGAAATTCTTCTAAGTGTGGAGTTTTGGAACTTTAAAATATTCCTCTAAAATCAGCCGAAATACGAATTCCGATTTACTCACCTGTTATCAGGAGAGACCTCAGTGCTGCATCTTTCAGCCCAGTACTGATCCTCAAAAGTAATTTTAACCGTACTTACCGGTAACTTGAATTTCCTTCATAGGCTAACATTGACTGGTTTCACTTGGAAATTCTTCTAAGTGTGGAGTTTTGGAACTTTAAAATATTCCTCTAAAATCAGCCGAACTACGAATTCCGATTTACTCACCTGTTATCAGGAGAGACCTCAGTGCTGCATCTTTCAGCCCAGTACTGATCCTCAAAAGTAATTTTAACCGTACTTACCAGTAACTTGAATTTCCTTCCATAGGATATCATTGCCTGCTTTTTGCTGAAAAAGTTTCTAAGTGTTGATTTTTGAAACATACAAATGTTCCTCTAAAATCAGCCGAAATCCGAATTCTGATTTACTCACCTGTTATCAGGAGAGACCTCAGTGCTGCATCTTTCAGCCCAGTACTGGTCCTGAAAAGTAATTTTAACCGTACTTACCGGTAACTTGAATTTCCTTCATAGGCTAACATTGACTGGTTTCACTTGGAAATTCTTCAAAGTGTGGAGTTTTGGAACTTTAAAATATTCCTCTAAAATCAGCCGAAATACGAATTCCGATTTACTCACCTGTTATCAGGAGAGTCCTCAGTGCTGCATCTTTCAGCCCAGTACTGATCCTCAAAAGTAATTTTAACCGTACTTACCAGTAACTTGAATTTCCTTCCATAGGATATCATTGCCTGCTTTTTGCTGAAAAAGTTTCTAAGTGTTGATTTTTGAAACATACAAATATTCCTCTAAAATCAGCCGAAATCCGAATTCTGATTTACTCACCTGTTATCAGGAGAGACCTCAGTGCTGCATCTTTCAGCCCAGTACTGGTCCTGAAAAGTAATTTTAACCGTACTTACCGGTAACTTGAATTTCCTTCCTAGGCTAACATTGACTGGTTTCACTTGGAAATTTTTCTAAGTGTGGAGTTTTGGAACTTTAAAATATTCCTCTAAAATCAGCCGAAATACGAATTCCGATTTACTCACCTGTTATCAGGAGAGACCTCAGTGCTGCATCTTTCAGCCCAGTACTGGTCCTGAAAAGTAATTTTAACCGTACTTACCAGTAACTTGAATTTCCTTCCATAGGCTAACATTGACTGGTTTCACTTGGAAATTCTTCTAAGTGTGGAGTTTTGGAACTTTAAAATATTCCTCTAAAATCAGCCGAACTACGAATTCCGATTTACTCACCTGTTATCAGGAGAGACCTCAGTGCTGCATCTTTCAGCCCAGTACTGGTCCTGAAAAGTAATTTTAACCGTACTTACCGGTAACTTGAATTTCCTTCATAGGCTAACATTGACTGGTTTCACTTGGAAATTCTTCAAAGTGTGGAGTTTTGGAACTTTAAAATATTCCTCTAAAATCAGCCGAAATACGAATTCCGATTTACTCACCTGTTATCAGGAGAGTCCTCAGTGCTGCATCTTTCAGCCCAGTACTGATCCTCAAAAGTAATTTTAACCGTACTTACCAGTAACTTGAATTTCCTTCCATAGGATATCATTGCCTGCTTTTTGCTGAAAAAGTTTCTAAGTGTTGATTTTTGAAACATACAAATATTCCTCTAAAATCAGCCGAAATCCGAATTCTGATTTACTCACCTGTTATCAGGAGAGACCTCAGTGCTGCATCTTTCAGCCCAGTACTGGTCCTGAAAAGTAATTTTAACCGTACTTACCGGTAACTTGAATTTCCTTCCTAGGCTAACATTGACTGGTTTCACTTGGAAATTCTTCTAAGTGTGGAGTTTTGGAACTTTAAAATATTCCTCTAAAATCAGCCGAAATACGAATTCCGATTTACTCACCTGTTATCAGGAGAGACCTCAGTGCTGCATCTTTCAGCCCAGTACTGATCCTCAAAAGTAATTTTAACCGTACTTACCAGTAACTTGAATTTTCTTCCATAGGATATCATTGCCTGCTTTTTGCTGAAAAAGTTTCTAAGTGTTGATTTTTGAAACATACAAATATTCCTCTAAAATCAGCCGAAATCCGAATTCTGATTTACTCACCTGTTATCAGGAGAGACCTCAGTGCTGCATCTTTCAGCCCAGTACTGGTCCTGAAAAGTAATTTTAACCGTACTTACCGGTAACTTGAATTTCCTTCATAGGCTAACATTGACTGGTTTCACTTGGAAATTCTTCTAAGTGTGGAGTTTTGGAACTTTAAAATATTCCTCTAAAATCAGCCGAAATACGAATTCCGATTTACTCACCTGTTATCAGGAGAGACCTCAGTGCTGCATCTTTCAGCCCAGTACTGGTCCTGAAAAGTAATTTTAACCGTACTTACCGGTAACTTGAATTTCCTTCATAAGCTAACATTGACTGGTTACACTTGGAAATTCTTCTAAGTGTGGAGTTTTGGAACTTTAAAATATTCCTCTAAAATCAGCCGAAATACGAATTCCGATTTACTCACCTGTTATCAGGAGAGACCTCAGTGCTGCATCTTTCAGCCCAGTACTGATCCTCAAAAGTAATTTTAACCGTACTTACCGGTAACTTGAATTTCCTTCATAGGCTAACATTGACTGGTTTCACTTGGAAATTCTTCTAAGTGTGGAGTTTTGGAACTTTAAAATATTCCTCTAAAATCAGCCGAACTACGAATTCCGATTTACTCACCTGTTATCAGGAGAGACCTCAGTGCTGCATCTTTCAGCCCAGTACTGATCCTCAAAAGTAATTTTAACCGTACTTACCAGTAACTTGAATTTCCTTCCATAGGATATCATTGCCTGCTTTTGCTGAAAAAGTTTCTAAGTGTTGATTTTTGAAACATACAAATGTTCCTCTAAAATCAGCCGAAATCCGAATTCTGATTTACTCACCTGTTATCAGGAGAGACCTCAGTGCTGCATCTTTCAGCCCAGTACTGGTCCTGAAAAGTAATTTTAACCGTACTTACCGGTAACTTGAATTTCCTTCATAGGCTAACATTGACTGGTTTCACTTGGAAATTCTTCTAAGTGTGGAGTTTTGGAACTTTAAAATATTCCTCTAAAATCAGCCGAAATACGAATTCCGATTTACTCACCTGTTATCAGGAGAGTCCTCAGTGCTGCATCTTTCAGCCCAGTACTGATCCTCAAAAGTAATTTTAACCGTACTTACCAGTAACTTGAATTTCCTTCCATAGGATATCATTGCCTGCTTTTTGCTGAAAAAGTTTCTAAGTGTTGATTTTTGAAACATACAAATATTCCTCTAAAATCAGCCGAAATCCGAATTCTGATTTACTCACCTGTTATCAGGAGAGACCTCAGTGCTGCATCTTTCAGCCCAGTACTGGTCCTGAAAAGTAATTTTAACCGTACTTACCGGTAACTTGAATTTCCTTCATAGGCTAACATTGACTGGTTTCACTTGGAAATTCTTCTAAGTGTGGAGTTTTGGAACTTTAAAATATTCCTCTAAAATCAGCCGAAATACGAATTCCGATTTACTCACCTGTTATCAGGAGAGACCTCAGTGCTGCATCTTTCAGCCCAGTACTGATCCTCAAAAGTAATTTTAACCGTACTTACCGGTAACTTGAATTTCCTTCATAGGCTAACATTGACTGGTTTCACTTGGAAATTCTTCTAAGTGTGGAGTTTTGGAACTTTAAAATATTCCTCTAAAATCAGCCGAAATACGAATTCCGATTTACTCACCTGTTATCAGGAGAGAACCCAGTGCTGCATCTTTAGCCCAGTACTGATCCTCAAAAGTAATTTTAACCGTACTTACCAGTAACTTGAATTTCCTTCCATAGGATATCATTGCCTGCTTTTTGCTGAAAAAGTTTCTAAGTGTTGATTTTTGAAACATACAAATATTCCTCTAAAATCAGCCGAAATCCGAATTCTGATTTACTCACCTGTTATCAGGAGAGACCTCAGTGCTGCATCTTTCAGCCCAGTACTGGTCCTGAAAAGTAATTTTAACCGTACTTACCAGTAACTTGAATTTCCTTCCATAGGCTAACATTGACTGGTTTCACTTGGAAATTCTTCTAAGTGTGGAGTTTTGGAACTTTAAAATAGTCCTCTAAAATCAGCCGAAATACGAATTCCGATTTACTCACCTGTTATCAGGAGAGACCTCAGTGCTGCATCTTTCAGCCCAGTACTGATCCTCAAAAGTAATTTTAACCGTACTTACCAGTAACTTGAATTTCCTTCCATAGGAATCCATTGTCTGGTTTTCAGCAGAAAAGTTTCAAAGTGTCGATTTTCACAAACTACAAATATTCCTAAAAAATCGCCTGTATGACTTAAACACATTCTTTCAACTGTTTACAGGAGATGCACCAGTGCTGGATCCAGGATCCAACACTGAGTAAGAAAAAGTAACGATAACAGTTTTTAACTTCTAAGTGAATTTCCTTCCATAGGATAACATTGGTGATTCTATGAGAAAAAGTTTCTAAGTGTGAACTTTTAAAGTACAATAATATTCCTTAAAAATCACGACTGTAACCAAAACGCTTTTACTCAACTGTTTACAGGAGATGTCCCAGGACTGAATCTAGGATCCAGTAATGTGGTTAGAAAAGTAATCCATAAAGTAACTAATTGCATTTAACTAGAAATTCACATTGAGCTGAATGTTGCATTGTGTTTGAAAATGTGTTGCCCATTGCAACAACTGTAACTACTGTACTTAAAAGTCTATTGCCTATGTGCAAAGTAATTAAACTAAAGTAATTCATTCTGAGAAAGTATTTTTGTAATGTAATGTATAATGTAATTACAATGTAATTTAAAAATAAAATATGTAAAAAAAATTGTTTCTAAAAAATTTGGAAATCAGTATGAAAAAAATTTATATAACAATTAATACATTTAAAAATTGTCATTTACAAAACCTTTGAAATTCACTGAAAAAACTGTAGGTTTCAGACATGTTATAGTTACAAATTAGCATTTAAAAACCTTTGAAATTCACTGAAAAAACCATAGGTTTCAGGGACGTTATAGTTACAAATTAGCATTTAAAAACCTTTGAAATTCACTGAAAAAACCATAGGTTTTAGGGACAGTTATAGTTAGTTGGACATTGCACTCGTACAAAACCCGTGAAATTCCCCCGTTATAGTTAGTCCAGCTAAACTTGCGCCCCGCAATGCACTGCTGATGACGTCACATATTACATCACTCATGACATGGTCAGTGACATCACTGATGACATCACTGATGACATCTCAAATGACATCACTGATGACATCATCCACGTGATAATCTGATGCACCTCCTCACACTCTAATATAACCTTTGATACACCCACTCTAAATTACAGACTGCCATTCGCAAAACCATAGACACTCCAACACCAATAACTACATACCCACTCACTGATTCTTAGGTCTACGCACACATCCACTCACTCACCCGTACAGTCACTCATACTTACGGTCACTCAGTACAGGACTATCATATGCACTCATACTCCTATATAGACACTCAAACACCGCCACTCATCCATAGAGGTACTCACACACCTAGTCAGTCATGCAAATAATTAAACACACTACCATTTACTCACCTATACAGTTATACACACACCAGCTCACTTACTCATACAAATAGTAGCACATTCTTACGCTCTTATACAATCACTGATACAAGCACACACTCATCCATACAGCCACTATCACAATCACTCACTCTCGCTTATAGCTATTTATATACTCCAACACACATATATACTGCCTTTCACATATGTAGTTACTCACACATGTACCACTGGGACATACATTCACTCACTAACACACTCTTACACACACTTACCCACCCATACAGTCTATCACAGTTGCACTCTTGAAACCATCCACCCAGTGAATCACCCACTCACACATCTATGCACAGAGTTGCACACACCCCTCCCACACAAACACTCAGGCACCCATACAGATACTCAGACAAGCATTCAATAACTCATATAGACACTCATGTAGCTATTCACAAACACATGCAGCCACTTACACAGCAACAGACAGACGGATACAGACATTCACCCAGTTTAGTCACTAACCCATGCATTCAGTAAGATACGTTAAATCACTCACTTATAGAGTCAGTCACGCACCTACTAAATCATCCATACAGACACTTACACACCCACTCATTCTTCAATACGTCTTTTCCTATATATATTAAAAATATTTAAACTTTACAGAAACACACAGTCACTGGATGATGTCATCAGTGATGTCATCAGTGATGTCATTTGAGATGTCATCAGTGATGTCATCAGTGATGTCACTGACCATGTCATGAGTGATGTAATATGTGACGTCATCAGCAGTGCATTATGGGCGCGAGAGTTATAGTTAGCTGGACTAACTATAACGGGGAATTTCACGGGTTTTGTACGAGTGCAAATGTCCAACTAACTATAACTGTCCCTAAAACCTATGGTTTTTTCAGTGAATATATATATCGCTAACTACCCCTGATGAGGCGTCAAAGCACTGTTCGGCGAGTAGCACGCTACTCCTGAACCCTAAAAAGGATGAGTGGTCGGTTAGTATAAGAAAATTGGGAAATATATGTTCATTTGAGTGGTGGACATGTGAGTCTGTTAGTTGGATTGAATAGGATAATGGAGGGATGGAAGAGGGAAAAGTCTAGAAAGTGTTATTTAGGAGATCATAGTGGTAAGATGAGGATTGTGAGGTGTAAAAGGAAAGATGGAGGTGGGATGAGTCTCTAGAAAGGGATTAGGGAAATCACAGTAGTAAAATGAGGTTTGGGATACATGAGGGATGTATTCAGAAAGAGTTGTTTGGGAGATTAGAAGTAAAATAAGGTTTCCTTAAAGTGAATATATTGAAAACAACACCAAAACATACTGCAACTAATTACGCTTTCAAAGTCTCTGCCCGTCCTAAAACCCATAAGTTGTTTTAAAAATAAACTCAATGAAAGAAATTCAACACTGGAATTTGCGTGCTTTTACGCTGTGAACAGAATAAAATATACTCCATGTTAAACCGACCCATGTGCATAAACCAATTGTGACAGCTTAATTTGACAACCATTAAACCAACTCAATTGTGCACAAAATAAACTGGTCATTGATTACCAATTTTAAACACCGCAAGTGACGCTAATTCATTCAAACCATGCAGTTTAAATTAAACACGTGACTCTAAAGGCTATACAAAACATAAAAAAAGACCAATCCAAATCATGACAAGCATTTGCAATGTAATAGGTCTCGCATTTGCAAGAGTTTAGCTATTGGCATTGAAATGACAATGCCTTTCATTTATATGTTTTGATAATTAACACATGAATAAAAGGCATTGTCATGTACAATGCCAATAGCTTAAACTCTTGTAAATGCGAGACCTATTCAAAGAAGCGGCCGCCATTGTCCCGGGCTGGTTAGAAAGTGAAGGCGCGCATGGTGCGCTGAATGTTGCAGAAAAGCATGTCGTGCCTGCAGTAGGAGAAACTATTTAAAGAAAATAGTGCTTACAGACTAAAAGAGACTCACCGTGTAACAACGTAAGTAAAAGGGCCAGTCCTCATGGGAGGTTACGAATGAAGAGAAGGCGGTACTGAGGAGGGACTAACAAGCCTATTCACGAATCAGAAGCCAGCATTTACGAAGGACAATGACACAAGGCAATGACAAATATGGGCAGAGAGTGGGCGGGCTTCTATCCCATACTCCAATACAGCATGGCTCGCAGAGCAACGCATGCGCTGCCCAGGCTCGACCTAAACAGGCCTTACCTATTAGTTGTGCAGTAAGAACAGTGGCACCCGGACACCGGGTTTTGGAAAGGGTGAGTGGCCCACCCAATTATGGCTGTCGAGTAACCAAGGCTCCCTTGCTCCAATACTATTTCTATAGCATTCTTACTCACCATTGTCTGCACAACATAAGGTTACACGTTTAATTAAAATGTGATCTTATCCCAAAACTGGATATTTTATTACGTTTTTCAAGCTGCCCACTTTAATTACCTGCACTTCCATGAATGCAAAATGATTTGCACCAACAAACGTGCATTCTGTTATCCCTTAAAATTTGTGTGACTATCTTTATTCCTGTGCCCAAACTTGTTTGCGATTTGCGCAATACTCCCTTTAAATTTGAACCACTATGAATAAGACAAAATGTTGTGTTTACTTGACCACTTGCAATGTAGCGTATAAATCATGAAAGTATTTGAACTCGAAGCACAAACATTTTTTTACGTAGTCAGATGAATCTCGAGTCATCTCAACACTTTACCAGTGTTTGTAACGATAAAGACAGCAGCATGAATATGTCGACTCGTCTGCAACTTCTTACATTGCAGTATTAATCAACCATCGAGCTTGGCGATGCCAACCTCGTCATTCAACTGGTTCCCCTCTATGATTATTTACAGAACGAATCGAGAAGCACATTTCCCATCTTTCAGTACATTAGTCTGATAGTGTTTTTGTTAAGAAATGTGTGTATTAAATATATAACATTCATGATTCCTATTTGAAATACGCAATTCTTCCTTAAGCCAGTGGAGAATGGCATGTACACGTGCAATGTGAGTGAAGAAGTAATTCTTTGCTTTTGAAGCGTTCTACTTCCTTTCTTTGACCAACCCAAATAAATTTGCAGAGTTAATGAGCTGTGTGGACCACACAGCGGAGGCACGAGTGAGTAAACACAGCACTACATCATGCAACCACAACAGCCAACAGAAGTGTTAAAATAGAAGCTTATTTCCAATTCAAACTTTCAAACTTCCAGCACCAGACCACACCAAGTACGGAAGGGTCTTTGCCACAAATATTTACAGGACTAATTTCCATGCTTCACACCCAGCCGTAACCTGGAGCTCAAGCAAGGCAGACTGGTTTGGCACACAACAGCGAAGCCCACTGTGTGCTCACCTCGGGAATATTCCCAGACTCGCTGTGATAAATAAACACACACAAACAAGTATGTTGAAAGATGTTTCACCATTCATTTACAAGTTACCAGGGCTTCTGCCCCGTAAGAAGCATCAGTGGCAAATGTCGCAATTGAGTAACCTCTAGTGTTCACCTGACTGCTGAATAAGGGGTTCACAAAATTAGCTCCTCGACTGTCAATAGCGCTACAATATGTCTCTGCAACAATCCACAGCATTACACCCTATGAAAACAAGCGGTAGACTCCCAGCCCCCGATGCCAGTGTAGTACGCCTCCCTAATCCACTAGCACTAGCACTCGTCACCTCACCTCTCCCTGCCGCCCGTTCCCAGCCGCCTTCTTCCCCAAGCTGCCATCTTAGAGAGTCGGCACGCAAATGTCTCCATGGAGCAGGCCGCGTCACGGAGCTCTTGGGAAAGCCGAAGACAGACACGCCGTGAGCGTGCACATCGGCTGTCCGGGCAAGTACACATCAGAACGCGCCGTGAGCGTGCACATTTGCTGTCTGGAGATCGCCAGAAAAGACCAGCGTGACGGCGGCCGCATGGGCTGCGAGGTACACCGATCACCCTGTGAGCTCTGGGGACACGCTGCAGGGCATCGCGTGAAGCATGGCGGAACGACGGAACGACGGTAAGGTGGGGGGGGGGGGGGGTTGGCAGGCGCATGGCTGACTGACACTGGTGGGGGTGCAAGGACAGCTGGGGAGTGCGTGCAATGCGGCTGGAGAGGACGGAAGGGGGACAGGAGATGTGCACATCGCGTGTCTGTACGTGCGTGTTCACGGTTGCAGTCCGTCCTGCGCGTGCACATCTCCTGTCTCCCTTCCGAAGCAAGTCAGTAACAATAGATCTCGCTAGCGACAGCGCTTTCGCGCTGCGTCGCTAGGCGAGACCTAAAAAAAGGAAAGAAACATTCAGACACGCAGTGCACATCATACCCATTAATGAATCAAACATGTGCTGTAATAATATGATGTTAGCATAAGATTCCACGAATAACAATTGTAGACACTAAAATACTGAATAAATATGATGAGAAATAATGATAATTGGCAAAAAGAAATACTTAACAACCAAATTTCGTTCAAATGTTGACCTTGACATTGACAAAAACAGTACTCTGTAAATCATTGTTCAAAGCTTTGATGATGTAAAGATAACTACCGCTGATGAACTAAGTGCAACCCAGTATTTCCAAGAGGCCTCCGAGATGGCATTTTCCTTGTTTATTCCGTCTTCTCTTCCAGAGAATGTAAGAATGTCAGATGTGTTGGTCTCCCTAGTATTTACACAAATTACAATTTAAATACCACTATTTTGTTTTATTTCTTTTATAGCGCTTTAGCACTACAGCAGTGGTAAAGTGCTATAAAAGAGAAAGCAAAATAGTGGTATTTAAAATATTTGTGTACGTGTGATGTAAAGTGCTCTGACATCCTGCATTGGGATGGAAAGTGCCACTACTCATCCCAATGCAGGGTATCAGAACACCTTACACAGCACGACAACCTTTTCATGAACATTTGCAGAGTGATCTTTATCTTGCCAGGAGCAGTGAGTGGAACAACGGTAGCCCACTCGTAAATCACGCCACAAGTAGAAAGCTTTTTTTTTTTTTTTTAAAAAGACGTGCTCTGCAAGTCAAACGTGGAGCAATGCAGATTGTGTGGCCTTTTAAATATATTTAGGGATTGTGAAAGCGCGTCATGCTTCAAGACAGCGCTGCTATTGGGTGACTTTTTAAATATATCAGTGTACATGAAAGTGAGACAGCAGCGCTGTCTCAAAGCATGACGCGCACTTTCATGATCACTAACATATTTACAAGGCCATGCAATAATTTGTTTCACAAGCCCCACAGCCACGCTCCAATTACTAAATAGAATGCAGCAAGTGGCATGCCAGAGCCACTTGCTGCTGAACTTGTTGTGACCCTCCGCCCAGGATCGCTGCCACTACTACTTTGTCATATCCCACAAAAAGCAAACAACCGTTTTTGTCGCGCTGCTCACGTTTTTAAAGCTGCGCCGCAAAACGGTCTCTGTGTGATGGGATGTACAGTGAAGTGTGCACGCTTCACAGGAGACACTGCCCGCTTGTGGTAGCGCAGGCGTGCACCCTCCTGGGAACACTGGTGTGGACTACCGTGGGCTCAATGCGGACACCAAGACTGACCGGCACCCCAACCCCAGAGCTGATGAACTCTTTGACTGGCTTGGAGTTGCCAAGTTACTGAGCAGTTTGATTTAACATCTGGGTACTGGTAGATTGCCTTGACCGAGGGAGCACAAGAGAGGTCAGCGTTCTCAACATCAGAAGGGCACTACCAGTTCTCTGTCATGCCTTTTGGGTTGAAGAACGCCCCTGCCACCTTCCAGAGGTTGGTAAACCAGATCCTGGCTGGATTGGAGAACAAAGCAAACACAAGGAGATGATGAACAGAGCACTGAAACTCTTCAGACACCCACCCCCAGTCACTATTAGATCTGGGTTGAATCCATCATAGTTTTTTAGCTCACTGCGCCACCCAAGTTCAGACCCAGCCATATGAAAATCAGTCTTGACCCTGTTCCTCATGGGAACAGTCCAGCCCGAACTGCCAAGCCAGGTCTTCCCTGGACCAGAAACAAGCTTCCTGGGACCGGTTTCTGGGTAATACCCCTCATCAGCCAGGCTATCTTGAATCCAGTGGCAAAGTCAGCAAGGGACCCACGTCTGGGCCTACCCTGCCAACTTAGGGTGAACAAAGCAAATACAAGGAGATGATGGACGGAGCGCTGAAACTTTTCAGACACTCACCCCCAGTCACTATAAGATATAGGTTGAATCCATCATCGTTCTTTAGCTCACTTTGCCACCCAAGTTTAGACCCAGCCATATGCAAATCAGTCTTGACCCTGTTCCTCATGGGAAAAGTCCAGCCTGAACTGCCAAGCCAGGTCTTCCCTGGACCAGAAACAAGCATCCTGCCCCCTCATCAGCCTGACTAGCTTGAATCCAGTGGTAAAGTGAGCAAGGGACCCATGTCTGGGCATACCCTGCCACCTTAGGGCAAACAAAGCTAGCATAAGGAGATGATGGACAGAGCGCTGAAACTTTTCAGACACTCACCCCCAGTCACTATAAGATCTAGGTTGAATCCATCATTGTTCTTTAGCTCACTTTGCCACCCCAGTTCAGACCCAGCCATATGAAAATCAGTCTTGACCCTGTTCCTCATGGGAATACACCCACCCCTATGTTGTTGTCTACAGAGGAGGATAAAAACACCATATCAAATATACCATCCGGTAAAGCTCCTAGACCCAATTACATGCCAGCAAAAATTTATAAACTATAAATTCACTGTACTGTCACACTATATCTGGAGGTTCTTAAGGACATCTGACAAACCAATCACACTCCCTGCTGATGGAATAAAGCTACTGTAGACGTCTTTGCGAAAAAAGACAGAGACTCTCTTGACTGTAGATTTTACTGCCCTATATCTTTAGTAAAGGCAGATTCCAAAATATTTACTAAAATACTGGCCACTGGAAAAAACAATATCTTCCTATCACTTACTTCTGAATCACGTAAAGATAGTACTCATACCAATGTTGTTACAGCACTTATTAACCGGGCCAAGACTCTTCAAAGCCCACTTCCACCTAAAGCCCAAATTCATTATAATGGCAAATCCTACCTCTTGTGGCACTCTCTAAGGATGTCCACTCTCACCTATCCTATATGCTGTGTATATAGGGCTTTACATAAGACAGCACCAACTATGAGTACCCCCAACTCCCAACCTAAAAATTCCTTCTTAGCTGGCAGCCCATGCAGAAAATGTGGCAAATGTTACACACTAACTTACTCCCAACCTGTACTTTATTAAAATAAAATAGCAGAGAAATGGTCCAACTGTTTATTTGAACCTATTGAATAAACCAAATCACAGGTATCCTTATTAAAAATTGCAAATTGTTTTACATCAACAAGGCTAAGAAGTCAAGTATACTGTATCCTATGTGATATTTATATTATCCCAGCTAAACTTACCAAATGGCATAACCAAATCAAGATTGACCACTGGTGTCATTGCATGGCTGATAATGCATTGCATATGTTTGTTGTCCGAATCTTAAGGAATTTTGTACTATCATTTCCTCAAAATTAAGCGAAATACAATCTACTCTGTTTGAATTAGTTCCCTGCAATATTTCATCCGGCATCATTGTAGATGACTAGGTATGTTATCCGCTATCGATTGCAAGACTATTGATCGTAAAGTAATGTAAATGCGATGTAGCGCCTTCTGAATAGTGGAGAGAAGTTATCTAGCATATGAAATGGAATAGCAGATCGAGAAAAGAAGAGGGACCCAAAATGTAATCAGACAGGGAAAGTTGAACAATCACCTTATAATTTAAATATACTGTCCAATTTGTGATCACCGACATTGATTACAATTGTCAATAGTGAACTTATGAATTTATAAATGTATGATTTATGAAACCATTCATGAAAGTGATGTAGCTAAAAAAAGAACTCTCTGATCTGTATTCTGATGGATTAAAAAACTGAAAAAAAATCTAAAAATTGTGGTATAGCCTACTATGTAACCTAAATCCTGAAGCTGGAATTCTGCCTTTGACTTCTAATGGATACTCCAGAGAAAACGTTTATTGTCCTCTGACAAGTGATATTCCTGTCCGAATATGCCCTAACATTAGTATGGCTATATCGCCCTGGGAGCTCCATATCTGTTTATTCCGATATAATTGTGCAATGTAAAAATAAGTGCATGTATTACATGAGTCAGGATGTTGATGCCGACAATTAGTCCGCAACCTCAGTCACGGAGTCGCCCATCAGCGAATTGGAAAAAAACAGTGTGCAAATTCCTAAATTGGGGCGTTTTCAGGTGGGAGGCTGGTGTGCAATCTGCAGTTAGATAGAGTATTCACAAGAAAGAGCGTTAGCGAAGGTAAGTAATGTTCTTCTGATGAATACTTCTAACCGCAGATTCCTCACCTTTAGAATAAATACTAAAGCAGTGCCTCCCAAGGTGGTGGGTCTATGGAATGGCTTAGACCAAAAGTCATGGGAGACCGAACAGCCAAAGTGCCCAACCTGGAGAATGTGTCTGCCAAGGCAGTAGTGCTTCATGAACATGGCACTGAGGCCCACGTAGCTGCCTAACAGTTATCCTGGACATGCACTCCATGTGCTAATGCAGTGGTATCAGCCTAAGCCTTGGTAGAATGAGGCCTCAGACTTTCTGGAATCTGCTTTTTTAGCCAATGCATAGCAGATCTTAACCCAAAGGATTATCCATTTTCAGATGATCCACTTCTACACTGCTTTGACCTTCCTTGCACCAGAGCACAAGAAAAAGAACTGATCGCCCACCTGATGTACCTTGGTATGATCAGTGGAAAACCTCAGAGCTGTTTTTGGGTCCAAGCAATGAAATCTCTCTTCCTCTTGATGGATGAGGTGGAGCAAAGAATGTTTCGGAAGAGTGATGGCTTGTCCGATAAAAAAAAGGAGACACTAACTTCATTAGGAACGCAGCTCGAGTCCCAGCCACCAGTTTGTCAGGAAAAAAGATGGTATGAGGAGGCTTAATTGAAAGGGCGTGAAGCTCTCTCACTTAGAGTGTGGATGCTATCACAATCAGAAAGACGGGTTTTATAGTGAGGAGGTACAGTGAACAACTGTGTTTGGTTCATAATATAGGTACACAGGAGAAAAGTTGAACCAGAATTAAGTCCCACGGTGGCATCACAAAGGGCTTAGATGGAAATGTAAGTTTAAAACCTTTCAGGAAATGCATCACAACATGTGATTTGAACGAGGGCGGGTGGTCCACCAATTGCAAAACAGCTAAGGACAGGGCAGGGATACATTTCTCCTCATAGGCCAAGAGGGACTCCCGCAACCCCCCCCGGGCCCAAAAAAATAAAATTGACAAATTTTGCCGTGATCTTGTGGGAGTACCATGACATCACAGGAAAAATTCAAAAATGAAATAGCCACTGCCATTTTATCATGTATTAATGGGGAAGGGGCATCATTAGGGCCCCCTCCACTGGCCCATTTTGAGTCCCAGGGACCCCATCCCCGGGGCAGTGAATATTATTTAAGGGAAGGAGGTGCATGTCCCCCCTCCCAGAGCTGTTTTCAGCCCCGGGGACCCCATTCCCTGGACCCCAATGTATTTAAGAAGGGGAGGAACCCCCTCCTTGGGCCTTAAAAAGGCCCATTTTACCTCATCCCCAGGGCTGTACGTTAAATTAAAAGGGAGGGGGGCTGCTGCTATGAGCCTTTGATGGCTCTGGGGACCCATCCTCCAGGCTGGCTTACTTGCTGTGTCCTGGGGAGCCAACCCTCGGGACACAGTCGTTTCCCTGCCAGCACCGGCACGGGTATGCAAACATATGTTTGCTTCCATTTGGCAGGAGCATTTTCAAACCTCCAGGCAAATGGGAGCAAACATAAAATCTAATCCCAGTGGGTGGGAGCTTTAAAAATGCTCCCACTGGTTGTGAGCAGACTTGTGTTCTGTTTCCCTGCCTCTGATGCGGGCATGTAAACAGAACAACAGATTGCTCCCACCCAGAGGGTGCAGCATTAATAGCTGCTCACTCCGGGCAGGAGTAATACCAGCATTCGCAGCATGCGGGGTGAGGCTGGGGCCACGGAGGCACTCGGGTGAGGCTGGGACCACGAAGGCCCTGGGGCTCCCCCATGGCCCCCAGCATTGTGGAGGGTGGGTGCCAGAGGTAAGCACTGGGGCACCCCCCTATTTAAAATAGAGGATCTGGTGGATAGTGTAATTGGGACCAAAATAGGCTAGGGAGGGGGGCTTTCTCTGAACAGTTGTATGCATATTGGACACAGTGTGCAATGAGGGTTTCACATATATCTGTGGTTGATTGTTAATGTGAACTAGGCTTCCCGTGAAGTGTATGGTATAAGTTCAATGTTGCACATAACACATGCTTGCTACACCAAAGGGAGTTGTACCCGTGATGACATTAATGGTGCTTCATATTATTTTGAGCAATTTTGTACTTACTTTCAGGCCTCTAATGCCATACTCGTTTATAGAGTAATGTGTACAAAAGAAGCTTAGATGATGTCATCAATTATGTCATTTGAGATGCCATCAGTGATGTCATAAATGACGTCCTTGAACATGTCATCAGTGATGTAATATGTGAGGTCATAAGCAGTGCGTGGCTGGGCGAAAGTTATGTTTAGCTCTGCTAACTATAACTGGTGAATTTCTGTGGGGGATTTTTTTTGTTCAAAATGTTAATGTTGTCACTGACATATTCACCTAACTATAAGGGTACTTTAACCTTTGTTTTTTCAGGGAATATATTATCTACTGGCGGTCGCCAGTAGATACTTATAGTTAGGACCTATTTTCCATAGGAAATTCGCAACATTCTATTTCCAATACCTTTGACGCCGGTTGACGAATGTTCGCGAAATTCTCAAAACTTATGGCCCGCTCCGGTCCACTCCTATCCTGAAAGTTTCGGGGTGATTCGGCAAGCGGGGGCCGAGAAAAAAGGGGGGTCCCAAAACATGTTTTCCCCATGCAATTTTCCATAGGAAACTTTAGACACGGCTACAGCCCGAACTGCTGAACGGAATTACACCAAATTTGGCAAAGAGGTAGTTCTTGGTTCAGAAAGAACCCTTTTTGTTAAATGGTGTAAATCCGTTCAGTAGTTGCTGAGAAAATCAAAAGTAAAAACACATATATATCTATGGCAGCGGAGGATCCGCGCACCCTCCCGATCACGAGCTGTATGCTAATTGGCTGTCAACACTCCAAACCAGGAAGTGTTGGCAGCCATCTTGTGACTCTGTAGAACCGAGTCACAAGAAAACAGTAGAAACAAGTGCGCAAAACGCAAAAAGGGGGCAGGGTAGAAACACCCTGACCCCCTAGGCCTGCTCAGGGGGTCCCAGAAGGACCCCCAGGGACAAAAAAAGCATTTTTTTTTTTTAAATTGGCGGGATGCGCTTAGGATGCGCGGATCCCGTCGTGAAAAAAAAAACAAAGCGTGGGGCTCCCGCGCTGTTGTTATTTGGCCCCGGGTGGGCCAAGTCCTGGGGGCATGCGGGGTTTATTAAATATTTGTTGGGGGGCCTTCTAAGGCCCCCCAAGCCCTGGGGACCGCCACCCCCGGGGCTTTAAATAACAAATGGTGCGGGAGGGCACTCAGCCTTTTTTTTTTTTTAAATTACCTGTGTGGGGGGGCTCATGCTTCCCCACACGCCCCGGGGACCGCCACCTCCCTGGGGCACTAAGAATTTTAAATTGGGGGTCCGTTTCAGACCCCCGAAGCCCCGGGGACCACCACCTCCCCGGGGCTTTGAACATGTTGGGAGGGGGGCCGCGCGGCCCCCCTCCTGGAGCCTGTGATGGCCCTGGGGACCACCACCCCCCAGGGCCAGCTCCTGCAGTGTCCCGGGGTGCCCACCCCAGGACACTGCTGTTTGCTGTTTGCTATGTTATGCTATTGCTATAACTAACTATAACGGGGGAATTTCTATGGTTTTGTACGAGTGAAATGTCCAACTAACTATAACTGTCCCTAAAACCTATGGTTTTTTCAGTGAATATATATATATATTCACTGAAAAAAACATAGGTTTCAGGGACGTTATAGTTAGAAATTAGCATTTAAAAAACCTTAGAAATTCACTGTAAAAACCATAGGTTTTAGGGAAAGTTATAGTTAGTTGGACATTGCACTCGTACAAAACCCGTGAAATTCCCCCGTTATAGTTAGTTCAGCTAAATATAACTCGCGCCCCTGCAATGCACTGCTGATGATGTCACATATTACATCACTGATGACAGGTGGTCAGAGGCCACGCCCCTTTTTACACCTCTCTGCAACGCAGCTCTGTGGCGCTTACTGAAGGTACCTGGTGGGCTAATTGGCCCCCAGGGACCCTCAGTATTGAAGAGGAATTAATTCCCCAACTTCAAACGCGCCACAGGGCGTGTTTGCACACATGTCACCTCAGGCCCCGCCCCCTCCCTTCAACACTGTGCTAACGCGCCCCGTGGCATGTTTTAAGTTGGGGGATTAAGTCCCCTTGAATCCTGACGGTCCCTGGGGTCCAACTAGCCCACCAGGTACCTCCAGTAAGCGCCACAGAGCTGCATTGCAGAGAGGTGTAAAAAGGGGCGTGGCCTGGACCACCTCTCTGCAATGCAGCCCTGTGGCGCTGACTGGAGGTACCTGGTGGGCTAGTTGGCCCCCAGGGACCCTCAGTATTGAAGGGGAATTAATGGTAAAGGAAGGGGGCGGGGCCTGCGGCACTATCTTTTTTTTTTTTTTTTAGAAGGGGCTGTGTGGCCCCCTTCTTTTTCCTATTTTTGGGCCCTGGGGACCCCATCCCCAGGGCCTTACCTCTTTTAAAAAAAAAAAAAAAAGTAAACGGGAAGAGGGCCGCGTAGCACCCTCCCGTGGCCGGTTCCGGCCTCCGGGACCCCATCCCCGGGCATGGCCACACTTTTTTTTATTTTCTTAAGGAGGGGGGCTGCGTGGCCCCCCTCCTCAGGCCTCCTTTTGCCCCGGGAACCCCATCCCCCGGGGCAGGCCTTTTTTTATTTATTTATTTATTTATTTTTTGTTTGTTTTTGGGGAGGGGGCTGTGTGGCCCCCCTCCCGGGCCACTACTTGCCCCGGGGACCCCATCCCCGGGGCCGGCCCTATCCGTTGGGGACCGTGGGGGGTCCCCAATCCCCCCACGGTCCCGCCCGCTCCCCGCGTCCTGCGGGAGCCGGCATTAGCGTTTCCACACGGGGAACTGCTTAGATGCAGCTCCCCGTGTGGAAAGCAGTTTGCTTTGAATTTGGAAGAGAGAGCAGGTTTCCTGCCTCTCTTCCAAAATTAAGCAAGTTTGCTATGGCAGGACGGAGCCGCGAGGCTCCCGCCCTGCCATAGCAAACAGCAGTGTCCCGGGGTGGGCACCCCGGGACACTGCAGGAGCCGGCCCTGGGGGGTGGTGGTCCCCAGGGCCATCACAGGCTCCAGGAGGGGCCGCGCGGCCCCTCCCAACATCTGCAAAGCCCCGGGAGGTGGTGGTCTCATGGGGCTTGGGGGTCCGAAACAGACCCCCACATTTCAACTCTTAGTGCCCCGGGAGGTGGCGGTCCCCGGGGCGTGTGGGGGCCTCGAGCCCCCCCACACAGGTATTTTAATTTTTTTTAAAAGAAGCCCCGGGGGTGGTGGTCCCCGGGCTTGGGGCCTTAGAGGCCCCCCCACACAATTTTATCATTTACCCCCGCATGCCCCCGGGACTTGGCCCACCCGGGGGCCAAATACCATCGAAGCGCGGGAGACCGCGCTTCTTTTTTTTTTCACGGCATGATCCGCGCATCCTAAGCGCATCCCGCCGATTTAAAAAAAAATAAAAATGCTTTTTTTGGCCCTGGGGGTCCTTGTGGGAGCCCCTAAGCAGGCCTAGGGGGTCAGGGTGTTTCTACCCTGCCCCCTTTTTGCGTTTTTTGCATTTGTTTCTCTCATTTCTTGTGCCTCGGTTCTACCGAGGCACAAAATGGCTGCCAACACTTCCTGGTTTGGAGTGTTGACAGCCAATTAGCATGAAGCTCGTGATCGGGAGGGTGCGCGGATCCAACGCGGCCATAAATATCGAACATTTTATTTTGATTCTCTCCAAAACTGCTGAACGGATTTACACGATTTTTAAAAAGGGTGCTTTCTGAACCAAGCACTACCTTTTGCCAAATTTGGTGTAATTCTGTTCAGCAGTTTTGGCTGTAGCCTTGCATAAAGTTTCCTATGGGAAATCGATTTTTGACTCTTATTTTTTGAATTTCTCCGCAACTACTGAACGGATTTACACCATTTAAAAAAGGTCGCTTCTGAACCAAGCGCTACCTTTTTGCAAAATTTGGTGTAATTCCGTTCAGCAGTTCGGGATGTAGCCGTGTCTAAAATTTCCTTTGGGAATTAACATGGAGAAAACACGTTTTAGGACCCCCCTTTTTTCTCGGCCCCCGCTTGATGAATCACCCCGAAACTTTCAAGACAGGAGCGGACCAGAGCACCCCACTAGTTTTGAAAATTTCGCGATGATTTATCAAACGACGCCAAAGTTATTGGGAATAGAATGTTACGAATTTCCTATGGATAATAGGTCCTAACTATAACTATCTACTGGCGACCGCCAGTAGATAATATATATATATTGAAAATGAACTTCCACCAAGGGAGGAGCACTGATAGCTCACTAACCACAAACACGCAGGGGAAATGCGGCAGCCATAAATCACCTCCGCTGACACGGCCTCTGAGGAGATGCAAACAGCGGCATCGAAACGCGTCAGGCCATGGACTTCAAAGGGATGTTAAGCTGCCTGCTTGGTTCAAATGGAGTTTGTAACTCACCTGCAGTTGTGTGCGGCCTCAAGCTTCTGGGCGTTTTTGGTTACATATATATATATATATTCACTGAAAAACCATAGGTTTCAGACACGTTATAGTTAGAAATTAGCATTTAAAAACCTTTGAAATTCACTGAAAAAACCATAGGTTTTAGGGACAGTTATAGTTAGTTGGACATTTCACTCGTACAAAACCATAGAAATTCCCCGTTATAGTTAGTTCAGCTAACTATAACTCGCGCCCCCGCAATGCACTGCTGATGACATCACATATTACATCACTCATGACATGGTCAGTGACATCACTGATGACATCTCAAATGACATCACTGATGACATCACTGATGACATCACTGATGACATCATCCAGTGACTGTGTGTTTCTGTAAAGTTTAAATATGTTTAATATATATAGGGAAAGGCGTATTGAAGAATGAGTGGGTGTATAAGTGTCTGAATGGATGATTTAGTACTCTACAAGTGAGTGATTAAATGTATCTTACTGAATGCATGGGTTAGTGACTAAACTGTGTGAATGTCTGTATCCGTCTGTCTGTTGGTTTGTAAGCGGCTGCATGGCTTTCTGAATAGCTACATGAGTGTCTACATGGGTTATTGATTGATTGTCTGAGTATCTGTATGGGTGCCTGAGTGTTTGTGTGGGTGGGGTGTGTGTGACTCTGTGCATAGATGTGTGAGTTGGTGATTCACTGGGTGCATGGTTTCAAGAGTGCATCTGTGATGGACTGTATGGGTGGGTGAGTGTGTGTATGGGTGTGTTAGTGATTGAATGTATATCTCAGTAGTACATGTGTGAGTAACTACATATGTGAAAGGCAGTATATATGTGTGTTGGAGTATATAAATGGCTATAAGTGAGAGTGTGTGATTGTGAGAGTGGCTGTATGGATGAGTGTGTACTTGTATCAGTGATTGTATAAGAGCGTAAGAATGTGCTAGTATTTGTATGAGTAAGTGAGCTGGTGTGTGTATAACTGTATAGGTGAGTAAATGGGTGTGTGATTAAGTTTTTTGCATGACTGACTAGGTGTGTGAGTACCTCTATGGATGAGTGGCGGTGTGTGAGTGTTTATATAGGTGTATGAGTGCATATGATAGTCCTGTACTGAGTGACTAAGTATGAGTGACTGTACGGGTGAGTGAGTGGATGTGTGTGTAGACCTAAGAATCAGTGAGTGGGTATGTAGTTTTTGGTGTTGGAGTGTCTATGGTTTTGAGAATGGCAGTCTGTAATTTAGAGTGGGTGTATCAAAAGTTATATTAGGGTGTGAGAAGATGCATGAAATTATCACATGGATGATGTCATCAGTGATGTTATTTGAGATGTCATCAGTGATGTCATCAGTGATGTCACTGACCATGTCATGAGTGATGTAATATGTGACGTCATCAGCAATGCATTATGGGCGCGAGTTATAGTTAGCTGAACTAACTATAACGGGGGAATTTCTATGGTTTTGTACGAGTGAAATGTCCAACTAACTATAACTGTCCCTAAAACCTATGGTTTTTTCAGTGAATTTCAAAGGTTTTTTAAATGCTAATTTCTAACTATAACGTGTCTGAAACCTATGGTTTTTTCAGTGAATTTCAAAGGTTTTTTAAATGCTAATTTCTAACTATAACGTGCCTGAAACCTATGATTTTTTAAGTGAATTTCAAAGGTTTTTTTAAATGCTAGTTTCTAACTATGCCTACAGAGGTAGGACATGTGAAGAAAGAAGAAAAACGCACAGAAAGAAGCAAAAGATGTGCAGAAAGAACCAACAGAGGAGCAGAAAGAGGCCTTGTTGCAAAATCATCCTGTGCCCACAACTTTTTCAGACGGGTACTGGTGGTAATTGACTCTGACTAACCAGAGCCAGTGCTATGCTAAAAGACACTTAGAATACAGTGAAAACACCTACATACACTAGGGAACACTATGCGTTGGGGTACCCCTGTGATTAGCATGACCTCCTCTGCAAGTCCCTAGTACATAATAGGGCAGGGGATTAAAACTGCCTCTTAAAATGCGCTATAGGGCGCGCTTGCACAGTGGTGAAGGGAGGGGCCTGAGGTGACATGTGTGCAAACGCACTCCGTGGCGCTGTTAAGCTGCGGGATTAAGTCCCCTTGAATTCTGAGGGTCCCTGGGGCCCAACTAGCCCCCAGGTACCTACAGTTAGGACCACAGAGCTGAGTTGCAGAGAGGCGTTCCGAGGCCACGCACCTTTTTCACCTCTCTGCAACGCAACTCTGTTGTGCTTACTGAAGGTACCTGGTGGGCTAGTTGGCCCCCAGGGTCCCTCAGGATTCAAAGGGAATTAATTCCCCAACTTAAAACGCACCACAGGGCGTGTTTGCGCACATGTCACCTGAGGACCCGCCCCTCCCTTCACCACTGTGCAAACGCGCCCCGTGGTGCGTTTTAAGTTGGGGGATTAGGTCACCTTGAATCCTGAGGGTCCCTGGGGCCCAACTAGCCCACTAGGTACTTCCAGTAAGCACCACAGGTCTGCGTTGCAATGCCTGTAACAAATTGTGCAGTTGTGTTTATGTAGTGAAGAGGGTCGTGCTGGGGGTAGTGTTTTAGGGTTTAGGGTAGTGCAGTGGTGTTTGTGTAGTGTAGGGGGTCATGCTGGGGGTAGATTTAGGGTTTAGGGTAGTGCAGTGGTGTTTGGGTCGTGTAGGGAGTCGTGCTGGGGGGTGTGTTTTAGGGTTTAGGGTAGTGCAGTGGTAATTGGGTAGTGTAGGGGGTCGTGCTGGGGGTAGTGTTTTAGGTTTAGGCAGTGCAGTGGTGTTTGGGTAGTGTAGGGGGTCGTGCTGGGGGTAGTGATTTAGGGTAGTGCAGTGGTGTTTGGGTAGTGTAGGGGTACTGCTGGGGGTAGTGTTTTAGGTTTAGGTTAGTGCAGTGGTGTTTGGGTAGTGTAGGGGTACTGCTGGGGGTAGTGTTTTAGGGTTTAGGGTAGTGCAGTGGTGTTTGTGTAGTGTAGGGGTGGTGTTTTAGGGTTTAGGGTAGTGCAGTGGTGTTTGTGTAGTGTAGGAGGTCGTGTTTTAGGTTTAGGGTAGTGCAGTGGTCTTTGGGTAGTGTAGGGAGTCATGCGGGGGTAGTGTTTTAGGGTTTAGGGTAGTGTAGGGGGTCATGCGGGGGTAGTGTTTTAGGGATTAGGGTAGTGCATTGGTGTTTGGGAAGTGTAGGGGTCATGAGGGGGTAGTGTTTTAGGGTTTAGGGCAGTGCAGTGGTGTTTGGGTAGTGTAGGGGTCATGCTGGGGGAGTGTTTTAGGGTTTAGGGCAGTGCAGTGGTGTTCGGGTAGTGTAGGGGGTCGTGCTGGGGGGAGTGTTTGAGGGTTTAGGGCAGTGCAGTAGTGTTCGGGTAGTGTAGTGGGTTGTGCTGGGGGTAGTATTTTAGGGTAGTGCAGTGGTGTTCGGGTAGTGTTGGGGGTCGTGCTGGGGGTAGTGTTCTAGGGTTTAGGGCAGTGCAGTGGTGTTTGGGCAGTGTAGGGGGTAATGCTGGGGGTGGTGTTTTAGGGTTTAGGGCAGTGCAGTGGTGTTCGGGCAGTGTAGGGGGTCGTGCTGGGGGTGGTGTTTCAGGGTTTAGGGCAGTGCAGTGGTGTTCGGGCAGTGTAGTGGGGTGGTGTTTCAGGGTTTAGGGCAGTGCAGTGGTGTTCGGGCAGTGTAGGGGGTCATGCAGGGGGTGGTGTTTCAGGGTTTAGGGCAGTGGTGTTCGGGCAGTGTAGGGGTCGTGCTGGGGGTGGTGTTTCAGGGTTTGGGGCAGTGCAGTGGTGTTCAAGCAGTAAAGGGGGTCATGCTGGGGGTGGTGTTTCAGGGTTTAGGGCAGTCCAGTGGTGTTCGGGCAGTGTAGGGGGCGGTGCAGGGGGTGGTGTTTCAGGGTTTAGGGCAGTGCAGTGGTGTTCGGGCAGTGTAGGGGGCGCTGCAGGGGGTGGTGTTTCAGGGTTTAGGGCAGTGCAGTGGTGTTCGGGCAGTGTAGGGGGTCATGCAGGTGGTGGTGTTTCAGGGTTTAGGGCAGTGCAGTGGTGTTCGGGCAGTGTAGGGGGTCATGCTGGGGCTGGTGTTTCAGGGTTTAGGGCAGTACAGTGGTGTTCGGGTAGTGTAGGTGGTCGTGCTGGGGCTGGTGTTTCAGGGTTTAGGGCAGTGCAGTGGTGTTCGGGCAGTGTAGGGGTCGTGCTGGGGCTGGTGTTTCAGGGTTTAGGGCAGTGCAGTGGTGTTCGGGCAGTGTAGGTGGTCGTGCTGGGGTGGGTTTCAGGGTTTAGGGCAGTGCAGTGGTGTTCGGGCAGTGTAGGGGGTCATGCTGGGGCTGGTGTTTCAGGGTTTAGGGCAGTGCAGTGGTATTCGGGCAGTGTAGGGGTCTTGCTGGGGCTGGTGTTTCAGAGTCTAGGGCAGTGCAGTGGTGTTCGGGCAGTGTAGGGGTCTTGCTGGGGCTGGTGTTTCAGGGTTTAGGGCAGTGCAGTGGTGTTCGGGCAGTGTAGGGGGTCGTGCTGGGGGTGGTGTGTCAGGGTTTAGGGCAGTGCAGTTGTGTTTGGGCAGTGTAGGGGGTCATGCTGGGGCTAGTGTTTCAGGATTTAGGGCAGAGCAATGGTGTTCAGGCAGTGTAGGGGGTTTTGCTGGAGGTGGTGTTTCAGGGTTTAGGGCAGTGCAGTGGTGTTCGTGGCAGTGTAGGGGGTGGTGTTTCAGGGTTTAGGGGCAGTGGTGTTCAGGCAGTGTAGGGGGTCTTGCTGGGGTTGATGTTTCAGGGTTTAGGGCAGTGCAGTGGTGTTCCGGCAGTGTAGGAGGTCGTGCAGGGGGTGGTGTTTCAGGGTTTATGGCAGTGCAGTGGTGTTCGGGCAGTGTAGGGGGTGGTGTTTCAGGGTTTAGGGCAGTGCAGTGGTGTTCGGGCAGTGTAGGGTGTCGTGCTGAGGGGTGGTGTTTCAGGGTTTAGGGCAGTGCAGTGGTGTTCGGGCAGTGTAGGGGGCGCTGCAGGGGGGGTGTTTCAGGGTTTAGGGCAGTGCAGTGGTGTTCGGGCAGTGTAGGGGGTCATGCAGGTGGTGGTGTTTCAGGGTTTAGGGCAGTGCAGTGGTGTTCGGGCAGTGTAGGGGGTCGTGCTGGGGCTGGTGTTTCAGGGTTTAGGGCAGTACAGTGGTGTTCGGGTAGTGTAGGTGGTCGTGCTGGGGCTGGTGTTTCAGGGTTTAGGGCAGTGCAGTGGTGTTCGGGCAGTGTAGGGGGTCGTGCTGGGGCTGGTGTTTCAGGGTTTAGGGCAGTGCAGTGGTGTTCGGGCAGTGTAGGTGGTCGTGCTGGGGCTGGTGTTTCAGGGTTTAGGGCAGTGCAGTGGTGTTCGGGCAGTGTAGGGGGTCTTGCTGGGGCTGGTGTTTCAGGGTTTAGGGCAGTGCAGTGGTGTTCGGGCAGTGTAGGGGGTCTTGCTGGGGCTGGTGTTTCAGAGTCTAGGGCAGTGCAGTGGTGTTCGGGCAGTGTAGGGGTCTTGCTGGGGCTGGTGTTTCAGGGTTTAGGGCAGTGCAGTGGTGTTCGGGCAGTGTAGGGGGTCGTGCTGGGGGTGGTGTGTCAGGGTTTAGGGCAGTGCAGTTGTGTTTGGGCAGTGTAGGGGGTCATGCTGGGGCTAGTGTTTCAGGATTTAGGGCAGAGCAATGGTGTTCAGGCAGTGTAGGGGGTTTTGCTGGAGGTGGTGTTTCAGGGTTTAGGGCAGTGCAGTGGTGTTCGGGCAGTGTAGGGGGTGGTGTTTCAGGGTTTAGGGCAGTGGTGTTCAGGCAGTGTAGGGGGTCTTGCTGGGGTTGATGTTTCAGGGTTTAGGGCAGTGCAGTGGTGTTCGGGCAGTGTAGGGGGTCGTGCTGGTGGTGGTGTTTCAGGGTTTAGGGCAGTGCAGTGGTGTTCCGGCAGTGTAGGGGTCGTGCAGGGGGTGGTGTTTCAGGGTTTATGGCAGTGCAGTGGTGTTCGGGCAGTGTAGGGGTCGTGGGGTGTGTTCAGGGTTTAGGGCAGTGCAGTGGTGTTCGGGCAGTGTAGGGTGTCGTGCTGAGGGGTGGTGTTTCAGGGTTTAGGGCAGTGCAGTGGTGTTCGGGCAGTGTAGGGGTCATGCTGGGGGTGGTGTTTCAGGGTTTAGGGCAGTGCAGTGGTGTTTGGGCAGTGTAGGGGGTCGTGCAGGGGGTGGTGTTTCAGGGTTTAGGGCAGTGCAGTGGTGTTCGGCCAGTGTAGGTGGTCTTGCTGGGGGTGGTGTTTCAGGGCTTTAGTGCAGTGGTGTTCGGGCAGTGTAGGGGGTCTTGCTGGGGGTGGTGTTTCAGGGTTTAGGGCAGTGCAGTGGTGTTCGGGCAGTGTAGGGGTCGTGCTGGGGCTGGTGTTTCAGGGTTTAGGGCAGTGCAGTGGTGTTCGGGCAGTGTAGGGGTCGTGCTGGGGCTGGTGTTTGAGGGTTTAGGGTAGTGCAGTGGTGTTCGGGCAGTGTAGGGGTCGTGCTGGGGTAGGTGTTTCAGGGTTTAGGGCAGTGCAGTGGTGTTCGGGCAGTGTAGGGGTCGTGCTGGGGGTGGTGTTTCAGGGTTTAGGGCAGTGCAGTGGTGTTCGGGCAGTGTAGGGGGTCATGCTGGGGTGGTGTTTCAGGGTTTAGGGCAGTGCAGTGGTGTACGGGCAGTGTAGGGGGTCTTGCTGGGGGTGGTGTTTCAGGGTTTAGGGCAGTGGTGTTCGGGCAGTGTAGGGGATCTTGCTGGGGGTAGTGTTTCAGGGTTTAGGGCAGTGCAGTGGTGTTCGGGCAGTGTAGAGGGTCGTGCTGGGGGTGGTGTTTCAGGGTTTAGGGCAGTGCAGTAGTGTTCGGGCAGTGTAGGGGATCGTGCAAGGGGTGGTGTTTCAGGGTTTAGGGCAGTGCAGTGGTGTTCGGGCAGTGTAGGGGTCGTGCTGGGGGTGGTGTTTCAGGGTTTAGGGCAGTGCAGTGGTGTTCGGGCAGTGTAGGGGTCGTGCAGGGGGTGGTGTTTCAGGGTTTAGGGCAGTGCAGTGGTGTTCGGGCAGTGTAGGGGTCGTGCTGGGGCTGGTGTTTCAGGGTTTAGGGCAGTGCAGTGGTGTTCGGGCAGTGTAGGGGTCTTGCTGGGGGTGGTGTTTCAGGGTTTAGGGCAGTGGTGTTCGGGCAGTGTAGGGGGTCTTGCTGGGGGTGGTGTTTCAGGGTTTAGGGCAGTGCAGTGGTGTTCGGGCAGTGTAGGGGTTCTTGCTGGGGGTAGTGTTTCAGGGTTTAGGGCAGTGCAGTGGTGTTCGGGCAGTGTAGGGGGTCGTGCTGGGGATGGTGTTTCAGGGTTTAGGGCAGTGCAGTAGTGTTCGGGCAGTGTAGGGGTCGTGCAGGGGGTGGTGTTTCAGGGTTTAGGGCAGTGCAGTGGTGTTCGGGCAGTGTAGGGGGTCGTGCTGGGGGTGGTGTTTCAGGGTTTAGGGCAGTGCAGTGGTGTTCGGGCAGTGTAGGGGTCGTGCTGGGGGTGGTGTTTCAGGGTTTAGGGCAGTGGTGTTCGGGCAGTGTAGGGGGTCTTGCTGGGGGTGATGTTTCAGGGTTTAGGGCAGTGCAGTGGTGTTCGGGTAGTGTAGGAGGTCTTGCTGGGGTAGTGTTTCAGGGTTTAGGGCAGTGCAGTGGTGTTCGGGCAGTGTAGGGGTCATGCTGGGGGTGGTGTTTCAGGGTTTAGGCAGTGCAGTGGTGTTCGGGCAGTGTAGGGGTCGTGAAGGGGGTGGTGTTTCAGGGTTTAGGGCAGTGCAGTGGTGTTCGGGCAGTGTAGGGGGTCGTGCTAGGGTATGTGTTTCAGGGTTTAGGGCAGTGCAGTGGTGTTCGGGCAGTGTAGGGGTCGTGCAGGGGCTGGTGTTTCAGGGTTTAGGGCAGTGCAGTGGTGTTCGGGCAGTGTAGGGGTCGTGCTGGGTGTAGTGTTTTAGGGTTTAGGTAGTGCAGTGGTGTTTGTGTAGTGTAGGGGGTCATGTTTTAGGGTAGTGCAGTGGTGTTTGGGTAGTGTAGGGGGTCGTGCTGGGGGTAGTGTTTTAGGATTTAGGTTAGTGCAGTGGTGTTGGGGTAGTGTTTTAGGGTTTAGGGTAGTGCAGTGGTGTTTGTGTAGTGTAGGGGGTCATGCTGGGGGTAGTGTTTTAGGGTTTAGGATAGTGCAGTGGTGCTTGTGTAGTGTAGGGGGTCGTGCTGGGGTAGTGTTTTAGGGTTTAGGGTAGTGCAGTGGTGTTTTTGTAGTGTAGGGGGTCATGTTTTAAGATGCAACGCTCCAATACCTGACCAGTCTGCACTACATAAAACTGCAAAAAAACTAAAAATAAAAAGTGTTTTGCACACTTTTGTCATTGGGCTATATGTGGGCTACATCTGGGTAATATTTGTGCTACATTTGGGCTCTTTTTCACTGGTGGCCATCTTGGAAGACTTCTTTGTTATGAAGTTTCCTAATTTCCTCATTTACTGCAGTCTCCTCAGTAGGAAATGCTTTCAGTTTTTTACTTTGATTCCATCAAGAAGGCATTCAGATGTGTCACACATTTGCCATAAATTCAGAATGTTATTACTCTAGTTGTTCATTAGATCACTGTAGTAAAGCTACTGCTCACCAAGGAGTTAACTGGAAGTCTACTGCTGGTATTGAAAGTGATTGTTTCAGTCTGCATGTCAGAATTTTCTAATGAAATAGAAGAGGATTTGAGATCTCACTTAAAACATGCACTAAATTTTCTTTTGCAGCACTAACCATAATTTCTATGGCAAAATGAACCCCTCATTTTGTTCCTCTTTAAATTAAATGTTTTAAGTGTTACCAGTTTATTCCAATCAAGATGGCTTCAGGTGTGCCATACTTTTGTCATAAGTAAGGCTGTTAGCACTCTAGTTGTTCTTTAGAACACTCTGGGAAGCTGCAGTAGAACACAAAGGCATCAACTGACAGGCTGCTCCTGTTGAAATATAACAGGAAGATATTTGAGATCTCACTTAAAACATGTCCTAATTTTTCTTTCTACAGCACTAACCATAATTTCTATGGCAAAATGAACCCCTCATTTTGTTCCTTTTTAAATTAAATGTTTTAAGTGTTACCAGTTTATTCCAATCAAGATGGCTTCAGGTGTGCCATACTTTTGTCATAAGTAAGACTGTTAGCGCTCTAGTTGTTCTTTAGAACACTCTGGGAAGCTGCAGTAGAACACAAAGGCATCAACTGACAGGCTGCTCCTGTTGAAATATAACAGGAAGATATTTGAGATCACACTTGAAACATGTCCTAATTTTTCTTTCTACAGCACTAACCATAATTTCTATGACAAAATGAACCCCATCATTTTGTTCCTTTTTAAATTAAATGTTTTAAGTGTTACCAGTTTATTCCAATCAAGATGGCTTCAGGTGTGCCATACTTTTGTCATAAGTAAGACTGTTAGCGCTCTAGTTGTTCTTTAGAACACTCTGGGAAGCTGCAGTAGAACACAAAGGCATCAACTGACAGGCTGCTCCTGTTGAAATATAACAGGAAGATATTTGAGATCACACTTGAAACATGTCCTAATTTTTCTTTCCAGAGCACTAACCATAATTTCTATGACAAGATGAACCCCATCATTTTGTTCCTTTTTAAATTAAATGTTTTAAGTGTTACCAGTTTATTCCAATCAAGATGGCTTCAGGTGTGCCATACTTTTGTCATAAGTAAGGCTGTTAGCACTCTAGTTGTTCTTTAGAACACTCTGGGAAGCTGCAGTAGAACACAAAGGAATCAACTGACAGTCTCTGCCCTTGTTGGATGTACATGTTTTACTGAGAATGTCAGACTTCATTCTCACATGACTGAGAAAGATAATGTGAATTTACAGAAAATATGCTCTCATTTTAGCTTCTGGGGCACCTTCCAAAACTGTATGGGACAAGCATGTGAAAATAGTTTTCTCTCAAACATGATTCATGATATCCCAGCAGAAGGTTTTTCACAGGGTAAAATCACCTTAGAACACACCACAATTCCTGAAATTAGTATGGTACCATCAACAAATGAATTCTAATGTAACTAAAGTCTGTTATCACCCTTTATAGTTCTCCTTTGGTAACCCTCAAAATCTTCGATTCACTACAATGCATTTCAATGGGGTACTATCATTTATATTGGTCTCAAGATGGCTGCCAGCAATTCCAGGATGAAGTGCTGACAGCCAATCAGATCTCACGATGACATGTGTGGTTAGGCTCCGCCCAGATATATATGTGTTTTTACTTTTGATTTTCTCATCAACTACTGAACGGATTTACACCATTTAACAAAAAGGGTTCTTTTTGAACCAAGAACTACCTCTTTGCCAAATTTGGTGTAATTCCGTTCAGCAGTTCGGGCTGTAGCCGTGTCTAAAGTTTCCTATGGGAAAATGAATGGGGAAAACATGTTTTGGGACCCCCTTTTTTCTCGGCCCCCGCTGACGAATCACCCTGAGACTTTCAGGGTAGGAGCGGACCGGAGCGGGCCATAAAGTTTGAAAATTTCGCGAAGATTCGTCAACCGACGCAAGAGTTATTTCAAATAGAATGTCGCGGATTTCCTATGGAAAATAGGTCCTAACTATAACTATCTACTGGCGACCGCCAGTAGATAATATATATATATATATATATATATATATTCACTGAAAAACCATAAGGTTTTAGGGACAGTTATAGTTAGTTGGACATTGCACTCGTACAAAACCCGTTAAATTCCCCCGTTATAGTTAGTTCAGGTAACTATAACTCGCGCCCCGCAATGCACTGCTGATGACGTCACATATTACATCACTCATGACATGGTCAGTGACATCACTGATGACATCACTGATGACATCTCAAATGACATCACTGATGACATCATCCATGTGAGAATTTAATGCACCTCCTCACACCCTAATATAACCTTTGATACACCCACTCTAAATTACAGACTGCCATTCTCAAAACCATAGACACTCCAACACCAATAACTACATACCCACTCACTGATTCTTAGGTCTAGGTCTTTTTAGTGCCCCGGGAGGTGGCGGTCTCGGGCGTGTGGGGGCTGGAGCCCCCCACACAGGTTAAAAAAACAGAAGCCCCGGGAGGTGGCGGTCCTCGGGCAGCGGGAGGGCAAAGAGCCCTCCCGCACCATTTTTTGTTAAAGCCCCGGGGGTGGCGGTCCCCGGGCTTGGGGGCCTTAGAGGCCCCCATACATAAATTTAACCCTCACCATGCCCCCGGGACTTGGCCCACCCGGGGGCAAATTAACACCGAAGCGCGGAGACCGCGCTTGATTTGCCGGCAGGATCCGCGCACCCTGAGCGCATCCTGCCGATTTAAAAAAAAATGCTTTTTGCCCAGGGGGTCCTTGTGGGACCCCTGAGCAGGCCTAGGGGTTAGGGTGTTTCTACCCTGCTCTCTTTGTGCGCTTTGCGCACTTGTTTCTGTCCCTCGGTTCTACCGAGGGACAAAATGGCTGCCAACACTTCCTGAATCGGAATGTTGACAGCCAGCTGACAGCCAATTAGCATGCAGCTCGTGATCGGGAGGGTACGCGGACCCTACTCGGCCATAGATATATATGTGACTTTACTTGTGATTTTCTCAGGAACTACTGAATGGATTTACACCATTTAAGAAAAAGGCACCAGTCTGAACCAAGGGCTACCTCTTTGCCAAATTTGGTGTAATTACGTTCAGCAGTTCGGGCTGTAGCTGCGACTAAAGGTTCCTATGGAAAAATGAATGGGGAAAACGCGTTTTGGGACCCCCCTTTTTTCTCGGCCCCCGCTTGACGAATCAACCCGAGACTTTCAGGGTAGGAGCGGAGCGGAGCGCCCCAACAAGTTGGAAACTTTCGCGAAGATTCGTCAACCGGCGCCAACATTATTTCAAATAGAATGTCGCGGATTTCCTATGGATAATAGGTCCTAACTATAACTATCTACTGGCGACCGCCAGTAGATAATATATATATATATATTTACCTTAAATATACCTACTTTGCATGGTGAAGGCATTGCATGGTAAATGATTCATAGTAAAGGCATTGCAAGGTAAAGACAGCATTGTAAAAGCTGTTTCCCCTGCTACTGTGAAAAAAGATCCTCCCAAAGTGGTAGCCCAAGAGGGGGACAGATGTTCAACACCCAAAGTTCTGGGCACCACAGTCACCTGGCCTAATCCAGAGCCACAAAGATGACATGTGCATCGTCGTTCCTGATGTTCTTTAAAACTCGGGACAGGAGAGGTAGCATCAAGAAGGCGTGGTTGAGTCTAATGCAACACTCTAATGTGGAATGCTTCTCCAATGGACAGCCTTCTTGGGAACGCCAGTGCCAGTGCTGCAAAATCATTAACATTGCATGCTCTCGGCGGTGGTGAAAAAAACGAGCCCGTGTTCTCCCCCTTGTTGTAAGGCTACATGTATCACCTCCAGGTGTGACTGCCATTCGTGATCTACTAGGTGTCGTCACTGGCATTTAAAGATTGAGCCAGGTGTTCCACCAGGGAATTGCCCTGACAATTCAGCCAGTTACAGAGGTTCTGAGTCTCCTGGCACAGGATCCAGGACCCCACCTGTTGGACTTGGCCCTTTTTGCAGGGTTATCCCCAAACTTTTTGCTTCTTCCTCCTATTTTTTCCTTACCTGTGTTTGTTGGTTTTAGGACTCTGGGCACTTTACCACTGCTAATCAGTGCTAAAGTGCATATGCTCCCTGTGTAAATTGTTATTATGAATGGTTCTCCCTGATTGGCATATTTGATTTACTGGTCAGTCCCTAGTAAAGTGCACTGAGTGTGCCGTAAATCAAATACTACTAGTGGGCCTGCAGCACTGATTGTGCCACCCACATGAGTAGTTCTGAAACGGTAACTCAGACCTGCCACTGCAGTGTCTGTGCACAGTTGTTAACTGCCATGTCGACTTGGCAAGTGCACTCACTTGCCAGGCCCTAACCTTCCCTTTTCTTACATATAGGACACCCCTAAGGTCAGCCCAAGGTACCCCCCTGGGCAGGGTGCAGTGTATGTGAAAGGTAGGACATAAACTGATGTGTGTAACATGTCCTGATAGTGAAATACTGCCAATTCCGTTTTTCACTATTGAAAGGCTATCTTGCCCCATAGGACAGAATGGGGAATGCTTTGTAACATTTTACAAGCATATCTTCCCATAGGGATAAGATGGAAAAATAAAGTTTAGTCTCTCTGAACTCAGAATTTGATAACACATCTTTTACTAAAGATGGTTTTTAAATTGTGTGTTTGAAACTGCCACTTTTATAAAGTAGGCATTTTCTTGTTTAACTATTATGTGTGCCTCTGCCTGTTTGTGTATTGACTGTCTGGTTTTGGAGTGACAGGGGCTGGGGATGTGCATTCACTGTAGACAGCCATTTGGGGGGTTGAGGTGTGCCTGGCCCTTCCTGAATGACTCAGAGCTGAGCTGAATAGACCAAGGCTGAATTTAGAGCAGTGGGAGGAGTTTTCCTTGCACCTGAATAGGGCCTGTCTCCCTTGCACAATGCTGTCTCCACCCCCTGTGGTCATACTGCACCAGTGAGGACAGAACAGGCTTGGACCGGGCTCAGAGACCCTTGCACAAAGAGAACAAAGACAAAATGGGGTATAAGTAGTAGACCTTAAACCCCAGAAGATTAGATTACTTCTGGAATCAAGAAGAGCCTTTGCTAAGAAGAGCTGAAGAGCTGTGAGGAGCAGTACTGCCCCTTTGCTGTGTGGGGTTGGCCTTCAGTTGCTGTTTCTGCCAAGGAAAGGACTAAGACTGGAACTTTGCTGTGAACCTGCTTGAAGAAGATCTCCAAGGGCCTGTGTGTGCTGTCCTCCGTTCTGAAGTCTCAGGGACACAAAGACTTCACCTCCAGCTCCCCTGAACTCTGTTGCTGAGAGTTCTGACCTGCCAGGAGGTGTCTCTTCCAGTTCTGGGCCTCTGGAGGTTGTTCCTGCTGTTGGAAGCTGGAAGAAAAAAAGAACTGAAGAAATCGACGCACAGCTCTTCTTGTGGCTATTTTTCCCAAAGCAGCACTGCTGTGCGAGAAGAAGTAACATGTCCTGATAGTGAAATACTGCCAATTCCGTTTTTCACTATTGAAAGGCTATCTTGCCCCATAGGACAGAATGGGGAATGCTTTGTAACATTTTACAAGCATATCTTCCCATAGGGATAAGATAGAAAATTAAAATGTATGGCTCTCTGAACTCAGACTTTGATAACACATCTTTTACTAAAGATGGTTTTTAAATTGTGTGTTTGAAAATGCCACTTTTAGAAAGTAGGCATTTTCTTGTTTAACTATTCTGTGTGCCTCTGCCTGTTTGTGTATTGACTGTCTGGTTTTCGAGTGACAGGGGATGGGGAGGTGCATTCTTTCAGACAGCCACCGGAGGGGGGGGGTTGATGTGTGTCCTGCCTTTCCTGAATTGGTCAGGGCCTGGCTGAATAGAGCTGGGCTGCATTCAGAGTAGGGGGAGGAGTTCTCACTAGCACCTGAATAGGCCCGGTCTGCATTTAGAGTGGTGGGAGGAGATTTCCCATGCACCTGAATAGGGCCTGTCTGCCTTACACAATGCTGTCTCCACCTCCTGCCGGGCAGCTGCACCAGAGAGAAAAGAACTGGTTTGGACTGGGCTCAGAGACCCTTGCACAAAGAGAACAAAGACATTTTGGGGTATAAGTATTAGACCTAAAACCCCTGAACTTTAGACTATTTCTGGAACCAAGAGGAACCTTTGCTGAGGAGAAGAGCTGGAGAAACTGAGGAGAAGTACTGCCCTTGCTGTGTGTCTGGGGTTGGCCTGCAGTTGCTGTTTCTGCCAAAGAAAGGAGAAGGACTTTGCTGTGTGCTGTGTCCCCTGCTTGAGGAAAGTCTCCAAGGGCTTGAGTAGAGCTTGCCTACTGTTTTGAAGTCTCACAAACACAAAGACTTCAACCCCAGCTCCCCTAGACTTCCTTGCTGGGAGTTCTGACCTGCCAGGAGGGGCCTGTGACTGTGCTGGGCCTCTGGAGGTTGTTTCTGCTGTTGGGAGCTGGAAAAGCAACGCAACGACAAGGAAATCGACGCATCTCTTTGTTTTTGACGCTAGCCATCACTGCAGCTGTTTGGCTTGATTAATTTTGTCGCAACAAGAGGTACTTTGCAAGAAATCACGCATCCATAGTTTTCTATGGACTCAGTTGCTAAAACCTTTTGAAAGTCATTTTTCGTAATACTTGTGTGTTGGATTTTTGTCGTTTTGGTCTTGTTAAGCTTAGATAAAGATACTTTATTTTTCTAAACCGGTGTGGTGTCCATTTGTGGTGTTATCACTGTGTTACTGTGAGTGTTGGTACAAATACTTTACACATTGCCTTTGGGATAAGCCTGTCTGCTCATGCCAAGCTACCAAGGGGTGAGCAGGGGTTATCTAAAGTGTGTATCCCCTTACCCTGACTAGAAGCAAGGGTCCCTATCTGGACAAAGGTACCTACCTCTGCCAACTAGAGACCCCCATTTCTAACACCACCACACCCTGCCTGTTACAGTACCACATGGCAGTGGTATAGCCCAGGCAAAACTGCACCTTCCTCCCCTTGATGGAGGGCAGGAAGGCCTTCACCATCAAGTGAATCACCGGCAACTCTACCTAATAGATGTGGAGCTGATCTCCAACTACACCAGATCACCTCCCCAATCCAGTAGGGATGTGTCAATCACAACCGGTGGGGTGGAGAGAGGGGTCTGCTACTGGTCTAATTCCGGTTGAGCACCCACCACTGCAGAACTTTTGCATTCTACTCTAACACCTGGATGGGGTCTGACAGGTTACCCTGCTGCTGGGCCCACTGAGGCTTCAGGTCCCACTGCAGAGCTCCCATGTGGTCTGCTAGAAGGATGCAGAAGGCTAGCAAGCCAAGAATCCTCAGAGCCATCCTCACTGAGACTCACGTCAGAGACTGAAACGTCAGTATAATAGCCCAAATGTCATGGACTTGTTGGTCCAGAGGAAAGGGCCAAAGTGCACCATTTCCAGGTTTGCTCTGATGGAATGGAGCTGCTGCTAAGGAGTCAGTGTGACTTTAGCAGGATGGTAAAGAACCCCAAAGATGTGAAGTGGTTCACCATTGTCTGGAAGTGGTCGGCAACTGGTGAGTTTGCCTTTAACAGACACTCATTGAAGTAGGGGAAGACCGGTACTCCAGACCTCCAAAGTTGTATAGTGGCACCTTTGTGAACATGGGAGGCGCACTCGTGAGGCTGAAAGGGAGCACATCAAAATGAAAGTGCTCATGGCCTATCTTGAACCGCAGGTAGCACCTGTGGGCCTGCAGGACAAAGATGCAAAAATAGGCACCTTCTAACTCCGGCACTACTCTCCAGTCTCCAGTACCAAGGGCAGAAAGAACCTGGGCAACATGAGCATCTTGAATTTGCCGTGGCGCAGGGAGGCATTTAGATTGTGCAAATACAAAATAGTATGAAGACCTCCGTCCTTCTTCAGCACAAGGAAGTAGCGGGGCTCATTTGGCCAAGACAGCCTGCACATCCTGGTATAAAACAAACAGATGATCCTCTAAAAGCTGCTCTGATGTAGGCAGTAGTTGTGGTGGGTCAAAATAGAATGGCAGGGCGTAGTCCTGTTGGACAATTCGAAACATACCCGTCAGTTGTAATGTTCTGGCACCCTGAAGAAGTGGCTGACTCTGCCTCCTACTGGATGGTTGTGAACCACAAAGGGCAGACTAAAGAGGTTTTGAAGCTGTTACTGGAGGGGCGGGAACTGCCCCTGATGGCCTTCTCATTGTCTGCTGGGCCCACGCCCTGACCTCGAAAGGGCTGGGATGCCTGTTGTTAGGATGGAGGGCCTACTGTTGTCAATAAGCCAAGCCACTGGAATATCCTCAAATGGACGAAATTGTTGGGGGGATTTCTGGACTGGTGTGAAAGGTCCAAAGACCGTGCCGTGGCTCAGCTCGCCTTAAAACACTCCAGGAACGAGTCTGTCTTTTTGTCAAACAGGTAGGAACCAAAAAAGGGCATGTCCATTAAGGATGCCTGGACATCCCTGGAGAAAATGTGGATCTCATCCATAAATGACATTGGAGCACCACGCTTGTCCCAATAGCTTTTTCTACATAATGGGTGGCATCTAAGTCTGAGGAGATGATAAACTTGCCCGCATCCCAGCCATTTTAACCATGTCCCAAAGTGACTGGGTGTAATGTCCAAGGATGCAGCTGGTGTTCAGCAACCGCAAGGCAAGGCTGGCCGATGAGAACATGCATTTTTCAAAGTTTTCCATATGTCTAGAGTTAGATGCTGGGTTAGGAAATCCGAGTAGCCTGGGCAGATCCATCGCGGTGGGTGTCCTTTTGACTGGCCTGAGAACCAGAACATGGGTAGTTGAAGTAGCCAACAGAATGTCATTCAGGGCCTCATAGAAGGGCATGAAAGGGTCGGTTGTGCCTGACCAAGCTGGCTTAAAGTCGGACACCACAATAGGTTGTGGTTCCTCCCTCATCACCTGCAGCATTGGTGTTGGCATCACTGTCAATGCCGAGGGTCGGGTGCAAATTTTGGCACGGCCCAGAAGTCAGCACTGATGCCAGTGCGGAACTCAAAGCAGGTTCAAAAAGCACAGATAGTGCCGAGAATTTATCCCCCAACTAGGACACACCATTGTTGTTACCTGTTAGTACATAGAGTCAAAGGAGGTATTCTGAGGTATTTAGGCTGATAGGTTAAGGTGCCCTTAGAAGGACAACCCACTGATTTGCTGGGACCTTTCGCTTGTGCTTTGTTAGCCCTCCATTTCCCCAACAGAAGTGTATCTTTAAAAACAATTATATAGTTTTACTTAACTCAAGTGGACCCCAGTAACCACACAGAAGAGATGCATGTCAAAAAAACCCTGGAGGCAAACTTTGGAAAATTAAATGAAGACCCTGAACCACAGTTGGGGTACTGTACAGAAAGTTGCCCAAAACAGACAGAAGTGGAGGTCCTTCATTTTTGCCCTGCATGCTAGTCATCATAAGGGGCAGTAACGACTATATTTTTCCTTAACTGCTTTGACCTAACGTAGAAGGCTGCATGGAGCCCATAAGGCCCCAAATTTATCATTATAAGTTTCAGAAGGGGAAAGGTTATATAATATCCAGGTCTGTGATTTATGCCAACCACTATGTCCCACTTTCACATCAGTGAGGACATTTTTCCTCAATACTTTGCCCTCTTACTCTCTAACCAAAAGATATTTTGATCCACACCTTGAATGAATATGTGGCTCAGGGGATCTATGTGGAGAGTGTGGCAGGGATTGGGCGGCTTTATTTTTTTAACTATGAACCATCATGTACAGGTAAGAAAACCCACTGGCCCCACCATGACACAGTGAGAAAAAGGTGTGATTTCAGCAGCTGGTATGGTTCTCCAGGTGGAATGCATGGCCATTGCATACATAGGATAAAGTACATTGTACTGAGAAGCAGAGCCCTTCTCTGTGTTCATGTGCATGCAGCAAATGAGCTTCCCCAAACATGTTTATACAGCACTATCCCTGTGGACTTTCGAGGGGAAGAGATAATGTGGTCTTCAAAACATATTTGGGTCAGTCAACAAGATAAATTTGGTCATTAAAATAGGTTTATGTCCGACTTTACCTTTTTTGTATCTACCATGTTTCACACGATGATTTCTGGAAGATGCAAGCCGATTTACACATGCGGGGATCTCCATCATGAGTGTGACGTTTGAGTGAGTAAATCTCACTCAAGGACTGAGAAAATGGGCATTTCAAGGAGAGGTTAACTTTCGTAGTTTGTGTGTATTCACAAACCCCTCTCATTCCCATTTCAATTGTGGAAATGGTAGGATTTTTACTCAAGAAAAGGGCTGGCATGAATCCCTTTCAAGGTTTCTACATGTGACAAAGATATTCCTGCTGAAATAAAAAGGGGGATCCTATTACCCGTGTTGAGTTCTCTGCTATGGAGAACTACATACAGGGAGAATAGGAACCTGCACTGAGTGTCACATGACCTTCTCAAAAATATGCCTTGAAACATAAACATACACGTGGAACAGCTTTCCATGGGTTGCATCTGAGCTTTCTAGGTGCTGTATCATGACGCCATTGTCTGCAACTGCACCGGCTTATAAGTGGTCTATGCACTTTTATTTTCGCAACTTGCGCAATTACATTAGCTCAAAATATCTCCGAGTTAATTCATGGTTTTCTGACAATAGATTTTTGAAACACAAAGAGTCAATAGCTGTCCTGTATTCCTGAGCCGTGCTGTCAGCAAAACATGCCTTGACTCAGAGATATTTTGAGTTAATGTATACCCTCGAAATGCCAAATAAAAATAAATGCACAGATCCCTGCTGTGCTAGCTCAGTGCAGAAAACAACATGTATATATGCTTGTATGTATGTATAAGTTATTTCTATAGTATAAACCTAGCCATAATACAGTGGACTGCTGTACATGGTCAAAAGCAAGCTTAAAGTCAGTGAGTAGTGTTCTTTAGAGAGGTGAGTGTTCAACTCTTTCCAAAATTGAAACAGGCTGGGGCGGTTCTGATGGTTAACATAATATACTTTATTTGTGTGATTAATTAAAACCGTTGCAATAATTTACTTAAAATACAAATAAATAAGCAAGACATCTGATTATTCAATTTTACGACAACATGGTTTTGCATATAAAATCGAAGAGAGATTGGTTAAAATTTTCAAAATAACATCGCTGGGGTATTGTGGTTCCAAGTCCCCTGCAAGGGAGAAAAGAGGGCAAGTTCTATGTGCTAAGATAGCAGGTAGCAGGATTTTCAATACGGTTCTGATGGATAAGGAGATGTTGTTCCACATTATGATTCCATATATGGAAATGGCCTGTTGTCGTGCTTTAATTTTTTACACTTCTTATTCTGCAGTCTGAGGATGTTGAGAACCACCAGAGTTGGTGAGCATCAAGATAAACAAGACCCTGATTATTAGAACTTTTAGTTACACAATTACGTTACACATATTTACACTTTAGGCACTGGGAGATCAATTTCCCCGAATCACATGATTTTAAATCAAGTGCTTTGATTGCAATTCAAACCTACGTCAGGCCGGACTGGGAACCGAAACCGGCCCTGGCAAACTGCTCGGCCGGCCCCCCCATCTGGAGGGAGGGGGGTGCAGCAGAGCTGTTTGCGAGGGCCGGTTTCGGCCAATTTTGTTACAGGGGGCCGATATTGACGACCACCGGTAACAAAAACGGCCCCCCAGGGGCCCAAAACCGTCCCCCACCCTGGCGGCCCACCGGGGAAATGCGGCTGTCCGCGGCCCCCGCAGGGGGCCACCTCAGCAGGGCGGCCCTTTAGTGCCATCTTGGCACCTCCCACCCGCTCTAGTCTTTGGAGGGGTCTGCTGAGCCCTCTAGCTAGGTCGCCTCCGTGACGTCCTTCCGGTGCGCCAGGGGGGGGAGGGCATATATGCCTCCCCTGCCCCTCCTGGCGGTTTCTGTTTGCCAGCCACGCCGTCGAGAAGGGTCGTTCGTCTCTCGTCGTCCTCAGGCCGGGTCGTGCCTTCTGCGCGTCTGTGAAGCGGTGGACATCGAGGGGCAGAGTCCGGCGTGTCGCGTGTTGGGAGGTGAGCGTAGGGCAAGAGGGTTTGGGGGTGCTAAAGCCCCTGCCCGGCACCCCTCGATGTCCACATCGAAATTAAAGATGTTGCCCCCTGTGGGAGGCCTCGCGCGCGGGCTGTGCACAGGGCGGGCCGCTCGGGTCTGGAGCATTTGTGCTGCGGCTTTGCCCGGGGAGCGGTGCATGTGGAGGCCCCACGGCGTGGTGAGCCTGGGCCGCTGCGGGTGTTGAGGGACCGATTTATTGGATCCTACAGTGCTCGGGTTGAAGTGAGGGCTCTGGTGATTTATGGTATTGTGCGGCATTGGCTGTATGTGGGTTTTCTTTCTCTTCGGGCACTTGCGGTAGGTTCTGGCGAGTATGTAGGTCGTTCCGGTGCGTGTATTGGGAGGGGCAGGGTGTCCCGTTCTTGGTTTCCTCTCTCTTCCCGGTGCGCTCCCTGTGCGGGGCGGCACTAGGGGGAGGTTGGCCTGTGGGCAGGAAGAGGCAGAGCGTGGCCGCCGGGGGCGGGCAGGGGCCTGTCTTTGCACCCCGCAACTCGGCGCCCAGTGTAATGTCCAACAGCGTGTACTGGGACATGGTCGGATCGCGCTCTCCTTGCCCCACCCGCAGTTAGCCGTGAGGTACTGACTCAGACAATTCTGAGTTTAAGTCGATCTAGGCGTAGGGGCTGTGGGGCATGGCCGTCCGGCCCAGTGCGAACACTAGGGAAAATGGCCCACGGTTTCCGGAGCTCCAACTTGTTGATGGGAGGTGCCATGGGGGGGAATGGACTGCCTCATGGGCACAGGGGTGCAGTGGCAGAGCCATGCGTGCCGCTCGGGGGATGGGGCCTGAATTGCGTTTGGGTGCGAGCTGGGGACATCGATGGAGATGTGGTGGGGCCTGGAGCGGAATCGTCTCCTTCAGGGGCATGCCCGAGGCCTGGGTGTCCTGCATGCTTTGCAAGTCCTTTCACAGTGTGTGCGTGGCTCGAGGTCAATGTGGGGAGCTGGTGTAGGGTTTCATTGCCTTTTATGGCAGCACCATTATAACCCCTTTTCCTTCTGTCCTGTAGTTTTCCTGTCTGGTTCAAACTTGTGACCAGGCGCAATCTTAAATAAACACACAGGACACTTTCATTGGTGGGTAAACCTCCCAACCGCACAGCACTCCTGTAAATTCATCCTGCTAAGTCCACAGCCTCTCTGGTGCAGAGTACTGCAGTTCGCTGGGGTGTTTAACCTGCGGACTGAAGTGTGGGTGTGCAGGGTGGGGGTGTTTGGTCGGGCACAGAACGACTCGAGAGTTCACAGCATCTCATCCCCTGCCGTCAGCTAGAGGACAGGCGGGCTGAGCAATATGCGTGACCGGAGGTGGTCCCTGCTGTCTGAGCTGGCTCAGTTCTCTCCCCAGGCTTACTCAGCGAGGAGCTCGAAAGAAGCATTATGACAAACAGCCTACATTATTCACAGGGTGCACCCAAGCTTCAGGTAGGGGGCGTTGTTCAAGGTTGGGTCCTTACAGCGGTGCCTTGTGAGTGACCTGCACAGTGGGTTGGTTGTTTGTGGTGCCTTTCCTTTGTAGTTGGGATGCTCGGTTCAACCCCCTGCTTGTCCTGTTTGGCGCTGTGGGGGGCTTGCGCTGTGAACAGTCTGTTTCTTTTATTGCATTGAGCGAAGACTTCGCTGCTTGGCCAACAAGGTCCTTGTGCCACCAGGGGTTATGCAGGTTGCCCTCTAAATGTTGTGTTGATGAATGCTGCTACTTCTGACGATGCTTGGTCTGTACGCCGGGTCGTGCGATTTCTTCGTGGGCTCAGCTGTGCAGGCTACCCTGCGCCTGGGTTTTAACAGACTAGGACACGCAGCCGGGGATGGTGGCCACAGGGTGACTCGGACACAGTCCTCTGGATGTCTCAGAAACGGTCTCTCTGGGTGTCATAGGCACAAACATTATGGTGTCCGAGGCAAAGCTGCCCTCTGAATGTCTTACAGAAAGTTTTCCCAAATGTCCAGTGTATAAATGCTCGCTTGACGGGTTCTTCAGTCATCTACTCCAAGGAGGAAGGTTAGAAGAGTAGCAGCAGAATGCTTGGTGGCTGTTAGCTATGTGCATCAATGGTGGCACAGTGAGGGGCGCGAACTGGAGTAGCGCGGCGAGTAGGTGGTAGTTTTGTAGACCGTTGTGCCAGGATGTACTTCTAAGTGACTGACCCTGAACATGCACAGCCTCATCATTTCATAATTGAAGCATGTTCAATATTCGCACAACGGAGCCATAGTTGTTGTTTACTTATGCAACTATCACCCGATGAGTCGGTCTGGCAGGTGTAGTGTTACTTTTTGGTGGGCAGCTCCTGTAAATGACAGAAGCCGTAGATTACCAGTCGGCACCACGCTAATCTAAGCACCAATTTCCAGCTTGCGGAGCCTTGGTTGTTGCTATTTACTTATGCAACTATCGCCCAATAAGTATTACTTGTAGTTGTAGTGCTTATAAGTTAGAGGGTAGCCCACTGACTACTCACTTAATTTGAGAAGCATTGGCCTCTTCCAATTGGCAGGCATGCGGAAGTAGTTTATTTAGGAAGAACGGCGCAACTCTAATCTGAGCACTATTTTCTTATGGGATTGTCACTTAAAGGAGCAATTTGCAGCCGTTTTTTTCATTTTGTTTGCATGGGTTGGACTATGGGTGGGGTCCATGAGCCGGGAATGTGGCAAGTCGCGTCGTCTTTAGGGTTACAATTATCCGGGCCGGCTAGTAAGGGTCACGATGCTCCAACCTATCAGAGCTATGAATTGTATGGCCATAGAATACCGTACACGGGTCTTGTTGTACAGTACCAGGGGCTGCCCGGCTTGCAGTGGTTTTAAAATAGGCCAGTGATGCGGTGAGTCGACAATGAGACAATTATGGCTTTCATGTTCGGTTCCAGAAGCCTTCTCGCATGTTTTGCAAAGTTTAAGCGGTGGCGCTACTGTTTTGTCCAACAAAATCAACGTTTTCTGGGTCTTCTGACCGGAGGTGGGAAATCTTAGCCTATTTCCACCGGCGCATTGTCTAGCTACTGCATTAGTGACGGCCCTAGTGTCAGTGGCGCTTGTCTGTTTCTGGTTTAGTCTCCAGTCACCACCGGCATTTCTATTTAATGGACTGCGTGATGCGTCCGGGCGTTGCTAGGCACACGAGGTTGTAATTGTAATCTCGGAAAGGTCTGTGTGTCCGTGTTTCTGCCAGGCAGCGAGTGTGGCGGTGTCGTCACAGCAGTTCCCCTGGTGGTGCTTCATGTCAAGACTATAGGTCCTGTCCCAGCTGCCTCGGGGCTCGCCTGGTCCGGCGTAAGATGGGGGAGCAGAGAGTCTGGCTCCAAAGGTTTGCTGCGCATTGGCAGGATGCCGATCCCACCGGGGTGTATGTATCTCGAGCCAGCGCAGAGGCACTGGGTACAACTCTTTGGTTTTGGGAAATTTTGCGTCTCTCCCCACAGCGCGGTTGGTCGGTGCGTCCCGCAGGCGTTGGTGGGCTGCGCACCAGGTCGTCGCGGCTTGCCCGGTCGCTGGTGTGGCGTCGAGTGCATGGAGCCCCCGCAGCGGGGAGCGGCAGATTGTCCTCGTTGGTTTTGGGACAGTGGCGGTCGGGAGGATAGTGCTCTGCCTCCCTGTCCTCGTCGGGTTGTGGTGTTTGTGTTTCAGGCGACAGCCATAAAAAGAAGTTTCTTTTAGATCAAAACAGGACCTCACTTATGGCACGCAGGTTGCACTTACACCCTACTGGCATTCCTTCTTCAGGGTGCGTGACCTCACGGACCTCGGTATCAGTGTTGGCGGCTTTCATCCAGTGACTGTACTCTCACCCAGCACACTTGGTAGTTGGACATCCCGCTGTGTCTTGCTGATTCCATGCAGCGCCCTCAGGGGAGACTGGAGATTCCTCGTCGAGCTACACGCTGATCGATGGGTTCCTGCTGAACGGCATTGAGTTGCGCTTAGGTGCCTGCGGGCAGCATTGGGGTTTTGCGGGGCGAGCTCGGTGCCTGTCGAGTTGGTTTGTTTTGCCCTCTAGGTGCCGCCTGCCAGGCTGCTTCCAGGTGGGGGTGGCGGTGGCAGGGGTTGAGGGTCCACAGCCAGGGTGTGCTCGGGCCCTGTCGGGCGTGCCGTCTTCTGGCGATGGCGACTTGAAGAGCTTCAGGTGTGTGGTTTCAATGCAGTATTTAAGGTGGTCAAGGGGTGGTGTTGACTTTTGCAATATCAGAAGAGTAACCAAGGACACCCAAGTCCCCCCTGTGTTCCTCCGGCAAAGCCCAACCATGTCCGTTAAAAAGCTATATATGTATGTTGAGGTCTCTTTATTTATGATGAGGGACAAGTGCCTATCATTAACAAGTTCTGAAGGCGGCGAATGCTTGGTCCACTCACACTGGCAGGTGATTTATGCATGGCCTAGCCTTGCATGCCACCCTGCAGTGGCTTTACTGACTTGAGCGAGGCAGTGGATAGTGTTGCAAGCATTGCGCTCAGAGATGGGTCCTTCTGTACCATTATTAATCTTAAACCCGGTCAGTGCACAGGCCAAGGAATGGCAGCATGCCCCCGGGTACTGGGGATGGTTTGTTGGTGGCAGCTTTTCAGATGTTTGTCGCAAGCTTGCACATGCTGTTTCCGCAGAGTCTTGGGACGTGTTAGCATCCCCAGCTTGTCTACGCGGGGTTGATGTGTCTTCCGGGTCATTATGATCAAGTAGAGCAAAAGCGATTGGTATAGCTGTACATAGGATTGCTAGGCTTGTTGGTGGGCAGCTTGTCAAGCTTGCACTTGCTGCGGTTTCCGCAGAGTTGGGGGCAGGTTAGCATCCCCACCTGTTTTCCGCAGGGTTGATGTGTCTTCGGTCAGTATGATCTAAGTAGAGCCATTATCGATTGGCGTAGCTGGACATAGGAATGCCAGGCTGGAATCCAAGGGATTATAGAGCAAGTGTTCCGTGTTCTGAGCCTAGTATATGCAGGCGTGAGTGAGAATGGTAGCCGCCAATCCAATCTTGCATCACTCTAAATTCAGGAGATTAGGCATTTGTTTAAGTGTGAAATAGGCCCCACACAGAGCTCAGAGGGACCATTCACCTAGGCTAACCGGGACTGTGCAAACTAGTATGAGCTGGGTCGTACGCTGGGACCAAAAAAACCCTTCCCAAGCTGCTGGGCATTATGCCGCCAGGGTCGTTGAAGGACAGGCAAGGGCATTAATGGGCCATATTTAGCAACAGGGACAGCTGCGGGTTGGACTGTCAGTTGTCACTCCACGAAAGGGTGCGGTGGTGCTAATAGTGGGCACAAACATTACCCTTCCAAACCAGATGTGACACCATTAGGAGGTTCACTAGGGTTTAGCAATCAAGAAGGTTGGTGCAAACTGGCCAACTGGGCGCAGTAAGTGCATCCTAGAACCAAGGGTAGGCTCCATGTTGCTCCGTTAGCTCAATGCCCCGCCTGGAGAGCGGGACCAGCCAGGCCGGTTAGGGACGCTGGAGCCAACATCGGTTGCTGCTGTCCCAACAATTGGGGAAACAAGGTATGGGGGGGGGTGCCTAGTTGCTCCCAGCACAGCACATTAAGGTGGGCACAAACCGGGATGTTACCCATGTAATGTTGCGGCTGCACACGGGGTTAGCAGTTAAGCAAAAGGAAGTCCCCTCAGCAGGAGCTGAACAGGTGTAATTCTGTAAGTTGCAAGCCAAAGGGTCCAGTGCAAATACCTGGGCAACTGCATCAGAGTAGGGGCACCTTGCTCGACGGGCAGGTTTCAAGTTGCTTCAAGTTAGCACAATATTCTCCGCCCTGACAGCCCCAGCAGATAGGCTGGTTGTGGAAACGGTCATCTAGCAAGGGTGTCGCTGTCCCACAACTTTGTGGAAAATGGTGTTATAGCACTTTAAACACGGGAGGATTGAAACTAAAGGTTGCAGGAGGGGAGCCTACATTAGCCCCAAGGGTAACGTCAGGCACCATATTACAGACAGCGCGCACTGTATTAATGCAGACATGTTAACTAAGCTGTTATGCCTAGGGGGTTTTACCACAGAGGGAACTGAGCAGGCGATATTCCCATAAGGAATAAGGGATGCATGGCAAGGGCAGGAGGGCACCCTCGATCACTGGCACATACTTCCAGTTATGACCATGCCCATGCGTCATGAGTTAGAAAGCAGAGGGACAGGGCAAACGTTAAGCACATTTCTCCTCGCACGAATAGCCAAAGTAGGCAGGCGGGGTGGGGAGCGGTTACCTAACCAGTGGGCTGCTGTCCCATAGACTGGGACACAGGTGTTCAGGCACACACGGTGCTAGCAGGACGGCAGCTAGGTGAGATCAGCAAATAGATGGGGCAATGTGAGCCATGGTGTCTGAACGCGGCCCGCCCAGAGTGGCACGGGGCTGGGTCATGTGAGGCAGTGGAACATTCCCGCAGGAGGGGGATTAGTTCTTGGCACAGGTTCACAGGCCAGAAGGGCCTTTGGTTTCATCAGATACTAGCTGTTCCAGGCTAACGCCAAGGTCTATTGTGATATTGATGGGGCCCATCTATCACCAGTAGGGAGGGATCCCTTTCCTTCAGATTTGCAGGAGCCCTGGAAATGAGCTGTTTGGTGAGAAATGAGCTGTTTGGTGAGATCAGCAACTACACGGGTCAATGTAACTCTGGTGGTCCGAGATGATCCCCCGCAGAGGTGGCACAGAGCTAAGTCAGAGGAGGCCGTTGAACATCCCTGTAAGAGTGAACAGTTCATGGCGTAAGTCCTGGACCAGAGACTAGATGAGGCAGGCCAATGTTAAAGGCTACTTTGCTAAAGATGGGGTCCATTGCCACCATGCCATCCAGGCGTACGCCTAGGTTAGGTTGACTAACTTGGGGTGCAATTGTAACAGGTGGGCATGGATACTTTCCACTGGACATGCACGAAGCCTTAGAAAGCAGGTTGCAGGTCGGAAATGAGCTGTTTTTGTGGGGGCTCTCGCGGCGACGGGAGCCGCCTCCAGAGCTGTGGCGGAGTTACAGGGCGATCTGGAAGCAGACTGGTACAGTAAGGGTACCTCTGCGGCAGACCGGTGCAGTAAGGGTACCTCTGCGCGGCACAGTAGGGGTGCCAGAGCCAAAGACCAGGAGCCTCAGGGCAGGTTCCTGGAAAACCGCGACGGCGCCCCGTTAGTCCTTCGGGCGGTTGAGGGCCTGACCAACCGGGGTTTGCCCTGCTACGCTCCGCCCTGGAAAGGGCGTGAGTAGAACAGACCAACGTGTCACGTGATCCGGAAGAGGATCATCAAAGGTAGCACTGAGGGGGTGCCCCACAGTGCTGGCTCACCAGGCGGGCGGGGGCAGCATAGGTTGGCACAGCTGCCCCGCCCTTGGATCGCCCGTAAGATAACCCACATATTGCATACTCCTGTATGGAATAAACCTGCAGCAATATTTTCCCACTACAAAGTTGTCTTGTGTATTTATTCATTCTTGCATGCTCAGACAGGGGTGGGAGAAGTTGCCAATAATGGCACTATGCGGCTGTCCGCGGCCCCCGCAGGGGGCCACCTCAGCAGGGCTGCCCTTTAGTGCCATCTTGGCACCTCCCACCCGCTCTAGTCTTTGGAGGGGTCTGCTGAGCCCTCTAGCTAGGTCGCCTCCGTGACGTCCTTCCGGTGCACCAGGGGGGGGGAGGGCATATATGCCTCCCCTGCCCCTCCTGGCGGTCTCTGTTTGCCAGCCACGCCGTCTCCCGCCCCACCTCTTACCCGGCGTCCTGGCTGGGGGACAGGGTATCCTGAATGTTTTAATGTTTTCCTTTTGTGTTGCAGGCGGAGTTACAGGGCGATCTGGAAGCAGACTGGTACAGTAAGGGTACCTCTGCGGCAGACCGGTACAGTAAGGGTACCTCTGCGCGGCACAGTAGGGGTGCCAGAGCCAAAGACCAGGAGCCTCAGGGCAGGTTCCTGGAAACCGCGACGGCGCCCGTTAGTCCTTCGGGCGGTTGGGGGCCTGACCAACCGGGGTTTGCCCTGCTACGCTCCGCCCCTGGAAAGGGCGTGAGTAGAACAGACCAACGTGTCACGTGATCCGGAAGAGGATCATCAAAGGTAGCACTGAGGGGGTGCCCCACAGTGCTGGCTCACCAGGCGGGCGGGGGCAGCATAGGTTGGCACAGCTGCCCCGCCCTTGGATCGCCCGTAAGATAACCCACATATTGCATACTCCTGTATGGAATAAACCTGCAGCAATATTTTCCCACTACAAAGTTGTCTTGTGTATTTATTCATTCTTGCATGCTCAGACAGGGGGTGGGAGAAGTTGCCAATAATGGCACTACGCTCGTTGGCCGCTACGGCCAGTCCAGCCCAGCTTCAGGTCAAAGTCGTCACTTAGCCGCTAGTCCACAGCGATGAAATTAATACTACCATTCAATATTCAGGACATTTATGAAATAATAGTCAAGACTATCAGTATGCCATCAGGAAGTTGGTACAATTGTAATAAATGTTCTCATGTATGGCCTCTTTTTACAGGATCTTCCATATGTACATGAGCTTTCAAAGGGATGACCAACTCTTGAAATTATAAATCAAGCTTGGAAGTCAATGGTCGCTTAGTGACAAACAACTACAAAATAGAATAGTTAATGAACATGCTCTACAGTTCAATGAAACATTTTAATGGCTGTGGATGTGCATTTTGTTTGATTGTACTACTGAATTACAAGGATTTAAATATCGTGATATACAGTGGCGTGGTGAACTACCCGCTTTCACAGCTTAAGCAGGGGTGGTGTTGACAAATATAGTTATTTATGACCCTCTCCTGGCTGCAGCTCTGCAGGCAAAAGCTTTTAAAAATCAAAAGTAAAAGAAAACGATAAACAACACAGTGATCAGGAGTAAACCACAGCAAAGAAATTAAGAGAAAAAGAGAGGGAATGAAAGAGAGAGTGGTAGAGAGGTTTGGAAGGAACAGCAAAAGGAAGGACATGTAAAAATAAGAAAGGAAGTGTGGATTAAAGGATGAATGCAAGGATAAAAGGATTGATGGATGGAAGGGGAAAACAAGATTTACATGGATGGGTGACAGAAAGTGTCTGTAATGATGAAAAGCTGAATAAATGGGTGGATGGGCGAATAGGCGGCTGGAAGGTTAAAAGTATGAATTGGTGGATTGATAAAAAGAAGGGTGAAATGGTGGATGGATGAAAACGAATGGATGGATGAATGGGTGAAAGTATGGAGGAATGGTTGGAAGTGTGAGTAGAAGGATGGATGCAAGACTGTAATGATGAGAGGGTGGGTGGATGGAATGGTGAAAGGATGAATGTATGGGTGGAAACGTGAAAAGATGGATAGATGGATGGATGCAAAACAGGCTTAAAGGATGAAGGAATAGATGGACAGAACGCTGGATTAAGGGACCCCACCTAGAGTGGGTAGAGCTTACTGGCTTTGCTCACCTGACGGCATTCGAGGGATGGATCAAAGTGGGGGGTATTTTAATTTCTGGGTACTCTCTTGGTGATACAAGAATATCATGGGCAACATCTCAAGTACCAAAACATAGATAGTTAAGCGCATATATGGGAAGTACTAATTTGTTATTCCGAACCCTACATCCATGTACCTTGATGATATATATATATGTCGTCAAGGTACATATATGTGGAGTAAGGTATAGAAAATCTATACTTATCTTTTGATATTTTGATCCTTTGTATGTATGTACCATGATATGCTATCTTCGGTATTCAGGGGGCACACCATTTCCTTAAGCCGTTTCAGCGCTGTTCTCTGTGATAGTGTCAGTTTCGGATCTGTGTAAAATAGCGAGTGTGCAGTTAGATTTAAGTTTCTTTGTCGACTCTCGCATTGCCCTGAATGGGTTGGTATTATATTCTGGTTTACAAACTAATAGCATAACATTTTGCTGCCGGGCACGCGCCATCTCTCAGAGATGGAAAAGAGTAAAGCTTATTAGCCTTTTAAATATTTCTGTGCTGAACAAATCCACAAATCCAGCTGTGCAACACCAAGAATATTCGAAAAATGCTCTAACCGAGCAGCCCAAAGAGAGAATGGATTTTCTAAGGAAAAAAATATAATGAGGCGTGCATTTGATCTGACAGCATTTCAAATCCCTTTTAATACTTACAAAAAAACAATGGGAAACCCAGCCTCTGGAAATCAGTTGTGCTATATCTGTCACTTCCATTCAAAAAGCTTTAAAATTAAGGGTGCGCCATTGTTGTTGTACAGTATGCATGAGATGACAAACGCTTTGAAGGGTCAGGCGAAGAAAGTGTGTCATTGCCGGATTGTGTGATATCAAGGTCACGCTTTTGACTGTCAATAAAGATTAGAAAGATACAATTTACGAAACAGTGAGGGTCAAGATGGCATTTCTATTCAAGTATCGTTCAAATCTGAGCTCTCGATTTTCCTGCTGCAATAGTTCTCTTCAAAGAACAATTGAAAAACTTTATCTCTGTGATACACACTTCAAGATGCACTTCAGCGTTGTAGGGGAAAACAAGATAAGATCTTAATTCTTAAAAATATTTTAAGTTAGTGGCGCTTCACAATGTCTCAACTAAAGTATTATTTACCAACTTTTTGTAAGCTGGACTTTCAAGTATGCTTTAAAATTGGTTTTCAAATTTTTAATACTCTAGTTTTGCATAAAACAAAAGATAATATTTTGACTTAGAAATCTGCAGAAAACCTCTAATTAAGCCTCAAAAAGTGAGTAATTCTACTTTCAACAAACACACAATAATTTTCATAGAAATGCCTCTCTGGGTCAAACTTGTTTCCACTGCCTTCAATGTAACTCTACTTCCATGTTTACAAATGAATTTCAAAGCCGCATACTAAGATCCTACTCATGCAACATCAAGGGTGTCATCTGGGAGTTAAAAGAGATGCCAAGTGTCGCCTCTATGGGCCTGAATCTGAGTCGAGTGGTATTGCCACATGGCAAGTGGAGGCACTCACAGGCCTCAGAACGATGAGGCAGTAACCCATAATGGTGAGAGCTGGGCCGTATATGTAGATAGGAGCAGCAACCTGTCACGTTGAACAATTATCCTGGCATATAGTGGTTTTATCCATGGTCACCTACAATATGGTTGTAGTACCATGAGCATATGACAGTTACAAACCAAGGTCCATAGGTGTCAATGCATTTTCCCATAGACACGGAATATGTAAAATCCTTTGTTACATCAGGCCCCAAGTATGTAATTACAGCACTTCTTGTATGTAATGGCTGCAACACCAGGATGCTATACAGATAGGCAAGTGATAGAGATGTTGGGGTCTAGAGCTCTTCAAGAATGCTCTCTGCAAAGTTTTAACTAACTAACTGCCCTGTAGTAGGGTGCCAAACATACCACTGACCATAATGGGGGTCAATAAAGAGAACATTTATGTGGTTAAATAGAGTCTCTACCAGAAATGCATTACCGAAGATAAGTAACTTGTTTTTCGGATAGATTTCTAACTGCAGATTCCTTCCCTTGTGAATAGATACCAACGCAGTACCTCCCAGGTGGTGGGTCTGTGGAACAGCTCAGACCAGGAAATCCTGCAGCACATAATAAGGCGAAGTACCTGGCCCAAGGGACCTGGTTAGCCAAATAGTAGTACTTCGTGAAAGTATGGAGGGATGCCCAAGTAATGCCCTGGCATATGTCCAGAATTGGCGCACCATGTGCCAACACAGTCGTTGAAGACTTTGCTCTGGTTGAATGAGCGTGCAAGCCTTCTGTGGGCTGTTTTTTTGCTAACCCATTACAGATTTTAATGCATGATACAATCTAATGGTAAACGGTTCTCTTTTGCACTGCTTTACCCTTTTTTGCTCCAGAAAAGCAGACAAATAGTTGTTTATCCTCTCAGTAGTCACTAGTTCGGTCAATGTAGATATTCAGGGCCCTCTTGGGTCCAGACCATGGAGCCATTCAGGTACGTGAGTACCAAATTAAGTTTCCACTGTGGAATGACAAAGGGCGTTGGCAGGAACATGTGGATCAGCTCTTCCAAAAAATGCATCACAGACACTGATTTGAAGAGAGATGACTGATACAGAAAATGTAGTAAGGCAGAAATGTATCCTTTTTTTTGTTGAAAATATCTTTATTGGCATTTTATAATCATGCATGACATCGTACAGTAGATATTAAATGACATATAATACAAGTTGAACACGCCTGTCCAAATGCTTCCCGCTTGGACGTTTACTGTATATTACAAATTATTACTGCATCACATTTATTAAGTAAATGGCACATAACGTATGCGATTAAGAAATTACCTGATAATCGACTGCACACCCCTATCTATCACATGGGAGCTTTGGTCTGTTATAGCCCACCTATTTCTCGTGATAGAGATGTGCCTGCTCGTGCTGTTTTTCCTTATTATTCCCTGGGGCCTACTAACTGGTGGGGAGTGCTGTGGGATTCACCGTCAACTCCATACAACAAGTGTGTCAAAGAAATCACTAATTAACAAAATACTAAAAAGAGAAAAAGAGAACAGCCTCAAACAGTGCATGCGGGTGCTCATAAGTCAGGCAAGGTTTATAGCAAGGGTGGTTATGTTATAGTCCACTCTTTCTGGTAGGACACATTTAACCTTTATACCTGTCGGTTGGACCACTATACCTGTATACTACTACGTTTATTGTTAGGGGGAGAAATTAGTGGGGGGGGTTAGCCCCGACTCAGCACTTGGAGTGTCCCTGTTGCATCGTTTGCCATGCCTCGTCCTCTCATCTCCTCAGTGTCCATGCCACCTACTCCGTGGAAGACTCACTTCCATGGTTTTCGCTATTAGGGTGGCTCGGGTGGTCCCAGTTAAACAGTATGTCCCTCCATGCTTCAGCAATTGGGAGCTGGTGCAGTCCCCTCAGCTGCTCCCTACCCAGCGCTCTACCTTCCGCAGCAGCCCACCTAGACACCTCTTGTATCCATGTGCTATTCTGTGGTCCTATGGCTGACTTCCAAGTTGTCGCTATTCGCCTCTTGGCCAGGGACAGAACAATAAATTTATTCCCCACCTTACGCTTAGGTGGTCTAGGGTATAGGCCAAGTAGGCATACCTCTGCCGAGTGCGCAAGCACACGATTTAGTGTGTCATTGATCTTAACTAGTACTGTTACCCAGAATCCCTGCAGCAGCGCACAGCTCCAGGTCATATGGAGAAAGTCTGCATCCAATTGGCCACACCTCGGGCAGCCTCTTGGCTCTCCTCCAAAGGCGGCCTGGAGGTGATGGGGGGTCATATATGTCATATGTACATAGTTGAATTGCAGGTATTTGAGACGGGGACTACGGGAGATGTTTTTGGGAGACTCCAATACTCTATGCCATTCTGGGTCAGTAATCGTCTTATTCAGGGATCCTTCCCACCTACCCTTCAATTTCTGCATCAGGGACAGAGATGCCTCGAGAAGCAATGCATAGAACCACTTTATTTGGTTCCCTGCTGTGCCCAATGTAATTAGTTAGTGGAGAACCTAGTGCGTGTCAGGTTCATATCTTCCTGTTCCCCATAGTCTCCCGAACGCCCGCACCATCACCTCATATAGGAGGAACTGCCTGGGGGTAGTCCGCACCCCTCCACTAGTTCAGCATTAAGGAATCAAACATTTATCTAGATAACAATCTCCTGTTGTCTCTATCCCAGCCTCCATCCAGGGCGCCAGCTGCTCCGCCCCCAGGATCGCCAGCGTTTCACCGTAGGGCATTCCCACCGGTGGCAATGTCAGGGAGTATCTCGGGGTGGCCGGCAGTCTTGCCATGCATCTTTTCCAGCACTGTAGCACCGTGGACTGCAGCATCGAGGTATATGGGACCCTCATGGCCTGATTTAGCAGTTTTGCCAGTAGCTGGCATGGGTGTTGCCCTGGTTCCGCCAGGTAGGTCCCCTCCTGGTTCACCCCCTCCAGCCACTGGGCCACCCATTGCAGCTGTGCGGCCAGCTGGTAAAATTCAAAATCTGGCACACCCAATCCCCCATCTCTCATGGGGCGTTGCAGGGTCCGCAGTGATACTCTGCGTCTTCCGTCTGCCCAGATGAGTTCTTGTATCAGCGCATCCAGCGGCCTGAACCACCTGGCTGGCATCAGCACCGGTAGATTAGTGAAGAAGTACAGTAGGTGGGGCAGCATGACCATTTTGGTCAGTGACACTGGCCATCAATGGTAGTCGCAATGAATTCCAAAAGGCCACACTAGAGTGGAGCGAACGGAGGGCAGCACCCAGATTACCCTCCCTCATGTCTTCCAGTGAGTGAAAAATCTGGATACCCAAATATTTAAACGTGCTGGGGGTCCAATTATATTTCGCAGGGAGCTCCCCTGGTCTAGGGGAGGGCTCAGCCACCGGTAACAGATGTGTTTTATGCCAGTTAACCCGGAGGCCGGACAAAGACCCAAAGCTTTCCAACAGTCCGAAGGCAGTTCCTGCCCCCCTCACGGCATCCCCCAAATATATCAACAGATCGTCTGCGTATAAGGAGATCACGTATGTTCTGCCACTCAGTGACAGTCCCAGACCCCCCCCCCCTCGGCGAAAGAGCTCAGCAAGTGGTTCCACCACCAGTGCAAACAAGAGCAGGGATAGGGGCCACCCCTGACATGTAGCACGTGATATCTTATATTGTAGAGAAATAGTCTTACCCGTCTTGACTCTCGCTGTGGGGAGAGTGTATAACAATTGGACCCACTTCAATCAACCCTCCCCCAACCCCATTTTCCGCATAATTTCGAGCAGGTAGTCCCAATTTACCTTATCAAACGTCTTCTCCAGGTCAACTGAGAGGAAGGCAGCTCATGTCAACCCTCGGGCATCAGAGTGGTAAAGCACCGAGTATAATCTGCGTAAGTTATACAATGTGTTACTGGAGGGGATGAACCCATTCTGATTGGAGTGAACCAGGTGTCCCATATGTGGGAGCAGCCGAGTTGCTAGCATCTTACTTAATAACTTAAAATCAGTATTAAGCATGGACAAGGGCCTGAAGTCCTTTACTCCTGCATCCTGGTCCGTGGTCTTGGGGAGCGGGATCACTAGCGCAGATCACGTAGAGGACGGCAGGCATCCCAGTCGGAGAGCCTCGTTATACATAGTCACCAGGCAGGGGGCCAAACTATCCCTGCATATCGCATAAAACTCAGCAGGGAGGCCATCAGGACCCAGTGTCTTCCCATTCACCATCAGTGTCATGGCACCTCTAACCTCCTGCAAAGTTACCGGGCCACCCAACTCTTCCGCAATTTCCTCGCCAACCACACGAAGGTCTAGCGGGGCCATGAAGGCACCAAGCTCCACCCGGGAGGCACCTCGCGGGGGCAGTGTATAATCTTTCATAGTATCCCTAAAAAGATTGTATTAATCCTATCAGGGTCGTATTCTATCGTGCCTTCATCAGTCTTAATTTGGGTTATTGGGGAGCCCCGGGATTCAGGCCTAATGAGCCATGCCAATAAGCGTCCGCCCTTTCCTTCCTCATTCTGCACTCTATCCATATAAGCCTTGAAATCATGGGATCTAAGCCGTTCCAGAGCCTTGTCATATTTTCCCCGAGTGGTCCGTAGCTGAGTGTGCGCCTGTGTCCCCGGCCCCTGCATATTATCCAGAGTATGCATCTTTGCCTCCAGATCCAGAAGTTCTCTATGCAGCTCCCTCTGTATTCCAACTGTCTGTCCCATGCAGTGCCCCCTCACCACCACCTTGAATGCCTCCCAATCTACCAATGCTGTAGTGGTTGTGCCTGTGTTCTCGGTGAAGTATGTGTTTATTGTGGTGCGCAAGGATTCTGCAAACGGTGTATCTTCTAGTGCCACTGGATTAAGCCTCCACGTAGGTATTGGGGGCCTCCGCCCTTGGGGATGGTATGACATTAACAGGGGGCTATGGTCTGAGAATGTGGGATCAATATATTCATTGTTTCTAATGGAGGTGCCTATTGCCGGGGAACACCAGAATGCATCCAATCTCATGTGGAGGTGGTGAATGGGGGAGTAAAAGGAATATTCCCTATCTCCGCCGTGTTGGAGCCGCCATGTGTCTTGCAAATTCCAATGTGCCATCCACTCCCGTAGGTCAGCTGTGGTCCTATGTGCCCAAGATACCGGGAGGGGGGTGGGATCGATCCAATTGCACATCCGCAACACAGTTCAAATCTCCCCCCAGCACCACCTGCCCCACCCTTATGTCAGCTAGGTGAGCAGAGAGGGAGGACAAATAAGACACCTGATCCTGGTTGGGGGCATAGCAACAGTACAATGTAATCGCCTGACCTAACAGGCGCCCCACTAGCAGCACATATCTTCCCTCCTTGTCAATTAACGTACGTGTTGCCTCAAAGGGGACCCCTGGACGGACCCATATCAGCACCCCCGGGCATATGCTGAAAACGTAGTGGCAAAAATCTGCCCTCTCCATCTCCTTCTTAGGCTCCCCACCTCCCCCTGTGTGAGATGCGTCTCCTGCAACAGCGCTATCTGTACTCCCTGACATTTCAAGTAGCTGTGTATGTTGTGGCGCTTAGATATGGATCCCACCCCCCTAATATTCCATGTGAGTAATTTCAAGTCCTGGTTCGTAACCGCCATCTCAAGTAGGTCCAGGCTCCCTTCCCATTGGGGTCTCCCACCCTTGCTAACCGCTTGAAGGATTGAAACAGAGCATTCTCGCATGCATGAGGAACATAACAAAACAAACATAGCAAGTCCTAACTTACAACTCCCCGGCCCCAGGGCGTCCTGGCAACGGCCATCTGCCCAAACTCCAAGTGTACTGTAATGCAAAACATCGAAGGGCCAAACCAGTCTCGGTGCGAGCCTTCAGGGGGGTCGTGGACTCACAAGGCTGCGTGCTGCTTTGAGTTCAGCAAATATATAAAACACTTTGCAACGCGTGGCGGTGTCATCCGCACCGGCCCAGAACTACGATCAGCCCGGGTTGATCATCTCCCATTATATAATATCATCTGCAGTTTTCGGCATCACCACTGGACGTTCCAAACTGTTCCTCCCTGGCGTATCCGATTCTGAGCCTTTAGTCCCTTTCATGGACCCAGACCTCACCCCAGATGGGGAGCCACTCTTCTGAGCAATTTCAGCAACCACCCGTAGCGCCGAGGCCCTCTCTCATTCTGTCTGCGAGGAATTTGGTTTCTTTGCCTCAATCCGCTCAGATCGTCGCTGGGAGCGCTCCCTGGGGCCCCGGCTCCTTGCCACCCGCCTGGGCTTTGGCCCTGACCCAGCTGTCTCTATTCGGTAGGCCTCTATTGAGTCCCAAGCCCTTTTGGGATCTTCGCAGAAGTGAGTCTTGCCATCTACAACAATGCGGAGCCTGGCGAGGAACATAAGAGAGTACTGTATACCCTCCTCTCTAAGAGCCTTCTTGACCTCCAAGTATGAGGCACGCTTCCGTTGGACCTCCAGAGTGTAGTCAGAGAACATCGAGACCTTGGAATTATTTACTACAAAGGGGCCATCTGTGCGGGCCTTCTGTAGGAGAATGTGTCTATCCCTATAATGCGATACCAAAGGGGATGATGGACGGAGCGTTAGAGCAAATCAAACACTCACCCCCAGTCAACTGATCTGGGTTTAATCCATCATCATTCTTTAGCTCACTCCACCACCCCAGTTCAGACATGGCCATATGCAAATCAGTCTGACCCTGTGCCTCATGGGAACAGTCCAGCTCGAACTGCCAAGCCATGTCTTCCTGGACCGGAAACAAGCATCCTGGGACCAGTTTCGGGTTCAAAACCCTCATCAGCCAGGCTATCCTGAATCCAGTGGCAAAGTGAGCAAGGGACCCACGTCTGGGCATACCCTGCCAACTTAGGGCGAACAAAGCGACAGCTCAAAGGGGATGATGGACGGAGCATTAGAGCAAATCAAACACTCACCCCCAGTCAACTGATCTGGGTTTAATCCATCATCATTCTTTAGCTCACTCCACCACCCCAGTTCAGACATGGCCATATGCAAATCAGTCTGACCCTGTGCCTCATGGGAACAGTCCAGCCTCGAACTGCCAAGCCATGTCTTCCTGGACCGGAAACAAGCATCCTGGGGACCAGTTTCGGGTTCAAAACCCTCATCAGCCAGGCTATCCTGAATCCAGTGGCAAAGTGAGCAAGGGACTCACGCCTGGGCATACCCTGCCAACTTAGGGCGTAACAAAGCGATATCAAAGGGGATGATGGACGGAGCGTTAGAGCAAATCAAACACTCACCCCCAGTCAACTGATCTGGGTTTAATCCATCATCATTCTTTAGCTCACTCCACCACCCCAGTTCAGACATGGCCATATGCAAATCAGTCTGACCCTGTGCCTCATGGGAACAGTCCAGCTCGAACTGCCAAGCCATGTCTTCCTGGACCGGAAACAAGCATCCTGGGACCGGTTTCGGGTTCAAAACCCTCATCAGCCAGGCTATCTTGAATCCAGTGGCAAAGTGAGCAAGGGACCCACGCCTGGGCATACCCTGCCAACTTAGGGCGAACAAAGCGATACCAAAGGGGATGATGGACGGAGCGTTAGAGCAAATCAAACACTCACCCCCAGTCAACTGATCTGGGTTTAATCCATCATCATTCTTTAGCTCACTCCACCACCCCAGTTCAGACATGGCCATATGCAAATCAGTCTGACCCTGTGCCTCATGGGAACAGTCCAGCTCGAACTGCCAAGCCATGTCTTCCTGGACCGGAAACAAGCAACCTGGGACCGGTTTCGGGTTCAAAACCCTCATCAGCCAGGCTATCTTGAATCCAGTGGCAAAGTGAGCAAGGGACCCACGTCTGGGCATACCCTGTCAACTTAGGGCTAACAAAGCGATACACCAAAGGGGATGATGGACGGAGCATTAGAGCAAATCAAACACTCACCCCCAGTCAACTGATCTGGGTTTAATCCATCATCATTCTTTAGCTCACTTCACCACCCCAGTTCAGACATGGCCATATGCAAATCAGTCTGACCCTAGCCTCATGGGAACAGTCCAGCTCGAACTGCCAAGCCATGTCTTCCCTGGACCGGAAACAAGCATCCTGGGACCCGCTTCTGGTTCAAAACCCTCATCAGCCAGGCTATCTTGAATCCAGTGGCAAAGTGAGCAAGGGACCCACGTCTGGGCATACCCTGCCAACTTAGGGCGAACAAAGCGATACCAAAGGGGATGATGGACGGAGCGTTAGAGCAAATCAAACACTCACCCCCAGTCAACTGATCTGGGTTTAATCCATCATCATTCTTTAGCTCACTCCACCACCCCAGTTCAGACATGGCCATATGCAAATCAGTCTGACCCTGTGCCTCATGGGAACAGTCCAGCTCGAACTGCCAAGCCATGTCTTCCCTGGACCGGAAACAAGCATCCTGGGACCGGTTTTGGGTTCAAAACCCGCATCAGCCACGCTATCTTGAATCCAGTGGCAAAGTGAGCAAGGGACCCACGCCTGGGCATACCCTGCCAACTTAGGGCGAACAAAGCGATACCAAAGGGGATGATGGACGGAGCGTTAGAGCAAATCAAACACTCACCCCAGTCAACTGATCTGGGTTTAATCCATCATCATTCTTTAGCTCACTCCACCACCCCAGTTCAGACATGGCCATATGCAAATCAGTCTGACCCTGTGCCTCATGGGAACAGTCCAGCTCGAACTGCCAAGCCATGTCTTCCCTGGACCGAAACAAGCAACCTGGGACCGGTTTCGGGTTCAAAACCCTCATCAGCCAGGCTATCTTGAATCCAGTGGCAAAGTGAGCAAGGGACCCACGTCTGGGCATACCCTGCCAACTTAGGGCGAACAAAGCGATACCAAAGGGGATGATGGACGGAGCGTTAGAGCAAATCAAACACTCACCCCCAGTCAACTGATCTGGGTTTAATCCATCATCATTCTTTAGCTCACTTCACCACCCCAGTTCAGACATGGCCATATGCAAATCAGTCTGACCCTGTGCCTCATGGGAACAGTCCAGCTCGAACTGCCAAGCCATGTCTTCCCTGGACCGGAAACAAGCATCCTGGGACCCGTTTCTGGTTCAAAACCCTCATCAGCCAGGCTATCTTGAATCCAGTGGCAAAGTGAGCAAGGGACCCACGCCTGGGCATACCCTGCCAACTTAGGGCGAACAAAGCGATACCAAAGGGGATGATGGACGGAGCGTTAGAGCAAATCAAACACTCACCCCCAGTCAACTGATCTGGGTTTAATCCATCATCATTCTTTAGCTCACTCCACCACCCCAGTTCAGACATGGCCATATGCAAATCAGTCTGACCCTGTGCCTCATGGGAACAGTCCAGCCTCGAACTGCCAAGCCATGTCTTCCTGGACCGGAAACAAGCATCCTGGGACCGGTTTCGGGTTCAAACCCTCATCAGCCACGCTATCTTGAATCCAGTGGCAAAGTGAGCAAGGGACCCACGTCTGGGCATACCCTGCCAACTTAGGGCGAACAAAGCGATACTCAAAGGGGATGATGGACGGAGCGTTAGAGCAAATCAAACACTCACCCCCAGTCAACTGATCTGGGTTTAATCCATCATCATTCTTTAGCTCACTCCACCACCCCTGTTCAGACATGGCCATATGCAAATCAGTCTGACCCCGTGCCTCATGAGGGAACAGTCCAGCTCGAACTGCCAAGCCATGTCTTCCTGGACCGGAAACAAGCAACCTGGGACCGGTTTCGGGTTCAAAACCCTCATCAGCCAGGCTATCTTGAATCCAGTGGCAAAGTGAGCAAGGGACCCACGTCTGGGCATACCCTGCCAACTTAGGGCGAACAAAGCGATACCAAAGGGGATGATGGACGGAGCGTTAGAGCAAATCAAACACTCACCCCCAGTCAACTGATCTGGGTTTAATCCATCATCATTCTTTAGCTCACTCCACCACCCCAGTTCAGACATGGCCATATGCAAATCAGTCTGACCCTGTGCCTCATGGGAACAGTCCAGCTCGAACTGCCAAGCCATGTCTTCCCTGGACCGGAAACAAGCATCCTGGGAACGGTTTCTGGTTCAAACCCTCATCAGCCAGGCTATCTTGAATCCAGTGGCAAAGTGAGCAAGGGACCCACGTCTGGGCATACCCTGCCAACTTAGGGCGAACAAAGCGATACCAAAGGGGATGATGGACGGAGCGTTAGAGCAAATCAAACACTCACCCCCAGTCAACTGATCTGGGTTTAATCCATCATCATTCTTTAGCTCACTCCACCACCCCAGTTCAGACATGGCCATATGCAAACTCAGTCTGACCCTGTGCCTCATGGGAACAGTCCAGCTCGAACTGCCAAGCCATGTCTTCCTGGACCGGAAACAAACATCCTGGGACCGGTTTCGGGTTCAAAACCCTCATCAGCCAGGCTATCTTGAATCCAGTGGCAAAGTGAGCAAGGGACCCACGTCTGGGCATACCCTGCCAACTTAGGGCGAACAAAGCGATACCGAAGGGATGATGGACGGAGCGTTAGAGCAAATCAAACACTCACCCCCAGTCAACTGATCTGGGTTTAATCCATCATCATTCTTTAGCTCACTCCACCACCCCAGTTCAGACATGGCCATATGCAAATCAGTCTGACCCTGTGCCTCATGGGAACAGTCCAGCTCGAACTGCCAAGCCATGTCTTCCTGGACCGGAAACAAGCAACCTGGGACCGGTTTCGGGTTCAAACCCTCATCAGCCAGGCTATCTTGAATCCAGTGGCAAAGTGAGCAAGGGACCCACGTCTGGGAATACCCCTGCCAACTTAGGGGCGAACAAAGCGATACACTAAAGGGGATGATGGACGGAGCGTTAGAGCAAATCAAACACTCACCCCCAGTCAACTGATCTGGGTTTAATCCATCATCATTCTTTAGCTCACTCCACCACCCCAGTTCAGACATGGCCATATGCAAATCAGTCTGACCCTGTGCCTCATGGGAACAGTCCAGCTCGAACTGCCAAGCCATGTCTTCCCTGGACCGGAAACAAGCATCCTGGGACCGGTTTCGGGTTCAAAACCCTCATCAGCCAGGCTATCTTGAATCCAGTGGCAAAGCTAGCAAGGGACCCACGTCTGGGCATACCCTGCCAATTTAGGGCGAACAAAGCGATACCAAAGGGGATGATGGACGGAGCGTTAGAGCAAATCAAACACTCACCCCCAGTCAACTGATCTGGGTTTAATCCATCATCATTCTTTAAGCTCACTCCACCACCCTAGTTCAGACATGGCCATATGCAAATCAGTCTGACCCTGTGCCTCATGGGAACAGTCCAGCTCGAACTGCCAAGCCATGTCTTCCTGGACCGGAAACAAGGTGAGTGTTTGATTTGCTCTAACGCTCCGTCCATCATCCCCTTTGGTATCGCTTTGTTTGCCCTAAGTTGGCAGGGTATGCCCAGACGTGGGTCCCTTGCTCACTTTGCCACTGGATTCAAGATAGCCTGGCTGGATGAGGGTTTTGAACCCGAAACCGGTCCCAGGATGCTTGTTTCCGGTCCAGGGAAGACATGGCTTGGCAGTTCGAGCTGGACTGTTCCCATGAGGCACAGGGTCAGACTGATTTGCATATGGCCATGTCTGAACTGGGGTGGTGGAGTGAGCTAAAGAATGATGATGGATTAAACCCAGATCAGTTGACTGGGGGTGAGTGTTTGATTTGCTCTAACGCTCCGTCCATCATCCCCTTTGGTATCGCTTTATCCCTATAATGCAGCATTCTGGCCACCACTGGTCGCAGAGGGCAGCCCGGCGTCAACGGGCGGGCCGGCACTCAATGTGCTCTTTCCAGAGTGAAAAACTGTGTCAGTGCTCCCGGGGCCACCACCTCCTTGAACCATGGTTCCATATACGCCACCATGTTTCCCTACTCAATCCCCTATGGCAGGCCAAGGATCCGTACATTATTTCGGTGGCTGCGTCTGTCTCCGTCCTTCGCTCGGTGCTCCAGGGTCCAGCCCCTGTTAGTTAATTCCTCCACCTGCTGCAAAAGGGCTTTATACGCAGGCGATAGGTCCTCAAGGCCTGATTCCACCACTTTCGCCCTCACATCAATTTTTTGGTGTTCTGCGCGGAGGACCCTAAGGCCCTCCGACACTGTGCTAATGTCCTTTTGGAGTGTGGCTTTTGTATCGGAGATGGCCTCCAGGATTTAGACAGTTGTTGCTGGATAGGGTCCGATTTGGGCTGGGGCTCAGGGCTGCCCCGCGCCTGCTCCCGCTGGTGGTCATCTTGTTCTGGGGTTGCCCCAGCGTGTTTCCCCCGGGTGTAACCCATCCCCGCAGCCACAGCTGTGCACTGTTTGTCCATGGCCTATGCACTGACAGGGCAGCTACACCATAATGTAGGGGTGTCACAGAGGTCAGGCAGATACAATCTTAAAAGGGCTCAGCACCCAAGGCCCTCGTCACCTCCCGATGCTCCAGTGCTCGATAACGCCCCGCAGTCCCAGACCAATCAGGGGCCAGTAGTGGGGGGAGAGGCAGCGCAGGGGGGCCCAGAACCAACAGAAGTTGACCACCTCCACCATCAGTTACAGGGCGGGGGTTCCTCATGCACTCTCCTGCCCAGTCTCTAATTGCAGGCCAGCAACAGTGCAGGCCCCAAGGCAAGTTGACCGCCACACACCAGGCAGGGCAGCAGCCGGAGATGAAGAGGCTGCTGATCCAAGGCCCAAGCACAGCTCCCCCCAAGCAGTCTCACTCGCCTCTGACCCACCGTTAGGCCCTCTTCAGGCCAGATAATGTCTCTAATCCCAGGGGAACAGCCCCAAGTACACTCCCATTCAAGGCTATATAATGCAGGAGGACCTCAGTGGGCCTCAGTTATGTGCTCTCTGCAATGTCAGGTTTCAATATCCTCAGCCTACCTCCATTTGTGGGCCCCAGCCAGCAGGCAGTCGCTTTCAGAGTCCTTCCCTAGCCTTCAACCAGCCCCTGACGCGTTATTTCAGCCAGGGTCCCAAGGAACAGTCCCAGGCCACCGCACGCGAGCACACAGCCCAGTCACAGTCTTCCTGGCCGAGTAGGAGCTTTACTCTACACCCACTCAACGCCGGGCCCCGAACTAGGCTCGAGCATTTGCCGTCACCACTTACCACCCATCTTGGTCGGCAGCTGTGGCGTTCTCACTCGGGTGCAGTGGCGCTGCTCCGTGCTCTGCAGCTCTCACCTTACCACCGGGGAGTCACCAACGCAGCTCCGCTCTTCGCCACATAGTGCAGCTCTCATCTGCCACTCTTGGTCGCGGGTTGATCCCGTCGACGTTCCGGTATGCGCCGACCCCGGTCAGCAGGCCACTGTTTCCGGGGGGGTTCAGATCGGCCTCTTCGCTCTTGGGTCTCGAGCACCTCCTGGCCTCATACGGGATCAACTAAATAATAGAAAGCCTCCCACTTGACCTCTATTTCTTTGCTACTAACTAGCGTCAATTTAGTGGGTCATCTCCTGTTACACAACATGTTTCCAAACATTACTTATACTTCAAACTTCTTTTATTTTCTTTGTCATTTGGTTTAAAAGAGGAGACAACATTTTTTCATTGTGATACATAATTTAGATAATGCTCCTCATTTGCAAAACGATATATACACATGATCAATATGATTCTCTCATTTAGCAAACATTTTATATAGATCCAATATACAGTTAACAATTCGTACCGAAGGACTAAAATCCACTCTCATCACAATACAACCCCATACTCACACTTCATTCACGTACTCGTCAATTGTATCACTGACACATACTGCACACACTCATACACACCCCAGTACAACACTGCATGCACAGATGGAATCGAAAGGGGTGAATCATCAACCCTCAGTGGCTGTGCTGATGACTGGGATGTCACACCATCCGGTCGACATACGTTTCAATGGAAATTGCTGATAATCTCCATCTTCATCAGGACCAATAATTCATAATCTGATACGAGTGGAGATAGGGGATCTTCTAACACTGGTCCAGCGGGACTGCAGTGTAACACTCCAGCCGGAGTGTTAAGAAATGGGTGCGACGCTTATGATATCATGTGGGCTGTGCCTCTGTTGTAAGTCTCTAGAGTCATGTGGTACTCTCAATTTAGATGTGGCCGGTCCTCCTATACATGGACCTCCAATCCTGCAAACAAACACCCCAACGGGAGTATCCAGTGCAGAGAAGAAGCTCAAAGTCTCACAGAAAGTGACTCCTGGATATGGGTCACAGATATCATGTTATTCTCTCAGTCCGGGTTGATTCCTGAGTATGTACACGTGCTCGAATAAAAAAAAGAACAATGCCCAGACGGATTGCTCAATCCTAAATCACTTATGGTTGATATCCTTGTATCCAACCTGGATTCTGGGACATGCTGTCATTCTTTATACTTCGGTCGATTTCCTGCCGTCTGCCCCTCCAAAGAGATCGAACCGGGGCAAGGAACCCATCATACGGGATCAAGCAGCCTCTGGGTGCACCTTCCCTGGCCCCGTAGCACTCGGGTTCATTTACGGCACGGCAGCTCTGTTCCCGGGGGGTGTCTTCGCTCTTGTCCAGCGCCACCCCTGCTATCCTCGCTCTCAACTAGGCGGCTCCCAGCCTGTCCTCACAAGCCGCAGACTGCTTGGGTCCTTCCCAGGAGCAATGCCACCTCTATCCCGCGGAGGATCCAGGCTGCCATTTTAGGTGGCGCAGGTCCGTCCTTTCGCCTCCAGATTTCGGCGATTGGACTTCCTCAGACAACACACTGCCCCAGATCGTCCTCAGCGGCCGTCGCCTAGCAGGGGGTGCGGCTCTGCCAAACGCCCGGCCCCCAGCCAAGTAGGATTTAGCAGTATAATTGCCAGGCTGGTGCGGAGCTACACGCTCACGCGTCCGACATCTTAGGCTCGCAGGCCACGCCCCCGCAGAAATGTAACCTTTAAATGTTACCACAGCAAGGCCTTGCTCGGCTAAAGAAGACAGAACATGAGAATGTGAGACAACTGTGTATTTAGAGGTTAGATGTTACTGGAGGAATACTAAACAATAAACCTCTCACTAGCAGCCTGCGTACACAGTCTGAATGGATGCAGACCTGTTTGACAAAATGACACCAACCACTTCCAGAGGGAGGTCCAAAGCCATCAGCTGTTACCAATCAATCTCCACGCATGGAGATATAGATTGTGCAGGCTCCGGTGCAAGACCTGGCCTTGCTGCTGTGACAGGATCATAGAGCATGTTCTTATGACTAGAAGTTCTGGTACCACACTCTCCTCACCCAGTCCAGAGCCACTAGGATGACTTGGGCCCAGTCTTTCTTGAGCTTTTTCAGTACTTTGGGCAGGAGAGGCAGGGCGGAAAGGCATACAGTAGTCTCGATCTCCAATGTAGGTGGAAGGTGTTTCTGAGGAGAGTTGCCTTTGATACTGCACATTTTCTGTGATGGTGGATAGATTGAGCAAGGGGTCTCCTCATTGCTGGCAGATGCCCTGTGCATCCTCCGAGTGTAACTGCAACTCATGATCCTTTAGGCAAAGACAGGCGAGTATGTCCGACCTGAAGATTAAAGATCCTGCTAGGTACTGGGGGACCAGGGAGATGCCCTGATCATGCAGCCGCTTTGAGCGGCATAGCACTGCTTGGCACAGGATCCACAATCCACACCGCCCTGTAGTTGTAGTACCATTTGGCAGTAGTTTTGTCTGAAAGAACCGTTGGACATTCTCCTTTTATGGTTGGGAGGAATTACTTTAGTTCCAAGCAAATTACTTGCAGTTCCAAAAACATGATGTGGAGGTAAGTCTTCACTAGATACCAGAGTCCGCCACCTCTCCTGGATGACCTCCCCAAACCAGCAATAATGCATCTGTCATGACCGTCAACTTTGGGTGGAGTAGCGAGAGGAGTCTGTCATCAGTCGCATTGCTGCTGAGCAGCCATCACTGCAGGTCATTTCTAGTCTCCTTTGACACCTGAATGGACTGACATGTATCCTTGGTGCTCAGGGCACTGAGACTTCAGATCCCACCTGTAGAGAGCACATGTGCCAACTGGCGTGGCCCACAACCAGGATGCAGGAGCCCAAGAGGCCCAGAACACTCACAGCTGCTCTCAAAGAGACCTAAGTCAAGGGTTGAAACTTCAGGATCATAGCCCGAATGACCTGTACTCTTTGAGGTGGAGGAAAGGCTCGGAAGAGCCCATCTCCCTGATGACACCAATGAATGGGAGCCATATTTAAAGGTTCTGGGGTAACTTCGGCACACTGACGGAAAATTCCAACAATATCAACAGGTCATCTGTCATCTGGAGGTGGCTTAAAAATGCTTGCTATGATTCTGCCTTCAAGAACCAGTCATCAAGGTATGGAAAGACTGGTATTCCAAACCTAGGCTGATTGATCGCAACCACAACCATGACCTTTGTGAATGACCAAGGTGCACTGGTAAGACCAAAGGGGAGCACCGAGAACTGAGAGTGTTCATGGCCAACCTAAAATCGCAGATAGCGCCTTTGGGGTTGCAGTATGGGAATGTGGAAATAGGTATCCAACATCACCATCGAGTTCCCTCAATCTAGGGCAGACAGAACTTGGTACACAGTGAGCATTTTGAACTTGTCCTTCCAGAGGAAGAAGTTCAGGGGGCGAAGATCTTGGATGGGGCAATGGCCTCAGACCTTCTGCGGCAACAACCGATAACTGGGGCTGGCACCCTCTCTATCTCTCTCTCTTTCCTATGAGAACATAACTTCTCAGCAGAGAATGGACAAGGGGTCCTCCAGACAGTGTTGTGGTGTTGGCGGTATATCTGGGAGATAAGTCACTAAAGATAGGGAGCAGCTCTGTTACACAATCTGGATCCATTGGTTATATGTGATGCTTCTCTATCTGTGGATGTGAAAGGTGAAGTGACCTCTGATCAGGTGATCGTGTGCCACCAAGAGCAAATTAATGTGGTTTTGCATCGGACGCAGAAGGAGTCACTGGGATTTGAAGACCGATTCCAGTTGTGGCCCTGAAGCACCATGCTGATCTTGACTGCCCTACCCAAACGGCGGTGTTCCGACCTGAGCGAATAGAGTACTTTGTTGCATCCTGACCATCCAAAATCACACATTGTAATGTATTTCCTTTGGGACAGCTGGCAAGATGTCCACCACTATGTCCCACAATCCGTGTGAGTATGTGATGCAAGAGATATTTACATACTTGAGGGCAATACTGCAGAAAGAGCATGAGAACATTTGTTTGGTGAATATCTCCATTTGTTTAGATTCTCTGTCAGGAAGAGTAGAAGGGAGTGAACTGGGGTTCAAGCGACTTGTGGACCCTTGCACGACCAAACTCTCTGGAGTAGGATGCTAGAGAAGAAAATCCAGATCTCCAGGAGATGATCTGTGTTGCCTTGCCACTTGCCTATTCACTGGGGGGACGGGCAAGATCTTGGTTTCAGCCAGGTGTCCACCAGGACACCAGTCAGGGACTCATTAAAGGGTAATAGAGGTCCTTGGCTGGTTTTTCATTTTCATTGGGGGTGGGCGGAATTGGAGGAATTGAGTAATTATGCGTGAGACATAATACACTGGAGTTACTAATTAATGCTGCAGTTCTGCCGGCAGAATTGAATGAGCACTGCTTATCACCTGGTCCAGGAGTGCCGGGACTGAACAGGTGTTCCGGTCATCGTGGGCTGCTTGTTCCAACCAGAAGACCAATGGTTGTCCAACACACTGGACGTCTTTTCCATTGGCAGGAGGGGAAATGGATGTTTTGAGTGCAGTGAGCAGCTGCTCCTGCAGAGTGGGCAGGCTGTGCATGTTCGGCATGGCATTAGCCACCTCGGGGGATGGGGTGTGGTCTGAAAGGCATTGTAGTGGAGCTGGTGTGGTTTGCCACATTTGGGTTGCTCGTTTGTTGTGGCTGCCTCGCTGGGGCCCTGGTCAGTTGAGCAGAATCACAAGGTTAGAGTAGTTTGTGGGGTGTCCTCCCCCCCACAGTTTATCACACACTCGTTATGCAGGCTGGGTGACATTCCATGATGCAGACCTGTTGCGGGAGTACTGCCTGCAGTGGGAAGTTTCAGGCTCTCCCCAAGTGCTGAGGGATGGTGGAGCGGTGACTTGCCTTCTCCACTCGGAATTATTCTTTCTATTTCTGTTGCATTGTCCTCGCCAGGAGGCAGGAAGTGGCTGATCGAGGGAACAAACCAAAGAGACTAGGAGGTGGGCGGGGACTACCATTTAGACAGTGTTCTTGTGGGGTGGTGCCACCGAGGGACCTTTTGCCAGGCATCCCATCGCTGCATGAGGAGATCAGAGAGTGGCACAGATGTGTCCGGCCGTGTTCCTGCTGGCCCCTCTCTCTCCTCTGGCGGAGGAATGCACTGGAGGAGAGGTCCTCGGTTGGACCTTGGCTCCTGGTGGTCTTCATCTTTGTGATCTGCGGGTAAGGTGAGTTTCTATTTAATGTTACTGTTGATTGGTGTGCACAGCATTGGAGTATGAAACAGATATTTTCATTAGCAGTGCACCTGGCTCTGGCTGTGGAAATGTGGCCGCACGTTTGCTGAGCATTGCAGCACAGAGAGGGTTGCTTGCTCATTTGATGCTGAGTGCAGTGCTGATTCTTCCCGTGCTTTGCCCTCTGCTTTCCCTGCTGTGCCAGCTCACGGAACTCTGCGGCATCTCGCTGATTTTTATAAGACTCAGCGGAATGTCGGCGGAGTGAAACTCCAAGAGTTACGCACGACCCTAGTTTTCACCTCAGTGGTGGGTAAAATGAGGTCCAAAACCTTTGCCACCCTTCTGATAACTGTGGTGAAGGAGGCAGATTCTTCCATTGCCACAGTCTGGGCCAGGGATAAGAGGTCAATATCAGGGATGTATCCAGGCCCCTGGCATCCTGAAGGTCATCAAATATATTGTCTTTGTCATATTGATCTTGGCCATCTTTACTGTTTCCATCATCATAGGGGGGGGACATATGTGTCAGGTTCTGATTGGGCATATTGTTGAGGTCTGGGTCGAAGAGGATCGGACTCTGAGTCTGACAAAACAATGGACTCTGTTTCCAACATCTGAGACGTCAGTACCAGTATCGATGCCTGAAAGAGGGCCGTCAGACCTGGAGCCAAGGGTGGTGTCGAACATGGCGCTGTGGGTTGTGTCTGGCACGACGCAGAGTGGGGAGAGTCAAAGTCCAGGAAGTGGCCAGCAGTGAATCGAGGTCAAGGGGCACAGACGGATCTGCTGGTAACCCCATTGGAGGCCTACTCAGATCACTGCGCCTGCCATTGTCTGTGACAAAAAAAAAAACACTCAGCCACCCTAGTTTATAGTATTAAAATAGGTTGCCATTAAATTCCTCCAATATATTAACAGCTGTGTGTTGTTTCTCCATGTTCAATATAGCACTGGTTATGTACTGTTGAATACTTTGCAGAGAAGCATGTTGAAGGTAGACCAGGGGATACATATAGTCGGTCCCATTGACACTGCTCTACACCTTTGTTGGCAGGTTAATAGGGAGCACAGCTGTCTCTATCTACTTCAGCAACCTAAGCTAGTTCTGTGTAGCTCTAGCCCAAAAGAAATGAAACATACATATGGTTTGGAACATTCCATTTTAGACAAAGGGCCTCAATAAAGTCTAGGAACCCCACTCCTTCCATCAAAGAAAATGGCAGGAGGTCAAGGACCAACATTTTGCTTTGCTTCCAATTGTATAAATGGGTCATTGGATGGTTTTAGTTGTACTTTGTTTTCTTGGTGAGTAGAGATGTGATAGGGATGTGGTATTTGGCAATGTTACCCCAGAGTTCATTGAAGAAGTAGTGCCAGACTGCAGAAAAAAGAGGTATCTTTCTATGGCAGTCTGAGATTGTAGGTGTGGGTGTGAGAAGTTGGCCTGGTATATGCTGTCCACTAATTATAGTGGGCACCTTGCACCAGTCCAAACAACCCCTTATTGGAGATAGGTTAAAGACAACCTTATTGAAAGCTATCCTAGTGGTAGCTATGGAGAGCAGCCTTCAGGCTAAGTCTTGAAGGAATGTAAAGCAGCTTGTTTTACCAGTCTATAATCTCTTGAGTGATCAAATGAAAGAGCACCACACCAGGTATATATTCAAAATATATGTATTTATTGCTAAACACACCCCTCTAGTCTCTTTATGAGGCTAGAGTTCGAAGCTACATAAGTTAGAAGTTATTTAAATCACAGTAATAGCACAAATACACGTTTGGGCCCTAGGGGCGTACTCAAACCATATACCAATAAAGTGGTATGCGAACCATGACTGAACTAGAGACTAGGCCTAGAGCCTCTAGAAGTGCTTGGACCACAAGGAACCACCCAAGGTAGTGACACAGGGGACCCACGGGAGACGCGTGCAGTGTAAATACACAACCGCGATACGCCGTTGACTTCTATGGAGAAAGTCGTGGATCGGGAAATTAGAGAAAAGGGACACTTAAAAGAGGACTTGGACCAAACCCTTTGAGATCTAGGACTTTGAAGAGTCTCTACCCACGGGAGCACCGGAGTACTCGTGTTACCTCACCCAGGAAGCCGGGTGCATAGGTGCCTTTCGGGGTCGGGTTTCGTCGTCGATTCGAATGGCGATCTGCTGCAAAGTGCTGCTGGCGACCAAGAGAAAAGTGTCCGGGTGGATCCAAGAGTGGATCGGAGTTCTGAAGAACCTGAAAGCAGAGGGGACAGAGTCTGGGTCACTAGCCAGTGACCAGGAAGGCGATGGACAGATGCCCAACGATGTCGAGTGCTTCAGGTGCGTTGACGGTCGTCTTGACTCTTCAGCCACGAGGTCCAGGAGGCGTTGTCGGCAACCAGGAGCAGGATTCGGGCTGGTACATGATGTCTGTCGAGTGCTGAGGTGTCGGCGACCGGATTGGACCCAACAAGCCTTGGCAACGGCAAGTCTCGGTGAAGATGTAGATCGTCGTTGGTGCAGACCAGCAAGGTCTGTGGAACTCACCCAGCGAGGGTAAGTGAGGGCAGGCCTGGAGCAATCAGGATGCCAAGTTAGAAAAGATTGGCTCGTTAAGGGCTACTAGCCAACGGGCTAGCGACCGCGAAGGAGCCTCGTGACGCCGCACGTGGATCTGGCTTACAGGACACTCGTGGAGTGGGGGCCAGTGATCTTCGGTGCAGGTGGTGCTGGAGGCTAGGGCTACTCGGAGCCCAAAGCACGACTTCTTGGGAGACCCAGAAGAGGATGCACTTGCAAATGTGCTCGGTGTCCAGGGGTCACGGTCTCAAGTCACCCACGATAGCCACGGGCCTCAGCTTTGCTGGGGACTCAGGGTAGCCTCGGGAAGTCTGAGAATCCACCTCTGGTGATGCGATGACTTCGGCGTCCGACGGGAGCTTCAGAAATGCGAACCGGACAGATGCTTCTTTTGGTGCCTGCCAAGCAGGGAGTCACTCCTTGACCCCAAGGGAGATTCTTCTGTCCTCTAATCGTGAGTAGAGCGTCGAAGGTCCAGGATTCAGTTTCAGAGTTTCAGTCCAGGGATAATCTAAAGTCCTAAGGACTGGGTTCCTATCTTTATACTAAAGGTAGGGGTTGGACTACTCTGTGGCCCCACCTATGGGTGGGTCAGGGCAGAGGGGTGGCTACACCCCTTTCCCTTTGTCCAGTTCGCGCCAAAGCAGGGGCTGCAAGTCCCTGATCCGGTTTGAACTGGGGTATGCACAGGGACACCAAATGTGCCCCAGTGCAGGACTTCAAAGCACCCGAAAGTGCTCCCGCCCAGCCCCAATACACATTATCCTGTCTGGGGAGGTGGTCACACCTCCCTGGGACAGGAAACCTATTGTCCAGGCCTCCCCTGCCGGAGTTTCGTCCAGCAGCAGGAGGCCAGACTCGTGTCTGTGGCAGCAGCATCCATTTTGTGATGCCAGGGCTCTGGAAAGAAGTTACCGGACTAGTCAGAGTTAACATGTCTTTCCCTCTAGAAGGGTGGAATGCTACCCCGCCGCCAGGATTGGCGGGGGGTAGTATTCCAAGATGTTTGACACCAAACACGACATGTTTAGCTGCAGCCATTCCAAAGTTAGCATTTTACCGCGAGGATATAATGCGCTTAAGAGTATATGGTCAGGCTGCACTACAAACAGCATCAGAGATGGTCTCCGAACGCTGCAGAGGGGCCCTGCTCATGCAGGGGCACCCTCTCACATAGGAACCACGCACTCTGCCTTTAGGATTGATAAGGCCTGCCTTAGGAGTGACTTATAGGTTTATATGTGTGTATGTATTTCAGTGATATAGGTAACCTATATCACAGTAAGGGGTGCATGCACCACCTTACCCAGGCTGCAGTAGCAGACCTGTGGTGTCAGTTTGGATGGCCTTCCAGGGGTGGCATAATACATGCTGCAGCCCCTGGCAGGCCTCTGAGGTACCTATGCCCTTGGTACATAGTATACCATGTACTAGGGACTTATAAGGGCACTCCAGATCCCAATCCGTGATGTGCCTAAGGCACATGGAAACCATTTTAGAGAGGAAGCAGCTAGGCTGGGGTTCTGATTAGCAGGGCCCCAGCCAGACTAATGTCGAAAAACAGTGAAGCATCAGCAAAAAGTGGGGGTACCCATGTGAAGCAGATCCTACTCTCCTACACAACCCCCCAAACGTAGGGACATTAAACTAACCTTGCCCAGTTAAGTCTTCATGTTCTAAGTGGAAATACCTAGAGAGTCCATCTGCATTCGCATGGTTACTCCCAGGCCTATGTTCCACTGTAAAGTCCATCCCCTGTAGGGAAATGGACCACCTAAGCAGTTTGGGGTTTTCACCCTTCATTTGTTTTAGCCATAAGAGGGCTTATGGTCTGTCTGAACCAGGAAGTGTGTACCAAACAAGTATGGCCTCAACTTCTTCAGAGCCCAGACCACAGCAAAGGCCTCCTCTCTATGGCTGACCAACGTTTCTCTCTAGGGGTCAGCCTTCTGCTAATAAAAGCTACTGGCTGATCCTGACCTTCTTCATTCAATTGTGACAGTACAGCCCCTACCCCCAATTCAGATGCATCAGTTTGAACAATGAACTTCTTGGAGTAATCAGGACTCTGCAGAATTGGAGCAGTGCACATGGCCTGCTTGAGGTCATCAAATGCCTTTTGACAGCTAACTGTCCACTGAACCTTTTTGGGCATTTTCTTAGAAGTTAAGTCATTCAGGGGTGTCACTATTGATCCATACCCCTTGACAAATCTCCTATAGTACCCAGTCAGGCCTAAGAAGGCTCTCACCTGAGTCTGGGTAGTGGGAGCAGTCCAGTCCATGATGGTCTGGATCTTGCTCTGCAAAGGTTGAACCTGGCCTCCACCCACAAGGTGGCCCAGGTACACAACCTGACTCTGCCCTATCTGGCACTTAGTGGCCTTGATAGTCAGGCCTGCCTTTTGCAGGGCCTGTAGAACATTCCTGAGGTGGACCAGGTGATCCTCCCAGGTGGAGCTAAAGACAGCAATATCATCTAGATAAGCTGCACTGTAGGCTTCCAGTCCTGTGAGAACTGTATTCACCAACCTCTGGAAAGTGGCAGGTGCATTCTTCAGACCAAAGGGCATTACCACAAATTGATAATGTCCACTAGGGGTCGAGAATGCTGTTTTGGGCTTTGCAGTATCAGCTAGTCTGATCTGCCAGTAGCCAGCTGTTAGGTCAAATGTGCTGAGATATTTGGCAGAGGCCAAAGTATCTATGAGCTCATCTGCCCTGGGTATTGGATGGGCATCAGTCCTAGTGACTGCATTGAGACCCCTGTAGTCCACACAAAACTTCATCTCTCTTTTTCCACCACTGGTGTGAGGTTTCGGTACAAGGACTACTGGACTAGCCCAAGGGCTATCTGAGGGTTCAATAACTCCCAATTCCAACATTTTCTGGACTTCAGTCCTGATACAGTCCCTGACATGGTCAGGTTGCCTATAAATCTTGTTTTTAATAGGCAGACTGTCCCCAGTGTCCACTTCATGAGTGCACCAGGTGGTCTGACTCGGTGTCAGTGAAAACATATGTCTAAACTGATTGAGGACTTGCCTGCAATCAGTTTGTTGCTGGGTAGTGAGGCTGCCTGCCAAGGCTACACCATCAACTGACCCATCGTCAGGGTTCTGTGAGAGCAGGTCAGGGAGTGGGTCACTCTCTTCCTCCTGCCCTTCATCAGTAGCCATGAGCAAGCCCATGTCTGCCCTGTCCACATATGGTTTTAACCTGTTGACATGGAGAACCCTGTGGGGACTCCTGGGTGTTCCTAGGTCTACTAAATAAGTGACCTCACCCTTCTGCTCAACAATAGTGTGGGGTCCACTCCATTTATCTTGGAGAGCTGCTGGGGCCACTGGCTCCAACACCCACACCTTCTGTCCTGGCTGGTAAACAGTCAGAACAGCCTTTGGTCATGCCAGGCCTTTTGAAGTTCCTGGCTAGCCTCAAGGTTTTTGGTTGCCTTTTTCATGTACTCAGCCATCCTGGAGCGGAGACCAAGTACATAGTCCACTATATCTTGCTTTGGGGGCTTGAGAGGTAACTCCCATCCTTCCTTCACCAAGCACAGTGGACCCCTCACAGGGTGGCCAAACAGAAGTTCAAAAGGGCTGTAACCAACCCCTTCTGAGGCACCTCCTATATGCGAATAAAAGGCAGGGCAAGAGTATGTCCCATCTACGCCTAAGCTTTTCTGGGAGCCCTTTAATCATGCCCTTCAAGGTTTTGTTGAATCTCTCAACTAAACCATTGCATTGTGGGTGATAGGGTGTGGTGAACTTATAAGTCACTCCACACTCCTTCCACATTGCTTTTAAGTACCCAGACATGAAGTTAGCACCCCTGTCTGAGACTACCTCCTTAGGAAAGCCCACTCTTGAGAAGATTCCCAGGAGGGCCCTTGCCACCACAGGTGCTGTAGTGGTCCTGAGGGGAATAGCTTCTGGGTACCTGGTGGCATGATCCACTACCACCAGGATAAACCTGTGCCCAGAGGCTGTTTGGGGATCCATGGGACCAACAATGTCAATCCCTACCCTTTCAAAGGGCACCCCCACCACAGGTAGTGGTATCAGGGGGCCTTTGTAGTGCCACCTGCTTTGCCACTGGCTTGGCAGGTTACACAGGAGCGACAAAACTCCTTACTGTCTTCAGACATGTGGGGCCAGTGAAAGTGAGGGACAATTCTGTCCCAAGTCTTGTTCTGGCCCAGGTGACCTGCTAAGGGAATATCATGGGCTAGGGTCAATAGGAAGACCCTGAACTTCAAAGGTATTACCAACCTCCTGGTAGCACCAGGCTTGGGGTCTCTACTCTCTGAGTACAGGAGTCCATCATCCCAATACACTGTATGGGGACCACTAGCTTTCCCAGCAGCCTCAGCAGCAGCTTGCTGTCTGAGGGGTTCAAGGGAGGGGCAGCTCTGCTGCTCCTGGCTCAGATCTGCCCTAGAAGGTCCCCCTGTCCCCAAGAACTCAACCTGGTCAGGTTCAAGTTCCTCTGGGACAGTTCCTTCTTCAGGGCTGAGATCATCCCCCTCAAGGGACTGATCTTCCTCCTGAGCCAAGGGGGAAGGCACTGCCTTAACCCTACTACTCCTCCTCTTGGAAGGCACTTGGTCCATTCTTCCAGAATCCAAGGCCTGTTCAGTGCTAGACATTTTGGCTTGTGACCTGGTCACAGCAAACACCTCTGCAGGGATCCCCAGCATTTCTGCATGGGTCCTGAGCTCCACTTCTGCCCAAGCAGAAGTCTCTAAGTCATTGCCAAGCAAGCATTCGACTGGTAGGTTTGCACTTACCACAACCTTCTTAAGGCCAGTTACCCCTCCCCAGGAGAAGTTAACAACTGCCAGAGTATGGTCTGTTCTGACATTGCTAGCATTGGTCACTTGGTACATCTCACCAAGCATAACTTGCCCAGGAAGCACAAGGTCTTGTGTCACCATTGTGACACTTGCCCCTGTGTCCCTAAATGCCAAAGCCTCACGTCCATTAATTAAAGGCTGTTGTCTGTACTTGCCCAGATTACTGGGACTCACAGTGGAGGTCACATCCATGCCTCCATCACAGACTAACACAGCCTGAGTCAGTTCTCTGACTAAGTCAGAGCCCAACTCAGTTCCCAGGGTGAACCCTACTAAACCCTTTGCTGGAGCACTTCCACCAACTGTACTAGGGGGAACAGGTGCCTTAGGGGCATTGGTGGGTGCTGGACTGGAGTCTTTGGACTTGGTGCAATCACTGGTCCAGTGGGTCTTTTGCTTACAGACCTTGCACCATGGTTTTCTTTGGCCTTTCCCTTTGGTAGACTGTGAATCCCCACCAGAAGAAGATTTTTGGGGGCCTGATGAAGACTTTTGATCTTTACCCTTCTCCCCACCCTTTTCAGAGTTCTTAGCATCTTGCTTCTTGGTTTCCCCACCTTGGTTCTGTACCTTCTGCTTCACCCTGGTTCTGACCCATTTGTCTGCCTTCTTTCCCAATTCTTGGGGAGAGGTCAGATCAGAGTCTACCAGGTATTGATGCAACAGCTGATTTTGACAGTTATTAAGAATCTGCTCCCTCATTATCAGATTGTACAATCCTGAGAAGTCACACACCTTACTGCCCATCAACCAGCCTTCCAGAGCCTTGGCAGAACAATCCACATAGTCTACCCAGTCTTGAGTCTGTGCTTTTGGGTGTCTCTGAACTTCAACCTGTACTGTTCAGTGGTTAGGCCAAACCCATCAATAAGAGCACTCTTCAAGACCTTGTAATTATCAGCATCCTCCTCTCTAACAGTGAGGAGCTTATCTCTACCTTTGTCAGCAAAGGAGAGCCACAAGATTGCTGCCCACTGCTCCTGAGGGACCTTCTGTACCTTACAGGCCCTCTCTAATGCAGTTATCCATTTGTGGATATCATCCCCACTCTGGTAGGGAGGGACAATCTTGCTCAGGTTCCTATGGTCATAGGACCTTTCCCTGTCTCTAGGGACATGGCTGCCACCATGGGACTCTAGTCCCAACTTTCTTCTCTCTCTAAGGAGATCTAGGGATTCCCTATCTAAAGCCAATTGCTTTTTTCTGATTTCCAGCTGAGTTTCCTCATACTGGACCAGTCTGGCTCTCCTCTCATGAGAGGATTCCCTCCTGTGAGAGGAGACAGAGCTCCCTAGAGAGGTGCCAGAGTGGTTAGACTCCTGAGAAGGAGATCTAGACTTCCTGGGCACACTCTTAATCCTTCCTGGGGGACAAAGAGGGCATCATCCTGATCATCCTCATCATCGTCCACAGGAGGGATTGGGTTATCCAGGTCAGGGTCATTGTCACCCTCCTGGCCAGTTTCAGAGGGGGGCTGGGGGTATTGGTACCCCTGGCCTCCTCCTCTTCTCCTGCCCCACCCTCAGCTCCTACCCCTTCAGTCCCCACGGGCTTACTAAGGTCATAAGCCACCAACAACTCCTTGAGGTGTTGGGTGGTGGGGCTTTGGCCTGTCCTTATTTTTCTCAAGTTACATAAAGCTCTCAATTCCAAGAATGGGAGTGTATCATACTTGGAAGGTGGAAGCTCAATGGCTTCCTGCAAGGATTCTTTGGATCCTGCCCTTAAAGACATTACTAGTGTGGTGTGGTGTATGCACTACCTACTCTAGTGTGGCCTACTAAACTCTCTTGAGTTGTAGAAAGGGTTGTGCTATCCCTTAACACACAACTCTAAGTTCAGTAGAACTTACTGTATTCTAAGCTTAAATTATATGTACCTTAGGTACCTTTAGTGGTTTTCAGTTGATCAATTCAATTGAGATTATCTGGTAAAACAATAGCACGCTGGAATCCCACACGCTGCACACCAATGTGAGAAGTTGGCCTGGTATATGCTGTCCACTAATTATAGTGGGCACCTTGCACCAGTCCAAACAACCCCTTATTGGAGATAGGTTAAAGACAACCTTATTGAAAGCTATCCTAGTGGTAGCTATGGAGAGCAGCCTTCAGGCTAAGTCTTGAAGGAATGTAAAGCAGCTTGTTTTACCAGTCTATAATCTCTTGAGTGATCAAATGAAAGAGCACCACACCAGGTATATATTCAAAATATATGTATTTATTGCTAAACACACCCCTCTAGTCTCTTTATGAGGCTAGAGTTCGAAGTACATAAGTTAGAAGTTATTTAAACACAGTAATAGCACAAATACACGTTTGGGCCCTAGGGGCGTACCAAACCATATACCAATAAAGTGGTATGCGAACCACGACTGAACTAGACACTAGGCCTAGAGCCTCTAGAAGTGCTTGGACCACAAGGAACCACCCAAGGTAGTGACACAGGGGACCCCCGGGAGACGCGTGCAGTGTAAATACACAACCGCGATACGCCGTTGATTTCTATGGAGAAAGTCGTGATCGGGAAATTAGAGAAAAGGGACACTTAAAAGAGGACTTGGACCAAACCCTTTGAGATCTAGGACTTTGAAGAGTCTCTACCCACGGGAGCACCGGAGTACTCGTGTTACCTCACCCAGGGAAGCCGGGTGCATAGGTGCCTTTCGGGGTCGGGTTTCGTCATCGATTCGAATGGCGATCTGCTGCAAAGTGCTGCTGGCGACCAAGAGAAAAGTGTCCGGGTGGATCCAAGAGTGGATCGGAGTTCTGAAGAACCTGAAAGCAGAGGGGACAGAGTCTGGGTCACTAGCCAGTGACCAGGAAGGCGATGGACAGATGCCCACCGATGTCGAGTGCTTCAGGTGCGTTGATGGTCGTCTTGACTCTTCAGCCACGAGGTCCAGGAGGCGTTGTCGGCGACCAGGAGCAGGATTCGGGCTGGTACACGATGTCTGTCGAGTGCTGAGGTGTCGGCGACCAGATTGGACCCAACAAGCCTTGGCAACGGCAAGTCTCGGTGAAGATGTAGATTGTCGTTGGTGCAGACCAGCAAGGTCTGTGGAACTCACCCAGCGAGGGTAAGTGAGGGCAGGCCTGGAGCAATCAGGATGCCAAGTTAGAAAAAGATTGGCCTTCGTTAAGGGCTACTAGCCAACGGGCTAGCGACCGTGAAGGAGCCTCGTGACGCCGCACGTGGATCTGGCTTACAGGACACTCGTGGAGTGGGGGCCAGTGATCTTCGGTGCAGGTGGTGCTGGAGGCTAGAGCTACTCGGAGCCCAAAGCACGACTTCTTGGGAGACCCAGAAGAGGATGCACTTGCAAATGTGCTCAGTGTCCAGGGGTCACGGTCTCAAGTCACCCACGATAGCCACGGGCCTCAGCTTTGCTGGGGACTCAGGGTAGCCTCGGGGAAGTCTGAGAATCCACCTCTGGTGATGCGATGACTTCGGCGTCCGACGGGAGCTTCAGAAATGCGAACCGGACAGATGCTTCTTTGGTGCCTGCCAAGCAGGGGAGTCACTCCTTGACCCCAAGGGAGATTCTTCTGTCCTCTAATCGTGAGTAGAGCATCGAAGGTCCAGGATTCAGTTTCAGAGTTTCGTCCAGGGATAATCTAAAGTCCTAAGGACTGGGTTCCTATCTTTATACTAAAGGTAGGGGTTGGACTACTCTGTGGCCCCACCTATGGGTGGGTCAGGGCAGGGGGTGGCTACACCCCTTTCCCTTTGTCCAGTTCGCGCCAAAGCAGGGGCTGCAAGCCCCTGATCCGGTTTGAACTGGGGTATGCACAGGGACACCAAATGTGCCCCCAGTGCAGGACTTCAAAGCACCCGAAAGTGCTCCCGCCCAGCCCAATACACATTATCCTGTCTGGGGAGGTGGTCACACCTCCCTGGGACAGGAAACCTATTGTCCAGGCCTCCCTGCCGGAGTTTCGTCCAGCAGCAGGAGGCCAGACTCCGTGTCTGTGGCAGCAGCATCCATTTTGTGATGCCAGGGCTCTGGAAAGAAGTTACCGGACTAGTCAGAGTTAACATGTCTTTCCCTCTAGAAGGGTGGAATGCTACCCCCGCCGCCACGATTGGCGGGGGGGGGTAGTATTCCAAGATGTTTGACACCAAACACGACCTGTTTAGGTGCAGCCATTCCAAAGTTAGCATTTTACCGCGAGGATATAATGCGCTTAAGAGTATATGGTCAGGCTGCACTACAAACAGTATCAGAGATGGTCTCCGAACGCTGCAGAGGGGCCCTGCTCATGCAGGGGCACCCTCTCACATAGGAACCACGCACTCTGCCTTTAGGATTGATAAGGCCTGCCTTAGGAGTGACTTATAGGTTTATATGTGTGTATGTATTTCGTGATATAGGTAACCTATATCACAGTAAGGGGTGCATGCACCACCTTACCCAGGCTGCAGTAGCAGACCTGTGGTGTCAGTTTGGATGGCATTCCAGGGGTGGCATAATACATGCTGCAGCCCCTGGCAGGCCTCTGAGGTACCTATGCCCTTGGTACATAGTATACCATATACTAGGGATTTATAAGGGCACTCCAGATCCCAATCAGTGATGTGCCTAAGGCACATGGAAACCATTTTAGAGAGGAAGCAGCTAGGCTGGGGTTCTGATTAGCAGGGCCCCAGCCAGACTAATGTCGAAAAACAGTGAAGCATCAGCAAAAAGTGGGGGTACCCATGTGAAGCAGATCCTACTCTCCTACAGTGGGCACTTCCTATGTGTATTCAGATTCGCCTTCCAAGTGACTCAGTTGGCTGCTGGTGCTAAGACATTTGTCTGGTTACCCATCATGTACTTAAATGTAAAGGGTGATGTAGACGTTAATTGTCTGTAGCTCATATGAAGGACACAATCCCAAACTGGGGATGGATTCTTTCTGATGGTGACAAGAGAGCAGGGAGATCTGATGTTGCTGAATTCCTTGAGCATGGGAAGGAGTTAGTTGATGTTCTTGCAGGTGAATTTGTTTAACTGTGGTCCTTCTTTGTCAAACATGGAGGTGCTGGACTTTCTGCAGGGTCATCCCCAAACATTTTGCCTTCACTCCTCCTATTTTTGCTGAATTCGCTTTTGTTAGCCTTAGTACTGTGTGCACTTTACCATCCTAACCATGCTAAAGTGCTTGTGCTCACTCCTTTAAACATGGTAAAATTGGCTTACGTCCAATTGTCACATTTAATTTACTTGTACGTCCCTAGTACCATGGTACTACAGGTACCCAGGGACTGTAAACTAAATGCTACTAGTCGGCCTGCAGCACTGATTGTACTACCCAGGTAAGAAGCCTTTTAAAACAAGTTCCAGACCTGCCAATGCAGCCTCTTGGAAGTTTTAAACTGCCATTTCGACCTGGCAAAATAAACCTTTTGCCAGATCTAAACCTTCCTTTTTAGTACATATAAGTCACCCCTAGGGTAGGCTCTAAACAGCCAATAATGCAGGGTGCATTGTATTTAAAAAATTGGACATGTACTTTTTTGTATGTTTTGCCTGTCCTGGTAGTGAAAAACTCCCAAATTTATTTTTCTCTCTTGCAAGGCCTAACTCTGCCTTAGGATAGCATTGGGTTACCTTATTACCTTTTGATTAGGATAAGGTAGGAAAGTCATGTTTGGTGTCTGAGGAATTGTAATTTAAAACCCTTTAAGTCAAAATTCTGCAAATGCACCTTTAGAAAGCTGGCATTTTCTTTATTGTTATTTAGGTCTTATAAGGCGCACAGCTACCCGAAGGTTTCCCGGCGCCGCCTGACAGGAACCAAGAGGGACATAATATCTATTGGTTAAACAACCAAGTTTTTAAACCCTTTAGAAAGTTACCATAAGCAGTTTCATTTCGAAGTGACAGAGGAAGGGAATTCCACAGAGAGGGGCCCAGATAAGAGAAGGACCGCCCACCCATTCGCGACAGTCTGGTCTTAGGAACGGAGAATTTAGACTGAGTGGAGGAGCGAAGCAGGCGAGGAGGTAGGTAGGGGTGAACCAAAGCATTAAGGTACTGAGGTGCTTTGCCAGATTTGATCTTAAACATATAGCTCAGGGCTTTGAATTTGATACGGTTCTCCACTCCTGAGCCAGTGAAGGTCCCGGAGGTAACCTGAGATGGAGGCCATTTTGGGAATCTGGCAAAGCAACCTAGCGGCTGCATTCTGCACCATCTGTAACTTACGTATCACATCCTTATTGGCTCCCAAGTACAGGATGTTGCCGTAATCCAGTCTTGAAGAAACAAGAGCCTGGACCACAGTTCTTTGAGTGGAATCGGGCAACATCCAGAGGATTTTCTTGAGCCATTTAAGGATAGTGAAGCAAGTCGAGGCCACCTTTACCGCTTGCTGCTTCATTGATAGCTGGTCATCAATGATGAAGCCTAAATTGCGCACCTGATGCTTAGGCTGGGGTAAAGCACCCATTTCCGAAGGCCAATATTGAGGGCCCCAGAGATCTTTATTCTTCCCCAAGATTAACACCTTTGTTTTTTCGCCATTAAGTTTAAGCAGGTTGGCCTGCATCCAACCTGCAATATTCCTTAGTCCAGTCTGAAGAGAAGACGACTTAGATGCTCGTTCAGCAGAGAGAGAGAAGATTATCTGGGTGTCATCAGCGTAGGAAAAAATAGACAACCCAGCATCTTCGGCGATCACAACCAAAGGTCTAAAATAGACGTTAAACAGTAAGGGGCTGAGAATAGAGCCCTGCGGTACTCCATAAGGTGATACATGAGTTTTGGAACTAGCCATAGGAGAAAAAACCTGGAACGTGCGGTCTGTCAGGAAATCAACAAGCCAATTTAGAGCAGAACCGGTAACGCCCATTGATTGCAGGGTTTGCAATAACATGGCATGAGATACCGTGTCAAAAGCGGCACTCAAATCAAGCAATATGAGTGCCACCATTTCTCCGGCATCCAGGTGGCTTCGTATCAATTCCGTTACTCCAAGAAGAGTGGTTTCAGTCAAGAAGCCTGCTCTGAAGCCGGACTGCGATGGATGCAGAAATTGAAGGGAATCAATGAAATAAGTCAATTGACGATTGATATGCATTTCCAAAATTTTGGAAAAAAATTGGAAGTAAAGAGATAGGCCGAAAGGATAAGTTACTTACCTGTAATCCTAGTTCTCTTCCAGGGGTATCCTCATCAAAGTCATAAGCACTGAATATTCCCGCCCATGTGCGGGGACCCCGGAAATAATAAAAATTATATATGAAAAACATATATATATACAGCTCTATATATATAAAAACATATATCATTTTTTTTTCTAGTATCAATGCAGCTCTCGATTAGGAGGCTAAACAATGTAATAAAAAAACACAAAATTGCTTTTGCAAATATACATAATACATGTATAAAAACACATGAGGGCAAGATGCACTTGAACTCTGTTTTTAATGAGAAAATCTCATGTGTAAACTGCAAAAGAAAACACAGGCATTGTTAGCCTACAGGCTGCATTGTAAACCAACATAGAAAATGAAAGCAATCTTTCATAAAAACTGGCCCCGTGCCTTTAAGGCAGCCATGACCCCTAGCTTCCCATCATGCCTCAGGGGTGACAGTTAGGTCAGTTGTTCTTTGCGTAACCCTGAAGATCAGGGCACCAAGATAATATTTAACAATGAAAAAAATCTCATTTGCCTGGGGAGGTGGGTGTGTTGCTTATGACTTTGATGAGGATACCCCTGGAAGAGAACTAGGATTACAGGTAAGTAACTTATCCTTCTCTTCCAGGGGATCCTCATCAATAGTCATAAGCACTGAATAGAATAGCAAGCCCAACATCCACCTGCAGGCAAATGAGAAAAGCAGTGACCTTGTTAACAACAACCGAAAAAAATCAGCTGTTGAACAGATTCCTCAAGGAGGCTTGACCTACTTGAGTGTCCGCTCTAGTATCTGAGTCAAGACAGTAATGTCTTGTAAATGTATGGACTGATCTCCAAGTAGCTGCTTTGCAGATCTCAGAGAGCTGTACATTATGGAGGAAAGCAGTCGTCGCTGCTTTTCCTCTAGTGGAATGAGCTTTGGGAGCGGACCAAAGAGGCTTCTGTGCTAACTGGTAAGCCAATTTGATGCATGAGACTATCCATCTGGAGATGGACCGCTTTGATGCTGAGAAACCTGTTCTGATCGATCCATAATTAACAAATAGTTGATCAGACTTCCTTAATGGCTTCGACCTGTCCAGATAAAGCTTCAAAACCCTTTTAAGGTCTAATGAATGTAGAGCCCTCTCAGCTGGAGTGGAGGGATTGGGAAAAAAGGTCAGAAGAGAAATAGATTGATTTACATGAAAATCAGAGACCACCTTCGTTCGGAAGGAAGGATGAGTCCTGAGGACTACCCTATTGAGATGAAAAACCAAGTAGGGCTCTTTAGAACATAGGGCCTGTATCTCACTCACCCTACGAGCTGAGGTGATAGCTACCAAGAAAGCTACCTTCTACGTAAGGTGTTGTAAGGTTGCTTTGTGGATAGGCTCAAAGGGTGGACCCATCAATTTTGACAGAACCAAGTTCAACTCCCAAGGAGGTGAAGGAGGTCGGACCGGAGGATAGACCTTCTTGAGACCCTGCAGGAAATCCTTCACCACCTGTAGTTGAAAAAACGAGGGCTGAGAAGGAGAACGCCTGTACGCCGTAATGGCAGCTAGGTGTACATTAATTGATGAGAATTTCAGACCTGCTCTGGCTAGGTGAAGTAGATAAGGCAAAACTACCTCCTCCTGCCCCTTGGTAGGACAACAATTATTTTGCATACACCAAATGTAAAAACGTTTCCATTTGCAGGCATAAGAATGTCTTGTAGAAGGTCTCCTTGCCTCCTTCAATATGGTCATGCAGTCCTGTGGCAGACCTAAATGCCCATACTGGAGGACCTCAGGAGCCATGCTGTTAAGTTCAGTGACGGAAGGTTGGGGTGATAAATCCTCCCGTTCATCTTGGATAGCAGGTCCGGTCTGCACGGCAGTCTCTTGTGTGGGCAGACTGACAGATGAAGAAGGTCCGGATACCACCACTGCCTCGGCTAGTCCGGAGCAATTAGTATCATTGTGGTGTCTGAGTGTGATAGCTTGGTCACCACCTTCGGGATGAGAGGCAGGGGTGGAAAGGCGTACACAAATGCCCCTGACCAGCTGATCAAAAGGGCATTCCCTTCGATCCTGGTCGGAAGTACCTGGAGGCGAAGTCTTGGCATTTTGTGTTTTCTTCGTCCGCGAACAGGTCTATGCTCGGACGGCCCCAAGCTCGGAAGATGTCGTCGACCACCTCGTCGTTGAGGACCCAGTCCTGCTGTTCCTCGAAGTGACGACTGAGGGCATCTGCCTGAGAATTCTGCTCTCCCGGCAGGTGAACCGCTGTGATGGATAGATTCCTCGCCAGAAGCCAGTGCCAAAGGGTCTGTGCCTCCAAAGAGAGGGTCCTCGAGCGAGTTCCTCCCTGTTTGTTCAGGTAGTACATGGTGGTGGTATTGTCCGTCTGTACTAGGATGGAACTCGCCTGAATCGAAGGGAGGAAAGCCTTGAGAGCCAGATGAACAGCCCTTAGTTCCAGCATGTTTATGTGGTACAACTGCTCTTTTGATGACCATAGGCCTTGCGTCTGGAGAGACCCCATGTGGGCTCCCCATCCTTGCAGGGAGGCGTCTGTGATCAGAGTTTGAGAAGGAGGAGCTTGATGGAACGGTACTCCTACCCTCAGATTGTCTTTCTTCATCCACCACGGGATGGATGCTCTGGCTGTGCGTGATAGACAAATTTTGTCTTCCCAACGAGAAGACCGTTGATCCCATTTGTCTTCTAGATCTTATTGTAGAGGACGCATTTTCAATCTGGCATTGGGCACCAGAAAAATGCAGGATGCCATCGATCCTAGCAGGGAGGCGATCTGACGCACTGAAGACAGTCTGTTGTGTAAAATCTGCCTGCCTTTCTGAATGATGGATAATTGTCTCTCCTCCGAAGGAAACACTTTTCCTCGCTCGGAGTCTATCAGCGCCCCCAGGTAGTGGATTGCTTGAGTGGGTTGCTGCGTCGATTTTTCGAAGTTCACATGTAGGCCCAGTTTTTGACAAAAACCTAGGCACTGCTGGAAGTGGTTCATCACACTTTGTGGAGAGGGACCTTTTAGCAACCAATCATCCAGATAAGGGTAGACAAAGATGCATCTGCGTCACAGAGCAGCCACCACTACTGCCATGCATTTCGTGAACACCCGAGGAGCTGACTTCAGTCCGAAGGGCAGCACTTTGAACTGATAGTGGGATGTTCCGACTATGAATCGTAGATATTGCCGGTGATGCTGATTTATCGGTATATGAAAATAAGCATCTTGTAGATCCATCGAACACATCCAATCCCCTTTGCGGAGGTGAGGATATATTTGGTGGAGAGCCAACATGCGAACTTTTTCTCGTTTGATGGACTTGTTGAGTTTTCGCAGACCCAGAATGGGCCTGTATTCCGACTTTCGACCTCTTGTCTTTACCAGGAAGTATCTGGAATAAACTCCTCGACCTCTTTGTGACCGTGGAACCTTCTCTACGGCTGATTTTTGGAGCAGTATTTCCACTTCCCTCTGCAGCATGTTGATCTGGCTGCACGATGATGGTACTGGAGGGATCGAGGGAGGACGACGTCGGAAACGTAGAGAGTATCCATTCTGCAGCGTAGCCAACACCCACTGATCCTTGGTGATGTCTCGCCACTCTTGCAGATGATTCGCAACACTTCCTCCTACTGGAGCGGTGAACGGTACTGGAGGAAGCAGGCACCCATTGCTTGGCTGGAGCTTTGGTTGAAGTAGAGGACTGACGGTTCCCTCCTCTTCCCCTGTTGGATCGCCGGTTTTGAAACTGCGATTTCTGCTGACCCTGTTGGCTTTGGTTCTTTTGCCAATGAGGGGTTTGAACCCTCTGTTGGAAGGAACGGCGGTCAGTATTGCGGTAGCGGCGACGAAACTCTTTTCTTTTCCAGCCCCACTGCCTTCAGGGTATCTAGCTCGGTCTTCATCCGTGCCATCTCCTCATCGGTATGCGAGCCAAACAACGATGACCCGGAAAATGGCAGGTTGAGGATACGTGACTGTGCCTCTGGCTTCAATGCTGTTAGGCGAAGCCATGAAGATCTTCTGGCATAAATTCCGTGGGCGTAGGAGGGTGCTGAAAGTGTAGCTCCATCAGCCGCAGCGCTGATTACCTGGTTCGCTACCAGGCTGCCCTCCTGTACAATTTCTTCGAAGTCCTTACGGTCTTCCTTGGGCAGTTTGTCTGTAAAACGCTGTAACGAATCCCATAAAGCTCTATTGTAACGCCCTAATAGAGCTGACGAACTGGAGACTTTAAGCATGGATGCAGAAGTGCCACATACTTTTCTCCCCCATGAGTCTTGTGTCTTGCTCTCCTTGTCCGGTGGGACTGTGGACGAGGAGGCCACCGAATGGGTTTTTCTGGCAGCAGCCACTATTACAGAGTCCGGTTTAGGATCTGACTTTAAGAAAGATGGATCTTTCTCCGGAGGACGATACTTTTTCAGAATTCTCGCTGGTGCCGTTTTGAGAGTGGCCGGCGTAAGAAAAATGTCCATAACCGGTTTCAGAAGCCCCGGTACCAGTGGGAGTAACGGGCGAGATGAAGCCTTCTGGTTCAAGGTTTCGAAAATAACCGAAGAAGTACTTTGCTGAACAGGCATAGGAATGTTCAGTTTGGCCGCCCCTCTGGAAAGCACCTTCTGAAATGTGCTTACATCGTCCACCGGAGAGATCCTCGACGGTGGACTGTCAGTAATGGTGGGCGAGTAGTCTCTTTTGAGGAGTACGTTGAGGAGGTGGAAGGTGTTGGAGACCTGCGTCTTCTCCTCCTGCTGCGTGATCTTGATCTCCTTCTGGATGTTGGTGCAGGAGAGCGAGTACGAGCTCTTCCTCTTGATGGAGAAAGATCCGCATCTTGTGCCAGGCGAGCCAGAGGGGACCTGCGAGCAGGACTGGGATCCCGTCTAACCCCTGCCTGTGTATGATCCGCCCAGTGGTGTAATGGACGACTCCATCTGGGCGAGAGGTGAATGGACGGAGACTTCTCCGCTGTCACAGGAGAACGACGTGGAGACTTCCGTCCTTCCTGCTGAGCCTTTTCCACTGGACGTTGATGACCAGAGGGAGAGTCCTGGCTACTTGAAGATGAAATAATCACCTCTGGAGAACCAGACCTGGCGATGGAATGGTGGGAGCCTGCTCTCGACGTCGATGAAGGGGACGGAGAGAGACTTACAGGGACTGACACCGACGGAGACCTCGGTCTCGACGTCGATCTCCTTGATCCCGGCGAAGACATGCGCCTCGACGCCGACTGCCTCGACGCCGAACTTATTTGCTTCGACGGAGTACGCTGCTGAGACGCCGAGCGCCTCGCCGACGGAGATCTGCGTCTCAACGTCGATCTTCTTCGGTTCGGCGGAGGGCTACGCCTCGACGCCGAGCGCCGCTTCGACGGAGAGCCTATTCTCGACGTCGATCGTCGTTGCCTCGACGGAGTACTGCGCCTCGACGTCGGCTGCGAACGCGACGGAGACTGCTGTCTCGACGTCGACATTGTTGCTGCAGTCGACGGAGGCCTCGGCCTCGACGTCGACGACTGGACATCCGACGACCTCTGCTTCGACGCTGATCTGCGCTGAGACGGCAACGGCGACATCGGCCTCAACGTCGAAGATGACTTACGTTTCGGTGTCGATGATCTGTGTCTTGACGTCGATCGTCGGGACAACGGCGGAGGATCTTGTCTCGACGCCGGACGCTGTTCCATCGACTTAGTTTTTGAAGAATGGCGCTCCCGCACCAAGTTCCTCGACGACGACTCCGCCGCCGGTACCTTCGACGTTGAGCCCGACGCTGAAGGGGAACATATCGGGACCTTGCTCGACGTCGAACGCGCCCTCTTCTTCGTTTTAACAGGAGACCTACCTCTTTCTGAGAGGCCATAAAGACGGATTCTCTCTCTGTCCTTGATGGTTCTATTGGATAACTTCCTGCAGTGTTGACAGGAGGCAGGAGAGTGAGAGTCCGGTAGACAGAGGATGCACACATCATGTGTGTCTGACTTGGCCTTCTTTTTGCCACAGGCAGCGCAAGGATCGAACAAAGAAGGCATTATTTGACAGAAAATATATCTTTCTGCCACAAAAAAATGGTTTAATCCTCACACTAGTGTCAAAAGACGTCAAGTAAGGTAGAAAAAAAACCCCACAAAAAAACTAGGTATTTCTGACAGAAAAGTCAAAAAAGAGAGAGCTGAGATGCCAGGGTCCTGACAGAAGGAGCCGGAAAGAACAACTGACCTAACTGTCACCCCTGAGGCATGATGGGAAGCTAGGGGTCATGGCTGCCTTAAAGGCACGGTGCCAGTTTTTATGAAAGATTGCTTTCATTTTCTATGTTGGTTTACAATGCAGCCTGTAGGCTAACAATGCCTGTGTTTTCTTTTGCAGTTTACTCATGAGATTTTCTCATTAAAAACAGAGTTCAAGTGCATCTTGCCCTCATGTGTTTTTATACATGTATTATGTATATTTGCAAAAGCAATTTTGTGTTTTTTTATTACATTGTTTAGCCTCCTATACGAGAGCTGCATTGATACTAGAAAAAAAAATGATATATGTTTTTATATATATAGAGCTGTATATATATATGTTTTTCATATATCATTTTTATTATTTCCGGGGTCCCCGCACATGGGCGGGAATATTCAGTGCTTATGACTATTAATGAGGATCCTCTGGAAGAGAAGTTAGACGGTTGCGTAGGATCAGCATTGGCTTTTTTCAGAAGTGGGAGGACCATGGCGTGCTTCCATTCCGATGGAACAGTTGCTTCCTGTAAGGAGGCATTAAGTAGTTCCATGATTAACCTCAAAGACGGCAGCTCCAACTTCTGCAGCACAGCAGCGGGGAGAAGATCTCTAGGCGAGCCCGACTTGAGGCTATCAAGGAGCACTTTAGAAGATGTTATATCTAGGAGTTGACCAATTTTCCAATCTATAAGTAGATTCAGCAATCTGACATTACAGCTGTTCAGGTTTTTTCGAGGTTACAAGAGAATTTGTTGTTTGCTGTATTATTTTAGCTGGCACAGCATTCAGTGACGAGTATATTTTTTCTACTTTACTAAGGTAAAATTTAGCCAAGTCCTCACATTGTTGATCCGTAAGCACAGGGGAGGTAGACTGACAAGATGCCCCGGACAGATCTTTAACTAACTTAAACAAAGCTTTAGTATTATTCTGCGATTTGGAAATTGTAGAACTCACATATTCAGTACGAGCGGCGTTACAGAGTGAATGGTAATCTCTTTTAGCCGTTTTATATGCGACTTTGTGTTCCAGAGCGTAGTCTTTCCTCCAACGTCTTTCTAACGCTTTACATTTACTCTTCTCTATCTTTAACCTCTCGGTGAACCAGGGGGCAGGGGGACGATGGTTATTCACCTTTTTAATAGAGAGTGGAAGACACACATCAATCGATTTTAGAATCCAATTTTGGATGATGTCCAGGTCTGCCATAGAAACTTGATTGATAGCAGGGGCATTATATGATAAAAGTTTGTTAAAAGTTTCAATATCCAATTTCCCCAATTTCTTAATTTGGATTTACTACCCGAAGTAGTCATAGTTAAACTCACCATTTCATTACTAACCCTGAAGCCGACCAAGAAGTGATCTGACCAGAGTACCGGGAGAGATGGGGAGCAAAGAATATTAGCTAAATTGGAAAAAATAGGGTCCAATAAGTGACCCGCCACATGGGTGGGACCTGAGTTACAAAGCGAAATATTTATAGCTGCTAAACCTAACCTAACCATTTGTTGCTTGCAGCTTGTCCTGGGTCACATGACTAGGTGTAGTTGGAAGTTGCTCTTTGTGTATTCTTTGCAGAAGGTATCACAATAGGGGGACTACATGCTGGTAGGATGGGGGGACGGAGATGTCACCTACCACACTTACACTTCATAGGCACTGGCTCAGCTCACACACAAAGCACTTCACACTATCCTGTTCTGCCCCAGACAGACCGGGACCAGGGCAGGGAGGCAGGATATTTCAGACACCGCTGTAGGGGGGAAATCCAGAAGCTTCTTCCACTTCACAGTGGGCACCAGGTATAAAAAAAAGGGACCCTCAAACCCACTCTTACTACAGAAGAGACAACCTGCTGCCTGCTGCTTGAGGCCTGCGCTGCTTGCTGTGAAGGAGATTAAGTGATTCTGGGCAAATCACTTAATCTCCCTGCGCCTACCAAAAAAATGAATGTGTCCTTGTGTAACATAACCGGTGCTCATGTAAAGTGCTCCAATACCTTCGGGTTGAGTTCGCGCTATAAACAATTTGCATTAAAAAAAAAAAGGACGACTGAAGTTACACCCTTCTTCCCAGGCTGAAGTGACTCCAAGGGTCAGATGACTGACCTCCTGTTTGGAGCTACAAGGACACAACAAGCCCCAGTGGCCTCTGCAACTGCCCACTGACCTGCTGCAATTGGACCAGCCTAGACATTCAACTGGACCTGTCTGAGACCTGTCTGAGCCCTGCCTGCCTATGCTGGCATGAGTTCCTGATCCCCAAGAGGTGTCTCTCCGGGCCTGGACCCTTGATGTGGCATTAGTTAAGCTCCTCCTAGAAGAAAAGGGAAAATTCTGAAGTTTGGGCACTTCGCTACTGCGAACAGGCCCATTCGTGCCAAGATCTTGCAGCCCCTGCCAACCGCTAACTTGCAGCTCCGGTGGACCCGACTCTTCGCGCTACTGCGTCCGCCGGCAAATCGAGATCTACACTTGGACTGTAGCTTCGATAGCCGCAGCGACCGCCAACGAGAATGTCCAGCCACAATCGCCTACAACGCTCAGTAAGAACTTTGCGCTACAACGACAACCGTCTGCAATGCCTGGCCTGCTCTCCGCGCTACAGCTCCGGCCATCCGTGACACTCTCTCTGCTCCTCTACCGCAAACGGAATTAATTGCGCTGGACTTTAGAAGGTAACTTTTTCAGCTGGACTAACCTGGTTATTGTATCTGTCCCGTGCTCCATTGTGGTCAGCCTGACTTTGTGACTTTCACTCGGTCTCGCAAGACCAGATAACCGCAAGGTGTGCTTTGTGCCTTCAGCTGCTACACTTACCTGAAATGTTTAAAATTGCATACCTCCGGTTCTAATGATTGCATTTTTGCCTTTTGGTGACAAATACTTACTAAATTTACTCTGTTTTTCTAAATTGGTGTGGGATTTTCCTTGTGTTGTGTTTTCACTTTGTTACTGTTTGTACGCTGCATAAATACGTTACACATTGCCTCTAAGTTAAACCTGACTGTGTTTGCGCCAAGCTACCAGAGGTTTAAGCACAGGTTAATTTAGTGACTTTTTGTGATTCACCCTGACCGGGATTGTGGCTGTTGCTTGATCAGGGTTCACCCACCTTCAACCAACAACCCAATTTCTCACAATGGTGCACTGGTTGAGCCAGTTTGTCCCAAAAAGTCTTTTGTGCCCTTCATCAACCCTATAGAGGAGCAAAAATTATTACTTTTCCAAAATAATTTATTGGTTCTACTTTTTTTTTTTTTTAAGTGTTTGCATCAATTTACTTTACCCTTGTTTTTATTACTTTGTACAGCAAGGCGATCTGATCTGGCTTTCAACATTTTGTGACATGACCCTCTAGTTTTAAGTCGCATCTCAAAACTATAGACAAGTCTCAAAAGTCAGTGTGTAATTTGCAAATACGTTTGACAACCTGTCTGTATGTATATCTTGCCCTCAGTTATTCAAATGACTGATTTGGCTATTCAAAGTGGAGTGAGAACAGCAACCTAAAAAGGTGGCCTCACCCACAAATGAGAAAAAAAGAATTAAGTTTTAAAATGTAGTACATTTTGAAGGAAGTTGTGCTAAGCAGCAGATAAATACAATCAGGCACACAGAATAAGCAAAAACTAGCAAATCTCAGATATGTATTGCTGCCTGGATTATTAAAGAAGATGCTAAATTACCTTGAAATGTGATGTTTCATAATAATCCGAAAATGATTTAAACAAACAAAAAATCCAGCCCAAACGTACATATCATGATTTGATCAACATGTCTCCGAACAAAAAGTAAAAGAAGGTTCAGATGCTTTTTTTTCAGCTTTTATTTTTTGTGTGAATATGTTATTATAGCATACAAAAGCCTCGTAAAATAGTTTTACGGTCACTTATAGCTACACTATGTTACAAAATGGTTCTATCCTAGGCGCAAGCATAGTAGACTATTTTAGAATTAGCGTCCATGTTCTTGAAGCGGTGCCATCTATAAAAAGAAGATAATTGCCGACCATGTACATACATATAAAAGTTAATCACCTGAACGTTGCTAAAATTCTGGCTGACGTCACAGGAACATAAACATTTTCAATCATTTCCGGAGAGCTATCTCCAGACTCTGTACTCAGGATTTATTGGTTATGGGGCTTATTCGCCCATCAACTAGCTGCAAGTATAATAACCCACAGTGCTTCCAAACAGCAACAAAATAGCTTCACCCACAATTCGTCCTTTTAAAATTATATTATTTTTCTTGTATTTTCATTAAAATAAAACCATGGCAGAAGCTGAACCCAAAGAAGGAAAATGTAGCCTTCTCATGGCATGAACTGGAAAGCAGATTTAACTAGGACGCTTTTGGGGTCATTAAGCAACAAGCAGAATGCTGCTAATGGAGGGGTAGAAAGCCATTGTGGGACATGCATCACCACCAAAAATGGTGGCGCGTGCCACAAAACTCATTTAGAAAGATGGCGGGCTTTTCTGGAATACCAATGGCAAATAAGATGGTTAGTGACCATCTAATGGGGTGCAAGGTGGGAAACTCCAGCTGTTTTCATGGGTTAGTTTTGGGTCAAATAAAGTCGCCCGAACCACCTGAGCGAATTGTATTTCAACCATGAAATAGACATAGTGGCTACACAAGGCGGGGGTCAAATGCAAATTATAGAATACCTCAGATTCTGCAAGTGTGTGGTATGCAAGGTTAAGATGGATTCCAACTATATCATTTTTCACTGGACTTTTTTCTCCAGACGCACTGTTGCAACCACATCAGCCCACCACCATCCACATAACTAATGCAAGATTGTATTTAGCTAACACACTTCATTCAGATAACCAAAAAAATATGAAAAATATAACATGCTTCATTGTGACATCATATTCAGCAAGATGTACTCTCTCGTTGGAAAGTTGATTTTGGGCGTGTGGTGGTTTACTTGTTGTTATTCTATGCTCTGGAGTTGCCTGTTTTCCTTAAAAATTCTTATATAACTGTGTATGCAGATGCTCACCAGACATTGATCTTTAGAATATTGTAGCATATTTCCGACAGTTAAGAAAAGTCATCAAATGTGCAATGTACAAAAACAGGAATGCTTTTCTCTTTATAACTGCAAAATAATTAAAAAACATTGTTGACATCCACTTTAAGACAAATCGTTTAATAAATAACTTGTGTGTTGTTTATGTGTCTAATAAAGTAGTCAGAAATAAAGTGCACCACACATCCATGAAAGTAAGACTTACATTCACCTAGTGGTGGATAGAAAAATATATGATAGATGTTTACTAAAATCTTCACTTAAACTATACAAGTTTTTCAAAAAGGCTGTACAAGTGACAGGGCATTCAATTCTGAAAGAACACCATAATGCTTAAAGAAGTAACAAGACATTTTTCCTATCCTCATGGTATTGTTCCTCTTCGTCATCATCTGGCATGTATTCCTCACTGAAGTTCGCTGATGATGAAACCCAGGGTTCCGAATCAATAATTTTCCTAAATAAGGCAGAATATATGGAGACAATATCAGTTCTTAGAAATAAAAATTTACCATGCATTAGCAAATGAAAACACGTCTGGGTTCCTATGTGACTGTCAGGCAAAGCATGGCACCAATACTCCATGCATGTGAAATTGTAGGAACTATCTCATAATGGGTGTGGTGACCTGTATCCAAAGGGGACTATCATGGTTCCAGAGATTCTGGGAAAGGAAACCTCACCCACTCTTTTGTGTGATCCCAGCACTAGAATCGTAGTACTTACTGTCCATCCTCATAGTTCTTCTTTTCAATCATACCCAGGATACTGTTAATAAAAATTATTTGGCTTGTTTGCGAGGTAAGTTTAACACCTGGATCTCTATACCTATCCAGTGCCACCTTATCAAGGACTCCCTCCAACAGGAGATTGAGTCTGTCCTGGCAGTACCACCTAGCCAGGACAGGAAATGGTTACCAATGAGTAAGCATTCCACAAAAGAGTGGGTGAGTTTTCTTCATCTCTGTATCCTCTGCAATGTTTATGTTTATGTTTTGTAAAGCGCCTGGCTGCCGTTAGGCTTCCCCGCGCTGATGAGTGCTGTGAGCTTTGACCACATGTAAATTAACGGGGAAACAGCCAGATCTTTAGGTTTTTCCTGAAGGAGGTTTAGTTGGGCAGTGATCTGAGGTTGAATGGGAGGTCATTCCACAGCCTCTGTACCATATGGACAAACTGTCTGCCTCCCCATCTTGCCCGTTTGACTCTGATTGTACTCAAGAGCTGCAGGTGAGAGGATCTTAGGTGTCTAATGGGAGTGTACATTGAAATCAATTGTCTGCGCTTCACTGGACCTTTTTTATTTATGGCCCTGTGAGCAATACAGAGGGATTTGAACTTAATTCTGGCTTCGATCATCGGCAGCCAGAGGAGCTGTTTGATGAATTCTTTTACTGACATGTGTCTTGGGACTTTTAATAAGAGCCTTGTTGCCGCATTTTGCACTACCTGGAGTCTTTTTATTACATATTTTGGGGAACCTATGTAAAGAGAGTTACTATAATCCAGGCGGGACATAATAAGAGATTGGTAGTTCCCATTGTATGCAGGTCACCACAACTGTAGTAAAAAAGTCTTGAGCTAGGGAGGTGGTGAGGTCTTTACTTGATTTTCTCCCTCTACCCTTTCTAAATGATACAAATTGTAGGAACTACCACAAGAGACACACAATATAAAGTCAATGTCACAGTGTGTAAGCAACTAAGAATCAACAATGTGCTGTGCCCCTCGAGACAGATGATGGTTGAACGTACTCAGCAACAGACAGCAAAAGCTTTCTGTAACCAGATGTTAAGAGCTACATGTGAGACATTCCACTTATATCAGCTAAAAGCGTTGGAGTTGACCAAAACCAGCTGAGAGGTGGATTTTAAAAGTGTAACTTGAATGAATCTACATCGAATAGGATTGAGTGAGCCAGTTCAAACCCCTGTGAACAAAATTGAAATTTTACAGTACATACTACCAAAGTAAATGTTGATGAAATGATGGCAAAATAGTGAATTTTCCAAACAAATGGTTAAAGAGAGATGCATATTACAGACTGTTAAAATATCTGTTTAGGCAATGTCACTTGACCCATGGTTTTAATACTTCATCTGCCACTATCATACAATGGTTAACAGGCTTGTTGCCAGGAATGCTAACACGAACAAAGGAGGAGCCACCGATATGCCAGGGACAGCAATAATATTTTTAATAATGACCACAATATATCATGGATGGGCCACTATTATGTCACTATGAATGCCCACAATAAGACAGGTATGGACCAATATTTTATCATAGAGCTGGCCAGAATATTACTAAGAATGCCCCCACCATGTCATAGACCACTATAATGCCAGGGATATTAAAATGTTACTAAAAAATCACGTTTTATCATGGGTACGACAATGTTATTCCAGAAACAGCCATAGCACCACCAACAAAGCTCACAATATCTCATGGATAGGCACCACGACCCCCACATACCCAAATCCATAGCAGACACCAACAGGAAACATATCCCCCAACAACAGACACCTCACAAAGGGTCAGGCTCACATCAGTCACTCAGGGGGGCACACACACTCCCTTCATGCACCCATACAAATCTCTCACTTTCACTCATGCACAAACACTCCTCTCGCTCACATACACTCCCATATTCACACTGCTCCCACTCACACACTCAGACTCTCACAATCAGTTTTCCTGCTCCCAATCCCATCAAAGCAATTACCAGTTGCCACATAGCAAACTTAATTTCCCGTTGTGTCGCACACATTTGTTTTTCCTCTGCTGTCGGTGGACTCTGCTTCCCTGATGTGGAGCTTACTGACAGCCCAAGCAGAATTTTAACAGCATGGGTCTGTCCCTTGCAATTCCCATCTGCACTTTATGTTGGCTTCTGATACGGCAGGTGGCAAGTTTGTATAATTATGTTATCACCCAAGCGGGCTGCCTAAGACAAGCACAGCATGTCTGCGACAAATTGTGCCTGTGTGACGAGTGCTAAGTGAAAATAGTCCCCTCACACAATCATATGCAAAAAACATGGCTTAGTGTAGCTATCCAGATACCCTCTCGCCTGTTTTGCAGAAATACACTTTTAGGTTTCCTGAAATGATTAAAAAAAACTGACAATGTGTTAGGATAATTCCATGCCATTTCTGCAGCTTGAAGGTAAGAAAAGCACCTTGACTGATCAATTTAGTAAGTGATCCTTCATCAACCTAGCCATAAAACATATTGAGTAAAATAAACTCAGGAAAAGGAAAAAAAATAAAGAAGCTTAACTTCCAGAAAAGGGGATTTTTTTTACAGTTTTTCTTGAAGGCTACATAAGATTGATGTGCAAATGAAGACTATTCCAGAGTTGGGACCAAGCAAGTGGTTGCCTGTCCCAGACGATTTAACTCGATGCCCCAGGAACAGACGTTTGACCACAAATTTATCAAGAATTTGTAGTGGGAGATAGAGTCTACCAGAAAAGACATTACTGAAGGTAACTTGTTCATCTGATAGAGACTTATAGCCATAGATTCCTTACCCTAGAATAGATACCAAAGCAGTCGCTTTCCAGAGGTGGGTCTGTGGACTGTTACACTAAGAAGTCCTGGAGGACCGAATGAGCAAAATGCTCCTCACGTCGTGCCTGCCTGTCTAGGCAGTAGTGTTTGGCAAACATGTGCAGTGATGCCCACGTGGGTGCCTGGCAGATATGCAGAACTGGGACCCCTCTTGTCAGGGCTGTGGATGCAGCTTTAGCTCTGGTAGAATGAGATCTTATGCACTCAGGGGCTGCTTTTCAGCCAATGTGTAGAAGATTTTAATACAAATTGTTAGAAGGTGGTTCTGACCATCTGAGCCGCCCGGATTTTTTGCTTTTTGAACACCTATTTGTTGAGCTTTTACTGTGGGAAAGCCTCATAAGTTGGGATTCACCCACAGTAAACTCATTATGAAAGAGACTGCATGTGGATTTTACCGGTGTCCCCCTGGTGAGAGTAGGCCGCTGCGCTGCAGCCGGAGAAAGGGGCACCGGGCTGGTTACATGCAGACACGTGTGTACATGCGTGTGCACACGTGTAGGGGCTGCGCAGGGGAGATTCCTGGTGTGCGCAGCCCTGGAGCAGCTACAGATTGAATGGTGTGGCAGGAATTATGCAGAGCTGGGTGGTGACATGGAATAGGCTTTAAAAAATGGGAAGAAACATGTAAGGGAAAGTCAGTGTGCTTTACTGTTTTCACAGAAGGACCACTCCATTATTCTCCTATGAGGATGGGGATCACATGGGATAGTTTCACTTCCCTAGGGCCTACAAATTCCAGACACGCACTAAAGTCCACTGTAACGTAGGTGAGAAGAAGTATTCTGCTGAGTCCAAAGCCATATCTGTACTGCTTGTGGGTCATCCAGAAATGTCATATTCCTCTGACTCAGCTCCTAACCAGAGCCTGGCTGGGTGTGACCCTGCCAGGCTGGATAAATGACCTTCCTCCCCAACCTGAAGCATTCCAAGGGCGAAGGCCTCCTCTCCAAGAGGGAGAGAAGATGGGTGGAGTCTGCCGGTTATCCATCAGCAGTTGTCACCTGGTGCCAAGCACCAAGCTGCTCTGGAGAGGAGGCAGAAAGGGGGGAAGGAGCTTTTCAGAGACCATGCGGCATGAGACCCATGGACGACGCCATTTTGAACTATCCCAGAGGCCTGGGCAGGAAGCAGGGAGCAGGGACAGAGAGGTGATGTGTCGCTGCCTGATAGGGCAAGCAGAGCCTTCCTGCCAGTCCCCTCCAAATTCTTTTAAAAGGTCTTGCACAGGAAGAGGAGCTCTCTCTGGGGTGTGGTCGGCTGAGGAAGACTGGTGCTGGAGCCTGGCGCCATAGGCAGTTGGAAGGAAGAACCTCCAGACTGTCCCAAGACCCTGACTTGCGCCAAAAGAGGAGTCCAGGACCAGTGAGCGGACGCCTGGGCCTCTGCGCAAGGAGAAGAGAGGCCCAGGAGGAGAGCCAGGCAAAAGGCTGGTGCAGGGAGCCAGTGAAGACCGTGCCCTGATGAATTCACCCTCCCCGAGACCAGGAGGGCGAAAGAAAGTGCTCCCAGTGGCTGGGGAGCGCCACCAGGAGCAAGAAGAGGCAAAAATGGAGCAGATCGGCCACCTGGGGGCCGAGATACGCCCCCGAGAAGGTAGGCGACCTTTGACCTCAAGGAGGACCGACGACGAAGCGCGTGGGCTCCGCCGCTGGTCCAAGATGTGCCCTCGGGGTGGGTCAGGTCCCCGGGGGCTGCCCCCACAAGAAGTTAAGTCGGGGAGCGCCGTCGCGCTCCCCGTGAAACTGCCCGAATGGGGTGCCAGGAGCCCACCCTGGCCCCCGATGAGACAGGAGGGAGGGGAGCGCCGTCGCGCCCCCCTCGCAGGAGAAAAAAAGCCGGGGAGCACCGACGCGCTCCCCGCGAAGAATTCCCAGGGGCCCGGGATCCCAACTCCGGGCCCCGTCGCTCCGAAGACAAGTCGGGGTGCGCCGTCGTGCTCCCCGTGATGACTGCCCATGGGGCCCGGGATCCCAACTCCGGGCCCCGAAGACCGAAGCCAAAGCCTAAGAGCGCCGTCGCGCTCCCCGTGAAGACCCCCAAGGGGGAGGGGCCCGGGATCCCAACTCCAGGCCCGGGGGTGCCCCGCGCAGGTGGGGGAGTGCCGCCGCACTCCCCCATGGCAGGAGGAAGGCGGGGAGAGTGCCGTCGCACTCCCCCGAGGTCCTGCCGGACTGGCGGGAGTCTCCGTGTCAGCCCACAGGAGCGGGCAGACCAGAACAGAGATGCGGGCTCCCGCGGCAGCACGCGAGGGTGTTGGCCAGATGGGGAGCCTGCGGGAGCCACCGGGGGTGGGCTCCCCGAGTGGCTCTCCAGCGAGCCTGCAGTGCGGGGTTCCCGGGTGGGACCGGGACGCCAAAGAGCGAGGTAGCAGGAGCTGCAAGCACTCACCTGGCAGTACGGGGTCCAGGTGGGACCGGGCCCCCCACAATGGGCCAATGCAGTGCAGGGCCGCCATCACCGGCAGCGCGGCTCTCCCCGGCACAGCGGGAGAGCCACTAATAAAAGATGCACGGGATGGGGAAGAGCGCCCCATGATGCTTTGAGGAGCCCAGACAGGCCTGCAGGAAAATGCCAGTTTTCTGCCTGTGGTGACCCCAGGAGGACGGGGTCACCGCCAAGGGAGTGAAAAGGTGCCGGGGCAGCTGCAGGAGCAACGCAGTCTCTCCCAGCATGAAGATGGAAAGTCCCCCCTAAGTCTCTGGGGACTCAGTGGAGATAGCCCCTCAAGGGCTCAGCCAGCAGTCATCAGCATCCCGGGGCTGGAACTTTTGTTCTACAGCTGGGGGTGCGTTAGGGACTGCCTCAAGGTATGGAGGGCTGTGCTGGGGATGTCTGGAGAAGGGCATCCCCTGGAGATGAAGAGGTGCAATGACACGAGAAGTGCATTTATCCATGTTATTTCTATTGAGGGACTGGAAGTCACATGTGTAATGTGAATTCGTAAGCAAAGTGGGGTTATGTTGCTGGACAGTCCTGCTAGGGTGTCTGACTGTATATGCTTAATCCTGTGATTTTAACTGTGATGCCTTCTAGGGGCTTTAATTGCAATGCATTTTAACTGTTATCCACTATGATGAGTACTGTCATTCTAAGTGATGCCCAAACAATTATTCTTGCTACTGCGTTAGGTGAAGAACAACCCAGACTGTTAGCCACTAAGATGTAGAGGTGTATACTGTATGGTCAGTATGAGATGCTCAGTCAGGGTTATGTGTCACCATGGCAGGTTTGCCCATTTTAAATGCTTATTGAGATAATGGGGTGGGTCGCCACTGGGATGGTGCCGGTGGGCAAGGCCCTCGCTCCAGGTTATGTTCAATCCACTGCATGAGGGGGCAAGATGATGTGCATACATGGGAGTGGTGGTACTAGACCCCCCCCCCTTCGGGAGGGGTGGGAATGTTATGCAATGTCACAAAGTAATTCCAACAGCTTATGTATATTTGTAAATTGGTGCATAGTATTGATTAGTGTGTGTGTTAAATAAATGTACTCTTCCTTTTATAAAGCAAATTACAGACTGGACAATCAATTATTGAGTGTTATTTTTGCATACTGGTAAATGGCGATTACTAGCCCACACCACCTCCCTTGAGTAAGCCTTAGACTGCTCTGCAACGCTACCCTCTGAGAGTCAAGCACTACAATGGGGTGTTTGGTTCCCAATGAAGGACAAATGTAGTCATGTTATTTGTGCAGGCCTCACAGATACTGCCTCGTTTTCCAACATTGGTGTCTAGCGGCGGGAAATATAGTATCCCATTCTGGTACGCATTTATAGCATTTGATAAGTCCAGTTTTGCCACACATTACCTATGCAGTAATGAGCAAATGGAGGAGCAGAAGGCTCTAAGAAGGGTTCAAAGTTTTGGTTACGTGAACTAAAAGTATGGGAAAGGAGAGCCCCGCACACATATATGTCATGTGAAGATATTATGGTTTAAATGTAAACTGTATTGATGTGACTGAGTTATGTTGATTATCATGTGATAGCGGGATGGCGCTTTCCAGGAAATGATTGCATACAAGTGTTCTAAGCCATATTGTACACCTTTAAACCCTAACACTAAACACACTACACCTGGATAAGGAGGGTGTCTTCTCGAGAGATAAGGACAGCAACTGATACCTACATCACAGATGGGGGTGTGGGGGTGGATCGCACTTTGGGGGGACAGGAGAGGTAGGGGGGCCTGGGAGATTCCAGCGATTTTTAAGGGCAGGGAGGGTTTCCACAGAAGGGGCCCCAGATATCTTTCCCCCGCTGAAAGTTTTCTTGCCATTGGCGCAGGCCAAAACCAATGGAAGGGTGGGGCAGGAGGTTTCTTAACCCCGGGTAGTAACATCCCAGGGGTTCCCATGGTGGGGGACCCCAAAACTTTCCCCACGGAGGGAGGAGGGTGCGGTAGAGTTGTGTGTCCGGGCAGGCCCCCAGGTTAACTGGTGGGGAAGGTGAGCAACCCAGGGTGGCCCATGGTAGTGGGTGGCCCCAAAGGAGGGTAGTTCTCGAGCAGGATGTGTAGTGGTAGCCCCTAGGTACACTAGGTGGGCTAGGAACTGACCCAATGGAGATCTGAGAGGGTGTGATGTGCTCCCTAGAGTCCAGGTGAAGGGTTCGTTGTGGACCCTGAGGTGTCAGGGTCGGGTAGGTGGTTACCCAAGGAAGCAACAGGATGTCATGCTGGTGTTGTGAACCTGAGGTGGTGGCTGGGGCGATGCCTAGCCGGTGACCAGTCAAGTGGGTCCTGTGGGGGTTGGACCCCAGGACCAGGAGCATGGGGGTGTTCCCCTAGCTCGATGCATGAGGTGGACTTCTGCATGGTAGTACCACCCTGAAGACAGGTGGGACCCATCTTAAGTGAAGGGACCCTGTGCTTCAGAGGAGGGTGGTGCAGGCCAAGCCGGGATCTTGAGGGTCCCTGGCTGAGTGGGGTAGTACCACCCTGAAGGCAGGTGGGGCCTATCTTAAGTGAAGGGACCCTGCGCTTCAGAAGGGGGTGGTGCAGACCATCCAGGGATCATGAGGGTTCCTGGACGGTCTCCCAAGGCGCTGCAGGGAGACCAAGGAGGGCTCTGAGAGGTGGGCCTGGGTGTAGCTAACTCGGGCCCACGGGCTCTCTAAGGGTACTCCGGGAGGAGAGCGCGCCTCTTGGAGGGAAGGGTGCATAGGCCCTGTTCTGGCAGCGGAGAACAAGTAAAGGGTCTAGGTTCCCAGGGTAGTTTCCGTGTAGAGCTACTGACGGGGGGAATGAGCTATAGGATGTCTGACGAGGCACCCTCAGTGTTCCTCCCTGGCACTGCCAGTGTGGTAGTGAGGCCGGCCTGAGGTCCTATCAGGGAGCCAGGCCAGTGGCCAAAGGTGCTTTTCTGTGTGGGAAAAGTACGAGTGGCTGTGCTTTCTTTAGGGAAGACAGTCATCCCGAAAGGGTGGTGGCAGCTGAATGACCCCAGCGGCAGGCTGAGGGTGAGGGTCCGGAGAGGTTGCATCTTTAGGGTGCAAGTACCAAAAGGAGAGAGAGTACTGGTTGGAACAATCTCCGGAAGGGAGACCAGCTAGTGACCCAGGGGATGGGATGTAGACCTATCCCAGAAGACCGCATCGGTGCTGAGGCACTGTACCCTTGTCCAGAGAAGTGGTAGGCATAGTGTTGCGTGACCAAGGGCAAAGGTAGGCCTAGTTAGGCTGAGTCCATGTAGACCGTGAGTGACCTAGAGGTATCTAACCTAGAGCCCGGAGGGTTCTTAGAGTAGTCTGGGATCCGTGTAATGGGGGGAGGTCTCATGGATGGGAGGAGTAGGTGGTCTGAGCGGATAACTGGTGAGTAAGGGGGGTCTGGTCAGAACCCCTTATAACTAGTTATCGCTGACTACGGGAAGAATACCCATGCATAGTGGCTATTTCTTCCCTGTAGGAAATGAGCTGGGCGCAGCGTGTGTTAGAAGGTGGTTCTGACCATCTGAGCCGCCCGGATTTTTCGCTTTTTGAACACCTATTTGTTCAGCTTTTACTGTGGGAGATCCTCATAAGTTGGGACTCACCCACAGTAAACTCATTATGAAAGAGACTGCATGTAGATTTTACCGGTGTCCCCCTGGTGAGAGTAGGCCGCTGCGCTGCAGCCGGAGTAAGGGGCACCGGGCTGGTTACATGCAGACACGTGTGTACGTGCATGTGCACACGTGTAGGGGCTGCGCAGGGGAGATTCCTGGCGTGCGCAGCCCTGGAGCAGCTACAGATTGAATGGTGTGGCAAGAATTATGCAGAGCTGAGTGGTGACATGGAATAGGCTTTATACAATGGGAAGAAACATGTAAGGGAAAGTCAGTGTGCTTTACTGTTTTCACTGAAGGACCACTCCATTATTCTCCTATGAGGATGGGGATCACATAGGATAGTTTCACTTCCCTAGGGCCTACAAATTCCAGACATGCACTAAAGTCCAATGTAACGTAGGTGAGCAGAAGTATTCTGCTGAGTCCAAAGCCATATCTGTACTGCTTGTGGGTCATCCAGAAATGACATATTCCTCTGACTCAGCTCATAACCAGAGCCTGGCTGGGTGTGACCCTGCCAGGCTGGATTAATGACCTTCCTTCCCAACCTGAAGCATACCAAGGGCGAAGGTCTCCTCTCCAAGAGGGAGAGAAGATGGGTGGAGTCTGCTGGTTATCCATCAGCAGCTGTCACCTGGTGTCAGGCACCAAGCTGATCTGGAGAGGAGGCAGAAAGGGGCGAAGGGGCTTTTCAGAGACCATGTGGCATGAGACCCCTGGATGACGCCATTTTGAACTATCCCAGAGGCCTGGGCAGGAAGGAGGGAGCAGGGGAAGAGAGGTGATGTGTCACTGTCTGATAGGGCAAGCAGAGCCTTCCTGCCAGCCCCCTCCAAATTCTTTTAAAAGGTCTTGCACAGGAAGAGGAGCTCTCCCTGGGGCGTGGTCAGCTGAGGAAGACTGGTGCTGGAGCCTGGCGCCATGGGCAGTTGGAAGGAAGAACCTCCAGACTGTCCCTGGACCCTGACTTGCGCCAAAAGGGGAGTCCAGGACCAGTGAGCGGACGCCTGGGCCTCTGCGCAAGGAGAAGAGAGGCCCAGGAGGAGAGCCAGGCAAAAGGCTGGCGCAGGGAGCCAGTGAAGACCGTGTCCTGATGAATTCACCCTCTCTGAGACCAGGAGGGCGAAAGAAAGTGCTCCCTGTGGCTGGGGAGCGCCACCAGGAGCAAGAAGAGGCCAAAATGGAGCAGATCGGCCACCTGGTGGCCGAGATACGACCCTGAGAAGGTAGGCGACCTTTGACCTCAAGGAGGACCGACGACGAAGCGCGTGGGGCTCCGCCGCCGGTCCAAGATGTGCCCCGGTGTGGGTCAGGTCCCGGGGGCTGCCCCCACAAGAAGTTAAGTTGGGGAGCGCCGTCGCGCTCCCCGTGAAACTGCCCCAATGGGGTGCCAGGAGCCCACCCTGGCCCCCGATGAGACCGGAGGGAGGGGAGCGCCGTCGCATCCCCCTTGCGGGATAAAAGAAGCCAGGGAGCACCATCGCGCTCCCCGCAAAGAATTCCCAGGGGCCCGGTATCCCAACTACGAGCCCCGTCGCTCCGAAGACAAGTCGGGGAGCGCCACCGCGCTCCCCGTGAAGACTGCCCATGGGGCCCGCGATCCCAACTCCGGGCCCCGAAAACTGAAGACCCCCAAGGGGGAGGGGCCCGGGATCCCAACTCCGGGCCCCGAAAACCGAAGAGGGGGAGCGCCGTCGCGCTCCCCGTGAAGACCTCCAAGGGGGAGGGGCCCGGGATCCCAACTCCGGGCCCCAGGGTGCCCTGCGCAGGTGGGGGAGTGCCGCCGCACTTCCTTGTGGCAGGAGAAAGGTGGGGTGGGGGAGTGCCGTCGCACTCCCCCGAGGTCTGGCCGGAACTGCAGGAGTCTCAGTGTCTGCGCGCAGGAGCGGGCAGACCAGAACAGAGATGCCGGCTCCCGCGGCAGCACGCAAGGGTGCTGGCCAGACGGGGAGCTGGCGGGAGCCACCGGGGATGGGCTCCCCGATTGGCTCTCCAGCGAGAACTGTAGTGCGGGGTTCCCGGGTGGGACCGGGACCTCGAAGAGCGAGGCAGCAGGAGCTGCAAGCACTCACTTGGCAGTACGGGGTCCGGGTGGGACCGGGCCCCCCACGATGGGCCAATGCGGCGCAGGGCCACCATCACCGGCAGCGCGGCTCCCCCCGGCACAGCGGGAGAGCCGCTAATAAAAGATGCACGGGATGGGTAAGAGCGCCCCATAATGCTTTGCAGAGCCTAGACAGGCCTGAAGGAAAATGCCCGTTTTCTGCCTGTGGTGACCCCAGGAGGACGGGGTCACCATCAAGGGAGTGAAAAGGTGCCGGGGGAGCTGCAGGAGCAATGCAGTTTCCCCCAGCATGAAGATGGAAAGTCCCCCCCCTAAGTGTATGGGGACTCAGTGGAGATAGCCCCTCAAGGGCTCAGCCAGCAGTCATCAGCATCCCGGGGCTGGAACATTTGTTCTACAGCTGGGGGTGCGTTAGGGACTGCCTCAAGGTATGGAGGGCTGTGCTGGGGATGTCTGGAGAAGGGCATCCCCTGGAGGTGAAGAGGTGCAATGGCACGAGAAGTGCATTTATCCATGTTATTTCTATTGAGGGTGTAGGTTAGTTCCTATTTCCCTAATAGGCTCTGCGCATTGGAATAATATAACCTATAGGTTTGACATAGGACTAAGGTCGGTATGTCCCTATCGAGTATATTAAACTTAATTACTTGTGCCAGCTAGCTCAGAGGCCACTAGAAACTCCTTGAGAACAAGAAGGGAGTAGTTTCTGGCAACCGAAAAACATGACAACTTTGTTTCCCTTTAGAAGCGGAACACGTCTCAGAATCGTGGAAACAATAGATGACAGTTTCACTCAGTCAATCGTGCATGCTTAGTTTCTACAGAGTTACACAGAAAGGAAAGACGGGCGTTTCAATAAAAAGGGTTTTATTGAACAGTCTTGTTTCTCGTGTAAGAGATATGTGCTGTTATGATCACAAGACAGTATGCAAGATAAATAATGTACAGCGTAAGCAGTAGAAATAAATAATTCTGCGCTAGCATTATCTTTTAGCATATATTCACGTACATAAATAACATGAGCTAAGAATGCGAGTACTCATACGATGCGTCTCTAAGCTAGTTCTACCCCAATGTACCTAACCTAGTTTTGGTGTAGGGAAAGGTAGAAGTAAGTGGAGTATTCTCTAGTCTGGTATACTAAGAGTATGTTAAGTATAGTATGCCAAGAGTCCCTCTAGGATCTAGTCAGCTCCATACCTTGAGAATGAGAGAGGTGGGAATCTCCTGCCGGATCTGGAACTCTAACACCCCGCGAAGGGAGTCAGAACACTGGAAGCTGGATTCGTCTGCGTGCAGGAATGACAGCGTCTTCTCAGTGCGTCAGGCCGGGATACGGGCTCCTCTGAAGTCGAGGTCTCCTCTAACTTGCTTGGGCAAGGGAAGGTATATTTATACCTGGTAGGTGTCATGGATTGTTAGCATTGACGTGAAATCGGACAGAGGAAGACGTCAGGAATGAACCCTTAAGGTATAACGGTTCATACATAATAGATGAGTTCTTGGAGAAATCAATAGTCCTGTGCTAGGAAAACTCCAGAAGCTTGAGGGTCTGGTTTCTAAGAACTCGTTGTGACGTTAGGGTGGACGGATGTCGGTGACCATGCCTGTATTTGGAGTGCACGGCTAATGCCTAAATAAGGACTGGGATTCTATGCCTATATAAGGGCAAGGCGAATTGTGCCTATATAAGGACATGAATCAGGAAAACCTATATACGGGCCCCTAAAGCGGAATACAACACCCACTCCATCTTCGATTGAACGATAATACTAACTTGTAAACCTCTTAAATGCTAAACATAAAATTGAGTACCACATATTGCTAAAAACATTTTTAAAAGCATTTTAAAAGAAGCTCAAAACTGTTGAAATGCAATAAGTACTGTACATATAAAGCATTGTTTTCATTCTAAGCATATAACGGAAGTAAAATGCAACTTGAATGAAACAGAAATATATACATATGACGAAATGGTCTTTAAGTTCTCAAAATCAAAACCATTGCATATCATAGAATTAAATGAAATGTTAGACAAGTAAGGTGATATTGTGTCCCTGGAAGTATGCAAAGAAGTCCGTTTTATAAGACTAGTTCTACTGTAAGCAGATTGTTCATTTGCCATGTCATTTCAAAAATTTAAAAAGAAAAAGTTAAATTCTGGGAAAAGTTCCAAGTTTGAAAAATATGAAGGCCAAATTTCATTGTTGCCCTGGTACACTGTGAGCCGAATCAAAGTCAGTGTATGGGTCTGGCGTAAACATTAGATCATCTATTTCCGTAGCCAAAATATCGTCCACCGAAGTTGGTGACATTTGGAACACCTCGTTCAGAAGGTTGATTGCACAGAGATGAGAAACATCGCTTTCAGCAGAAGAAGCAATGTTTGCATCCGTTGTTACCCGTGTGCCTGTTGATCCATCTCGTACCTCAGCAGCAGCCGGAAGCGTCTGTGAGATCTCAATGAATGCCGCCATCAGGATTGGAAGCCTCTGGGGACAACACACAGCATGGGCCGTTATCGGGTCCAGCAGAGTATCGATATCCGTTGGCATGACTGATGGGAGTGTTAGACAGGTGTCTAGCACGCATTCTTCACCGCAAACAGGCAGCGTAGAACAGGTAAGATGCAATCTTGCCAGATTGGTCTGAATGACAGGAACCACGTTGTATTAAGTTCCCTTAGACGAGGCATGCCCAAAAGCTGTACTATTCGCTCACGGCATTTCCGTTCAAGTAGGGCTCTCTCCACATCTCTCGGAGTGATGTTGGCGAAGAGGCTTGCCATAGCGTAGTAGGAGGAATAGAAACAGAATTCCTGCAACAAGTGCTAGAATTAACGGCACACCACCAAACACCGAATGTGCGAAGTTTGGGATGATTCCGAGAACAGCCTGGAAAGGTGCTAATAGTCCGGAACAGATGGTCTTAAATACATGTACAATTCCGCTTGTATCAGACATGTTAAAGATACGTCCTATCATTTCTACGAAATGTATAGGGCAGTTTGTACGAATTAAAGCTTGTATCTCAGCCGAAGTCCTTGCAACTTGTAGATCATAGGTTTCTTTGGCCGAGGTCAAAGGCACTGATTGTTGTATAAGCATGGCTTTCATTCTGCTTAAAGTATCAAATCGTATAAAAGAGACATTCAACGAAGGCCACAAAGGCGACTCCTGACTGTGTCTATTGGGGCAAACAATACTTGCATACATCAAGTGACCCTGGAGTTGACCGTTACTAGATATGGGATGCCTGGCAACATGCCACAGCAACTCTGATCATTCAACATGAGGTAACTCCCATTAGAAAGTTGTCCAAACGTTGGATTAATCACAGCAGCTGGTGTACCCTGCTGGTGGCAGGACAAGTTTGCCACAGAACCATTGCAAGCCCCATGTAAAGATATGTCCTGACAAATCAGTGAACCGCTTAGTGCACTTTCACAGTGTGTACCGCTTAGAAACACTTCACGATCCCCACTCCAACATCTATAGGTGTAAGGTAAATTCCAGGATGTCTTAATGTATTCTTTACCCAACCTTTCATATTTGCCTGCTTGCATCTGTTTAAGGCAATACTGAAACTGGAAAGTAGTCACAGGTAGACTAATTTTGCCATGAATAAGCCATTTTGTAGCTGGTTTTTCTGCCACTGTGAATGGTAATTTTTCAAGTTTTTCAATGCTCAGTACTGTATACTTTGCTCCCCTTTGTGCCAGTTCGATCTGTTTATCAGTTAGATTGTATTCTGCAAACAGAGCCGTCGTGTTGATAAAACGCCAAGGCACATAGCCCGCACGCAAAGATTGCAGCGTCCAGCTTAATAACATAATAGAACGCAACTGAGATTGGCCTTGCTGTAACATGGCTAAATCTTGTTCCAGTATGTCGATAGAAGAGGATACAATACTGTCCAATGAATAAATTCTGGAGGACAAAATTGTTAACCCATTGTCGACCACAGAGAGAGTTTTCTCTAAATTAATACGATCAAGTTCACGTATTCGTTCTGCGGCCTCCATCTGTGACCCTTCCATGCTTCATTATAAGCAGCATAGATGCCGGCATATATGAAACGTTTTTGACGCGGTTTTCTTGGTCCAAGCAAGAATTCCCTAAGGTCTGCGTCTTCTTTAAGTAAAGATAAGTGTTGTTTCACATCCTTAAGTGTAGATTTTTGCAGCCAATCGAGGCATAATTTTCCTACACTGTATGTTGTTACTACCCCCGGATGCTGTCTTTGGACGTATCGTGGGTCTGGCCTGTGAATAGTAAACCCCTGTGTTTTATTCAGGAATCTCTCTTGACAGTTGTTTGTGTCTGTGGGCCAGATCCAGGGCCGGCGCTAGGCATGGGCCGTGTGGGCAGCTGCCCAGGGCCTCGCGCTCAGCTGAGAGACAGGGGGCCCGCTTCACTGTGAAATGAAACACTTTCACAGATTGCCCACCTGCTCCTCCAGGGACCCATCCCCACACAATCACAATATACATGCGAGATGTCTCGAGTCGACCTTGCTGGTCAGGGCGTGGTGGCATTCCTGGGGGTGCAGGGATCGGGGGAAGGGACAAACAGAGTCGGGAAGGCACAGCAGCCAGGCCAGCAATTATGTTGGCTCACAGTGTCAGGGGCGGGGCAGCACCTCTCTTAAGTACCGGCCATTCCCTTCCTGCATTTTGTTGCTAGGTGACAGAAGACCCCTTTGTTTCCAGGACCAGCCAGACACAGGTAAGGAGAGGTGGGTGAGGGGAGGAGGGAGCAGCCAGATCAACTGGCTTTTGTTAACTTTTGCATCACCCATTTTTTTTTATGGGAATGTGTATTTAAAATGTATGTAGAACTGCCGGTGCTAGGGCAGTGTTTTACTGAAATGCCTCGTTACTGCTTCGAAGGCCCAGGGAGGGGGCCCCTTTCCCTGGGCCTCTAAGCACTAGAGCAAGCTGCAAGGTCCATGTGTGAGGGCCCCCTTCCCTGGGCCTTGTAGCCATTACTCCCTCTTTCCTTTCCTTTATTTGTTCCCCTGTGAAATGAATCCAAAAAAAAAAAACACTTTTGCTGGAAAAGTCGTCTTTTTCTGACATTTTTCACTTCCAAAGTGCAGCCTTGGGATGGAGAGAAATAAAAGGTTCAACATTTAAAAAATAACTAAAGCAAGACAGAGTGGGTCGCAAAGGGGCCAGCTTGATTTTATTCACACCCAAAACACATTAGTGCTACTTTACAGAGCTTGCCAGTGAAGCGCTACTTTTGTTTTCTTGTCTTTCTCAGAACAGCATTGTTTGCCCCGGGTGGGGAAGTGCACCATTCCTGGAAGTACTGCAATACCTGCTTGATGGGTGGATTGGAAAACAAAATGCATACCGCAGTTCTGTGTTCACCAATGTGGTCTTTTTTAAACCATACTGCTTACGTTTTGTAAGGATATAAGCAATGGACATTGAAACTGGTCCCTTCCGGCCCTGTAGTCATGGCCTTAACTTTGCATGCAAAAGCACTCATTGATTTCTGAATAATAAGTGCAAAAGCATTAAGGTAACCATGTTGTTCCTGCTTACATTTCACATGCTTTACTTAATCTTACATTCCTTATGAGTGTTTGCTTTTTCCAGGATGTTGTCACTTTTATTTTTAGGCAGCATATTGCTCTTGTCTAGTGCGTAATTTGAATTGAGTCACCTCCAGGTGTTTATAGCGGGGTGCAATTGGGTTGTAGTTGAAGGCAGTGCGAGTTTCTCTCAGTGGGGCAGTATGGTGTTCAGTGGGGGAGAGGATGTGGCACTATGGTCAGAGCTGCTGAATTTGGAACTGGGGAACCAGGTTCAGCCTTCATGACCAGTCCACTCTCCTGAGAGAGCACATTTCCATGCAAGACCTTAGAAGGTCCCGAAAGACCTTAGAAGAATGGTGTCTGAGCACCAGCAGGTGGGCCATAGCGGTGGCAAGTATGGATTAACCTTGAAGGCCTGTCCACTACAACCCCTATTGAAGCTCACCTCGAGTCTTTTGGGCAGGCCTACGAAGCAGCACACCCTAGAGCAACAGTGACTCTGTCATTGAGGTCACAGGACCCTTGAGCAGGGAGGCTCTAGGGCGTTGCGACCGGTGAGATTGCACTGAGCGCTGACTTCGGGTGGGGGCGTCATGTTTGCGAGTATATTATGTTTCTAAAAGCACTTGCTGCCTCCTTCCTGGCCTCCAGCAATTTTCGGCAACAATAAAAATGTCATGATAACTCCGGTGGTTAATGTTCTTCCTAGAGAGAGATGGAGTTTTGTCAAGTGGAAGTTTTGACTTGTGGAAAGGTAGCACAGAGGGTTAATGTGCCTGCTGCAAAGAACATGTACCATGCAGATCACTAAGTCCACATAATGTAAATAGGCCAGTGGGTTACTGCTTTTGTCAGAGAGATCCTATTGTTACTTGCAGTTTATAAGTCAAAATCCTAACATAGAACAAAGAGCTATTAACTGTCATCTAAGAGCTGCATGCAAACTGCAAGGTATAAATTACAGCGTTATGGTTTTTTCCCAAGTCTTTGATTATCCTAATGTTGCAAAAAGGGTTCATTTGGACAGAAATCAATTCTGGTTATTAAAGAGAACCCCCAACCATGGTATTATGTTCTAAGTTCAGAGTTTGTGTTTCTCCAGATCAATCACTATTAAACTATACTGCCTACTAGTATGATTGTCATGTGACTCCTAGTCCTTTGCCTTATGTTACATTACCTTTTGTGATTTACACACGTATGATTGATTGTCTCTGTGTAATGTGTGATATAAAGTTCTCTGACACCCTACACTGGTATCAGTGGTGCTGTAAATCAAATTAAATGCATCTGAGCAAGAATGTGGTTATGGAGACTTGAGGGTGTTAGTGAGGTTATCCGTGGCAGAGCGAGTTATTGGGGGGCACCAACATTGCCGCACAGGACTCCACCAGCGCTAAAGCCGGCCACTTCTACTTCCTACAGTTCTAACACCAAATTAAAACATTGATTTGAAAACCCCTTGAATCTGCAGAATACCTTCAAGAAAATGTATGATTTAGCAGTGGTCTCGGTTGTTCTAAGTCTTTTTTTATTTATGTACAATCTTTATTTGTTTGCAATGGTGTCTTGTAATTTTGTACTATATGTGTTGTGTTTTTGCACTTAACATAATTCTGGCGAGTAAAGAGCCCACGCACAAAAAAGATTGTCCTACGTCTCTTAGCATGTGCGTGTGGGATACTGGTGAGAGGATTTACGTTAAAACAAATTACGAAGTATTAATGTCATCCTAAGGTAGCACAATAATGGCACAGAAAGATAAGGGAGCCTTTTGAAATTTGCAATTATATCCATGGTGTGAGAGGTTTTCTCTTGTGTGATTTTATATTTTGAATGATCCCGCCCTCATTACCTCAACAGGATCTCCCCCTTTATGAGGCAGAACTGGAAATTGTATCATGCACTCATCTGGAAACAATCAGTTAACAAGGAGTACATAATATACATCTTTGTGAGACCTGCACCTAGCTTTTCCATCCAATGTGACAAATGTAATCCATTTAATACAGTTTTAAAATATAGGGACTTATTTCATTTGTATATTTATCTTTTTGTCCATGTTACAGATATCCACGTTAGGTCTCTTCAGTGATGCCAAATAAGATCATTAGTCCTGCGATGTCACTTTCTGTGATGTCACTTCTTGTGATGTTACAAAGGGCGGCTCCTCCACTAGGGCGGAGGCGCGTCGCCCCACTGCTTTCTCGCAGTGCGAGAAGCAGAAACACAAAATGCTAAAACTACCATTTTATGTTTCTGCTTCTCGCACTGCGAGAAAGCAGAAGTGTTTGGTTGGGGGCGGGCGGGTCTGCTTTAGGGCAGGGGAGGAGTGCCTTGGCCACTGCTAAGGACGCTGACTGTTTATTCGGCCCTCCGGGTCCGACCAAACCAGTCATGCACACTCTGGCCTTAATGCAGCCTACATGGAGAAAATGGCCTCCCCATAGGCGCCAGGCTGGTCGGCGTCCCGACCAATCACAACGCTGCCATTGCAGCGTTGTGATTGGCTTAGGGGAGGGAGGCTGCCTGCTTCCTGTTCCTGCCAGAGGCAGGAGAGCAGGTCAGGAGCAGAGACGACGCGAGACACGGGAAGGTAAGTTTGTTTTATTTTTAAATTAACCCCCCCCTCCAGCGCGAACCCCCGCGAGACCCCACCCGCGAGTCATGCCGGCCGCGACTGAATGTTACATGCAAATTAGAGGGGCCTCACATCTTCCCTTTCGCCCGGGGCCCCAGAAGTTCTAGGACCGGCCCTGGCCAGATCAACCATTTTCTCCAATCAGGATTTGTTCTGTTGAGTTGTAGTATGGTGTCAACTGTAACCGCTGCCTGTGTATTGTTATCACTTGCAGGTGTTGGTACAGAAGGTGTTTTCATGTCTTTGATCTTGGCTAACCCAAGGCAAGATGTTTGTTGGACAGTGTCATTCAAAAACATTATTTGTTGAGGGACGATACAGGCTCTAAATAAAGCTTCTATCCCCTGCACTTGCCAATCTTTAGTACCCCAGGCAGATTTTGTGTCTATTGTGTCTTTCCATAAGTCGAAACCCTGTCTAGACAGTTGGTCAATAAATGCTGCAGAGTAAATCTGTTTTGTATTTGTTAACATAATTTTCAGTCCTGTTTTGTTTACATTTTTATAGTAAAATGTTTCTGGATCAGATGTATTGTATCCTGAAAAATATGGAAACTTTTTAGCAAATGTTTTTGAACTACCTTTTGGTGGTGTAGGACAATGCTCCCATTGGTTAAACATAAACACATTTCTAGGTGTTGCAGATTTATGCAAAAAATGATGACCATAGTGGTTATAGCAATACAGCTGTTCATAGTCTGATGAACCCTCTAAATATTCATTATTAGAAAATGCAGCAGATTTTTCTAGGTCAAACATCATGTTGTTTACAGTTTCAAAGTCCCAATCATCAGAGTAGGTACTGGATGAAACAAAATCACTTAGTGAAATCTTAAATAAATGTGGAATGTTCAAATGTTCCGTCGGGCCAAAGATATCGAAATCTGTTTTGTCCCACACTATGCCATCCTGTATAGGAACAGCTGTGATGTTCACTGCAGACAAGTCTCTTGTTTCACGATGGGATGATTTGTGAGGTTTTAAAAGTAAGTTCACTTCTTTTCTTCCAGTGTTCACATGGATATATCTGCCATTTATAAGCACGCTCATAGTCATTACCAAAGCTAGCCAAAGCAGGAAGAAAAATATTCCAGAAATAACCCAAAGTTCAATCCATGGTGAAACCAGATAAGTCTTTTTCAAAAAATATAAAAAGTCTTGTACTTGCTGTTTAAAAGTTTTTGATGCTGGCGACGTCTCGGGCTCACTCAGATCCTCAGAAAACGTATCAAAGTTAATGAAATAGCCAGAAGCAGTTCTGTCAATTGTTGGAATTGCATCAGGATTTGTAGAAATCGCTGGAACCAGTTGATCACTTGTTACATTGGTGTAGACAGGTGTATTTGGACGAACTGTTACTTGTGTTTCAAGAGGGATGAGTTCCATTGCATTGTTGCTCAGTCCTTCATCTGTTACTGCTGAATTCTCGATGGTTATCAGTTTTTCAGTCTGAACCTCTTGGATAGTAGAGAGAGGAGTGTGTCTGCTACTAGGTCGGAGTCCACGAGGCCTACTATTTAGTATTGGCCACATACTGTGGTTTGATGAGGTCGATGGACACAAATCTTTTCTCCTTTCTTCCAGCAAGGGGCGGCAGAAGTACTGTTCTTGTTCCGTGTACGGCTAGGACAGATACTGGTTGTCTGTAAGAAGGTCCAAATTCCTTCTTGTCCGCAATTTTCTCTCTGACTAGATCCCCAACTTTTGGAATCCAGACAGGCCTTGCTGGGACCGCCGGTTTTTCCCCAGTGGTGGTTGGCTGCAGGAATACGTTGCTTTGTTTCGATCTTAGTTCATTTAGGTCGCTCCCCCGCCACACAGCTCCGCCTGTGGTGTCCTGCCCGCCGCTGCTGCTGGTAAGCTCGCCCTCTGCTTGTTGGCCTCGGTGCCCGCTTTTGTCTGTTTTTCCCTCACTGCCCCGATTCACTGTATCGTGTCCTTTTTCCTTCTGTACCCTCGCTGCCCCCATTGCTGTGTGCCCGTTTTTCCTCTGCTCCCCTCGCTGCCCCCACTGTACTGCGTCCATCTTTCCTTCTGTACCCTCGCTGCCCCCATTGCTGTGTGCACGTCTTTTTTCGCTGCTCCCCTCGCTGCCCCCACTGTACTGCGTCCATCTTTCCTTCTGTACCCTCGCTGCCCCCATTGCTGTGTGCCCGTTTTTTCCTCTGCTCCCCTCGCTGCCCCCACTGTACTGTGTCCATCTTTCCTTCTGTACCCTCGCTGCCCCCATTGCTGTGTGCCCGTCTTTTTCGCTGCTCCCCTCGCTGCCCCCACTGTACTGCGTCCATCTTTCCTTCTGTACCCTCGCTGCCCCCATTGCTGTGTGCCCGTCTTTTTCGCTGCTCCCCTCGCTGCCCCCACTGTACTGCGTCCATCTTTCCTTCTGTACCCTCGCTGCCCCCATTGCTGTGTGCCCGTCTTTTTCACTGCTCCCCTCGCTGCCCCCACTGTACTGCGTCCATCTTTCCTTCTGTACCCTCGCTGCCCCCATTGCTGTGTGCCCGTCTTTTTCGCTGCTCCCCTCGCTGCCCCCACTGTACTGCGTCCAGCTTTCCTTCTGTACCCTCGCTGCCCCCATTGCTGTGTGCCCGTCTTTTTCGCTGCTCCCTCGCTGCCCCCACTGTACTGCGTCCATCTTTTCCTTCTGTCTCCCTCGCTGCCCCCATTGCTGTGTGCCCGTCTTTTTCGCTGCTCCCTCGCTGCCCCCACCGTACTACATCCATCTTTCCTTCTGTACCCTCGCTGCCCCCATTGCTGTGTGCCCGTCTTTTCGCTGCTCCCCTCGCTGCCCCCACTGTACTGCGTCCATCTTTCCTTCTGTACCCTCGCTGCCCCCATTGCTGTGTGCCCGTCTTTTTCGCTGCTCCCTCGCTGCCCCCACTGTACTGCGTCCATCTTTTCCTTCTGTCTCCCTCGCTGCCTCTCTCCAATCCCGCCGCTGTGTCCCCTACGGCCCCGCCCCCCTGACTGCCCATTCGCTGACCCTGCCTCCCAGCTGCTCCTCCCTCCCACCTCCCCATATATGGCGGCCGCTGCGTGGTGAGGAGAGCGACCCTTGACCTTACCAGGTAGGTCGCTCCCCGCCACACAGCTCCGCCTGTGGTGTCCTGCCCGCCGCTGCTGCTGGTAAGCTCGCCCTCTGCTTGTTGGCCTCGGTGCCCGCTTTTGTCTGTTTTTCCCTCACTGCCCCGATTCACTGTATCGTGTCCTTTTTCCTTCTGTACCTCGCTGCCCCCATTGCTCTGTGCCCGTTTTTTCCTCTGCTCCCTCGCTGCCCCCACTGTACTGCGTCCATCTTTCCTTCTGTACCCTCGCTGCCCCCATTGCTGTGTGCCCGTCTTTTTCGCTGCTCCCCTCGCTGCCCCCACTGTACTGCGTCCATCTTTCCTTCTGTACCCTCGCTGCCCCCATTGTTGTGTCCCCGTTTTTTCCTCTGCTCCCCTCGCTGCCCCCATTGTACTGCGTCCATCTTTCCTTCTGTACCCTCGCTGCCCCCATTGCTGTGTGCCCGTCTTTTTTCGCTGCTCCCCTCGCTGCCCCCACTGTACTGCGTCCATCTTTCCTTCTGTACCCTCGCTGCCCCCATTGCTGTGTGCCCGTCTTTTTTCGCTGCTCTCCTTGCTGCCCCCACTGTACTGCGTCCATCTTTCCTTCTGTACCCTCGCTGCCCCCATTGCTGTGTGCCCGTCTTTTTTCGCTGCTCCCCTCGCTGCCCCCACTGTACTGCGTCCATCTTTCCTTCTGTACCCTCGCTGCCCCCATTGCTGTGTGCCCGTCTTTTTTCGCTGCTCCCCTCGCTGCCCCCACTGTACTGCGTCCATCTTTTCCTTCTGTCTCCCTCGCTGCCCCCATTGCTGTGTGCCCGTCTTTTTTCGCTGCTCCCCTCGCTGCCCCCACCGTACTGCGTCCATCTTTCCTTCTGTACCCTCGCTGCCCCCATTGCTGTGTGCCCGTCTTTTTCGCTGCTCCCCTCGCTGCCCCCACTGTACTGCGTCCATCTTTCCTTCTGTACCCTCGCTGCCCCCATTGCTGTGTGCCCGTCTTTTTCGCTGCTCCCCTCGCTGCCCCCACTGTACTGCGTCCATCTTTTCCTTCTGTCTCCCTCGCTGCCTCTCTCCAATCCCGCCGCTGTGTCCCCTACGGCCCCGCCCCCTGACTGCCCATTTGCTGACCCTGCCTCCCAGCTGCTCCTCCCTCCCACCTCCCCATATATGGCGGCCGCTGCGCGGTGAGGAGAGCGACCCTTGACCTTACCAGGTAGGTCGCTCCCCCGCCACACAGCTCCGCCTGTGGTGTCCTGCCCGCCGCTGCTGCTGGTAAGCTCGCCCTCTGCTTGTTGGCCTCGGTGCCCGCTTTTGTCTGTTTTTCCCTCACTGCCCCGATTCACTGTATCGTGTCCTTTTTCCTTCTGTACCCTCGCTGGCCCCATTGCTGTGTGCCCGTTTTTTCCTCTGCTCCCCTCGCTGCCCCCACTGTACTGCGTCCTTCTTTCCTTCTGTACCCTCGCTGCCCCCATTGCTGTGTGCCCGTCTTTTTCGCTGCTCCCCTCGCTGCCCCCACTGTACTGCGTCCATCTTTCCTTCTGTACCCTCGCTGCCCCCATTGCTGTGTGCCCGTTTTTTCCTCTGCTCCCTCGCTGCCCCCATTGTACTGCGTCCATCTTTCCTTCTGTACCCTCGCTGCCCCCATTGCTGTGTGCCCGTCTTTTTCACTGCTCCCCTCGCTGCCCCCACTGTACTGCGTCCATCTTTCCTTCTGTACCCTCGCTGCCCCCATTGCGGTGTGCCCGTCTTTTTCGCTGCTCCCCTCGCTGCCCCCACTGTACTGCGTCCATCTTTCCTTCTGTACCCTCGCTGCCCCCATTGCTGTGTGCCCGTCTTTTTTCGCTGCTCCCCTCGCTGCCCCCACTGTACTGCGTCCATCTTTCCTTCTGTACCCTCGCTGCCCCCATTGCTGTGTGCCCGTCTTTTTCGCTGCTCCCTCGCTGCCCCCACTGTACTGCGTCCATCTTTTCCTTCTGTCTCCTCGCTGCCCCCATTGCTGTGTGCCCGTCTTTTTCGCTGCTCCCCTCGCTGCCCCCACCGTACTGCGTCCATCTTTCCTTCTGTACCCTCGCTGCCCCCATTGCTGTGTGCCCGTCTTTTTCGCTGCTCCCTCGCTGCCCCCACTGTACTGCGTCCATCTTTCCTTCTGTACCCTCGCTGCCCCCATTGCTGTGTGCCCGTCTTTTTCGCTGCTCCCCTCGCTGCCCCCACTGTACTGCGTCCATCTTTTCCTTCTGTCTCCCTCGCTGCCTCTCTCCAATCCCGCCGCTGTGTCCCCTACGGCCCCGCCCCCCTGACTGCCCATTCGCTGACCATGCCTCCCAGCTGCTCCTCCCTCCCACCTCCCCATATATGGCGGCCGCTGTGCGGCCGCGCCTAAGGCAAGCCCGTCTGCGCCCGTCCGTGCCTGGAACGCGCCCAGCGCCAAACCCCCTGGCCCCCGCAGCAGCCAACCCACCCACCCACCGGACTTACGACACCGCCACCCTCAACGCACTCAACACCGGCCGTATCCCCGGCTGCCACCGTGCCACCCCAGGACGCACCCACGGACCCTTCGCCTGCCAATCCTGCAAGTTCTCCTGCCTCCGGACCTGCACCGCACCCGCCAAGCCGAGCACCAGCAGCAACCACCTGAAGTGCATCCTGCTCAACACCCGCTCCGTCCACAGACACGCCGTGGAACTTTGGAACCTGCTCGACTCCACATCACCAGACGTCGCATTCCTCACGGAAACATGGATGAACGCCTCCTCAGCGCCCGACATCGCCATCCCGGACGGATACAAGATCACCCGTAGGGACCGCGCCAACCAGACCGGAGGAGGCATCGCCATCGTCCACAAGAACACCATCCGCATCACGACCAACTCCGACGACACCTTCACAGCCGGCGAACACCTGCACTTCCAGATACACACCGACCCCAAGACCACCCTCAGAGGCACCCTCATCTACAGACCTCCAGGACCACGCACACAATTCAGCGAAGACATCGCCGACCTCATCAGCCCTCACGCCCTCCCCTCGGCTGACTACATCCTCCTTGGGGACCTCAACTTCCACCTAGAGAACAACAACGATCGCAACACCACCACCCTGCTGGACAACCTCGCCAACCTCGGACTCAAGCAACTGGTGACCACCCCCACACACCACGCCGGCCACACGCTTGACCCCGTCTTCTCTTCCAGCAAGGACATCTCCTTCAGCCACACCACCGGACTCCACTGGACAGACCACAGCTGCGTCCACTTCAGCTTCAGCAGGACCACCACGCACCACCACCCGCAACAGTTTCCGCGCAGAAGCTGGAACAAGATCACCACCGACCAACTCACCACATCCCTGAGCCAGAACCCTCCCGCCAGCTCAACGAACCCCAACCAAGCCGCCAGCAACCTCACAAGTTGGATCACCAACTGCGCAGACGACCTCGCCCCATTGAAGACCCCCCAGTCAGACCCGGCAACAAGAAAGCATCCTGGTTCACCGACGAACTCAAGAAATCCAAGAAGAACTGCCGGGCCCTCGAGAAAGCATGGCGCAGAGACCCGACTGCAGACAACATGACCACCCTCAAGCACGCCACCCGAAAACACCACCAGCTGATCCACACCACCAAGAAAACCGCATTCAAGGAACGACTGGACAACAACGCCCACAACAGCAAGGAAGTCTTCATCATCGTCAAAGAGCTCTCGAACCCCAGAGCCGGAAACAACGACATCACTCCCTCGCAAGACCTCTGCAACTCGCTCGCCTCGTTCTTCCACAGCAAGATCGCAGACATACACAACAGTTTCAGCACACAGCCGACGTACCCTACGACCGTTCCAACGTCCCCCACCTCCACCCTCTGAGCCTGGACCCCGATCAACACCGAAGACACTATCCGCACGATGAACTCCATCCACTCCGGATCACCAACCGACCCCTGCCCTCACCACGTCTTCAACAAGGCCGACGCCGTCATCGCACCCCACCTCCGGGACATCATCAACACCTCCTTCGACACCGCCACCTTCCCAGAGAGCTGGAAGCACGCCGAACTCAGCGCCCTACTGAAGAAACCGTCAGCGGACCCCACCGACCTCAAAAACTACCGCCCCATCTCGCTCCTTCCTTTTCCTGCCAAAGTCATCGAGAAGACCGTCAACAGACAACTGGCCGCCTTCCTCGAGACGAATGGATCCTCGACCACTCGCAGTCCGGCTTCCGGGCCAACCACAGCACCGAGACCGCCCTAATCGCAGCCACCGACGACATCTGAGCCCTGCTCGACAACGGGGAAACTGCGGCCCTCATCCTCCTGGACCTCTCCGCAGCGTTCGACACAGTCTGCCACCGCACCCTAGTGCAACGCCTGAACAACGTCGGAATCCAAGAGAAGGCACTGGAGTGGATCATCTCCTTCCTCACCGGAAGAACCCAGAGAGTCCGCCTCCCCCGTTCAGTTCCGAGGCCACCGAAGTCATCTGCGGCGTACCACAAGGATCATCACTCAGCCCCACCCTCTTCAACGTCTACATGAGCCCCCTCGCAGCCATCGCACGCCAACACAACCTCAACATCATCTCCTACGCCGACGACACCCAGCTGATCCTCTCCCTCACCAACGACCCCACAACCGCCAGAACCAACCTACATGAAGGGATGAAGGACGTAGCCGAATGGATGAGGAACAGCCGCCTGAAACTGAACTCAGATAAGACGGAAGTCCTCATCCTAGGATCATCACCCTCCGCCTGGGACGACTCCTGGTGGCCCCCTGCCCTGGGCAACGCACCCAAACCAACGGACCACGCACGCAACCTGGGCTTCATCCTGGACTCCTCCCTCTCAATGACCCGACAAGTCAACGCCGTCTCCTCGTCTTGCTTCAACATCCTACGCATGCTGCGCAAGATCTTCCGGTGGATCCCCACCGAAACCAGGAAGACGGTCACCCAGGCCCTCGTCACCAGCCGACTGGACTACGGCAACTCCCTCTACGCGGGAACCACAGCCAAACTTCAAAAAGACTCCAACGCATCCAGAACGCCTCAGCTCGACTCATCCTGGACATCCCCCGACACAGCCACATCGCCGGACACCTGAGAGACCTGCACTGGCTCCCCGTCAGCAAGAGAATCACTTTCCGACTCCTCACCCACGCACACAAAGCTCTCCACAACCAAGGCCCCAGATACCTCAACGACCGTCTGACCTTCTACACTCCCACCCGCCAGCTACGATCGACCAACCACGCCCTCGCCGCCGTCCCCGCATCTGAAGAGCAACAACGGGAGGAAGATCCTTCTCCTACCTGGCTGCCAAGACGTGGAACTCCCTACCCATCCACCTCCGCCTTACCCAGGACCACCTCTCCTTCAGGAAGCAACTCAAGACCTGGCTGTTCGAACAGTAGCGGACCCCCCTCCCCCAAGCGCCTTGAGACCCTCTGGGTGAGTAGCGCGCTATACAAATGACAAATGATTGATTGATTGATTGATCCTGTAAAACAGCCAAACGATCTTTGATATCAAAGTGTTTATTTTCCACCACTGTGCCACTACTTTCTAGATCTGGCACCCAGATCTGGCACCCACATTCTTGTCCCAAATAGGACCTCATAGGCTCTGCGCATTGGAATAATATAACCTATAGGTTTGACATAGGACTAATGTCGGTATGTCCCTATTGAGTATATTAAACTTAATTACTTGTGCCAGCTAGCTCAGAGGACACTAGAAACTCCTTAAGAACAAGAAGGGAGTAGTTTCTGGCAACCGAAAAACATGACAACTTTGTTTCCCTTTAGAAGCGGAACACGTCTCAGAATCGTGGAAACAATAGATAACAGTTTCACTCAGTCAATCGTGCATGCTTAGTTTCTACAGAGTTACACAGAAAGGAAAGACGGGCGTTTCAATAAAAAGGGTTTTATTGAACAGTCTTGTTTCTCGTGTAAGAGATATGTGCTGTTATGATCACAAGACAGTATGCAAGATAAATAATGTACAACGTAAGCAGTAGAAATAAATAATACTGTGCTAGCATTATCTTTTAGCATATATTCACGTGCATAAATAACATGAGCTAAGAATGCGAGCACTCATACGATGCGTCTCTAAGCTTGTTCTACCCCAATGTACCTAACCTAGTCTAGGTGTAGGGAAAGGTAGAAGTAAGTGGAGTATTCTCTAGTCTGGTATACTAAGAGTATGTCAAGTATAGTATGCCAAGAGTCCCTCTAGGATCTAGTCAGCTCCATACCTTGAGAATGAGAGAGGTGGGAATCTCCTGCTGGATCTGCAACTCTAACACCCCGCAAAGGGAGTCAGAACACTGGAAGCTGGATTCGTCTGTGTGCAGGAATGACATCGTCTTCTCAGTGCGTCAGGCCGGGATACGGGCTCCTCTGAAGTCGAGGTCTCCTCTAACTTGCTTGGGCAAGGGAAGGTATATTTATACCTGGTAGGTGTCTTGGATTGTTAGCATTGACGTGAAGTCGGACAGAGGAATGAACCCTTAAGGTATAACGGTTCATACATAATAGATGAGTTCTTGGAGAAATCAATAGTCCTGTGCTAGGGAAACTGCCGAAGCTTGAGGGTCTGGTTTCTAAGAACTCGTTGTGACGTTAGGGTGGACGGATGTCGGTGACCATGCCTGTATTTGGAGTGCACGGCTAATGCCTAAATAAGGACTGGGATTCTATGCCTATATAAGGGCAAGGCGAATTGTGCCTATATAAGGACATGATTCAGGAAAACCTATATACGGACCCCTAAAGCGGAATACAACAAGGGACTGGAAGTCACATGTGTAATGTGAATTCATAAGCAAAGTGAGGTTATGTTGCTGGACAGTCCTGCTAGGGTGTCTGGCTGCATATGCTTAATCCTGTGATTTTAACTGTGATGCCTTCTAGGGGCTTTAATTGCAATGCATTTGAACTGTTATCCACTATGACGAGTACGGTCATTCTAAGTGATGCCCAAACATGTATTCTTGCTACTGCGTTAGGTGAAGAACAACCCCGACTGTTAGCCACTAAGATGTAGAGGTGTATACTGTATGGTCAGTATGAGATGCTCAGTCAGGGTTATGTGTCACCATGGCAGGTTTGCCCATTTTAAATGCTTATTGAGATAATGGGGTGGGTCGCCACTGGGATGGTGCCAGTGGGCAAGGCCCTCGCTCCAGGTTATGTTCAACCCACTGCATGAGGGGGCAAGATGATGTGCATACATGGGAGTGGTGGTACTAGAACCCCCCCACCCCCTTCGGGAGGGGTGGGAATGTTATGCAATGTCACAAAGTAATTCCAACAGCTTATGTATATGTGTAAATTGGTGCATAGTATTGAGTAGTGTGTGTGTTAAATAAATGTACTCTTCCTTTTATAAAGCAAAGTACAGACTGGACAATAAATTATTGAGTGTTATTTCTGCGTACTGGTAAATGGCGATTACTAGCCCACACCACCTCCCTTGAGTAAGCCTTAGACTGCCCTGCAACGCTACCCTCTGAGAGTCAAGCACTACAATGGGGTGTTTGGTTCCCAGTGAAGGACAAATGTAGTCATGTTATTTGTGCAGGCCTCACAGATACTGCCTCGTTTTACAACACAAATGGTAATCCACCTAGAGATGGTTCTTTTGTGAACTTCTTTGCCTTTCTTCACACCCATAAAACCAACAAACAGTTGATCATCCATCTGGTAATCTTTGGTGCGATAAATTTAAAAAGGCAATTCTCTTTATGGGTCCAGATGGCGGAGTCTCTCCTCTTCCATGGTAGGATGGGAGGTGAAGAAAGTAGGCAGCTTGATAGTGCGCCCAACTTGAAAAGGTATCAGCACCTTTGGCAATAAGGACGCTCGGCTTCTAAGAACCAGCTTGTCCGGGAAGAAAGAAGCGTACAGGGGGTTAATGGAAAGAGCTTGCAATTTGCTAACCCTCCTGGCAGATGTGATTCACACAAGGAAGACAGTTTTGGTGGTCAGCAGTCTTAGAGGGCAGCTGTGCATCAGCACAAAATGAGAGCACACGAGGAAGGTGAGGACTAAATTCAGGTTCCATTGAGGCATAATGAAGGCCATAGGGGGAAACGTGTTGTAAACCTTCATGGAAAAGAGTCACAACAGGTGATTTGAACAGGGAAGGTTGGTGCAGCAACCGGAAGAAGGTGGAAATGGTGGCAAGGTACCCCTTAACCCTGCCCAAAGCAAAGCCTTGCGAGCTAGGGATAGAACAAACAGCAGAATATCAGACAAGGGTACAGACAAAGGATCAAAAGATTTGGATACACACCAAGCCACAAACTTGTCCCATAGGCAGTTGTAAATTGTTTTCGGGGAGGGACGCCTGGCTGTCAAGATGACATCACACACTTCAGGAGGGAGGCCAAACACTCTCAACTGTCGTCCCTCAATCTATACTCATGTAGGTGGAGAGTGGATAGGGTTGGGTGCAGAACCCTTACTTACTGCTGCAACAGGAGATCCTACCACAGGGGCAGCCTGATGGGAGGACAGATGCTCATGGTCAGGAGTTCGGGATACCAGACTCGCCTTGCCCAGTACAGAACCACCAAGTTGACCTGCGCCTTGTCGTTCTTGATCTTCTTGAGAACACTGGACAGGAGTGGCATCAGTGAGAAGGTGTCAGGAGTCCTGAGCTCCAATCGAGAAGAAATGAGATTGCGTCAAAGACCAGAGACCTCTAATCTCCATCTCTCCCAGATGGCTGCCCCAATTTTATGTTTCTGCTTCACGCGCTGCGAGAAAGCAGTGGGGCGACCCTCCTCCACCCTAATGGAGGAGCCGGCCCTGAGTGAACACCTGAGAGGCGCTGGTAAGGCCAAAGGGGAGCACAACGAACTGAAAATGCTCTTGACCTACCGTGAACTGCAAGTAACGCCTGTGGGCAGGCAGGCCGGGGATATGGAAGTAGGCGTCCTGAAAGTCCAATTGTACCATCCAGTCTCCATGGTCAAGGGCAGATAAAACCCGACCCAAGGTGAGCATCTTGAATTTTTCCTTCTGCAGAAAGACGTTGAGAGGGGATAGGTCTAATATAGGACGGAGGACGGAGGCCTCCGGCCTTCTTTGGCAACAGAAAGTAGAGGGAATAGCTACCATGACCTACTTCTGATGCCAGTACCCTCTCGACAGCTCCTTTGACCAGAACAGCCAATACTTCCTGTGGCAAGAGAGAGGTGGTCCTGAGTTAGTCAATTGGAGATTGATGGCAAAGGTGGCAATGGGAGGGCATAGCCCCCTGGAAAATTTGAAGCACCCACCAGTCTGAAGTTATTTCCCACCATTGGTGAAGGTGGTCCTGAATCCTGTCATTAACCGGGTGCTTGTGTTGGAACGAGGGTAAACTAAAGAAGCTTTTGAGTTGTGCTTACCCTGGGGGGGGGACAAATTGTGTCGACCTCCGGCTCTGGTTCCCACGAGGTCTGTGGGAGGCGTATCAGTGGCCACAAAGGGACTGTGATACCTGCTGCCTGTGGTGGCTAAGAGAAAATGGACACGGCTGATGGCCGCTACCGTAGTCACATGAGGGGCGGAAGGCAGAGTGCCGCTGTCATGGAGACATAGTGAGCCCCAATGACCTAGCGGTGGCCCTGCTCTCCTTAAAATCTTTCCAGAGCCAAATTGTCTTGTCAACGAAGAGGGCCGTCCTATCGAAAGGCATGTTCATCACCTGTAAAACCAGTATTTCCCAGCCAGGCATGACAGTGAAGTGCCACCATTGAAGAAATGGCTCTGCCCAGAGAGTCTGTCGTATCCAACCTGCATCTTATTGTGATATTCACCATATCTCATCCATAAGCAATAGCTTGGGAAAGTATGGCCCGGGCCTCTTCTGGGACATTAGGCAGTAATTGCGCAACCATATCCCACACTGTGTGAGAATAATGGCCCAATAGGAACGCAGTGTTCACGGACCGCAGTGCCAGGCTGGGAAAAGAGAAAATTCCCTTTCTAAAGACATTCAGCCTCTTAGAGTCCCTATACGGTGGCACTGTAGGGAATGCATCGGAATTTATCCAGAAGGTTGAGGCCTTGACCACCAGGCTCTCAGGGTGGGGTCTTGGGAGAGGAAGGCTGGGTCCACGGGAGTGAGGTGATGGCGGCAAGCAATGGTCCTGTGCACAGAGTGCCTGTGCAGGGCTTTGCCTAGACCCAAAGCAGGACATCTGTGAGGGCTTTGTTAAAGTGTAGTACAGGCTCTGAGGAGGATACCCTGGGCTGAAGACATTAGTCTTGACCTCAAGTCTGAACAGCATCAGCTCCAGGACCTCAGCCACCCTCTGGACCACCATTGCGAAAGAAGCCCTTTCCTTCATATCCACTGTGGGAGGAGAGAGGAGACCAGTGTCTGATGAGGTGTCCAGAATACTGGTGTCAGCCAAAATAAATCCTCGTACCAGGTGTCATTGGCCATGGACTCTGCTAGGGGGTCAGAGTAGCTATAAGGATCCTAAGATCCCCTCCATTTATGTACCCTATAGGGAAATAGAGGTTCCATCTCTGGTTGGAGCTGGAGCATACGTCGGTCCGGCTCCAAATCCGATGCGGGAATCACAATGGCGCCGCCAATCTGTGTTGGTGGTGCCAGCAATGAGCCCCTAAAACAGTCTCCAGAGGGAGTCGCAAAGCCTTGACCAGACCCGATCCGAATCCACCAACGGATCCTGAGGGGCTGACTGGTGCAGAGGGTGGGCCTGCCGGCTGAGCTGCAGTCCAAAACACCCCCGAACCCATGGCGCAATAGGTTTGTTTGGAGACATCTTCCGAGTAATAAAGACGGAAACAGGCACATTAGAGTTTAACAAAACATCGAAAAAATCCAGTCAAAAAATTGCTGAAGGTAGCTTGTCTGGATCCGCGTTGATGGCATGGAAAAGAAGCAACTGTCTCGGACCGGCAACATGGTTTTATAATAGGTAGAGATACCACCGCCCATGCTAATACAGCAATTTCTGCCTTTGAAGTTGCTAATAAGGCCACACTTAATATAGGGATGGTGTTACTAGATGCTGAGAAAGCACTTGACCATGTGATATGGGAAGGTTTATGGTCCCCACTAACGGTTAATGGGCTGGATGGCCGATATAGTAAATGGGTTCTTGCATTATACAGTAACCCACAAGCCAAATTAATAAACACCAACTTGCGTGCTGCACCTTTTCAGATACATCGCAGCACTCTGAAGGGTTGCCCACTTTCCCCATTGCTATTTGCACTCTATATCGAGCCGTTTATTAGATCACTTAATCTAAATACTCGCATTCCTCCATTTATTGTTGGGTCACGTGAATTAAAGGGTACCGCCTATGCTGACGACATCGCAGTTTTTTCTTCTGACCCGGCGATGGCACTTGTCTCAATTCAAGAGGAGGGAGGAAAATTTGGCCGTTTTTCAGGTTACAAACTTAATGTTCATAAAACCCAAGCTCTTCTTAATTTTTGCCCGGCTGCACCAATATCAGGGGGTCGCAAGACCGCAACTTATCTTGGGGTACGTATCTCCTCTCGGGTTGAACAAATATGGAGGCTTAATTATGAGCCACTGTTGCTATCTGTCATCCGAAGCTTAAAAAATTGGAATAAACTTCCAATTTCAATAATTGGCAGATGTAATATTATTAAAATGACTATCCTACCTAAGTTTGTACATTTATTTCGGGCTATCCCTTACGTGTTCCCAATTTCTATTTTAAGAAATTGGAAGGTGAGATTAACAGCTTTTTATGGGGATATAAGGAGGCACACCGTGCTATTCGATCACATAAGTTTCCCTATAAACAAGGAGGGCTTCAACTTCTGGACTTCAAAATATATTATTGGGCAGCATTCACTGGACGCCTCCAAAGCATTTTGTTTACTAAGAATCATTATTTTTGTTTTTATCTTGCACTTGGGTTGGATGCTAATATGTTTTTGTACAAAATTAATGACCCGAACTATTATAAAACAGTTCGATTGAAGACAGAGACGAAGTACGTATATGGCACGAAATTTTTAATTATTGCTCGCTGTACTCGAATGACTTATTGAGTGACTCTAATCTCCCTCTATGGGATAATCCTATCTTCCTGGAAGTATTTCATGATGCTGTTGGACGACATTGGGCAAGCTATGGGATTGTACGGCTTGGGCAACTATACAATCTTAACGGTTTTCGCACTTTTGCAGGTTTACAATCGGAGTGTAACCTCCCGCAACAATTTATTTTTTAAGTTCTTACAGTTAAGACACTATTAATTTAAGACGACAACTGATTCAGATACTGCATCATTCTGATTTAGTGGCATGCTTATTACATACTAATCGAAAATTAGTACAATGTATCTACAACTTTGCCAATATAGGAGGGATGATAGTCAGCAACTGGCCGCTAGGTGGAGTCAAACTTTAGGCATAGCCATTACTTCTGTAGAAATAACCTCTGCTTTAGATACTTTGAATAGAGCCATTCATTCTACCAGTTTAAAACTGCAGCAATTTCACACTATCAAGGGGAGACGGGGGAGATAGGTCTTTCTGCCCGAAATGCGGAATGGCTGCTGCAAATATTGTACATATGTTTTGCACCTGCCCTAAGCTTTATACTTTTTGGGGGGAAGTTACTCAAGCTATTGAGAGTCGACTGGGGTTGGATTTTTCTCCCACTACCAAAGAAATTATGCTAGGTCACAAAGAGGGGGCTAGGAGGGGATTGAGATCTCTCTTTTCCATTATTTTAGAGGCAGCCCGCCTCTGTATTGCAAGAGCATGGATCTCGCCAAATCCTCCTGTCGTATTAGAATGGAGGGCAACTATGAAGGATCTCTATGAGAGGGAGCATGCATTAGCTAAAACTACACACACTACACCTGCATGAGGAGGGTGTCTTCTCGAGAGATAGGGACAGCAACTGATACCTACATCACAGATGGGGGTGTGGGGGTGGATCGCACTTTGGGGGGACAGGAGAGGTAGGGGGGCCTGGGAGATTCCAGCGCTTTTTAAGGGCAGGGAGGGTTTCCACAGAAGGGGTCCCAGATATCTTTCCCCCGCTGAAAGTTTTCTTGCCATTGGCGCAGGCCAAAACCACTGGAAGGGTGGGGCAGGAGGTTTCTTAACCCCGGGTAGTAACATCCCAGGGGTTCCCATGGTGGGGGACCCAAAACTTTCCCCACGGAGGGAGGAGGGTGCGGTAGAGTTGTGTGTCCGGCAGGCCCCCCAGGTTAACTGGTGGGGAAGGTGAGCAAGCCAGGGGTGTCCCATGGTAGTGGGTGGCCCCAAAGGAGGGTAGTTCTCGAGCAGGATGTGTAGTGGTAGCCCCTAGGTACACTAGGTGGGCTAGGAACTGACCCAATGGAGATATGAGAGGGTGTGATGTGCTCCCTAGAGTCCAGGTGAAGGGTTAGTTGTGGACCCTGAGGTGTCAGGGTCGGGTAGGTGGTTACCCAAGGAAGCAACAGGATGTCATTCTGGAGCTGGTGTTGTGAACCTGAGGTGGTGGCTGGGGCGATGCCTAGCCGGTGACCAGTCAAGTAGGTCCTGTGGGGGTTGGACCCCAGGAGCATGGGGGTGTTCCCCTAGCTCGATGCATGAGGTGGACTTCTGCCTGGTAGTACCACCCTGAAGACAGGTGGGGCCCATCTTAAGTGAAGGGACCCTGTGCTTCAGAGGAGGGTGGTGCAGGCCTAGCCGGGATCTTGAGGGTCCCTGGCTGATGGAGGTAGTACCGCCCTGAAGACAGGTGGGGCCTATCTTAAGTGAAGGGACCCTGCGCTTCAGAAGGGGGTGGTGCAAGCCATCCAGGGATCATGAGGGTTCCAGGACGGTCTCCCAAGGCGCTGCAGGGAGACCAAGGAGGGCTCTGAGAGGTGGGCCTGGGTGTAGCTAACTCGGGGCCCACGGGCTCTCTAAGGGAACTCCGGGAGGAGAGCGTGCCTTTCGGAGGGAAGGGTGCATAGGCCCTGTTCTGGCAGCGGAGAACAAGTAAAGGGTCTAGGTTCCCAGGGTAGTTTCCGTGTGGAGCTACTGACGGGGGGGGAATGAGCTGTAGGATGTCTGACGAGGCACCCTCAGTGTTCCTCCCTGGCACTGCCAGTGTGGCAGTGAGGCCGGCCTGAGGTCCTATCAGGGAGCCAGACCAGTGGCCAAAGGTGCTTTTCTGTGTGGGAAAAGTACGAGTGGCTGTGCTTTCTTTAGGGAAGACAGTCATTCCGAAAGGGTGGTGGCAGCTGAATGACCCCAGTGGCAGGCTGAGGGTGAGGGTCCGGAGAGGTTGCATCTTTAGGGTGCAAGGACCAAAAGGAGAGAGGGTACTGGTTGGAACAATCTCCGGAAGGGAGACCAGCTAGTGACCCAGGGGATGGGATGTAGACCTATCCCAGAAGACCGCATCGGTGCTGAGGCACTGTACCCTTGTCCAGAGATGGGCAAAGGTAGGCCTAGTTAGGCTGAGTCCATGTAGACCGTGAGTGACCTAGAGGTATCTAACCTAGAGCCCGGAGGGTTCTTAGAGTAGTCTGGGATCCCTGTAATGGGGGGAGGTCTCATGGATGGGAGGAGTAGGTGGTCTGAGCGGATAACTGGTGAGTAAGGGGGGTCTGGTCAGAACCCCTTATAACTAGTTATCGCTGACTACGGGAAGAATACCCATGCATAGTGGCTATTTCTTCCCTGTAGGAATCAACTGGGCGCAGCGTGTGTTAGAAGGTGGTTCTGACCATCTGAGCCGCCCAGATTTTTCGCTTTTTGAACACCTATTTGTTCAGCTTTTACTGTGGGAGAGCCTCATAAGTTGGGACTCATCCACAGTAAACTCATTATGAAAGAGACTGCATGTGGATTTTATCGGTGTCCCCCTGGTGAGAGTAGGCCGCTGCGCTGCAGCCGGAGTAAGGGGCACCGGGCTGGTTACATGCAGACACATGGGTACATGCATGTGCACACGTGTAGGGGCTGCGCAGGGGAGATTCCTGGCGTGCGCAGCCTTGGAGCAGCTACAGATTGAATGGTGTGGCAGGAATTATGCAGAGCTGAGTGGTGACATGGAATAGGCTTTATACAATGGGAAGAAACATGTAAGGGAAAGTCAGTGTGCTTTACTGTTTTCACTGAAGGACCACTCCATTATTCTCCTATGAGGATGGGGATCACATGGGATAGTTTCACTTCCCTATTGCCTACAAATTCCAGACACGCACTAAAGTCCACTGTAACGTAGGTGAGAAGAAGTATTCTGCTGAGTCCAAAGCCATATCTGTACTGCTTGTGGGTCATCCAGAAATGTCATATTCCTCTGACTCAGCTCCTAACCAGAGCCTGGCTGGGTGTGACCCTGCCAGGCTGGATTAATGACCTTCCTTCCCAACCTGAAGCATACCAAGGGTGAAGGTCTCCTCTCCAAGAGGGAGAGAAGATGGGTGGAGTCTGCTGGTAATCCATCAGCAGCTGTCACCTGGTGTCAGGCACCAAGCTGATCTGGAGAGGAGGCAGAAAGGGGCGAAGGGGCTTTTCAGAGACCAAGTGGCATGAGACCCCTAGACGACGCCATTTTGAACTATCCCAGAGGCCTGGGCAGGAAGGAGGGAGCAGGGGCAGAGAGGTGATGTGTCGCTGCCTGATAGGGCAAGCAGAGCCTTCCTGCCAGCCCCCTCCAAATTCCTTTAAAAGGTCTTGCACAGGAAGAGGAGCTCTCCCTGGGGTGTGGTCGGCTGAGGAAGACTGGTGCTGGAGCCTGGCGCCATGGGCAGTTGGAAGGAAGAAACTCCAGACTGTCCCTGGACCCTGACTTGCGCCAAAAGGGGAGTCCAGGACCAGTGAGCGGACGCCTGGGCCTCTGCGCAAGGAGAAAAGAGGCCCAGGAGGAGAGCCAGGCTAAAGGCTGGTGCAGGGAGCCAGTGAAGACCGTTCCCTGATGAATTCACCCTCCCTGGGACCAGGAGGGCAAAAGAAAGTGCTCCCAGTGGCTGGGGAGCGCCACCAGGAGCAAGAAGAGGCCAAAATGGAGCAGATCGGCCACCTGGTGGCCGAGATACGCCCCCAAGAAGGTAGGCGACGTTTGACCTCAGGGAGGACCGACGACGAAGGGCATGGGGCTCCGCCGCCGGTCCAAGATGTGCCCCCGGGGAGGGTCAGGTCCCGGGGGCTGCCCCCAGAAGAAGTTAAGTCGGGGAGCGCCGTCGCGCTCCCCGTGAAACTGCCCCAATGGGGTGTCAGGAGCCCACCCTGGCCCCCGATGAGACCGGAGGGAGGGGAGCGCCGTCGCGCCCCCCTTGCGGGATAAAAGAAGCCAGGGAGCACCATCGCGCTCCCCGCGAAGAATTCCCAGGGGCCCGGGATCCCAACTCCGGGCCCCATCCCTCCGAAGACAAGTCGGGGAGTGCCATCGCGCTCCCCGTGAAGACTGCCCATGGGGCCCGCGATCCCAACTCCAGGCCCCGAAAACCGAAGCCGAAGAGCGCCGTCGCGCTCCCCGTGAAGACCTCCAAGGGGGAGGGGCCCGGGATCCCAACTCCGGGCCCTGGGGTGCCCCGCGCAGGTGGGGGAGTGCCACCGCACTCCCCCATGGCAGGAGGAAGGTGGGGGGAGTGCGGTCGCACTCCACCGAGGTCCGGCTGGACCGGCGGGAGTCTCCGTGTCTGCCCGGAGCGGGCAGACCAGAACAGAGATGGCGGCAGCACGCGAGAGTGCTGGCCAGACGGGGAGCCGGCGGGAGCCACCGGGGGTGGGCTCCCCGAGTGGCTCTCCAGCGAGAACTGTAGTGCAGGGTTACCGGGTGGGACCGGGACCCCGAAGAGCGAGGCAGCAGGAGCTGCAAGCACTCACCTGGCAGTAGGGGGTCCGGGTGGGACCGGGCCCCCCACGATGGGCCAATGGGGCGCAGGGCCACCATCACCGGCAGCGCGGCTCCCCCCGGCACAGTGGGAGAGCCGCTAATAAAAGATGCACGGGATGGGGAAGAGCGCCCCATAATGCTTTGCAGAGCCTAGACAGGCCTGCAGGAAAATGCCCGTTTTCTGCCTGTGGTGACCTCAGGAGGACGGGGTCACCGCCAAGGGAGTGAAAAGGTGCCAGGAGAGCTGCAGGAGCAATGCAGTCTCCCCCAGCATGAAGATGGAAAGTCCCCCCCTAAGTGTCTGGGGACTCAGTGGAGATAGCCCCTCAAGGGCTCAGCCAGCAGTCATCAGCATCCCGGGGCTGGAACTTTTGTTCTAAAGCTGCGGGTGAGTTAGGGACTGCCTCAAGGTATGGAGGGCTGTGCTGGGGATGTCTGGAGGAGTGCATCCCCTGGAGGTGAAGAGGTGCAATGGCACGAGAAGTGCATTTATCCATGTTATTTCTATTGAGGGACTGGAAGTCACATGTGTAATGTGAATTCATAAGCAAAGTGAGGTTATGTTGCTGGACAGTCCTGCTAGGGTTTTGGCTGTATATGCTTAATCCTGTGATTTTAACTGTGATGCCTTCTAGGGGCTTTAATTGCAATGCATTTTAACTGTTATCCACTATGATGAGTACTGTCATTCTAAGTGATACCCAAACATGTATTCTTGCTACTGCGTTAGGTGAAGAACAACCCAGACTGTTAGCCACTAAGATGTAGAGGTGTATACTGTGTGGTCAGTATGAGATGCTCAGTTAGGGTTATGTGTCACCATGGCAGGTTTGCCCATTTTAAATGCTTATTGAGATAATGGGGTGGGTCACCACTGGGATGGTGCCAGTGGGCAAGGCCCTCACTCCAGGTTATGTTCAACCCACTGCATGAGGGGGCAAGATGATGTGCATACATGGGAGTGGTGGGACTAGACCCCCCCCCCCTTCGGGAGGGGTGGGAATGTTATGCAATGTCACAAAGTAATTCCAACAGCTTATGTATATGTGTAAATTGGTGCATAGTATTGAGTAGTGTGTGTTAAATAAATGTACTCTTCCTTTTATAAAGCAAAGTACAGACTGGACAATCAATTATTGAGTGTTATTTCTGCGTACTGGTAAATGGCGATTACTAGCCCACACCACCTCCCTTGAGTAAGCCTTAGACTGCTCTGCAACGCTACCCTCTGAGAGTCAAGCGCTACAACGGGGTGTTTGGTTCCCAGTGAAGGACAAATGTAGTCATGTTATTTGTGCAGGCCTCACAGATACTGCCTCGTTTTCCAACACAAATGATAATCCACCTAGAGATGGTTCTTTTGTGAACTTCTTTGCCCTTCTTCACACCCATAAAACCAACAAACAGTTGATCATCCATCTGGTAATCTTTGGTGCGATAAATTTAAAAAGGCAATTCTCTTTATGGGTCCAGTTGGCGGAGTCTCTCCTCTTCCATGGTAGGATGGGAGGTGAAAAAAGTAGGCAGCTTGATAGTGCGCCCAACTTGAAAAGGTATCACCACCTTTGGCAATAAGGACGCTCGGTTTCTAAGAACCAGCTTGTCTGGGAAGAAAGAAGCGTACAGGGGGTTAATGGAAAGAGCTTGCAATTTGCTAACCCTCCTGGCAGATGTGATTCACACAAGGAAGACAGTTTTGGTGGTCAGCAGTCTTAGAGGGCAGCTGTGCATCGGCACAAAATGAGAGCACACGAGGAAGGTGAGGACTAAATTCAGGTTCCATTGAGGCATAATGAAGGCCATAGGGGAAACGTGTTGTAAACCTTCATGGAAAAGAGTCACAACAGGTGACTTGAACAGGGAATGTTGGTGCAGCAACCGGAAGAAGGTGGAAATGGTGGCAAGGTACCCTTAACCCTGCCCAAAGCAAAACCTTGCCAGCTAGGGATAGAACAAACAGCAGAATATCAGACAAGGGTACAGACAAAGGATCAAAAGATTTGGATACACACCAAGCCACAAACTTGTCCCATAGACAGTTGTAAATTGTTTTCGGGTAGGGACGCCTGGCTGTCAAGATGACATCACACACTTCAGGAGGGAGGCCAAACACTCTCAACTGTCGTCCCTCAATCTATACTCATGTAGGTGGAGAGTGGATAGGGTTGGGTGCAGAACCCTTACTTACTGCTGCAACAGGAGATCCTACCACAGGGGCAGCCTGATGGGAGGACGGATGCTCATGCTCAGGAGTTCGGGATACCAGACTCGCCTTGCCCAGTACAGAACCACCAAGTTGACCTGCTCCTTGTCGTTCTTGATCTTCTTGAGAACATTGGACAGGAGTGGCATCAGTGGGAAGGTGTCAGGAGTCCTGGGCTCCAATCGAGAAGAAATGCGTCTCCGAGCAAGAGCTACCTTGGAAACTCCAGCACGCAGAAGTGCTGACATTGCACGTTTTCCACTGTGGTAAACAGCAGAGGTGGGCGGAATTTGCGGAGTTGCGTTCCGCATAATTCAGCGAAATGGCAAGAAATCTCCGCGAGCACGCGGAATTTCGCGTGCTCGCGGAGATTTTGCTGCACCTGTGTTGTTCATTCTGGGACGATGCTCGTCTGCCCCTGAGAGTGACCCTGCATAGATTACAACTTGTAATCTATGCAGGGTCACTCTCAGGGGCAGACGAGCATCGTCCTAGAATGAATCCTGCCCTGCATATTTATCCACGAAGATGTTCGGGAAGACGTTGCATACCACTAGTGTATGCGGGGCAAAACGGACGGGGCTTCCATGCGAGTTCACATACAGCCGTTCCAGCTGTGATATTACAACAAGGGCTGTACGGCCTTGGAAAAAGCTGCCCAGCTGAGTTACAGAAATAAAACAATTACTAGTGCGTCACGATAATATGCCAACTTTAAAATGCTCTAATAATGGCAAGAGTGAAGGCAGAGATCACATGGTCGAGCTGCCAGCAGCAAAAAAGAAGGATATGGTGGGCTTTGGGGCTCTCCGTATGAGGACACGTGTGCAGTCTGCATTGGTATCCAACACCAAGGTTTGCTGGGGAGTGTAGTTCTCTTTTCTCTATTCGGTCATGTCATGTCTATATGACGTCTATCAAAAATAAACAGCAAGTAAGAAAGCTGATTGGGAGCCTCGGATCCTGTCAATCAATTACAAAACACCTGGCTATTCAGAGTACTTAGTGTAGAATAGTCATATGGCCGCTAGATGGCACTGAGCACCTATAAATGCAGGGAGGGTGTGCTGCAGCCATAGTGCGCATGCTGCTTCTGCCTTCATCCTCTAGCTGTACTCGCATCCTCCCCTCGCCCATCCCCCACGTTACTTCACCCACCCATGGCCCCTCTAGCCAGTGTGCTGGAATCCGTAAGCCGCGCGAGACGGTAGTGACAGAAAAACACAATAAATAAATCGAACCAAAAAATGTCTTTGCGCTCGGGCTTCTAAGATGGTCTAAACCTGAAGTCGGCTAGCGCAGCCTTCCAGCTCGGGGCTGGACTGGAGGGCGCTGAACTGGGCCATTTCCTCTTTACAACATGTTGTTCAGACAGGACTTCACTCATCTGACCATTTCGAAATAGCTAATGTTTGACGGTAGATATGGGCAGAAAGCACTCCTGCTTAGCCTCGACCTTGTTCACGAATTTTTTGTGCTGATTAATGCGTTACAGAATTTGAACTTCAACTCGGGCACCTGCTTTATTTATATCTGGAAGTGCTTCCAAGCCCCCGAATTCCGTTCCGCCGCGGATCGCGGAATTTTCGACATTTCCGCGTTCCGCGCGGAACGCGGAAATGCCGAAATTTCGCAAGTTCCGCGAGCGGAACGGAATTTGCCGCCCACCCTTAGTAAACAGATCTGACCAAGGTTCCTCTCCAATCTCTGAAAAGACCTTGAACCACATCAGGATGGAGACACCACTCATGACCTGTAAGGAATCAGCAGCTGAGTTCAACTGCTCTGGTGTTCAGAGAACCTGCCAGATGTTGAACAACCAGAAACATGGCCTGATGTTCCAGCCATGTCCAGAGCCACAGGGTTCACGACCCCACACAGCCCTCCTTGTTGCAATACTACATGGCAGTGGTGTTGTCTTTGAACACCTAAACTAGCCTTCCCTTGATGGAAGGAAGAAAGGCTTTCAATGCCATTTGGATCGCTCTCATTTCCAACAGGTTTATGTGGAGCTGAGATTGCGTCGAAGACCAGAGACCTCTAATCTCCATCTCTCCCAGATGGCCGCCCCAATGAAGAAGTGACACATCTTTTACCACTGTGAGCTCTGGGTGGGGAAGAGAGAGGGTCGGCCACTGACCCAATCGCGGTCCGTGAGCCACCACGGCAAATCTTTTGCAGTCTCCCTCGATATCTGGACCAGTGGGGCGACCATTCTCCACCCTAATGGAGGAGCCGCCCCTGAGTGAACACCTGAGAGGCGCTGGTAAGGCCAAAGGGGAGCACAACAAACTGAAAATGCTCTTGACCTACCGTGAACTGCAAGTAACGCCTGTGGGCAGGCAGGCCGGGGATATGGAAGTAGGCGTCCTGAAAGTCCAATTGTACCATCCAGTCTCCATGGTCAAGGGCAGATAAAACCTGACCCAAGGTGAGCATCTTGAATTTTTCCTTCTGCAGAAAGACTTTGAGAGGGGATAGGTCCAATATAGGACGGAGGACGGAGGCCTCCGGCCTTCTTTGGCAACAGAAAGTAGAGGGAATAGCTACCATGACCTACTTCTGATGCCAGTACCCTCTCGACGGCTCCTTTGACCAGAACAGCCAATACTTCCTGTGGCAAGAGAGAAAGGTGGTCCTGAGTCAGTCAATCGGAGATTGATGGCAAAGGTGGCAATGGGAGGGCATAGCCCCCTGGAAAATTTGAAGCACCCACCAGTCTGAAGTTATTTCCCGCCATTGGTGAAGGTGGTACTGAATCCTGTCATCAACCGGGTGCCTGTGTTGGAACGAGGGCAAACTAAAGAAGCTTTTGAGTTGTGCTTACCCTGGGGGGGGGACAGATTGTGTCGACCTCCGGCTCTGGTTCCCACGAGGTCTGTGGGAGAACGATCAGTGGCCACAAAGGGACTGTGATGCCTGCTGCCTGTGGTGGCTAAGAGAAAATGGACACGGCTGATGGCCGCTACCGTAGTCACATGAGGGGCGGAAGGCAGAGTGCTGCTGTCATGGAGCCATAGTGAGCCCCAATGACCTAGCGGTGGCCCTGCTCTCCTTAAAATCTTTCCAGAGCCAAATTGCCTTGTCAACGAAGAGGGCAGTCCTATCGAAAGGCATGTTCATCACCTGTAAAACCAGTATTTCCCAGCCAGGCATGACAGTGAAGTGCCACCATTGAAGAAATGGCTCTGCCCAGAGAGTCTGTCGTATCCAACCTGCATCTTATTGTGATATTCACCATATCTCATCCATAAGCAATAGCTTGGGAAAGTATGGCCCGGGCCTCTTCTGGGACATTAGGCAGTAATTGCGCAACCATAATCCACACTGTGTGAGAATAATGGCACAATAAGAACGCAGTGTTCACGGACCGCAGTGCCAGGCTGGGAGAAGAGAAAATTCCCTTTCTAAAGACATTCAACCTCTTAGAGTCCCTATACGGTGGCACTGTAGGGAATGCATCGGAATTTATCCAGAAGGTTGAGGCCTTGACCACCAGGCTCTCAGGGTGGGGTCTTGGGAGAGGAAGGCTGGGTCCACGGGAGTGAGGTGATGGCAGCAAGCAATGGTCCTGTGCACAGAGTGCCTGTGCAGGGCTTTGCCTAGACCCAAAGCAGGACATCTGTGAGGGCTTTGTTAAAGTGTAGTACAGGCTCTGAGGAGGATACCCTGGGCTGAAGACATTAGTCTTGACCTCAAGTCTGAACAGCATCAGCTCCAGGACCTCAGCCACCCTCTGGACCACCATTGCGAAAGAAGCCCTTTCCTTCATATCCACTGTGGGAGGAGAGAGGAGACCAGTGTCTGATGAGGTGTCCAGAATACTGGTGTCAGCCAAAATAAATCCTCGTACCAGGTGTCATTGGCCATGTACTCTGCTAGGGGGTCAGAGTAGCTATAAGGATCCTAAGATCCCCTCCATTTATGTACCCTATAGGGAAATAGAGGTTCCATCTCTGGTTGGAGCTGGAGCATACATCGGTCGGGCTCCAAATCCGATGCGGGAATCACAATGGCGCCGCCAATCTGTGTTGGTGGTGCCAGCAATGAGCCCCTAAAACAGTCTCCAGAGGGAGTCGCAAAGCCTTGACCAGACCCGATCCGAATCCACCAACGGATCCTGAGGGGCTGACTGGTGCAGAGGGTGGGCCTGCCGGCTGAGCTGCAGTCCAAAACACCCCCGAACCCATGGCGCAGTAGGTTTGTTTGGAGACATCTTCCGAGTAATAAAGACGGAAACAGGCACACTAGAGTTCAACAAAACATCGAAAAAAATCCAGTCAAAAAATTGCTGAAGGTAGCTTGTCTGGATCCGCGTTGATGGCATGGAAAAGAAGCAACTGTCTCGGACCAGCAACATGGTTTTATAATAGGTAGAGATACCACCGCCCATGCTAATACAGCAATTACTGCCTTTGAAGTTGCTAATTAAGGCCACACTTAATATAGGGGTGGTGTTACTAGATGCTGAGAAAGCACTTGACCATGTGATATGGGAAGGTTTATGGTCCCCACTAACGGTTCATGGGCTGGATGTCCGATATAGTAAATGGGTTCGTGCATTATACAGTAACCCACAAGCCAAATTAATAAACACCAACTTGCGTGCTGCACCTTTTCAGATACATCGCAGCACTCTGAAGGGTTGCCCACTTTCCCCATTGCTATTTGCACTCTATATCGAGCCGTTTATTAGATCACTTAATCTAAATACTTGCATTCCTCCATTTATTGTTGGGTCACGTGAATTAAAGGGTACCGCCTATGCTGACGACATCGCAGTTTTTTCTTCTGACCCGGCGATGGCACTTGTCTCAATTCAAGAGGAGGTAGGAAAATGTGGCCGTTTTTCAGGTTACAAACTTAATGTTCATAAAACCCAAGCTCTTCTTAATTTTTGCCCGGCTGCACCAATATCAGGGGGTCGCAAGACCGCAACTTATCTTGGGGTACGTATCTCCTCTCGGGTTGAACAAATATGGAGGCTTAATTATGAGCCACTGTTGCTATCTGTCATCCGAAGCTTAAAAAATTGGAATAAACTTCCAATTTCAATAATTGGCAGATGTAATATTATTAAAATGACTATCCTACCTAAGTTTGTACATTTATTTCGGGCTATCCCCTTACGTGTTCCCAATTTCTATTTTAAGAAATTGGAAGGTGAGATTAACAGCTTTTTATGGGGATATAAGGAGGCACACCGTGCTATTCGATCACATAAGTTTCCCTATAAACAAGGAGGGCTTCAACTTCCGGACTTCAAAATATATTATTGGGCGGCATTCACTGGACGCCTCCAAAGTATTTTGTTTACTAAGAATCATTATTTTTGTTTTAGCTTGCACTTGGGTTGGATGCTAATATGTTTTTGTACAAAATTAATGACCCGAACTATTATAAAACAGTTCGATTTAAGACAGAGACGAAGTACGTATATGGCACGAAATTTTAAATTATTGCTCGCTGTCCTCGAATGACTTATTGAGTGACTCTAATCTCCCTCTATGGGATAATCCTATCTTCCTGGAAGTATTTCATGATGCTGTTGGACGACATTGGGCAAGCTATGGGATTGTACGGCTTGGGCAACTATACAATCTTAACGGTTTTCGCACTTTTGCAGGTTTACAATCGGAGTGTAACCTCCCGCAACAATTTATATTTTAAGTTCTTACAGTTAAGATACTATTAATTTAAGACGACAACTGATTCAGATACTGCATCATTCTGATTTAGTGGCATGCTTATTACATACTAATCGAAAATCACAAATTAGTACAATGTATCTACAACTTTGCCAATATAGGAGGGATGATAGTCAGCAACTGGCCGCTAGGTGGAATCAAACTTTAGGCATAGCCATTACTTCTGTAGAAATAACCTCTGCTTTAGATACTTTGAATAGAGCCATTCATTCTACCAGTTAAAACTGCAGCAATTTCACACTATCAAGGGGAGAAGGGGGAGATAGGTCTTTCTGCCCGAAATGCGGAATGGCTGCTGCAAATATTGTACATATGTTTTGCACCTGCCCTAAGCTTTATACTTTTTGGGGGGAAGTTACTCAAGCTATTGAGAGTCGACTGGGGTTGGATTTTTCTCCCACTACCAAAGAAATTATGCTAGGTCACAAAGAGGGGGCTAGGAGGGGATTGAGATCTCTCTTTCCCATTATTTTAGAGGCAGCCCGCCTCTGTATTGCAAGAGCATGGATCTCGCCAAATCCTCCTGTCGTATTAGAATGGAGGGCAACTATGAAGGATCTCTATGAGAGGGAGCATGCATTAGCTAAAACTACACACACTACACCTGCATGAGGAGGGTGACTTCTCGAGAGATAGGGACAGCAACTGATACCTACATCACAGATAGGGGTGTGGGGGTGGATCGCACTTTGGGGGGACAGGAGAGGTAGGGGGGCCTGGGAGATTCCAGTGCTTTTTAAGGGCAGGGAGGGTTTCCACAGAAGGGGTCCCAGATATCTTTCCCCCGCTGAAAGTTTTCTTGCCATTGGCGCAGGCCAAAACCACTGGAAGGGTGGGGCAGGAGGTTTCTTAACCCCGGGTAGTAACATCCCAGGGGTTCCCATGGTGGGGGACCCCAAAACTTTCCCCACGGAGGGAGGAGGGTGCGGTAGAGTTGTGTGTCCGGCAGGCCCCCCAGGTTAACTGGTGGGGAAGGTGAGCAACCCAGGGGTGGCCCATGGTAGTGGGTGGCCCCAAAGGAGGGTAGTTCTCGAGCAGGATGTGTAGTGGTAGCCCCTAGGTACACTAGGTGGGCTAGGAACTGACCCAATGGAGATCTGAGAGGGTGTGATGTGCTCCCTAGAGTCCAGGTGAAGGGTTAGTTGTGGACCCTGAGGTGTCAGGGTCGGGTAGGTGGTTACCCAAGGAAGCAACAGGATGTCATTCTGGAGCTGGTGTTGTGAACCTGAGGTGGTGGCTGGGGCGATGCCTAGCCGGTGAGCAGTCAAGTAGTTCCTGTGGGGCTTGGACCCCAGGACCAGGAGCATGGGGGTGTTCCCCTAGCTCGATGCATGAGGTGGACTTCTGCCTGGTAGTACCACCCTGAAGACAGGTGGGGCCCATCTTAAGTGAAGGGACCCTGTGCTTCAGAGGAGGGTGGTAAAGGCCTAGCCGGGATCTTGAGGGTCCCTGGCTGATGGAGGTAGTACCGCCCTGAAGACAGGTGGGGCCTATCTTAAGTGAAGGGACCCTGCGCTTCAGAAGGTGGTGGTGCAAGCCATCCAGGGATCATGAGGGTTCCAGGACGGTCTCCCAAGGCGCTGCAGGGAGACCAAGGAGGGCTCTGAGAGGTGGGCCTGGGTGTAGCTAACTCGGGGCCCACGGGCTCTCTAAGGGAACTCCGGGAGGAGAGCGTGCCTTTCGGAGGGAAGGGTGCATAGGCCCTGTTCTGGCAGCGGAGAACAAGTAAAGGGTCTAGGTTCCCAGGGTAGTTTCCGTGTGGAGCTACTGACGGGGGGGAATGAGCTGTAGGATGTCTGACGTGGCACCCTCAGTGTTCCTCCCTGGCACTGCCAGTGTGGTAGTGAGGCCGGCCTGAGGTCCTATCAGGGAGCCAGGCCAGTGGCCAAAGGTGCTTTTCTGTGTGGGAAAAGTACGAGTGGCTGTGCTTTCTTTAGGGAAGACAGTCATTCCGAAAGGGTGGTGGCAGCTGAATGACCCCAGTGGCAGGCTGAGGGTGAGGGTCCGGAGAGGTTGCATCTTTAGGGTGCAAGGACCAAAAGGAGAGAGGGTACTAGTTGGAACAATCTCCGGAAGGGAGACCAGCTAGTGACCCAGGGGATGGGATGTAGACCTATCCCAGAAGACCGCATCGGTGCTGAGGCACTGTACCCTTGTCCAGAGATGGGCAAAGGTAGGCCTAGTTAGGCTGAGTCCATGTAGACCGTGAGTGACCTAGAGGTATCTAACCTAGAGCCTGGAGGGTTCTTAGAGTAGTCTGGGATCCCTGTAATGAGGGGAGGTCTCATGGATGGGAGGAGTAGGTGGTCTGAGCGGATAACTGGTGAGTAAGGGGGGTCTGGTCAGAACCCCTCATAACTAGTTATCGCTGACTACGGGAAGAATACCCATGCATAGTGGCTATTTCTTCCCTGTAGGAATCAGCTGGGTGCAGCGTGTGTTAGAAGGTGGTTCTGACCATCTGAGCCGCCCAGATTTTTTGCTTTTTGAACACCTATTTGTTCAGTTTTTACTGTGGGAGAGCCTCATAAATTGGGACTCATCCACAGTAAACTCATTATGAAAGAGACAGCATGTGGATTTTACCGGTGTCCCCCTGGTGAGAGTAGGCCGCTGCGCTGCAGCCGGAGTAAGGGGCACCGGGCTGGTTACATGCAGACACGTGTGTACATGCATGTGCACACGTGTAGGGGCTGCGCAGGGGAGATTCCTGGCGTCCGCAGCCTTGGAGCAGCTACAGATTGAATGGTGTGGCAGGAATTATGCAGAGCTGAGTGGTGACATGGAATAGGCTTTATACAATGGGAAGAAACATGTAAGGGAAAGTCAGTGTGCTTTACTGTTTTCACTGAAGGACCACTCCATTATTCTCCTATGAGGATGGGGATCACATGGGATAGTTTCACTTCCCTAGGGCCTACAAATTCCAGACACGCACTAAAGTCCACTGTAACGTAGGTGAGAAGAAGTATTCTGCTGAGTCCAAAGCCATATCTGTACTGCTTGTGGGTCATCCAGAAATGACATATTCCTCTGACTCAGCTCATAACCAAAGCCTGGCTGGGTGTGACCCTGCCAGGCTCGATTAATGACCTTCCTTCCCAACCTGAAGCATACCAAGGGCGAAGGTCTCCTCTCCAAGAGGGAGAGAAGATGGGTGGAGTCTGCTGGTAATCCATCAGCAGCTGTCATCTGGTGTCAGGCACCAAGCTGATCTGGAGAGGAGGCAGAAAGGGGCGAAGGGGCTTTTCAGAGACCAAGTGGCATGAGACCCCTAGACGATGCCATTTTGAACTATCCCAGAGGCCTGGGCAGGAAGGAGGGAGCAGGGGCAGAGAGGTGATGTGTCGCTGCCTGATAGGGCAAGCAGAGCCTTCCTGCCAGCCCCCTCCAAATTCCTTTAAAAGGTCTTGCACAGGAAGAGGAGCTCTCCCTGGGGTGTGGTCGGCTGAGGAAGACTGGTGCTGGAGCCTGGCGCCATGGGCAGTTGGAAGGAAGAAACTCCAGACTGTCCCTGGACCCTGACTTGCGCCAAAAGGGGAGTCCAGGACCAGTGAGCGGATGCCTGGGTTTCTGCGCAAGGAGAAAAGAGGCCCAGGAGGAGAGCCAGGCAAAAGGCTGGCGCAGGGAACCAGTGAAGACCGTGCCCTGATGAATTCACCCTCCCTGGGACCAGGAGGGCAAAAGAAAGTGCTCCCAGTGGCTGGGGAGTGCCACCAGGTGCAAGAAGAGGCCAAAATGGAGCAGATCGGCCACCTGGTGGCCGAGATACGCCCCCGAGAAGGTAGGCGACCTTTGACCTCAGGGAGGACCGACGACGAAGCGCGTGGGGCTCCGCCGCCGGTCCAAGATGTGCCCCCGGGGTGCGTCAGGTCCCGGGGGCTGCCCCCAGAAGAAGTTAAGTCGGGGAGCGCCGTCGCGCTCCCCGTGAAACTGCCCCAATGGGGTGTCAGGAGCCCACCCTGGCCCCCGATGAGACCGGAGGGAGGGGAGCGCCGTCGCGCCCCCCTTGCGGGATAAAAGAAGCCGGGGAGCACCATCGCGCTCCCCGCGAAGATTTCCCAGGGGCCCGGGATCCCAACTCCGGGCCCCGTCGCTCCGAAGACAAGTCGGGGAGTGCCATCGCGCTCCTCGTGAAGACTGCCCATGGGGCCCGTGATCCCAACTCCAGGCCCCAAAAACCGAAGCCGAAGAGCGCCGTCGCGCTCCCCGTGAAGACCTCCAAGGGGGAGGGGCCCGGGATCCCAACTCCGGGCCCCGGGGTGCCCCGCGCAGGTGGGGGAGTGCCACCGCACTCCCCCGTGGCAGGAGGAAGGTGGGGGGAGTGCGGTCGCACTTCCCCGAGGTCCGGCTGGACCGGCAGGAGTCTCCGTGTCTGCCCGCAGGAGCGGGCAGACCAGAACAGAGATGGCGGCAGCACGCGAGGGTGCTGGCCAGACGGGGAGCCGGCGGGAGCCACCGGGGGTGGGCTCCCCGAGTGGCTCTCCAGCGAGAACTGTAGTGCAGGGTTACCGGGTGGGACCGGGACCCCGAAGAGCAAGGCAGCAGGAGCTGCAAGCACTCACCTAGCAGTACGGGGTCCGGGTGGGACCGGGCCCCCCACGATGGGCCAATGGGGCGCAGGGCCGCCATCACCGGCAGCGCGGCTCCCCCGGCACAGTGGGAGAGCCGCTAATAAAAGATGCACGGGATGGGGAAGAGCGCCCCATAATGATTTGCAGAGCCTAGACAGGCCTGCAGGAAAATGCCCGTTTTCTGCCTGTGGTGCCCTCAGGAGGACGGGGTCACCGCCAAGGGAGTGAAAAGGTGCCAGGAGAGCTGCAGGAGCAACGCAGTCTCCCCCAGCATGAAGATGGAAAGTCCCCCCCCTAAGTGTCTGGGGACTCAGTGGAGATAGCCCCTCAAGGGCTCAGCCAGCAGTCATCAGTATCCCGGGGCTGGAACTTTTGTACTAAAGCTGGGGGTGCGTTAGGGACTGCCTCAAGGTATGGAGGGCTGTGCTGGGGATGTCTGGAGGAGTGCATCCCCTGGAGGTGAAGAGGTGCAATGGCACGAGAAGTGCATTTATCCATGTTATTTCTATTGAGGGACTGGAAGTCACATGTGTAATGTGAATTCATAAGCAAAGTGAGGTTATGTTGCTGGACAGTCCTGCTAGGGTTTTGGCTGTATATGCTTAATCCTGTGATTTTAACTGTGATGCCTTCTAGGGGCTTTAATTGCAATGCATTTTAACTGTTATCCACTATGACGAGTACTGTCATTCTAAGTGATACCCAAACATGTATTCTTGCTACTGCGTTAGGTGAAGAACAACCCAGACTGTTAGCCACTAAGATGTAGAGGTGTATACTGTATGGTCAGTATGAGATGCTCAGTCACGGTTATGTGTCACCATGGCAGGTTTGCCCATTTTAAATGCTTATTGAGATAATGGGGTGGGTCACCACTGGGATGGTGCCAGTGGGCAAGGCCCTCGCTCCAGGTTATGTTCAACCCACTGCATGAGGGGGCAAGATGATGTGCATATATGGGAGTGGTGGGACTAGACCCCCCCCCTTCGGGAGGGGTGGGAATGTTATGCAATGTCACAAAGTAATTCCAACAGCTTATGTATATGTGTAAATTGGTGCATAGTATTGAGTAGTGTGTGTGTTAAATAAATGTACTCTTCCTTTTATAAAGCTAAAGTACAGACTGGACAATCAATTATTGAGTGTTATTTCTGCGTACTGGTAAATGGCGATTACTAGCCCACACCACCTCCCTTGAGTAAGCCTTAGACTGCTCTGCAACGCTACCCTCTGAGAGTCAAGCGCTACAACGGGGTGTTTGGTTCCCAGTGAAGGACAAATGTAGTCATGTTATTTGTGCAGGCCTCACAGATACTGCCTCGTTTTCCAACACAAATGATAATCCACCTAGAGATGGTTCTTTTGTGAACTTCTTTGCCCTTCTTCACACCCATAAAACCAACAAACAGTTGATCATCCATCTGGTAATCTTTGGTGCGATAAATTAAAAAAGGCAATTCTCTTTATGGGTCCAGATGGCGGAGTCTCTCCTCTTCCATGGTAGGATGGGAGGTGAAGAAAGTAGGCAGCTTGATAGTGCGCCCAACTTGAAAAGGTATCACCACCTTTGGCAATAAGGACGCTCGGTTTCTAAGAACCAGCTTGTCTGGGAAGAAAGAAGCGTACAGGGGGTTAATGGAAAGAGCTTGCAATTTGCTAACCCTCCTGGCAGATGTGATTCACACAAGGAAGACAGTTTTGGTGGTCAGCAGTCTTAGAGGGCAGCTGTGCATCGGCACAAAATGAGAGCACACGAGGAAGGTGAGGACTAAATTCAGGTTCCATTGAGGCATAATGAAGGCCATAGGGGGAAACGTGTTGTAAACCTTCATGGAAAAGAGTCACAACAGGTGACTTGAACAGGGAATGTTGGTGCAGCAACCGGAAGAAGGTGGAAATGGTGGCAAGGTACCCCTTAACCCTGCCCAAAGCAAAACCTTGCCAGCTAGGGATAGAACAAACAGCAGAATATCAGACAAGGGTACAGACAAAGGATCAAAAGATTTGGATACACACCAAGCCACAAACTTGTCCCATAGACAGTTGTAAATTGTTTTCGGGTAGGGACGCCTGGCTGTCAAGATGACATCACACACTTCAGGAGGGAGGCCAAACACTCTCAACTGTCGTCCCTCAATCTATACTCATGTAGGTGGAGAGTGGATAGGGTTGGGTGCAGAACCCTTACTTACTGCTGCAACAGGAGATCCTACCACAGGGGCAGCCTGATGGGAGGACAGATGCTCATGCTCAGGAGTTCGGGATACCAGACTCGCCTTGCCCAGTACAGAACCACCAAGTTGACCTGCTCCTTGTCGTTCTTGATCTTCTTGAGAACATTGGACAGGAGTGGCATCAGTGGGAAGGAGTCCTGAGCTCCAATCGAGAAGAAATGCATCTCCGAGCAAGAGCTACCTTGGAAACTCCAGCACGCAGAAGTGCTGACATTGCACTTTTTCCACTGTGGTAAACAGATCTGACCAAGGTTCTTCTCCAATCTCTGAAAAGACCTTGAACTACATCAGGATGGAGACACCACTCATGACCTGTAAGGAATCAGCAGCTGAGTTCAACTGCTTTGGTGTTCAGAGAACCTGCCAGATGTTGAACTACCAGAAACATGGCCTGATGTTCCAGCCATGTCCAGAGCCACAGGGTTCACGACCCCACACAGCCCTCCTTGTTGCAATACTACATGGCAGTGGTGTTGTCTTTGAACACCTAAACTAGCCTTCCCTTGATGGAAGGAAGAAAGGCTTTCAATGCCATTTGGATCGCTCTCATTTCCAACAGGTTTATGTGGAGCTGAGATTGCGTCGAAGACCAGAGACCTCTAATCTCCATCTCTCCCAGATGGCCGCCCCAATGAAGAAGTGACACATCTTTTACCACTGTGAGCTCTGGGTGGGGAAGAGAGAGGGGTCGGCCACTGACCCAATCGCGGTCCGTGAGCCACCACGGCAAATCTTTTGCAGTCTCCCTCGATATCTGGACCAGTGGGGCGACCATTCTCCACCCTAATGGAGGAGCCGCCCCTGAGTGAACACCTGAGAGGCGCTGGTAAGGCCAAAGGGGAGCACAACGAACTGAAAATGCTCTTGACCTACCGTGAACTGCAAGTAACGCCTGTGGGCAGGCAGGCCGGGGATATGGAAGTAGGCGTCCTGAAAGTCCAATTGTACCATCCAGTCTCCATGGTCAAGGGCAGATAAAACCTGACCCAAGGTGAGCATCTTGAATTTTTCCTTCTGCAGAAAAACTTTGAGAGGGGATAGGTCCAATGTAGGACGGAGGACGGAGGCCTCCGGCCTTCTTTGGCAACAGAAAGTAGAGAGAATAGCTACCATGACCTACTTCTGATGCCAGTACCCTCTCGAAGGCTCCTTTGACCAGAACAGCAAATACTTCCTGTGGCAAGAGAGAAAGGTGGTCCTGAGTCAGTCAATCGGAGATTGATGGCAAAGGTGGCAATGGGAGGGCATAGCCCCCTGGAAAATTTGAAGCACCCACCAGTCTGAAGTTATTTCCCGCCATTGGTGAAGGTGGTACTGAATCCTGTCATCAACCGGGTGCCTGTGTTGGAACGAGGGCAAACTAAAGAAGCTTTTGAGTTGTGCTTACCCTGGGGGGGGACAGATTGTGTCGACCTCCGGCTCTGGTTCCCACGAGGTCTGCGGGAGGCGGATCAGTGGCCACAAAGGGACTGTGATGCCTGCTGCCTGTGGTGGCTAAGAGAAAATGGACACGGCTGATGGCCGCTACTGTAGTCACATGAGGGGCGGAAGGCAGAGTGCTGCTGTCATGGAGCCATAGTGAGCCCCAATGACCTAGCGGTGGCCCTGCTCTCCTTAAAATCTTTCCAGAGCCAAATTGCCTTGTCAACGAAGAGGGCAGTCCTATCGAAAGGCATGTTCATCACCTGTAAAACCAGTATTTCCCAGCCAGGCATGACAGTGAAGTGCCACCATTGAAGAAATGGCTCTGCCCAGGGAGTCTGTCGTATCCAACCTGCATCTTATTGTGATATTCACCATATCTCATCCATAAGCAATAGCTTGGGAAAGTATGGCCTGGGCCTCTTCTGGGACATTAGGCAGTAATTGCGCAACCATAATCCACACTGTGTGAGAATAATGGCCCAATAGGAACGCAGTGTTCACGGACCGCAGTGCCAGGCTGGGAGAAGAGAAAATTCCCTTTCTAAAGACATTCAACCTCTTAGAGTCCCTATACGGTGGCACTGTAGGGAATGCATCGGAATTTATCCAGGAGGCTGAGGCCTTGACCATCAGGCTCTCAGGGTGGGGTCTTGGGAGAGGAAGGCTGGGTACACGGGAGTGAGGTGATGGCGGCAAGCAATGGTCCTGTGCACAGAGTGCCTGTGCAGGGCTTTGCTTAGACCCAAAGCAGGACATCTGTGAGGGCTTTGTTAAAGTGAGGTACAGGCTCTGAGGAGGATACCCTGGGCTGAAGACATTAGTCTTTACCTCAAGTCTGAACATCAGCTCCAGGACCTCAGCCACCCTCTAGACCACCATTGCGAAAGAAGCCCTATCCTTCATTTCCACTGTGGGAGGAGAGAGGAGACCAGTGTCTGATGAGGTGTCCAGAATACTGGTGTCAGCCAAAATAAATCCTTGTACCAGGTGTCAATGGACATGGACTCTGCTAGGGGGTCAGAGTAGCTATAAGGATCCTAAGATCCCCTCCATTTATGTTCCCTATAGGGAAATAGCGGTTCCATCTCTGGTTGGAGCTGGAGCATACGTCGGTCCGGCTCCAAATCCGATGCGGGAATCACAATGGCGCCGCCAATCTGTGTTGGTGGTGCCAGCAATGAGCCCCTAAAACAGTCTCCAAAGGGAGTCGCAAAGCCTTGACCAGACCCAATCCGAATCCACCAACGGATCCTGAGGGGCTGACTGGTGCAGAGGGTGTGCCTGCCGGCTGAGCTGCAGTCCAAAACACACCCGAACCCATGGCGCAATAGGTTTGTTTGGAGACATCTTCCGAGTAATAAAGACGGAAACAGGCACACTAGAGTTCAACAAAACATCGAAAAAATCCAGTCAAAAAATTGCTGAAGGTAGCTTGTCTGGATCCGCGTTGATGGCATGGAAAAGAAGCAACTGTCTCCGACCAGCAACATGGTTTTATAATAGGTAGAGATACCACCGCCCATGCTAATACAGCTATTACTGCCTTCGAAGTTGCTAATAAGGCCACACTTAATATAGGGATGGTGTTACTAGATGCTGAGAAAGCACTTGACCATGTGATATGGGAAGGTTTATGGTCCCCACTAACGGTTAATGGGCTGGATGGCCGATATAGTAAATGGGTTCGTGAATTATACAGTAACCCACAAGCCAAATTAATAAACACCAACCTTGCGTGCTGCACCTTTTCAGATACATCGCAGCACTCTGAAGGGTTGCCCACTTTCCCCATTGCTATTTGCACTCTATATCGAGCCGTTTATTAGATCACTTAATCTAAATACTCGCATTCCTCCATTTATTGTTGGGTCACGTGAATTAAAGGGTACCGCCTATGCTGACGACATCGCAGTTTTTTCTTCTGACCCGGCGATGGCACTTGTCTCAATTCAAGAGGAGGTAGGAAAATGTGGCCGTTTTTCAGGTTACAAACTTAATGTTCATAAAACCAAGCTCTTCTTCATTTTTGCCCGGCTTCACCAATATCAGGGGGTCGCAAGACCGCAACTTATCTTGGGGTACGTATCTCCTCTCGGGTTGAACAAATATGGAGGCTTAATTATGAGCCACTGTTGCTATCTGTCATCCGAAGCTTAACAAATTGGAATAAACTTCCAATTTCAATAATTGGCAGATGTAATATTATTAAAATGACTATCCTACCTAAGTTTGTATATTTATTTCGGGCTATCCCCTTACGTGTTCCCAATTTCTATTTTAAGAAATTGGAAGGTGAGATTAACAGCTTTTTATGGGGATATAAGGAGGCACACCGTGCTATTCGATCACATAAGTTTCCCTATAAACAAGGAGGGCTTCAACTTCCGGACTTCAAAATATATTATTGGGCGGCATTCACTGGACGCCTCCAAAGCATTTTGTTTACTAAGAATCATTATTTTTGTTTTTATCTTGCACTTGGGTTGGATGCTAATATGTTTTTGTACAAAACTAATGACCCGAACTATTATAAAACAGTTCGATTTAAGACAATTAGAGACGAAGTGCGTATATGGCACTAAATTTTAAATTATTGCTCGCTGTCCTCGAATGACTTATTGAGTGACTCTAATCTCCCTCTATGGGATAATACTATTTTCCTGGAAGTATTTCATGATGCTGTTGGACGACATTGGGCAAGCTATGGGATTGTACGGCTTGGGCAACTGTACAATCTTAACGGTTTTTGCACTTTTGCAGGTTTAAAATCGGAGTGTAACCTCCCGCAACAATTTACTTTTTTAAGTTCTTACAGTTAAGAGACTATTAATTTAAGACGACAACTGATTCAGATACTGCATCATTCTGATTTAGTGGCATGCTTATTACATACTAATCGAAAATCACAAATTAGTACAATGTATCTACAACTTTGCCAATATAGGAGGGATGATAGTCAGCAACTGGCCACTAGGTGGAGTCAAACTTTAGGCATAGCCATTACTTCTGTAGAAATAACCTCTGCTTTAGATACTTTGAATAGGGCCATTCATTCTACCAGTTTAAAACTGCAGCAATTTCGCACTATCTATATGTTGTACTATACTCCAGAAAAGATTGCGAAATGGGCACAAACGGCACGGGGAGACGGGGGAGATAGGTCTTTCTGCCCGAAATGCGGAATAGCTGCTGCAAATATCGTACATATGTTTTGCACCTGCCCTAAGCTTTATACTTTTTGGGGGGGAAGTTACTCAAGCTATTGAGAGTCGACTGGGGTTGGATTTTTCTCCCACTACCAAAGAAATTATGCTAGGTCACAAAGAGGGGGCTAGGAGGGGATTGAGATCTCTCTTTTCCATTATTTTAGAGGCAGCCCGCCTCTGTTTTACAAGAGCATGGATCTCGCCAAATCGTCCTGTCGCATTAGAATGGAGGGCAATTATGAAGGATCTCTATGAGAGGGTGCGTGCATTAGCAAAAACTAGAGGTACGCACTGACTTCAGAAATTGGACCGCATATGGATCAGATTTATTTGATTCGATATACTCGATTAAGACTTAAATCGATTTCTTTCTTTTGTTCATTATTTGTTTTCTGTTTCTTTTCTCTTTTCCTACCGTTACAGAGTTTGCAATGTTTAAGTACAATGCATTTGTATGCACTCATTTTTTTCTTGTTACTGAATTTGAAGTTCTCTTGTACCCTTTGGTTACAACCAAAAAAAAAGAAACAACTGATGTCAGTGTGCTGGGATGGGGACTATATAGGCAGCGCACACGTCACTTTCGGCACAGACGATGCTGATGATGCCACATGGAGCCAAACAAAGCCAGCTACGTAAGAGGATTGCAAAAAAATTTACAGATCCAGTCTGACGGAATATTGTAAGGTAAGGAATCTGCAGTTAGAAGTTGCTATCAGATGTCTCTATGCAAAACACAAACCATTTTGTAAATAATTATTTAATTGACTGGGAGCTAATGAAAGAGAATTATTGCCTAGGATACAGGTGCAAACATTTGTAGGTTGCATTCAGCTAGACAGCAAAGTTCTGAGTCCTTTGAAACGTCTAAGAGGGGAGGCTGGCAAATGCAGATATAGGATGCTAATGCAGTGAATTCTAGACAAGACACAGGCTGAGTCTACCTGAGCTGAACGAGGCAGGTACAAAAGGGTTTCTCTTAAATGCATCAGGTAGTAAAAGCAAGACCAAGAGACAGGATTGATCTGGGATTGAAAAAAGGTGCTTCTCCTTGAAAATGTTGGTGGATTGCTGTCCTAAAACTCCCATGCACAAGCGACCAAAGGTGTCGACCATTCTAAAAATGTTTGAACGCGCTGGTGTCACTAATGATATTCATATTGGAGAACAATACAATGTTCCAGAATGGAAATTAACAATTGTTATCCTAATAAGTGCCCAAAACAAGGTGACTACGTGCCTTCTAATATTTCAAACATTCCTCTGAATTACAAAGGCACTACTCGCAGTGAAGGTACTCACACAGACAACTTTTTGGCACACCGTCTATGACCACAATGCAAAATTCATATGCACATTAATAAACATTCCTTTTTTTAGAGGAATACACACTTATTTATAAAGAGGTTTTAAGCTCGAACTGTTGGAATTTGAATAAAATGTGTACAGGTTTGCCAAGATATCACATAACATTTTGCATGCATATGTGACATTAGTCAAATGATTTCCTCTGCAACAATGTATAAGGACTTTTCTCACACTCTCGAGTTGACATCCAAACGTTAAATGTGCAAACAGAGAAATGTATTACTGTAGAATTATTTCAGCATTTAGAGCAAATATCTGAATTTTAAGGAATTGACTAGTTCATTTGAAACATATAAAAGTTGTTTAAAGTAATAATAGTTAAATTGGGTGTTTTGGTGCTTGTAGGGAAACCCGGAAAAAATACTGGCTAAACAGAGGTTCAGTGGAAAAAGCCACATTATCAGTTGCTTGTGGAAAGAGGACAATCTATTTTGCAGTCACAAAGAGATGGGTAGATTGCTCCATACATTGGGAACAGGTTAAGAAAAGCATTTGCCAACAAGTCAATTGTGATGGATCTTACACTAGACAGTGGAGCGTGAGAAGTAGACTGTAATATTCTCCAAGGAAAATAAGGAGAAAGGCGATATGCCCAAAACTGAAGGCTACATCGAACGAAGAGTCAGAAATGAAGAGATTGTGGCAGCTACAAAGGACATAAAAGATGATCCACTTATAGACAGGAAGTCAATGCGTCTCCTTTGGCTAGGGGAAGACAGATGCCCTCCTGTTCAGGCCCATGGCAGCCTTGCTGCAAAGACCCGGATGATTTGGACTTGAGAGATCAGTCTTTTCACCCTAGATAGATGGAATGTCCATACCCAACCAGGAAACAGTAGCCACTTGAAGTAACTGATGAGAGAGAAGGAAGGGGATTTTATTCAAGGTTTTTAACAGCCAAAAAGCAGATCCAAACATCTCTTTTCACAGTGGTTGAAAAGGTAGGATTTAATCCAGTCAAAGGTTTTAAATCTGATATCACCTGCTGGCAATCCAGAGGCAAGGACGGAGGGGTCAACATTAGAGCTCAATTAATTGTATCAATTGTTTATCAAGGGAACCCTCCCGTCACACCTGCACACCATTCAATAGCCCCAACCCCCACCAACAGTCCAGCTGTCGTTTTCCACGTGCTCAGAGCAGGTAGAAAATGTTTGAATTTTTTCGAAAAAAAGGCAAAACACAGGTTGGAAAAGCACACGGTAAATTCAGGTGTGAAAAGTTTTTTCTCATTTTGTGGAAAAAAAAGCATAATGATAGGACTTTGCAGCGGAGATATAGGCCTGTAAACTATATCCACTGCAAACTCCGACCAACTTGTAATGAGGTCCTTGGTGGAATCACATTGTTCCTTCATCAGTGGATGTTACAAAATGGAACCAGCCCACTGCCTCCTTAACCCCTTTGAAGCATTCTAGGTAGGATTTAATTTGGCTGCTCAATTCACAACTATGGCACGTCTCCTTCGGAGGTCACCTGGCCTGTCTGTTCCATCGAAAATTCAAGGGAGCTACAGCTGGAATGGAGTGACAAAAGCCTTTCTCTAAATCCTGAAAGTATCACTCTCATGGATTAGGCAGGGCAGGATGCCGACTACGAAGATTCCAGCCCTATCCCCTTCTTCCAGCAATACATGCTTAATCCACCTACAATGAGCCTACTGGATCCAGTGGCCATTATGCTGTCAGTTAGTGCAGCAGAGCAATTCATCCACTCAGTCAGACAGTTCAAAGAAAGAATCTCAATAAAAGGTGGCTCAGAGAAATGTGCCAGCTGGCCAAAATAAATGGGCAAATTCCCCAAAAACTTTTCATTTACTTGTGGAGCAAAATTAAGAACCAAACATCTTCTAAATTTGTGCCACAGGTAAACGTGAGAAACAGGAGGATTTACTCTTCTGTGTACCTTGTTTGGTTCTCTTTGGCACAAAGAGGTCCAAGGAGAACAACACAAACTATAAAACTTTCCACAAACTGTGTCAGGTCAAGATGTTTACGTGAAACCCCTCCCAGATGGGCGAGTGCCCCACGAGCTCCCCGACCGTTAGCATGCACCCAACCTTTCCTTGTGGTAACACATGAGTCTTTGATGGTGCAAAAACGGCCGCAGTTTTATTCACATAACATTATCAAACAACGCAGTTCAAAATTTTACTCAAGCCTAAAACATCATTATTGCCAAATTGTCTGTGGATCCAGTTCAGTCAATTAAGTCCACAACAGTACCTTGTGACAGCACCCTGTGTGAATGCCCCATTTCAGCAAGGGTCTAGCACATCCTGCAACCTCTAGGCTACACCTTGCTGCCAAGTGTCATGGTCAGCTCTTATGCCTAACCTTGGCTGCAAGTGCTGTGCCCGCCCTCTGCTGACCCCTTGTAGACCAATAGCCTTCTCCCCGTTCCCTTGCTGTAAGGCATCCCAAGGGCATGCACTTGAGTGGCTCATCTTTTAGCTAGTACGCTCCCTCTGCTGTCCCTCAGTGCTGTCTCCGCCCTCCATCGCCTGAGCCACTCCGATATCTGCAGCTGCGACGCCCATGTTTTTGGCGTGGGTGGGTGGGCCAATGGTGAAGATGGATAAGTTACTTACCTGTAATCCTAGTTCTCTTCCAGGGGTATACTCATCAAAGTCATAAGCACTGAATTATCTCCGCCCACGTGCGGGAACCCGGAGCATATACAAAAATACATATATATGTGTATGTAGTAGAAAAAGAGTACATAGTACGAAATAAACACACACATATACATGTATTACATAAAAATATGCAGCCCCAAACATATCCAATAGGCTAAGAAGCCAGAATTACATGTATTTCTCTAGTATGAAAATGCCATATAAACATATAATGTAAGAGAAGGACATGTACAGTAAGAGCATTCCGCAAAAAACCTTTTATTTTCATTAAGAAAACAGTAATGCCAGGCAATTAGCCCAAAGAAGGCTGCATAAATAAATAACATCCCTGTACAGAAAAGGAAAAACTGGCACCTCGCCTTTAAGGCCTCAGAGAACCTGAGCACTTTGCCTTTAAGGCCTCCAGGAGAACCCTGCTCCCATCATGCACCACAGGTGACAGTTAGGTCAGTTCTTTTGTACGGTATAAGAAACCTGTAGGAACCTGCATCAAAGATGCAAGAATATCGAGTAAACTGTTAATGCTCGTCCGGGAGGTGGGCGGGTTGCTTATGACTTTGATGAGTATACCCCTGGAAGAGAACTAGGATTACAGGTAAGTAACTTATCCTTCTCTTCCAGGGGATACTCATCAATAGTCATAAGCACTGAATAGAGTAGCAAGCCCATACCCACTTCCGTGCGGACGAGCAAAACACAGAGAACTCAATTGACATACACATATTAAACAGTATTTGCAAACAAGTTTCTCAGCGAGGCCTGCCCAACCTGAGCATCTGCCTGCGTGTCAGCATCTAAACAGTAGTGGCGAGTAAAGGTATGAACTGATCGCCATGTAGCTGCTTTACAAATCTCTGCCATGGGGACATTCCTCAGGAGAGCCGTGGTAGAAGCTTTCCCCTAGTGGAATGTGCCTTAGGCTTCCCCGGAAGGGATTTGTTGGCCAATTGGTATGACAGTAGAATACAAGAAACTATCCATCTAGAAATGGATCTCTTGGAAGCTGCAGAACCTGTATTAACAGGACCATAGTTAATAAACAAACGTTCCGAATTCCTTAGTGTCTTTGTTTTGTCCAAATAAAACTTCAGAACCCTCTTGAGATCTAGGGAGTGAAGAGATCTTTCCGGAGGATTCGAAGGATTCGGAAAAAGGTAGGTAAAGTGATAGTCTGGTTAATATGGAAGTCCGTGACCACTTTAGGCAAAAAGCTAGGATGCGTTCTGAGAACTACTCTGTTAGCGTGAAACACAGTATAAGGTTCCTTACAGCAAAGAGCCTGGATCTCACTGACCCTGCGAGCAGATGTAATGGCCACCAGAAACGCGGCTTTCCATGTTAAATGCTGTAAGGAAGCTTTATGAATAGGCTCGAAAGGAGACCCCATCAACTTTGTTAACACAATGTTAAGCTCCCATGGAGGAGAGGGAGACCTGACTGGTGGATAAACCTTTTTAAGCCCTCAAGGAAATCCTTTACCACCGGAATTCTAAACAAAGAAGCCTGGTGGGGGACTTCCTATAGGCTGTGATTGCTGCAAGGTGGACTTTGATAGAAGAGAACTGAAGACCAGATCTAGCCAAATGCAGCAAATAGGGTAAAATCACCTGTTCCTGACCTCGGATGGGATCATGTCCATTGTCCACACACCATAGGAAGAACCGCTTCCACTTGAAGGCATATGATTTCCTCGTGGAAGGTCTTTTCGCTTCTTTGAGAATGGCCATACAGTCTGGATTCAATTGTAGGTGTCCATATTGTATGACTTCAGGAGCCATGCTGTCAACCGGAGGGAGGACAGGTTGGGGTGGAATACTCTCCCTGCCTGTTTGGATAGGAGATCCGGGCGGCATGGCAACCTCTTGTGTGGTACTTCCGATAGTTGAAGGAGGTCCGGAAACCACCACTGGCGAGGCCACTCCGGAGCTATTAGGATCATCCTGGAGGTGGTCCTGTACAGCTTGTTGATTACAACTGGTATCAACGGAATCGGTGGAAAGGCGTACAGTAAGCTCTGAGACCATTCGATCAAAAGGGCATTCCCTCGAGATCCTTGTTGGGGAAACCTGGATGCGAAGGCGGGGCATTTTGCGTTTACCACGTCTGCAAACAGGTCGATGTCTGGCGTTCCCCATTCTCGAAAGATGCTTTGAGCGACTTCGTTGTTGAGAACCCAATCGTGGGCTTCGACGAAGTCTCTGCTGAGGAAGTCCGCCTGGGAGTTGAGAGAGCCCGGTAGATGAATGGCTACTATTGACAGGTCTCTCGCTAGAAGCCAGTTCCATATGGTTTGAGACTCTATGGAGAGTGTTCTTGATCGGGTACCTCCATGTTTGTTCAAATAATACATCGTCGTTGTATTGTCCGTTTGGATCAGAATGGAGCGAGACTTGAACGACGGAACCAGGGACTTGAGTGCTAGATGTACGGCTCTCAGCTCTAGCAGGTTGATGTGGTAGCTCTTTTCGGAGTCGGACCATAGACCTTGTACTTGCAGAGGGCCCATATGAGCACCCCAACCCTGGAGAGAAGCGTCCGTGACTAAAGTCTGGGTTGGAGGGTCCTGGTGGAAAGGGACTCCCTTCATCAGGTGCGATCGCTTCATCCACCACCGGATGGAGTCTTTGGCTGATTGATGGAGAATTACCTGATCCTCCCAGCGCCTGATACTTGCATCCACTGGTCTTCCAAACATTGTTGTAGTGGACGCATGTGTAATCGTGCGTTTGGTACTATAAAGATGCACGATGCCATCGATCCCAGTAGTGATGACACCTGTCGAACTGTTGGGAGATGCGTGTGAAGAAGAGTCAGACATTTTCCTTGGATTGATGACAATCTCTCCTCCGAAGGACACACGCTTGCTTTTTGGTGTCCAGGAAGGATCCTAGGTAATGGATCTTTTGCGTTGGATTTAGTATGGATTTCTTGAAATTGACGTGAAGGCCCAAGCTGTGGAGAAGCTGAAGGCAGCACGTGAGTTGATCCTGCAGCAGAGTTGGAGATGAGCTCTTCAGGAGCCAATCGTCTAGGTAAGGATATATGAATATTTTCTGCTTGCGGAGAAAAGCGGCCACCACAGACATACATTTGGAGAATGTTCGGGGAGCTGATTTGAGCCCGAACGGGAGAACTGAGTACTGGTAATGTTGAAAAGACACTCGAAAGCGTAGAAATTTGCGATGTTTCTTTGAGATTGGTACGTGGAAGTATGCATCCTGCAAGTCGATGGAGCACATCCAATCCTCTTGATGAAGCTGTGGGAAAATTTGATGGAGTGCCAACATTCGAAATTTTTCTCTGCGAATGTATTTGTTCAACAGTCTCAAGTCCAGAATAGGTCTGTATTCTGTGGCGGGGCCTCTTTTTCTTACAAGGAAGTAACGAGAGTAGACTCGTTGATTTCTTTGAGGAGCGGGGACTTTTTCTATAGCTCCTTTCTTCACTAAGGTGTTTATCTCCTTTTGTAACAATCGTTTGTTGTGGTGAGAAATGCCTCTCGGAGGTATTGATGGAGGAGGAGTTATGAATCTGAGAAGATAGCCATTCTGGAACAATGTTGATGACCCATTTGTCTTTTGTTATACGTCTCCACTCCTCCAGATGTAATGAAACACTTCCTCCCACCGGAGTGGACAACAGCTTTGGAGGAAGACACATCTCATTGCTTTTGTGGCTGCTTTGGTGCTGTTGACTGTTGTTTGTTTCCACCTCTGCCACGTCCAGGTCTACGTTGCTGGAACTGGGATCTTTGTTGCGTCTGACCTTGGTTCTGCGATGACCAGTTAGATGATTGACCTCGCTGTTGAAAAGAGCGTTTATCATAGGGGCGAAAACGACGACGAAATTCTTTCTTCTTTTCGAGGCCTACAGCCTTGAGAGTATCCAACTCAGTTTTCATTTTTGCCATTTCGTCGTCAGCATGTGAACCAAACAACGATGATCCATTAAAGGGCAGATTGGCTATCTTTCTTTGAGCATCGGGCTTGAGACCTGTGAGTCGAAGCCAGGCTGATCTTCGGGAACAAACGCCATGTGCGTACCCATGAGCTGCCAAATCTGCAGAGTCGGCCGCTGTACTAATGATCTGATTAGCAACCAGGCCACCTTCCTGTACAATCTCTAGAAAATCCTTTTGATCCTCTTTGGGTAATTTGTCTGTGAATCTCGTCAGAGAGTCCCATAAAGACCGGTCATATCGTCCCAGTAGAGCGGCTGCACTAGCCACTCTCATAACAGATCCTGATGTATTGCACATTCGCCATCCCAAAGAATCCATGTTTTTGCTGTCCTTCTCTGGAGGAGCCGATGACATAGAGGTATTTGCATGTGCTTTTCTGGCGGCGGCGACTATAAGAGAATCCGGTGGCGGGTCAGACCGCAGAAACAAAGGATCTTGGTCTGGGGCCTTATACTTTTTTGAAATTCTTGCGGGACCCGAGCCCACTGTGGCAGGTGTCAAAAAAGTCTTCATCGCAGGCTCTAATAATCCTGGTACCAAAGGTAGAAGAGGCTTTGCAGAAGCCCGATGATGCAAAGTTTCAAATATAACGGATGTAGAAACCTGAGGCACAGTCATGGTTATATTCAATTTGCTGGCACCTCTACAGAGAACCTCGTTGAATGTCCCCATATCATCAACAGGAGAAACTCTGGATGGTGGGGTTGAAGATATAGTAGGGGAATAGTCTCTATACGATGACCTTGTTGATGAGGTCGTTGTAGGAGACCTCTGTCTTCTCCTTGGCGTATGCGATCGGCGGGGTTCTGAGCGTTCTTTTGAACGTGAACGCCGTCTTAATGGAGATCTGGAACGCCTCGGGGACCTACCAGTGGAAGATCTTGCGGATTCCGTGGGAGGAAGTCTTTCAGTAGGTCTTGGTTGGTTCTTCCAGTGCCTAATGTCCTCCAACCATCTGGGTGACATATTGATGGGAGGAGATTTGTCTCCACTCGCCGGAGAGCCCTCCGGTGAAACCTGAATAATAGTTATACCAGGCGAGGAAGAAGCTTCCCTCGACGTCGACCGTGATTTTGAAGATGATTTTTCTAAACCTTCAGCTGGAATAACTTGCTTGTCCCTCGACGTCGAACGCCTCGACGTCGAACCAGAATGAGCCACCATCGACGACGACCGTGGAGGTGAAACTCTTGACGGTGGAGATCTATGGGACGAAGCCCTCGACGTCGGTCTCTTCGACGACGACCGCTGGTGTTCATGCGGTGTCTTCGATGTTGACCCTGCCCTCGACGTAGACCGCTGACGGGTCCGAGAGGGTGAATTGTAGAGACTCGACGCCGACCTTCGAGAAGGGGGCGGAGATCTCGACGTCGACCTCTGAAATAATGTCGACGGACGTTTCGACGTCGACCGAGGTCTATCATGCTTCGAGCCCGAAACATGTCTCGACGTCGACTTACTTTTCGACGGCGTACTCCTCGACGGCGATTTTGCCTTCGACGTCGATCTCGATGTCGGTCTCACTTGGGTCATAGCCCTCGACGTCAACTTACTTCTCGACGGCGATCTTGCCTTCGACGTCGATCTCGATCTCACTTGGGTCATAGCTCTCGACGTCGACTTACTTCTCGACGGCGATCTTGTCTTCGACGCCGACCTGACTTGTTTGGTTGGTCTCGACGTCGACGAAATGCTATGATGTTTTTTCTTACTTCCAGCTTTTGGTGAAGTAGATTTTTGCCGTTTCCTTGGAGAAGAGGGCCCTCCAGATGGGTGATGACTTTCTGGGCCACTTTTCTTTCCTTTCACCATCAAGGCTAGAAGTCTGATCTTCTCTCTGTCTTTCAATGTTCTACTTGAAAGTTGACGACAGTGGTAGCATGTCTCTGTGTCGTGAGAAGAAGGTAGACACACGACACAGACCGAATGAGGATCGGATTTGGCCATCTTCTTCCCACAGGAAGGACATTTATCGAATAAAGGTGGCATATCTGACTAAAAAGAATGGTCAGTTAGTCAGAAAAAGACTGGTATTACAACCAGTAAAAAGAAATATTGTTTGAATATTGTTAGAAATATAAATTCTGACTGGAAAAGTCAAAATCAGTTAAGCTCAAGCTCCAGGTTCCTCACAGAAGGAGCCGGAAAAAGAACTGACCTAACTGTCACCTGTGGTGCATGATGGGAGCAGGGTTCTCCTGGAGGCCTTAAAGGCAAAGTGCTCAGGTTCTCTGAGGCCTTAAAGGCGAGGTGCCAGTTTTTCCTTTTCTGTACAGGGATGTTATTTATTTATGCAGCCTTCTTTGGGCTAATTGCCTGGCATTACTGTTTTCTTAATGAAAATAAAAGGTTTTTTTGCGGAATGCTCTTACTGTACATGTCCTTCTCTTACATTATATGTTTATATGGCATTTTCATACTAGAGAAATACATGTAATTCTGGCTTCTTAGCCTATTGGATATGTTTGGGGCTGCATATTTTTATGTAATACATGTATATGTGTGTGTTTATTTCGTACTATGTACTCTTTTTCTACTACATACACATATATATGTATTTTTGTATATGCTCCGGGTTCCCGCACGTGGGCGGAGATAATTCAGTGCTTATGACTATTGATGAGTATCCCCTGGAAGAGAATCATGACCTCTTCGGGGACCCCTCTGCCCTTATAATCCGGTAGCATTCCCCGCCTGGGCCCTGCTGAGTAGTTCCTTTAAACCATGCTGACCAATCGGCGCTCAGAATTTTCCCAGGCTTAGCGCCTTCCCTCTTGCTGGTTTCACTCCCCAGTAGGGGTTTGTCGCGGGCCCTTCAGCAGTCCGACTGCCCCTCCCAGGCCCCGTGCTAACCCCTCCCAGATGAGCGAGTGCCCCACGAGCTCCCCGTCCATTAGTCTGCACCCAACCTTCCCTTGTGGTAACACGAGTCTTTGATGGTGCAAAAATGGCCCCAGTTTTATTCACATAACATGATCAAGGAACGCAGTTGGAAATTTTATCCAAGCATAATACATAATTATTGCCAAATTGTCTGTAGATCCAGTTCAGTCAATTAAGTCCACAACAGCACCTTGTGACAGCACCCTGAGAGAAAGCCCCATTTCAGCAAGGGTCTAAAACATCCTGGGACCTCTAGGCTACACCTTGCTGCCAAGTGTTGTGGGCGGCCCTTGTGCCTAACCTAGGCTGAAAGTGCCATGTCTGCCCTCTGCTGACCCCTTGCTGACCAATAGCCTGCTTCCTGTGCTCCTGCCGTAAGGCATCCCAAGGGCACTCACTTTAGTGGCTCCTCCTTAGGCTATTGCGCTCCCTCTGTTGTCTCTCCGTGCTGTCTATGACACGCTTCCTGTGTTTTTTTTATCTCAGGCAGCTCCCCCGTGCTCTCTTAGTTGAAGCCTAGCAGCCCCAATGTTGAGGAGGAACAGGCATATGTCTACGCCCATCAAGTGTGCCCTGTCCGGTTCGTAGTATTCCTGCATTTTGAGGTTGATGAGTCCATGCCTCACGAAGCCCCGCCCATTAGCTTTGCATACCTTGGACATGGTAATGTTCAATTTCTTGCTTGACATTTCTACTGCTGTGTTATCCACCGCCCTGCCATACGAATCGCAGTATGATCTAAGACCATATCAGCTCCGCTGTTCTAGTGAATCTGGCTACCACTGCCAGTCTGGCTATCATGGCCCGCTTAAATCCCTACGCCTCAGGTCGAGCTAAGTCGATCCTAGGCAGCAGGTGTTTCCATCGCATCACCGGCTTGCCCATCCAGGATACCATAGTGTTGTGCAGTCACATTCCTTCAAAATCCTTTCGCACCGACACCCACCGCTGTGCCCTGGTGACAAACGAATGGCACTGTAACCATTCCCTGTGCACCTGAGCATAGGGACCTGTCATGGTAAAACTTAGTTTAAGTCGGGCTGGACGTAGCCCCGAAAGGCCCCTGTTGCCCACTGGCCTATCTGTTGATGCACTCTGCATTGAGGCTGCTGGCCGTAGCCGTTGTTGCCGCACCTATGCGGAAGGAGTGTGGCACAAATTCTTTCAGCCGGAGTCCTGCTGCGCTAATGGCCATTCTAAGGACTGCGTTAAATTGAAAGCGGCTGAGGTATTGTCCATCCTCATGGCAGAAAAGCGGCTGATCGGCCTGGACTCCGCTCTTTAGGTAATCACGCATGCAGCAAACGCGGCAGCATTCGCTGTCTACTACACAGTGCTAGCGTGTGTGCTACCTCTGTTCATCTTGGTCTGTTTTCGATCTATGTAAATCTATTGTCATGGAGCTGTCCTCATGTGCAGGTCCCCCATTTTCAAGCATGCTGATCCCAGTATAATTTGGCAGGGGCTACCACTTCGCTGACCCTGTATGCCCCGAAGAAGGCAAGGGAGGATGACACCTTAAAGAGCAGTAGTTCATGTCTGTGTGTGATGATGCTCTGGAGCTCTTTAACACTTTTGCAAGGTGCTGAAATATATGTGGTGTCTCCCATCTTGTTGCCTTGGTTGGAGGAGCCCCCATCCCTTCATGGCTGCCCTACCTGTAGGAATGTTTCTTACTGGTGATGTAATGTGGAATGTAAAGGTAGAGATAATTCCAGTGACTGGCAGATAATATGTGAGCTGTCTGGAGATTTCAGTACTTTTACCAAATAAAGAAGATTGAATTTACACCTGTGTATGTGTAAATTACTACATATTTTGACGACAAGCATCCGTGCAGGGGACGGACATCTTATCCTGTGACCTCCACCCCTGGAGAGATGAAGGAAAGCTCACTGAAGCCGTTTTGGCAGACTGTAAGTCATTTGTACTTTTAAAAATTGGAAGAGCAGACACAGCATGAAGCATGTATTGTTTAATTGAACAGTGGATCATTTAAGCGTCTTGAATAAATAAATCAGGATCAACACAACAGGAAACAGAAAAGAGGCTGTGTGTGTGCACAAATTAACTCAAGAATATAAACTTTAATTACTGCGGTTCTGTTTGAAGTGTTGCGGGACAAGGTTAACTTGCAGGATAAATTACATGTTAAATGGACATTTGTATGCGGTGGAATTGGGGCCAATTCAATCCTCTTTCATGTTTTAGCACTTGAGCGCGTTGCCTTGCACAGTTGTCATACACTTATTCCCTACGCTGCACTCACGCCGCCTCATGCGGTCTTTTAGCCTCGAGCGGCTCCTCAACTGAGCGTTCTGCTTCACGCAACATCTGGGCCGCTCATTGTGAGTGCTCCGCTCTAACTTTACATTTACTACACGTGCCTTGCACAATTGTGCCTGCGCTGGCAAAAAAAAAGTAAAAAAGATTGCTGTGTCTCATAGAATCATTATTGTAATTAACACAACCGTGTTAACATGAGGAGAGAAAAGCGGTCCTGTCTTCTGACTGAGATCGGTATTGAAGTTATTTTGCTAAGCATTTTATTGGAAAATCAATACAATTAATTACTGCAATCTTATTAAACTGAAAAAAACAGGCTTAAGCAATACTATTAATTCCTGTAATTTTTAAATGCAAAGTCTTACCTGCGTGTTTGTTTTGTGAAGTCACCTCCACAAGCAGGTTTAAGCAACAAAGGAAGGGCTACGATTATAAGAATAGACAAAGGACTAGTGCACATTCATTCTTCACAGAAACAAAGGAAAGTCTTCTACTACTTCAAAGAGTGTTCTTCTCTAGATTGTTATATTAGTTAGTTATATTAATTTGTTGTATCAATTAATTGTTTTAGTTAATTACTTTAGTTTGTTGTATTATTATTACATTTACAGGATGGCTGAGCAAAGTATGATGGCACCTCCTACTTTTCTACCTACGTCTGATGAACGAGCAATTCCATGGAAAAAAAGGAAAAATATGTTTTTTACCTATATGTTGGCGATAGGAGGGGACAAATATGGACTGATTAGGAAGTAGGCAATTCTCCTGCATCATTTAGGATCTGGGGGAAGAAGAGTATATGATTATCTACCGGAGGGATCATTGTGTGCTGGGGATGGTCAAGCTGCAAATGAATGTGGCATGTCATTAATGATGCTTGATAAACGATGTATTCCAAAAGTAAATATTGTTTTTGAAAGGCACAAGGTTTTTTCTCTTGCCCAGAGGGAGGAAGAAGACATCTTGAGTTATGTGGCTGCATTAAGGAAGTTGGCTATTATTTGTCAATTCCAGGATCTAGCGGATAGCTTGATTAGAGATCAAATTGTAAGTTGTACTAATAGTAAATGGGTTAAGGAAAAATTGTTGGCAAGGGATTCAAACTTAGAGGAGACAATCCGAATTGCAAGAAGCATGGAGGATGCTGCAATGTGGCTGAATGGAATGGATACTGGTAATGAGAAAGGTAGGGAAGTTAGGGAGGAAGGTGTTGTTGAAGTGAAAGAAATGGAAAAGAAAAAACTAGTTAAGGCATATGGAACAAGTGTTGGAGTTAACTATGGTGGAGCTAACTATGGAACAAGTAGTGGAGCGGGGAGTGTGGTGAACAAGAGTTTGGTGAATAAGCAGAAACTATAATTTATTATAGGTGGTCCTGGACATACTAGTTCAAGTACCATGTGCAGAGCCAGAAATGTCATTTGTAGAAGTTGTGGTAGAAGAGGCCTTCTAGCTAAAGTGTGTATAAGGAAGGGTAAACCACAAGGGGTTAAGACGATAGATGACATGTGCGAGGATATACAGGAGGTGGAGTTGAAGGTGTCTGACATGAAAGCGGTAGGATATGGTGGAAAGAGGATAGAGATTTTGGGGATGAGGTGGATGAATATTGCATTCAAGAACAGTGAAGTGTGAGGAAGGGTGTATATAACCAAGGAGGGTTAGGCTCTCCTAGGGTGGCAGCATCAAAAAGATTTGAATATTGTCTTAGATCCGAATGCTGATGAACCAGTAATGACAATAGAAACAGTTGTTTTGCAGGAGAAAGAAGAATGTGAAAATATAGTGCTAACATTTCCTCATGTTTCCTCAGAAAAATTAGGACTATTGAAGGGCTTCACCCACAAAATAATCTTAAAAGAAAAAGCTGTGCCTGTGGTGCATAAAGTAAGATCAGTACCGTACATGATGAGGAAGCCATTGCAGAAGGAGTCAGATAAGTTGCTTGCAGAAGGAATCATAGAACTAATCGAGTTATTGTTATTGTTATTTTAGTTTTATAAGGCGCACAGCTACCCTAGGGTTTCCCGGCGCCGCCTGAAGGGGCCAACATAAACAGAGGGGCCTACATATTAAATAACCAAGTTTTTAAACCCCTACGAAAGTTCTCATACGAAGATTCAATTCGAAGATCGATCGGAAGGGAGTTCCATAAAAAGGGCCCAAATGGGAAAAGGAACGATCGCCCATGCGCACCAGTCTCGTCCTGGGAACAATAAACTTTACCTGGGCGGCTGAGCGCAGAGCACGAGATGGAACATAAGGTTGAACAAGAGTCTTCAAGTAAGGAGGTACCTTTCCAGATTTAATCTTAAACATGAGACTCAAAGCCTTAAACTTAATACGGCTTTCAATCCTAAGCCAATGGAGATCCCGAATAAAACTGGAGATGGAAGCGGTTTTAGGTATCCTATAAAGCAGCCTCGCAGCCGCATTCTGTGCAAGTTGCAACTTGCGTAACACCTCCTTGGCGGCACCCAAATACAAGATGTTGCAGTAGTCCAGTCTTGAGGTGATGAGAGCCTGGACCACCGTACGTTGGGTAGAAGAAGGCAACATCCATAAGATTTTTTTAGCCATCCAAGGATTGTGAAGCAGGTCGAGGCAACTCTTATTGCTTGCTGCTTCATGGACAATTGGTCATCAACTAAGACACCCAGGTTTTGAACTTGCTGTTTGGGTTGGGGCAAAGGACCCATTTCAGTGGGCCAGTGCTGAGGGCCCCACAGATCTTTATTACGGCCCACAATCAACACTTCAGTTTTCTCGCCGTTAAGTTTCAACAGGTTGGTATGCATCCAACCTGCAATGTTCCTTAAACCGGCCTGAAGTAAGGAAGGATTGCGAGCTCCATCCGCAGAGAGGGAGAACACAATCTGGGTGTCATCAGCGTATGAAAAAAGAGACAACCCTGCTTCCTCAGCAATCCTCGCCATAGGTCTAACATAAATGTTAAATAGTAATGGGCTGAGGATAGAGCCTTGGGGAACACCGTAAGGGGAATTATGAATCTCGGAACATGCTGTCGGCGAGAACACCTGAAACGTTCGGTTAGTCAAAAAATCAGCAAGCCACTTAAGGGCTATATCAGTCACTCCCAGTAATTGTAGCGCATGCAATAGCACAGGATGTGATACAGTGTCAAATGCGGCACTTAGATCCAAAAGTATAAGTGCCACGGTACCACCCGCGTCAACCTGCTGGCGCACCATATCTGTGACCCCAAGCAAAGCGGTTTCCGTAGAGAAACCTGCTCTGAAACCTGATTGAGAGCCATGAAGGAAATTTTGAGAGGTCACAAAGAATGTCAGTTGTGCATTGACATGTTTTTCCAAAATTTTGGAAAATACAGGAAGGAGGGAAATGGGCCTAAAATTGGATAATTGCGTGGGGTCAGCCGTGGCCTTCTTTAACAACGGCAAAACCATTGCGTGTTTCCAAATAGAAGGAACAATAGCCTCTGCCAAAGATGCATTAAGCAGCTCCATAATTAAAAGCAAAGACGATGGTGCAAACTTCTGAAGCACAGTAACGGGGATGGGGTCTCTAGGGGAACCAGATTTCAGGCTGGCCAATATTCGCCTAAAAGAATCAGTGTCTAGGGGTGCCCAGCGAACAAGGTTATCCGAATGTTTATCAGACGAGTCAGGTAGTGCCGGCTCCTCGTTAATCAAAAAGGAGGATTTCCGGTAAGCTGTGAGGCATTATTAGGCATAGAGTCTTGAAATGAATCATAAATTAATTCAACTTTCCTCAAAAAGAAAGTAGCAAGCTCCTCACAGTGTGGGGCACTCAAGTCAGGCGAGGCAGGCAGACAGTCAGCCCCGGACAAATTTTTTACAAGCTTAAATAGTTGCTTAGAATTATTATGTGCTCTGGAAATAACTGAAGCCACATATTCAGAGCGTGCAGACTTGCAAAGTATATGATAAGCCCTTAGAGCCATTTTGTAAATTGATTTGGCCTCAGGAGCATATGTCATTCTCCAACGTCTCTCCAAATTTTTACATTTGCTTTTTTCTGCTTTTAAGATTTCAGTAAACCAAGGAGCAGGCGGACGATGGTTATTTGCCTTGATAGCAGATAGAGGAAGGCAGGCCTCTACAGAATTAAAAATCCAACTTTGGACAGCAGCCACATCGTTTACAAATGAAAGACCAACTGTAGGGGCGGTTTTGGATAACATATTATTGAATACATCAGTATTCAATTTTCCCCATTTCCTCAATTTGGCTGTAAGACCAGAGATCGTTGGAGAGGGATTACGTGAGTAAGCAGAAACTTGGAAACCAACTAAAAAATGATCAGACCACGGTACAGGCAAAGTTGGAGAGCAATGAATATTATGCAGATTCGAGAAAATGGGGTCAAGTAAATGGCCCGCCACATGCGTGGGTCCCGAATTGCAAAGCATCAGATTAGCCGCAGCAAAGTCTGCGATAAAAGTCGCACTAGTGGCACAGGTTATTTCATCAAGATGTAAGTTGAGATCACCCAAAACGGTAAAATTAGTAGCGTCTACAAGATATGGCAGAACTTGACCCGGAAAAGACGCAGCCCAGGCCCCTGCAGGCCCCGGTGGCCGATAAAGCAAGATTCCAGAAAAGGTAAATTGGGGGGTTAAAACAAGTCTAAAAGGCCAGCCTCGCAGTCCAAGAAGGGAAGACTATCAAATTTACAGGTAAAGTGTTTCTTAAAAATAATAGCTATACCTCCTCCGATTTTAATTCCCCTGTCTCTTCTAACAAGGGCATAATTAGGAGGCAGAGCAATTGCTATATCTGGTCCAGAGCTTCCATGAAGCCAAGTTTCGGTAAGGAAAATGGCGTCTGGTTGCTCATTAAGCAAAAGGTCCAAAATATCTAGCTTGTGTTTAGCAAGTGAACGACAATTAATATAGAAAAAAGAGAAAGCATTCTTCACTTCCTTATGGTGACTAGCCGAAGGAGTCATCTGGGATTTATCAAAGGCTAGATTATGAGCCTTACTAGGCTTAAATGTGAATCCACAACAAGAGCAAGGTGACGTGATAGATTCGAGATCAAGAGGACTGCAGTCAGGGCGCTTAAAAGTCTTCAGTTGCTTTAATTGAAATGAAGAGTAATTAAAGGTCCCTGGTTTAATAGGTCCAGCTTTCCTGGCCCCTGGTCCCGGCAGGGCTCGGACGGGCGCAGACGGGCTTGCCTTAAGCGCGCCTTCGGCGCGCCACCGCGCGCCCGCTGCGCACGTCCGCTGCGCGTCCGTCCCGTGTCCATTAAATAATGAAATGGCCGGGCGGTAAGAGTGAAACGCTAACCACCCTAACACGTGTCCCAAAAGATGGCCGCCACGTGCTGAGAGGAGCGCAAACAAGGTAAAAGGAGTTTAACACACTCCGGATCACACAAAAGAACAATGTTATTTAAAAACCCTTTCAGCCCCCAAATAGCAATAGCAGCAAAACGAATCAGTAAAATGGCAGGTAGAGTTATATTAGCAGCAAGGAATGTTAAAACTACTAAAATATGCAGCCAACCTTTCAAGCGCTGCGCGTCCGTCCCGTGTCCATTAAATAATGAAATGGCCGGGCGGTAAAGAGTGAAACGCTAACCACCCTAACACGTGTCCCAAAAGATGGCCGCCACGTGCTGAGAGGAGCGCAAACAAGGTAAAAGGAGTTTAACACACTCCGGATCACACAAAAGAACAATGTTATTTAAAAACCCTTTCAGCCCCCAAATAGCAATAGCAGCAAAACGAATCAGTAAAATGGCAGGTAGAGTTATATTAGCAGCAAGGAACGTTAAAACTACTAAAATATGCAGCCAACCTTTCAAGCGCTGCGCGTCCGTCCCGTGTCCATTAAATAATGAAATGGCCGGGCGGTAAAGAGTGAAACGCTAACCACCCTAACACGTGTCCCAAAAAGATGGCCGCCACGTGCTGAGAGGAGCGCAAACAAGGTAAAAGGAGTTTAACACACTCCGGATCACACAAAAGAACAATGTTATTTAAAAACCCTTTCAGCCCCCAAATAGCAATAGCAGCAAAACGAATCAGTAAAATGGCAGGTAGAGTTATATTAGCAGCAAGGAACGTTAAAACTACTAAAATATGCAGCCAACCTTTCAAGCGCTGCGCGTCCGTCCCGTGTCCATTAAATAATGAAATGGCCGGGCGGTAAAGAGTGAAACGCTAACCACCCTAACACGTGTCCCAAAAGATGGCCGCCACGTGCTGAGAGGAGCGCAAACAAGGTAAAAGGAGTTTAACACACTCCGGATCACACAAAAGAACAATGTTATTTAAAACCCTTTCAGCCCCCAAATAGCAATAGCAGCAAAACGAATCAGTAAAATGGCAGGTAGAGTTATATTAGCAGCAAGGAACGTTAAAACTACTAAAATATGCAGCCAACCTTTCAGAGTGGATATCTCCAGTGGTGGTGGCTCCGAAGGATGGTGGGAAGATTCATTTATGTATAGATTTGAGGCAGTTGAACAGGAACATATGGGCGGACAGACAGCCACTACCAAATATCTCTGAAATGTTGAGCATGATGGTTGGAGGACAATGGTTTAGTGTACTTGACATGTCATTGGCATACCACCAAGTGAATCTGCATGAATAGTCAAGACCACCGACTTCATTCGTCACTCCTTTAGGGGCTTTCTGATATCACAGGATGCCATTCGGCCTCGCATCTGCCGGTTCGGGCTGGACTGTTCCCATTGGGCGCAGGGTCAAGACTGATCTGCATATGGCTGGGTTCAAACTAGAATGGCATGGGGAGGAAATAAACAATGGATTTAGGCCCAGATCTTTGTACTGGGGTGAATGTATGACATTGTTCTGCATTCACTCCTTCAATTGTTCTTTTTCAATTTGTCGCCCGAGTGGGACAGGTATTCCCAGACGTGGGTCCCGTGCTCTCCATGCCACTGGAGTCAAGCTATTTTGGCAGATATGGGGTGAAACCCTGAAACCGGTCCTAGGATGCTTGTTTCCAGTCCAGGGAGGACCTGGCCTGGCAGTTCGGGCTGGACTGTTCTCATTGGGCGCAGGGTCAAGATTGATTTGATATGGCTGGGTTCAAACTGGAATGGCGTGGGGAGCAAAAAATTTATGGATTTAGGCCCAGATCTTTGTACTGGGGTGAATGTATGACATTGTTCTGCATTCTGTCCATCAATTGTTCTTTTTCCAAAGGATGATGCAGAAAATTTTCCTTGGTATGGGGAAGGTTTTGTGCTTTCAGGATGACATATTGATAGTAGGCGATCAGAAAAGGAGCATGGTGAAGTGTTGAGGGAAGTGTTGTCAAGGATTGAAAAACGAGGATTGACTTCAAAAAGTTAAAAATGTCAGTTGAAGAAGAATAAGGTGGATTATTTAGGCCATGAAATTTCAGCAATGGGAATTAAGCCTAAGAAGAACATCATCAAGGCTGTATCTGATATACCTAGGCCCCAGAATAAGGAACAGTTGAAGTCATTTTATGGGACTGGCAGAGTACTGTTCTACGTTAATATGCAATTTCACAGAAAAAGCTGAACCCATGCGGATGTTGCTAAAGAATAACAGTGTATTTGTATGGGGAAAGGAGTGTGAGAGTGCATTTCTTGAAATCAAACAGTCTATCAGTAGATCACCATTGCTGTGTCACTTTAATGTGAATAACAAAACTGTGGTTACGACTGATGCCATTAACAGCAGTTTGGAGGCTGTGTTTTTCCAGAGGGTGGATGGACATGAAAGGGTAACAGGGTTTGCAACCAGAAGATTGCAGGAAGCGGAACGATCTTATTCCACTATAGAGAAGGGGGCATTGGGGTGTTGTTGGAAGATAAACCATTTTAAATACTATTTATGGGATTTACCCTTTACTGTCTGTACAGACCACAAACCTTTAATACACATATTTACATGTGGTAAGGGATTAGAGGGTGGTGCGACGCCAAGAATAACAAGATGGTTATTGTCGGTGATGGATTTCAATTTTGTGGTGGATTATGTCAAGGGAAAGAAAAATGTTGTGGCTGACTGTTTGTACCGAATGCCACTAGATGACAGCTTGAACGCTTGTTGGATTTGGCCCTTTTTGCATGTTATCCCCAAACTGTTTGCTTCTTCCTCCTATTTTTTCCTAACCTGTTGTTGTTGGCTTTAGGACTCTGGTGGGCACTTTACCACTGCTAATCAGTGCCTAAGTGCATATGCACTCTGTGTAAATTGTTATCATGATTTGTTATCCACGATTGGCATATTTGATTTACTGGTAAGCCCCTGGTAAATTGCACTAAGTGTGCCAGGCCCTGTAAATCAAATGCTACTAGAGGCCTGCAGCACTGATTGTGCCACCTAGATGAGTAGCCCTGAAAAGGTATCTCAGACTTGCCACTGCAGTGTCTGTGCACAATTTGTTAACTGCCATGTTGACCTGGCAAGTGCACCCACTTGCCAGGCCCTAATCTTCCCTTTTCTTACATGCAAGGCACCCCTATGGTAGGCCCAAGGTAGCTCCCTGGGCAGGGTGCAGTTTATATGAAAGGTAGGACATGTCCTGGTGTGTGTGACATGTCCTGATAGTGAAATACTGACAATTTCGTTTTTCACTATTGAAAGGCTATCTGTCCCATAGGATAGAATGGGAAATACTTTGTAACATCTTACAAGTATAACTTCCCATTGGGATAAGATAGAGAAATAAAGTTTAGGCTCTCTGAACTCAGAATTTAATAACACATCTTTTAGTAAAGATGGTTTTTTAATTGTGTGTTTGAAAATGCCACTTTTAGAAAGTAGGCATTTTCTTGTTTAACCGTTTTGTGTGCCTCTGCCTGTTTGTGGATTGACTGTCTGGTTTTGGAGTGATAGGGGCTGAGGATGTGCATTCACTGTAGACAGCCACTGGGGGAGGGGGGTTGAGGTGTGCCTGGCCCTTCCTAGATGACTCAGAGCTGAGCTGAATAGACCTTGGCTGAGTAGTGGAAGGAGTTTTCCTTGCATCTGAATAGGGCTTGTCTCCCTTGCACCAGGCTGTCTCCACCCCCTGTGGTCATACTGCACCAGTGAGGACAGAACTGGTTTGGACTGGGCTCAGAGACCCTTGCACAAACAGAACAAAGACAAAATGGGGTATAAGTAGTAGACCTTAAAACCCAGAACTTTAGATTACTTCTGGACTCAAGAGGAACCTTTGCCAAGGAGAAGAGTTGAAGAGCTGTGAGGAGAAGTACTTTCCTTTTGCTGTGTACTGTGTGGGGTTGGCCGGCAGTTGCTGTTTCAGCCAAGGAAAGGACAAAGCCTGGAACTTTGCTGTGAGGCTGCTTGAAGAAGATCTCCAAGGAACTGTGTGTGCTGGCCTCCTGTTCTGAAGTCTCAGGGGCACAAAGACTGGTGGCCTGAATCCCTGGGCCAATTCCCTACCCCTAAGCCCGTAGTCAAGAATCTCGGAGTCTGGATGGATTCCGGACTTACTTTTGACTCCCAAATATGTAAAGTGGCTGGCAAATGCTATGGTGCTATGAGGGTTCTGCGTAAGTACGATGCCGCCTAAGCAGCTCCGACCAGCTAGCTCCAGGAAGACTATAGTACATGCAGTCATTACCTCCCAACTAGACTATGGGAATGTACTGTACCTTGGAGCTACTAAACAAGGTTTAGCGAAACTACAGAGGGTCCAAAATGCGGCCGCACGGTTGGTACCTAGCCTCCCTAGAAGGGCTAACACTAAGAAAGCACTGGAAGCCTTGCATTGGCTACCAGTGGAGAAAAGAGTGTCCTTCAAGGCTATGTGCTACTGCCACCGTATCTTACTAAGCAAAGGCCCGAAGTATCTACATCCATTAATAACCAAGTACATCCCTGGCCGCAATCTAAGATCGTCAGAGTTGGCATTGGTTACGGTGCCTAGAATATTTAAAGCGAGAATGGGCGAACGCTCTGTTAGATATAAGGCAGCAAAATGTGGAACAGGTTGCCTATTGAACTCCGAGTAGAGCCATGCGAAAAGATTTCGGAGGCAACTAAAAACATGGCTATATGTGAAGCCCGATGGGTTTTAGGGGTCCTAGTACCTCTACCTCTGTAGTCCGCTGTCTCACACGCCCTCTCTCTCCTATCGAGCGTCTTAGCGCGGGGAAACACCGGTGGTGTAACCATGCGCTCTATAAATGCTTAAACTAAACTAAACTAAACTTCACCTCCAGCTCCCCTGAACTCTGCTGCTGAGAGTTCTGACCTGCCAGGAGGTGCCTATTCCAGATGTGGGCCTCTGAAGGTTGTCCCTGCTGCTGGCATTTGGAAGAAACCTGAAGAACTGAAGAAATCGAGGCATCGCTATTCTTGCCGCTGTTTTTCCCAACGCAGCACCGCCGTGCGAGAAGAATCTCCATGCATCGCCGTGCTGCTGCCGAACCGACACAGCGCCTGTCGCAGCTGCAAGAACCAACACATCGAGGGGTCGCAGCTGAAGAAACCGGTGCAGCGTCGCTCAACGCTGCCGCATCGATCACCGACGCATCCCGGATTTCTACGCATTGCACCATGCGGCAAGTCTTCCCAATGCATCACCTGCAGACCAGAACTGTCTTGGAGTCGACACATCACTTCCCCCTACAGACCGGATTTGACGCATCACTTCTCCTGCATGCAGCAGAACTGTTGCATCGCCTCCCCAAGGTCTCAAGAACTGACGCATCTCTTTGCTTCGCAACGCTTTCCCTCTCTGCGGCTGTTTGGCCTTGTGAATTTTGATGCATCTACAGGTACTTTGTGAGAAATCATGCATCCATACTTTTCTATGGACCAAGTTGTTTGAAACCTTTTTAAAGTTATATTCTAATTACATGTATGTTGGATTTTTGTCGTGTTGGCCTTGTTAAGTTTAGATCAATATAGTTTATTTTTTCTAAACTGGTGTAGTGTCCATTTGTGGTGTTATCACTGTATTACTGTGTGTTTTGAGTACAAATACTTTACACATTGCCTTTGAGATAAGTCTGCGTGCTTGTGCCAAGCTTACCTAGGGGGTGAGCAGTGGTTATCTAAAGTGTGTATCCCCCTTACCCTGACTAGAAGCAAGGGTCCCTATTTGGACAAACGTACCTACCTCTACCAACTAGAAACCCCCATGTCTAACATTGGTGGTCCGAGGTGAGGATTTGAACTTGTATTTGTACTTGACCTACAGTGATTGTTGTACATCACTAGTTTAGTGCAGACCACTACGCAACTACATACTGTATTTTATTTTTTGTTCTATTTTTTATCTGAACCTTGAAGTATCCACGCACCATTTCTCTGAATGGTAAACCAGCAAGTGAGGCTGCAGAATTGGAGTTTGACATTGAAATGTTAAGTAGTTACAAAGTAGAGCAACTCAAGCAGTTCTGCAAGAGCTTTGGATGTCCCATGAAGAGCAACTTAAGGAAAGAGGAGCTACAGAAGGCCTTAGAGGCCTGGTGGGAAGCCAGAGAAGCTGTGGAGACAGATGATACAGATGTGGATGGGGGTGTGCCAGAAGGCAGTTTCAGATCCCACTAATTTTGCATAGTAAGAAACTGCGCTAATATGATTTTCTGCCCAAAATTTTGTTTTGTTTTTGGAAAAAATATTCCTTTGCGTCCCTACTGGACACTTCACCAAACCCTCAGGCAGCAGTTATGGCCTGTAACGTCTCCCAGCACTTACGGTATTTGGTCACTGTTTTGGGGGTCAGAGCATTGTCCACCAGCATGCTCACTCAGATTGGGTCTACCAGGTTCCAGAGTTCTGGTGGTACCGCCGTCCCGTCGAGATCCGCATGCGGTGCCAGCTCCCTTAATCTCTGCCACTGAAAGCGTGACACTGCATCAGCCACTGCATTTTCCACGCCAGAAATATGCCTGGCCCTGACCACAATATTAGCCCTTACTGGCAGCCCACCAAATGCCTTAGCAAGCAGACCACTATTGGGCAATGCGCTGTCCACAAATTCAAAGGTTGGACCACCGCATGATTATCAACCCATAAAGTAATTTGCTTGTTGGCGAGTTGCTTTTCCCATATGGAGACGCGACTATGATTGGAAAGAGTTCTAGTATTGTCAGCTTCTTGGTGAACCCCCTTCTCATGCCAACGTGCCGGCCAGTGGACTGCCGTCCATGCTGAGCCCAAGATGACCCTGAAGCCGTCACCCCCAGCTGCATTGGTAAAACAGCTCCAGCTGCCTTGCCGACACCCGGGGTTCCCGCCAGATCATGGTCCCATTGAAATCGACTAGGAATTATGCCCATTGTCGTAGATCCTTCTTCACCCCTTGCGTCAGCCTGACCCTGTGCTGTTTCTTTGTCAGCCCTCGTGTTAACCATGCCAAATGCCTGGCAAATGACCTCACTGCTGCTATTACCCAGTTGACGAAGTTGAGCTTGCCTAGTAGTTGTTGCATCTCCCCCAGTGTAGATTTCTCTTACCCAGCATTGCCACTATCATTTGTTTCAGGTCATCTACTTTTGGTGATGAACCCTTTTTGCAACATTAGGATAAGGACTGTGGAAAATCATATCGCTCTAATCTATACTTTTCAGTTTGCATGTAGCTCTTTGATGACAACTAATAGCTTACTGTTCTAAACTAAGATTTTAGTTGATAAACTGCAAGTAACACAAGGATCTCTCTGACAAAAGCAGTAACCCACAGACTTATTTACATTACTACACTTTGTGATCTGCATGGTACACGTTCTTTGCAGCAGGCATATTAACCCTCTGCATTACCTTACGATGAAAACTACGGAGGCCAGGAACGTGGCATAGGTGCTTTTAAAACCATAAACATGCTTGCAAACATGATGCCCCCACACAAAGTTGGCACCCGGTGCGGTGGCACACCCCTGGTTTCAGGTTAAACTACCCTTGATTTCCATCGGGTGTTGTTTAACCACTGTGGTGCTGCCTCGCAATCAGTCAGGTACTTTGATCTGTCTGTTCCTAAATCAACCTCTCATGGCAATAGGGTCTTATGGTCAAGGCTGCGTTAGACCTTCGGGGAGGCTTCAACAGACATGCTACAGAACCAATGATAAACCATATTTCCTATAACTTGGGCAGTGAGACGTGCACTCCCTCAACAACTCCCCGGCAGGGGATCACCATAGGGAGTGGTGCCCGGGAGTGGTCCACCTCTTCGAGGCTCCGTCCCTCGGGATCCGTGGGAAGCCGTCTTACGATCCTGCAGGGCCGAAACGTGCAAGGCGGGTTCACGGTGAGGACCGTTGAGCAACGGTGAGGCGGGTGCCGCCAGGTTTGCCTTCCAGTTCCACCCTGTTTGCTCCCAGAGGAACAGGAATCTGGAAAAGCCCTAGCTGCGGGGGCCCGCTGCTGCTTCCGTGCCCTTGTATCCAGACGGAGTGGTAGATCCCGCCAAATCCCCTCCTCCACTGCCTGCTGAGTGCCAGCACACGGCCACTGGCACTGCTTCCCCTGCTGTCCCCGTTCCCCCCTACCGGGGGAGAGCCGAGTCCCCGTCTCACAGGAAGGGGATGAACTCGAGCCAGGACCAACTGCTGGGGCAGGCTGCTGTTGGCTCTCCAGTCTCCGGGAAGCTGCCAGTGCAGGGAAAGGTGAGAGTATGGCTTCCATATTGGAGGTGAAGAGACCATCGCTGCGCCCCTCTATGATTCAGCTTCCCCCAGCCTGTGGCGCTCAACCAACCAATGGTGAAGAGGTCGGACTGCTGTGCCACACTGATGCATGGTGCAGTGCCGGGGACAACAGGGAAGCTTGTCCCACCTGAGACACTTAAACTACAGCCTGGCTTGCTCCCCCCTATGTAGATTGACAGTCGGGACAGGGCTAGCGGCTGGGGCCCTTGGATGTTGTTTGGATTAATATTTGATCCAACCACAACCAGCCGAGACCATAATGTTATGCCATGTAATATAATTATGTTGTCTATATTCTTTGCGCTTACTTCCTGCCAATACTGGCAGACTATATCTACACTCTTAGTTTAAATTGCACATCTTTCGTAAACACCATTGTAACGTTTTCCTTTTGTGTTTAGACTCATGTATCTTATATGTAATCTATGTACTCTGAAGCCCTTATGTAATGTAACTGGTTCTATTGTAAAGCGCTCTGACACCTTTAGGTAAAGTTAGGGCTATATAAAAATGCATAAATAAACATAGCATAAAGTGCTGTTTAAAAGCTTCTGTGCTTAAAGTCCGCAGGAAGGAGCCTTCCCCTAGCACTGGTGAAACTAAGCATTTGTTACCCGCTGTCTTTTGCAGTGCTAACCACTGTGCCACGTAGGCTTGCCTATCCATTGATTGCTCCCAAGGGACCGACTTACACCTTTTACCGGTGGTTGCGCATTTTGCACCAGCATATGCCTAGTTGCCTGGAGTAGCATTGCATATGCCCTGAACGATGAATGTATGAAGGACATTTTACACGTTGCAGCAGTGCTTAATTTGAGCCAGTGGTTTCCGGTGCACAGCACCAGCACTTAATCATCCAGTTAAGGACACAATCATTTTTTGTAGGCACAGGGAGATTAAGTGATTCGCCCAGGATTTTGAGCTGATGCCAAGACTCGAACCTGGTTCCCCAGCTCCAAAGTCAGCAGCTCTGGCCATTAGGCCACACCCCCTCCCTAATTGTAGGGTTTGTTGGTGTTGTGTTAGGGAGCACTAATAGGAGAAATGGGATGGTTGAAGCTGCCTCCTGACGACAGCCTCGGCACATCTTTGTTTACAAATTAACCACTGCGCTGCGGAAATGGATTTGCACTGTTCCTACTTAATACAGCTTCAAAATCTGCTCTGTTCCCAAGCACTCTATGTAATACGTCTGCTTTCGGCATCAATTGCCAAGCTGGGAGTTGGGCGTACCTGGTTCTCAGGCAATGAATGAAAACAGTTTAGGAGAACGGATGTGGCCTAACGGCCAGAGCTGCCGACTTTGGAGCTGGGGAACCAGGTTTGAGGATTGGCGTGGGCTCAAAATCCTGTGATTCTGGGCAAATCAAGTAATCTCCCCATGCCTACCAAAAATGAATGTGTCCTTGTGTAACGTAACTTGTGCTCATGTAAAGCGCTCCAATACCTTTGGTTCGAGTTCGTGCTATATAAAACTGCAAAAAAAAACCTTTGTTCTTCTCAAATCGATTATATAAACAGCAATTGCAATCTGTAGCTAATATTGCCCTTGCTGCTTTTTTCTGCTATTGAGGTAGATACTGCTTCAAGCGCTGTTGCGGTATCTAAGCACTATAGGTAGGCACAGGGCAGTTACTCAACTGGTAGTTATTTCATCGATCTTGGAAGAACGAAGGCTGGATGCGCCAGGGCGGGGCTTCAAGCTCTTTTTTCAGATAAAAGAACGGCGTTTCAAAATTCTGTGCCTCCTATGGATGAGTTCATCTTTTGCCAACTGAGTAACAATATTCGCACCTTAAACGCCCTGTAGATGAAAGAGGGGGATATAAGCACACACTGAACTATTAAATACGCTGGCACTACTGTCGCAACAGCTGCAGTTCTCTGATGAGCAGGAGCTGCCACTCTACACTACCGGAGCTGCCAAAAGTGCTTCTTATATTGATTCTCTGTGCCGAGATCTTGTCGTGGAATAGTCCTCTTGTGGTATAGTCTTCAGACTGAAAGCAAATTGTGAGGATATATAATAATAATAATAATAATAATAATAATAATAAAGAAGAAGAAGAACAGAATGTCGAACAATTCAAACAAGAGATTACTAGTGAGCATTGAGTTTGCTACTTAAACCACTGTCCCAATACTAACATTTCATCTATTTACATAAATAGCTAGGATAACGTACTTTGCATCAGGCAATGGCAAGACTTCTGCTGATACTTACATCTTGCTGGAATCAGAAATGTTCCTTATTTCTTTCTTTGAGGACCGCTGGAAGGTCGTTTTGTCAGAAGATAAAACATGAAGGTTGTTCTGTGGATCTGAAACATGGTTGTTGGACTGTTAGTTTTCCAAACACAAAAATCATGTCCTTTTCCAAATGCCACAAATCTGCCATAAGCTTTAGAGACAGTATAGGAGCTGAAAGTAATAGCACAAATGATGCTTCGGGGTGCATTTTCAATAATGGCACGGGAGAAGGCAGGCTTGCTTTCTGAAAGAGACAGACTACATTTCAGAAACGATGGAACATGAAGGTAAATAAATGTAACTAATATATACGGTGGTGGAAACCCTAGATGAATCACTTATATGCAATGTATTATACAAAATATGAAACTCACTTACATTGCACAGTTAATTGGGGTGTATACTGTAGCAAACTATGAGCCGAGAGGTCAACTCAACATTCGTGGTAAAGGAATGCGTGGTAAAAAAAATCGTGGTTGAGACGCGGTCGTACTAGAGACCGCGTTGTTTAGGTAGTCGTTGTTGAGGAACTCGTTGTTCCAACATACAACCTTGAGAGATGCTTATTGTAAGTAATCCATCTAGCATGCAGAAGCGGAGAGAACTCATAGACCTAATTTGTGCTGTGAATGAATTCATACATAAACCAATAAGGTGACTCACACAGAAGTAAAACAATCTTTCCATAAGTGAAATCATTAGCTCACCTTGTGGTAGCTTGGTTTTTACATATGTAAGTAGAACCTTATACATATACAAGATATATATTAAGCCCCACTCAGGTATCAACCACTGTCCTTGTCAGGGTGAACCACAAAAGTCACAAAATTCATCTGTGCTTAACCCCCTGGTAGCTTGGCATTAAAGCAGAAAAGCTTAACTCTGGCAAAGTGTAAAGTAATTATGCAGCACACAAACAGTAAGACAGTAAAAAAAGCACAAGTTAGAGTTACTTTGGGGCAAGAGTGTCTTTGTTTTTATCTATTTCTTTTTGGATTTTAATATTTGCCTTTTTCTTTATTTTAATCAATGTTTCTGCTACAGAATAATGTTCAGTAAACAGAATACACCCAAATATGTGATATTAAGGATATTTGGCATAGAATGAGGTTTAGTCAGAAATCACTAAATTTTAAAGGTAAAACATGAAAATAGAATTCTCTATGTGACGTGCAATGCAGCTTTTAGTTAAGCGTTCTTAGACCCTCCGCGACTTCTAGGGCAAATGTTGGGCATACTAATATGGCAATGTGGCAAGGCTCCTGTATTGGGCACTTGGTAACGTCAAAAGCTAGGGACTGATAATCAAATTTTGCAAACTGAGCATATCTTTGAAATGCATATTTAGAAATCAATACATTCTCAAAACAGTAACTGAAATACCCATTTTGTGCATGCCAGTATTCCGCAGTGGGGGCAAACGCACAAAAAGGCTGGTAGCAGCAAAAGCTCTGTATTATTCAGTGTTTAGTTATTTTCTATTATCATCATATCATATTTCTAAAGTGCACAGCTACTACAAAGAGTGTTCCGTCTCTTAGAGAGCGGTCCCTGTAATACCCTTAAATGAAAGACAAGAGACACCCTTACTCAGTAGGCTACCCTGAAAAGACACGTTTTGAGAGACTTTCAGAACTGATGCTCGTTTTCTGTCTCATGGAAATGCAGAGGGAGGCTATGGGTAGGGAATCCTGTTTGAGGATGGGTCTTTTAAGACTCCCTTTATTACACGAAACTGTACGACGGCGATATCACGGTACAGTTCAGCTGTTCAGAGAAACACGCATCATGGAAAATCAAATTCATGGTCTGCAACATTTTCAATGGGATAATTGAGAGCATTTACTGCTACTTGTAAAATGTGGAAAAACACAAATATAATTTATGTTTACCCATCTTTCCTCCTTAAAAAAATAAAATAGAACCTTTGGTGTGAATTCCCTTTTTAGAAGGCGAAACATTACCTACAGAATAATTTCAAAGACCGTGCCACTTAGTTTTCCCTCAAAGTTCAATTATATTAGTAATTAAAACATTGAAAGATTCGGAAATTTTTTGCCTTTTTCTACATACCCAAATTTGTTTTTAATTCGGTGAATTCTTCCTCCAGTTTGGTAAGTGCTTGTTGTTCGGCATCATCTCCTAAAAGAGGGTCATCTGGTTCAGTGGTATCAACAGATTCTATTTCTAAAATCTCCGAAGCTGCTCGAGATAAGGGCCGGGGGGTTGCACTGGCTGGGCGGGAGGCCTTAGGGCATGTGTCTCTAGGAGTACTTGCAGTTAAAGGTCTCTGGAATGTATAACCTGCAGTGGAAAACAAGGAGAAAGTGCATGACTTGCTATGAAAAGCAGGGAGGCTTATGAATGGAAAATGTAGAAGCTTCACAAATACATTTTAAAAATTCTGTGAACTACTACTACATTGTTTCTTTTCTTACACACTTGCGTATTCTCATTGTACTAAAGACACCCTTCTTCAAAGTACATCATGGCACAGGGTAACCTAACACAATCGTAGAGCGGCTCTACAACCTAACTTCAACATGATCCCCTCCCTCCCAGTTTGAGCTGCTGAAGTTCGGAATTTGTTGGCATCCAGTTATTATGCACATCATATGGTGGGCAGTTGCAGTAATCCAAGTGGGCTCCAATAATAGTTCTAGCAAGGGTCACTCTGTCACTTTTGTTTAATTAAAGATACATTCCATGTAGAATAATTGAACTTTTGGGAGCTGGGTTGGTCTTCAAACATACTCCCAAATATTTAATTTTCGACGTGTAAGGACTTGTCAGCCTTCACTATAAAATCGGGTGGCAGATCACGAGGAACATGTTTGAACCCCTTATTATGAATTCTGTCTGACAGCATGCAAGGCGAGTCATGATATTGAAAACTGGTGATTTTATCTAGCACATGAAGAGGTGTGCTTATCAAGCTGGTGTCAATTGAAACATGGGGATCTGGCTCAACTAATGTGCACTGGAATCGCCATGTTTTCCCAAATTGCGAATGAGTGAGAAGGACAGAATGAGTGTAAGAGTACGTGCAAGAGAGTGTGTGAGAGTGAATGTGTTAGTGCAAGTGAGTGAGAATGAATGAGTCCCCCCCCCTGTGCTCCTATCTGAAGAAGAGGGGGGGACCAATTAGCTGTTCCCGCCCACCCAAAGAGCAGGAGGGATAGGAGAGAACTGCTGGCTTCTGCACCCGCTCTGCAGAGTCCACTAAGATGTGAGGCAGTCAGCAGGGGCAACAGGGGATTTGGGGCTCTCCCTAGAGCCTTCAACAAAAGTAAAGAAGGTTGATGTCCCTACTGACACTGAGGCACCTTTACAAAAAAAATGGACAAAAGAGGACAAAGCGAGGTATTTCAAAATTTCCATATTGGTTCTCCTGATACCTTGTGATGGGCGGGGGCACCAGCAACCTAAAACCAAACGTTTTTGAGGCTGGCACAAGTGCTGCAGTACCCACAGAAGCCCCCATAAATTATTTTTGTGAAGTCTCCTAAGGGGTACATTTGCGAGACCAGGAGAGTTTTTACACATTTTCAAGCACATCTAGAGTTTGGGCCTTTGCTCAGAGGGTCTGGAGACTCCTATTGGTGGGTCCTAAGGGTGCGATAGCAACATGTTAAAAGTAGAAGGAACGCATTTTTTCATTTTAATTATAAAGATTTGTTAACAATGGCAATTTTGACAATAATGCTTTATATGTCTTCATTTTGAGATAGAAAACAATGCTTTATATGTTTTAATGAAGATCAAAGTTATGTTTTAGTACCAGGTTAAAAGTGAGTTTTTACATGCTACAATGAATATCAGTGTAAGCTGATACTATCCTTAGCAATCTTAATGGTGTTGCATGACATATTTTGTTTTTATGAATGTAGTGATGCCCCGATAATTCCAGTAGGCCTACCTTTTGAGAACTACGCCTCACCTACTTATATACTGTCTGGTATATGTGGGGAGGTATCATGGTCTCGGGGATCAGGGCTCGCTAAGGTTGTGGGTTGTTACGAGGGTACAACCATATATATTTCCACCTGCTATTGTACATATCAGTAAATTAATTCCCTTGCAATATTTTAAAATTGCGTATTCTGCTTATGGTGACCAAGAGAGGGCAGGGGCACCGCCAACGTGTTCCTAGATGTTTGTGTGGCAGTCGCCACAGGAGCCCTCACTAAAGTTTTTTTTTTTTTTTTTAAAGTTTCCCAAAGTCTCCTTGGGAGTTAAATTTGTGAACTCAGGAAAGTTTTCACACAGTTTCAAACAATACTCGAGCTTGGGATTTTTTTCAGATCCGCTTACCCCTCTAATCTCAGGTGGAGTAGTATCCTTTAAAGTGAATTCCTGAGGGCGAAATGGAATTGCACCTCCCATGAAAGTTATATTAGCACACATGATGGCATGATCATACGATTCAGAGAAAGAGGGTCTCTGTTGAAAATGTTGGGAAAGGCATCAAAAAAGCAGATCTGTGTAACAGAGAAAACCTACTATACAGACCGAGAAACATACAAAGCAGACAGGAAACTAGTGGCACCATTTGTTTCATTATCACGTATACTAACCAGTCAGATGAAGTAAAAAATATCTTACAAAGACACTGGACTATTCTACAAAAAGATGAGACACTGAAGGAAGTTATAGGTCCAAATCCAGCAGTCACCTGCAGAAAATGTGCCTCTATCAAAGACAGATTAGTACATAGTTATCTCAGTCCGATTCCAAACCTGGGTACGCCTTTTTTGTGGGCAAATCTTGTAAAGCATGCAGGTCAAGTTTATCAATGAAAGAATATTACTTGTGGGCAGTCAATCAGACACAACATATTCAGAAATGTATAATATGCAAAACTAAATTTGTAGTATATGTTATTGTGTGCCCCTTAGGAAAGTGGTATATAGGCAGTACCACTTTTGCTGTTAAGAAATACATTTTGGAACATATGCATGCGATAACGAACAAGGATATGTCTTACAGTGCCTCAAGACAATTTAATAAATACCATAATGGTGACTGGAGAACAATTAGATTTTTTTTTGTTGTATGGGTTCCTATGAACCCAAGAGGAGAGAGTTCAAGCATTAAATAAGATGGAATCGAGGGATATTTTGGAAGCGGATCTATAGTGCCAAAAGGGATGAATCTTCCTGAAGTGTTATACAGATATGTGGTCAGCAACTATGATTGATCTTTTATCGAATTTTAGGATGATAGATTGAGTTTTAGCTGTTTTTAATGGTATGTTTTTTTTTTACTGTTTACTGCATGACAGTTTTGGCCAGATAAGGAAACTATCAATATGTTCTCTTATGTTATTTTGTCTCTTTAGGAAAATGTAAATCAAGAAATATCTAATTACTAAAAAATGTATTGAGGATTGTATGGAACAATGTAAATTCTTGAAAATATTGAATCTATTAGCGCATCCACTGAATTGAATGGCTACTACAGCCGTTATCCTTTTGGTCAATTGAAGGAGTCATATTATTCTATAGGAATATTTTTATATATTTAATTGAATGGAGAAATGTAAAAATATGATGGTGGATAATGATATTGTGAATTGATGGATCTGCATAACCATAATCATATCATGAATCAAACGAAGTATGCTAGTGATCAATGAAGGTATTTTGAGAATACTCTTTGTTCACTGTTGTTTTTTTGGATTGCATTATCGATGAATTTTACTGCTAATATCGAGAAAATACCTAAGCATATTGTTCCCGTTCAATCTGTTTTAACATATGTGAGAAAGTATTATGATGACTATAATATGCACTATATCTCTTTACTTTGGAGGAATCAAGTATCAAGAATTGACCTAGGAAATATTGTAGGCCTATTACTGCCATTTTGTGCTCTGGGGTTGTTTGTCACAATGTAGTCAATTTTTTGTTTCATCTATGTTATATGGGAAGTTACAATTGCGGCAAGTGTATGTGATCAAGACTTTTGTGAGTCGAAATGTGTTGTCATTCTTTCTGCCTTAATAAATTGCAGCAGAAAAATTCACTCCTGTGTGGCGCACGCTTCGCCTGACTGAGGAAAGGAGTATCATTGGATGTGCTGAGTGGGAAACTGGATGCGCCGATCGCTGTCCCCACCGAAAGCTGGGTGTTCATTCCGGACTGTCATTGAAATCTATCTATCTATCTATCTATCTATCTATCTATCTATCTATCTATCTATCTATCTATCTATGTATCCACATATATATATATACATTTACAATCCTATTATAATCCTAACCCCTCGTTATGGCCCTCTCGATGCTGATGCATGTGTGAGCATGAGGTGTCCGAATACATCCATGATACACCGCAACCATAAATAGCAGGAATACACACTCGAGAGCAGGTGCAAAATCAAATTTATTTCAAATAAAAAAAGGAAAGCCTCGACCCATGATGAAGGCTTTTGGAGTGAAAACATGTTTAGTGTCTTTGTCGCTTTCCTTGAGCCCTAATTTGGAATAAAATCGATTTTTGTACCAGCTCTTTAGTGCATGTTCCTGCTGCGGATGTTTGCTGGCTGTTGTAGATGTATACATATCACACATTATACTGCTCATGACATGTTCAAATTCATCATTGATATCATCACTGATTGTAGGAAATTGTTTTTTTGATTTTGGGGGTGAGAACCGTGTCAAGCAAAAACCACAATCCCCATCAGGGTAAACCACAAAAGTCACTAAATTAAACTGTGCTGAACCCTCTGGTAGCTCAGCACGTACGAAGTCAGGCTTAACTTGCAGGCAGTGTGTAAAGTATTTATGCAGCACTCGAACAGCAATAAAGTTAAAACACAACACAAGAAAAATCCCACATCAATCTAGAAAAAAAGAGAACATTTTAACATATATAATGACACCAGGACAACATAACTCAAATCAGTAGAAACAGAGTTTTTAATCTTTTACGTTTTCAGTGAAAACTAGCACCTAAAAGAACCACCGTGAACATCTGATCGCACAAGACTGGGGCAAAGTCAAATGTTATCTCCGACCGCGAAGGGGCGCGGTTCAGATACTTGAGGTGGATTGAGCCTGGTCTCAGCTTACCTTCAGACTTGGATGAAATTTTGAAAAAAACTGTCTGAGAAGATAAAGTTCAGCAGAGCAAGGCAGTTAATGGTGTCTTAGGAGAAGGCGTCAACATGGGGGAGCTGCTGGAGGAAGTCGCTGTGATGATTTCTACATTTGGACTCATGAGGCCAGATCCCTTTCTGAAGAGGGGCCGCTAAACAGCATTGTTTGCTGCAGAGGAAAACGTAACAGGAGCTATCACAAATTCAGGCTAATGGGCGATGCACCCTGGGTGCATTGGCAGTGGCGGCTGGTGACATTTGAAAGTGGTAGGGCGTAAAACAATTGACATACTTCACTGTGGCGAGCGAGCGTAGCGAGCGAGCCTGAACCACCTACGGGGGGTTCGGGGGGGTTCCCACCCCGAGAAAATTTTGAAAAAAGAGTGGGCAAATGGTGCATTTTCAAGCAAACCAGAAGGTGTGAAGAACAGCCCTGGAATGCCTTCTGCCCAGAACTCAGGATCCTTCCCACCTGGCAGTGCCCAAGGAAAAATGAAAACCTGCCTCTTCAAGGAGGCTTTTCTAGCCCTCTACAAAACTCACAGGATGCCTCCCATCCCATCCAAGGAAAAAGTCCCTGAAAAATGTTAAAGTGCCTCAGAGGAGCTCTGTGAACTGAGTAAAAAACAAGTGACCTGAGCCTGTCAGATTTTGCTCATCCTGTGCGTATGTAGGGGTTTTGGTTACACATGAAATACACCTAGACTCAATATCCAAAACAGCATTACAAAATGGCCACCAGCCAAAAGTCAGCACACAACAATTCAATTAAATACATAAATAAATGAAGTGAGAGAGATCCCGCTTAAGCGCAGCGACTGATGTAAGGATAAGAATAGCAACCTATTATACAGTACCAAACAAGAAAGCTGCATCATGAAATGCTATTTCGGGCCGTTTCGTTTCCGGGTTGGAAATACCTGTAGGGGCTTTGTGAATGTGTTTTCACCGCCCTTTGCTGGTGTCCTTGGCCTGTAACTCCCACAATCTGACCCTGTGAGATTTACTGGTTAAGGTTAATAAATACTGTCATCATTTTAAGTGGGAGTAAATGTATTTATAGTTGCAAAATCACATTTCATAAATTATCAATGTAATATTGCTCACAAAAATAAACGTGTTTGTATCCGTGAATCGTGACCAATATATTTTTGTGAGGTAACTTAAGGCTCCTTAGCCAGACTACAATCGGATACATACAGGGATACAGTAAACTGACCAATCCGCATTACCAACCAACCAACATGCCCTTATTCGGAATACCGTTAACTGTGCTAATCAATAACTGGACTACAATCGGATACATACAGGGATACAGTAAACTGACCAATCCGCATTACCAACCAACCAACTTGCCCTTATTCGGAATACCGTTAACTGTGCTAATCAATAACTGGGTCAATAGGTTCCTTATCAGATGGCAGCCAGATGGTGCTGCTGTAATCATCTGCCCGGGAAACAGGACGGCCAGATGGCTACTTAGATAACCGAACAAGGGAGCTTTAGGGTGACGAGCTCTGCGGCACAAGAACTCCGAGTCACAGATACTTAAGAAATGGTGGCCCGGGGCTTGAATATTTCATTCACAAATATTGTGCTTTCTTCTTGAATTTTACTAATTACATGCATTACTTGCCTAAACTCCTGTTGTGTTTAGGGAGTAAAGAGTGTGGGAGGACTGATCTATTGAAGAAAATAGCAGTCAGCGTGGCTAATCTCAAAGACTTTGGAGCTACATAAATCAGAGCTACTTTTTGAATAGCCTTATATAACACAGCGCCATTGGCATTCGCGCACGGGTTCTTCCTACAGCATACAGATCACTAGGAAACTTCTAAGCAATCAAGTAATGTGAGTCTGATGAAATTATTCAATCAATGCACGGGGCTGGGGGTCGCAGCAGAATCGAGGAGCGTGTCGGTTTGATGTGTCCCAGAACCCTGCTTCTGGCGGGGAACTAAGGAATCCCAGTGCCTGAGGTTGGTGAGAGCATTCCTGCGGGAGGTGCGCAGCTTTTTCCTGCTCAGAGCCTGCTCGCGCTCACACGCAACAATACTGTTTGCGTCTAATGTATAAATATGGAGAAAGAGTATATCTACACAACTCATACTGTGGCAGGAAGATACAAACACTGTTACACACCAGGGAACACCGAAACTAAGCACGCACGCACATAGTCATGTACCACACGAAGTCACGTTTACAGATGCGCATAGGTACACACCATGCTCACACCCACCCTCACGAATGCATGCACACTGACAGACACGGACACTCATGGTCATGGTCATACATTAGGGAAACACAATAAAACATTAACACACACTCTCCCACAGGCACACGTAAATAGACACAAAAGCATTGTGACTTTCTATCCGGCTGTTTCACATCAACATCACACACAGGCCAATATACCCGCACAAACACACCTATGATACACACACTGTCTCGGACACACAAAAATCCATCCATCCATCAGACTGACACACACGATTGCTCTTAAAGAAACGGAGACAGTCACACGGTCAATGCACCGTGACTCACTCTTTTTCACTCTCCCACCAGTCGCGGCTGGCAAAACGCGTGGGGGGGGGGGAGTGGGTAATCTTTATATAAAATAAAAAAAACTTACCTTCCTCCAGTTCCACGACCAGTTCATCCCGCGCCACCGCCTCAGCTCCTACTGCCTGGCGCGTTTTACTTTTAGGCAGCCTCCCTCCTCCTGCTCCTCTAAGCCAATCACAACGCTGCAATGGCAGCGTTGTGATTGGTGAGGCGCAGCGGAGAACGCCCCTCACGGATGTTTGTGACCAAGAAAGCCACAAAAGACATCCACCAACTCTGTTTTTAATCTTGTCCTATGACCCCACCAATAAAAAGTTTCTAAGGAGTTATAGAGGCAATTTTAAAAATCACTTTCACTCACCTTGCACAAAAAAACCTGCTCTGCTGTAATTCAGGTGTCGCAGCACACCCGAGAGGCATTCGGCCCCTTGGGTGGGAACCCTATGATTAGGCATGCAACCAACTAGGTTGATGGGTGAGGGTTCTTCTTAAAAAAGGAATTGCTTTCCTTTTTTTACCACAGTTAGCAGTAATCCTGACCCGGAAGACGTTCGTTAGAGCAGGGAGGCCGTATAATTTTTATCCGATTTTAATCCTTACTGCTCCACCATCGTCAAGCAACCTGACCAGTATCGTCAATTATTGAAAACGTCGATCTCTAACAAACGCAGCCAAAGCCACGGCGCACTGGTTGTGCTGTGCATTGTCCAGCTCTGAATTGGTCTTTATTTTAAAACGACATTCATGTCATATTCATCGGTGGCTCTAACGAACGAAAATCTAAGGATTATTTACTAATACAAAGGTCATTCCTTCTTTTAAACCTTATGAATGAGAGTCTTCCTTCCGCTACTATCGAGTGACTTAAAAGCCTTGATATATCTAAATTTGAACTAGATTTTGTTTTGAAAACTCTGTCCTGAAGAAGGTGAAGGAGTTACATCTCACCGATACGCCGCGTCAACTGTTTTGTAGTTTTCTTGTGATGTATAAATTTGTATTCAAAAGAACCAACAATATTGTAACTTCTATAAGGAGGTGTTTTTAAGCCTATATGTAACACATTGTCTAATTTTTAAATACATTTTATTTTGATATATCAGTTTTAATATTGCCTTCATGTACCTTATTCGGTTTTTTGCACTTTATTGATACCTTCTGCACACTGAAAATACATTGTAACTGAATGTGTTTATTGTAACTTGTAGTTCGTTTTTTAACACATGATCCACACATCTATCATTTTATTGATTAGGGACTTTTGTTGTTCTCTCTAGTGCTACCCCGTCCCTTTTCTGAGTATTAGGGTACCTCCCTTTCTTTTCAATAGTAGGGGCTTGGCCACCCAATAGGGCTAGTGTGTCTAGGAGGAGTGAGCTACAGAGTAATTATTTCAGGTGACTTTAACACCACATATGTGCCACTAGACAATGACAGCATTTCCTCCATTGTTGAGGAAGATGAGGAATTGGGCATTCCCATCCTTAATACTACCCCAGTGAAACGCTGGTCAGGTGTTGCCTACCAGCTTTTGTCCTTTACGCTATCCAATGGCTTGAGGGCATGTAATGGCCGCACACTATCTGATCCACAAGCTGCCCACACTTTTAATCGACCCAGCCATATGAGTAGACATATGAGTAGACTCAACTACTTTCTAATTACCCTTTCCCTCTGGGAAAGTTTGGCCGATATGAAGGTACTCAATAGGGAAGATAGTGACCACAATGCTGTCTATTGCTCACTAAAGCATCTATTCAACCACTTAATTAATTTAGTTAATGTCCCTGTATAACTACCAATTTGCTTCACTCGAATGATAGGCGGAGGGTCAAGTGGGGCAGCGCTGCTCTAAACCCAGACATTAGGGACAAAATGAACAAGGCTCTTATGGATACTAAAAACGGATTAGAAAACCTTATTTCCACCCAGGATTGTAATTCCACAATTGCACAGATAAATGGGAACTTGTTTAAAACTCTAGGGGAATGTTTCACTCAGTGTCACGAGCTCACTGGTCAAATCTGGCTGTACTTGACTTAATAAAGTCTGTAGCCACAAGAAGAACGAGCTCTTGAGAGTGGTGACATTAGTCTGATTAAAGCTAGGAGGAAAGAGTACAAACTGGCCCAAATCAAAGCACACCAGAAGTGGGACACGCAAGTCTTGGAAAACACCTTCGAGGCAGCCATTCATAAAGATCCTAGAAAGTTTTGGAGGTTGGTGGCCCATGGAGGACACCAAGCGCCAAAGCTTTTAGCTAACTCCATCACCCCACAAAATATGGCACAAACTTTTCGCTGGCCTTTATGACCACTTGTTGGGATTGGATGCAGGGGTCCAGCCAACCCTGGTGAGCCAACTCTCTTCCCCCGCATCAAAGATTGAGATGAGTGAGACCGTGTGTGCAATAAAAGCTATAGCGGCTGGAAAAGCCACTGGGGCTGATGGCGTCCCGGGTGATCTCTTTTTTATCAGATTTTGATGGATGGGCTTTGTATCTGAATAAATTGTCAAATTGTATTTTGAAGGGGGCAACTATCCCCTGTAGTTGGAAGGCAGCGGAAATAGTTCCCATTTATAAAAAGGGCTTGCAGGATTCACCCTTAAACTATAGACCAATAAGCCTCACTGATGTAGCCCAAAAGGTCTTCTCAAGGCAGATTTTAGGAAAACTGGAGTCTTGGATCGAGGTCTACTGACTTTATCTAGAGGTCACCACATCAACATATACTAGGCAGGCCTATGTGCTTTTTCAAGAGGTGACCACATCAATATACCAGGCAACCCTTTTGGCTTTGTCAGGGGTTCACCACATCATTATATAATGGCAAACCTATTGGCTTTGTCGAGGGATGACCACATCAATATAAAAGTCACACCTATTGGCTTTGTCAAAGTGTGACCACATCAGTATACAAGACAAGCCTACTGGCTTTGTCAAGGGTGACCACATCAATATACAAGGCAAGCCTAAAGGAGTTGTCAAGGGGTCACCACATAATTATATAAAGACAACCCTATTTACTTTGTCAAAAAGCGACTACATCAATATACATGGCAAGCCTATTGGCTTTGTCAAGGGGTCACCACATCATTATATGAAGGCAAGTCTACTGGATATGTCAACAGTATAAAAAACGTATTAGAGTTTTTTCTTTTACACTCCCTAGATCATATAATGCAGCCATAACACCAACCACAAGGAGGGCCTGCAATCCTCACCTGAAGGGCAAAAGCTCCAGTTCAGGAAATGATTAGAAACACCATGTACTTTTCCTGTGTCACACTGTATAGTCCCCAGGAAACATAGGGTTACTTATAAGTGATTTCTCTGGGGGCTGCCACTCTCTTTGCAGCCCATCAACATTTTGTAACATGTTGGCAGTGCCTCTGCACAGATTGGGCACCATAAAGCAGAAACAAATATGCAAATTAGCATTATGTGGCGCTTCAGGCAGCAGCAGGTAAAAGTAAATGAGCACCCCCAGCCAATCAGACGGCTTACATTTTTTTTTAATTTCAGCCCTACAGTCCAGATATGTATAGATTGTGAATCTTAATTTCTCAAAAACTACTGAAAGAATTACACCAAATCACAAAAAGCATGCTTTCTGGGTTAAGCTTTGGCTTTCTGACAAAACTGGTGTAATTCTGGTCAGCCGTTTGGGCTGTAGCGCTGTTGAAAATTCCTTATGGAATTTGCTTGGCAAAACTGCATTTTGGAATGCCCCTTTTTTCTTGGCCACCTTGAAGAAAGGAGCCAAGGTAGATGAACCTTTTTTGGAAGGTTTCATGAAGATGTGTCAAACAGCACCTAAGTTAGTAGCAAAAAATATATACATTTCTTATGGCAAATAGGTGCCCTTCACTCTGTGTGTGTGTGTGTGTGGGGGGTTGTGTGTGTGTGAATATATATAAACGTATTCCCTAAAAACAAAGGTTCATTTTTAATGTGTGCAGTCCATTTCTTGACCTCCGGTGCCCTCCCCACCAGGCCTAGGGGGTAGGAATATCTCTACGTTGCTCCCTAAATGTCTTTTAACAACATTTTGGAAAGTTTCATGAAGATTTGTCAAACAGCACCAAAGTTATTAGCAAAACAATATATACATTTCTTATGGCAAATAGGCAACCTTCACTCTGTGTGTGTGTGTGTGAGAGTGTAAATGTATATAAACGTATTCACTAAAAAAACTGAGGTTTTTTTTTTTATGTCAGCAGTCCATTTTTGGCCGCCGGGCCCTCCCCCACCAGTCCTAGGGGGTCCAAATATCTCTAACCTGCTCCCTAAATGCTTTTTAACAATGTTTTCAGGACACCGGGACTGGATCCCCAAGTCCTAAAGTGTTGCAACTTCTTTGTTGATGTGGAGGCTGCTAATCAGATTACAGCTTTTGATCTGTAGCATCCTCTGCTGTGTGAAAGATACATACATTTTAAACTTTAATTTCTCAAAAACTAATAACAGATCTCCACCAAATCACAAAAACACTCTTTCTGGATCAAGTGTTAACTTTCTGACAAGTTTGTTGTAATTCCTTTCACCCGGTTTGGCTCTAGCTGTGTCTAATTTTCCAATGGGAAAACGCATGGGAAAATGTGTTTTGGGACTCCCCCTTTTTCTCAGGCTCCACTTGCCGGATCACCATAAACCTTTCCAGGAATAAGCAGAGAGGGATGAGACTTTTTTGGGAAAGGTTTGTGAAGATTTATCAAACTGCGCCAAAGTTATTAGAAAATCAAAACATCCAGTTCCTATTGAAACGTGCTCCTAAACGTAACTACCCAATAAATATATACTTACCAATATGCTTCTCAATTTTTGGTCCTCAATATTTTTCACATAATATTATGATTGGATGATGCTTTGTAAATGATAATCTGATATACAACCATCGACATGACCTGGATGCCCAAGCTGTATGCCAAAGAAAGCTTGCACTACCACTGCTAGATCTGTTTTGCAGCAAAGTGCACCATTCACTGCAGAAGTCTGCTGTGAGAAGGGTTAGCTTGTTTTGTTGCTGCCATGCTGTACCTATTCTGTGAGCAATGGAAGCTAGTACTGCAGCTGCCTGATTTGTTGCAGTTCAGTGAAGCAGGGAAATGTGTACTGCTGCTGCCAAGCAAATGGCGGGAAGCCCCATCTGCTTTTGTTATGGCGTGCCTTCTCAGTGAGAAGGGAATGTTAAACTACTGCTACTTTGTTTTACCTTTTCTACAGAAAAGGGAAGCTTGGACTGCTGCTGCTCAATATGTACTTTTTGTGATGGAGAGAAGCTTGCACCTATGATGTTTAAGTCATACCTGTTTTGTGGGTAATCTTGCACCATTGTTATGTGTTCCTATTTTGTGTGTGTGACGGAACCTTGTACTACTCCTGCTTCTGAAACCTATTGTGTAATTGTGTATCTGTTCTTTGTCTTAAAGAAGCTTTCACTGTTTCCCGCCACGTAGTGCCATTATTGTGTGTTAATGAAGCTTGATATAAGCTGTTTCAACAAATATGGGCAAAGTGATTGGCATGTTGAATGTTTGTTTAAGGCATGATGCAGAGAACTCTCACAAAATGAGGACATAGTTTGTCTTTGGTTTTGCATATGGAAGAGTATGAAACAAGCAGTCACAATTTTCAAAAGGGACTAGAACAGTTTGTTATGTGTGACACCTCCACCTGGTTCTTGCTTTTTAGCCAATTCCACTTTACATGGTATGATTTTTGAGACCTTGAAGATATGCTGGCAGTATATATTCTGGAGTTGATATATTTGTAGGTCAATATCATTGACCTCAATATTCTCGATCACAATCCCTCCTAGAATATATGCTCTCTTCTTTTGGCTAGCTCGTTATTTCACTGCCGGTACCGAACTTCACTCTCCCTAAATTCTTATTGTTACCATCGTCTTTCTGCCTCTCTGTTCTATGGAGTGCTAAATGGTTTTACATTTATTATGCCTCAATAGTCTCCATTAAAACAAAGGTACTTTGATTTCAATCACCTTTTGAATGGAGACCAATTTGTTCACATGGACACCTAGAGGTCCCAAAAGTTCCCTGTGAGAAAATGGATTATTAGTTGGGATTGATGGCAGTACAGCACAAGTAATAATGTCACAATTCTTGTTAGCTCCAGTAGAAGTTTCAGTAATTTAAACCTGAGCTCAACCCCTTTTAGCTATGGGACAGAGCAAACAGGTTCAACTTAAAAAAAATGTGTAGAGCAGTTAGAAGTACCATAACTGTTAAAAAGTGGAAAACACAACACAATAAAAATCACACCTCAATTTATACAAATAGAGAATAGTTTAATGAACAAAATGACACTACAACAACGAAAATCCAAAAAGAGGAAGCAGAGGTCTAAATTTATAAAGTTGTGAATAAAAATAGCGCAAAAAAGCATTAAGCATCAACCACGGTCATCTGTCTGCATTTGACTGGGATCTAGACGTGATTTAAGGCCAACCGCAATGGAGCACAGCTTGGATGCAAAGACCAGGGATGTCTTGGTCGGACTTTTTACCTTCTGACTTAGGGCCAGATTTAGAGTTTGGTGGTCGGTTACTCCGTCACAAATGTGACGGGTATCCCATCCGCTGTATTACAAGTGCATTATATCCTATGCCACTTGTAATATGGAGGATGGGATATCCCTCATGTTTGTGAGAGAGTAACCCGACGGTGAAATCTAAATCAGGCTCTAAGTCTCTGAAATGGAAGTAAAAAAATCCTTAGCAGGACAAGGCAGCAGGCAGTTGCTGAGGAGGGTTCTTCAAGGCCAGGTAGATGTCAGACGAGGTCCTGGTGAAGCTGTTGACTTTTGGCAAGAAAGCTCAGAGCGGGAAAAAAATCAAAATTCACGCACAACGAAGGTACCTCGCAGGCCGGATACTTTTGAGCCCTTCGTCTGTTGTAGATTTCTACATTCAGACTTATTCACTTTTTTGGAGATCAGATTTCTCCAGCGGGCAAGGTTGCAAGCTGTAGCCAAGCAGGACTCCACAAGGCCGGATACCCTCTCTGCAACGTCCAGCTGAAAGATATTTGCTGCTGCGGAAAATATCTAAGCGGGAGAAACCTGAATCCTTGGCCCGACAGCAATGCACCTTCGTCGGTTTGACTTGGCAGGTTTGTCCCGGTGTTCAGGAAGTCTTTGCAGTCAAAAAGTTTCTAAGTCCCAGTTATTTCGGGTTTGTAGGAGGGGTACACATTGACACAGCCAAGGGTCTCAGGACCTCAGGGACAGCACTTGGGGCACAAAAATCACTCCAGCAGAAGCCTCCAGCTGGGTTCCGGGATAGTCCTTTTGGGACAGGTCAGCTGGGCTGTTCAGGAAAAGACCTTCTAGTTTGCGGTGTCCCTGTAGCTTTACAGGAGGTTACCCTATGAGTCCACTTATTTGTCCTGGTTACACGTGCAATCAGGTCTAGCCTTTCATGGGTATTTGGACAAAATACTGATTTAGAAATATCGAGCTACAGAAATATAGAGTTTTAAATATCGTGACATAAATATCGTGATGTAGAAATATTATTGCAAGAATATCGATTTTGTAGGTAAGTAATATCGTTTTCAAGAATATCTCTGTTGTTAATATCGTTTTCAATAATATAGTTGTGAAAAATATAGTTTTTAAATTATCTTTATGTGTTTTAGTTTATATATTAATTTTACATGTTAAACATTGTTTGTATAATTGTTGACAATATTTTTAAATATAGTTTGCAATTTTTAGTGATTTATAATTTTTAAATTAACTGTTAATAGTAATTTATAGTGTTGTAGTGGATTGTGAAGTTTGTAGAGGTACAGGATGGGAAGATAATTATGTATAACTAATTTATTATTAATTATTAATTGATAATTATTTACATTCTGTAATTATATTTTGTAAGTTATATTTTAGGTGCAGGATGTTGTTTTTTTTTAGGATATAGGGTGGGAAGTTAATTAAGTAATAATTGATTAATTATTCATCTATTACTAATTATGTATTTATTGTTAATTATGTACATTTTTAAATTATTATATTTTTAAGATATGTTTTAGGTGCATGTTGTTGGGTTTGTATGGGTATAGGGTGGAAAGTTTATTAAGTAGTAATTAATTGAAAATGATTTATTAATTTATTATTGACTATTTAATTGATTGTTAATTATGTAAATTGTGTAAATATTACATGTTTTAAGTTATATTTTAGTTGCGGGTTGCTGGGTTTGTAGGGGTATAGGGTGGGCAGTTAAGTAATTATTAATTAATAATAATTAATTTGTTATAAATTATGTAATTGATTTCTAATTATGTGAATTGTTTAATAATTATATTTGTTAAGTGAGTGAAAATTATTTATTCAATTATTAATAATTATTTAAATTATTAAATATGGTGATTGTGCTGTGTTGATGTCCAACGCTTTTCCTACTGTTGCACAGATTGGGGGGGGGGGGATAGTAAATTTTACACAGTTGAATTCCAACAATTTCCCTACTGTTGCGTAGAGTGGAGCAGGAATAGTAAATTTAACCCTTCGAAAGTCCAACGTTCTCTCTACTGCTGCCCAGATTGGAGTGGGAATATTACATTTTACTCTTCCGAAGTCCAACGCTTTCCTTACTGTTGCAGAGTGGAGTGGGAATAGTGTATGATTTATTTTCGGTAAAAAATACTTCTATTTAAAATTATTAGTATTATTTGTTTGTTTGTTTAGTTTTATAATATTTGTTTAAATATATATAAAGTTTTTTATATTTAATTAATTTGTTCATTTAGTTTAATATTTTGGACATATGTTTTCATATTTCTTATGTTTATTTAAATACATAAATATATATATTTATACATATATGCCTTTTATAATAGTAAATTAAAAACAAGAATTTAAAAAATGTAATAAGAATTTTAAATTTATATTTTTATTAACAGTATTACATTATATATATGAATCCATAAACATGTATATACATATATATATATATATATATATATATGTGTGTGTGTTTTTATTTGAGCATAAATTGATATATTTTTTAATATTTAAAATGATATATTTTACATTATATTAATTTGATATGTTAAAAACAAAAAATAGATTTACCATTTTATACAATATATATGTAATGAAAATCAATATGTTTGTATTATTTTTAACAATATTAGCGTCAACGATATTTTTGTTCCAATATTTTTGTGCTTACCATTAGAAGTATAGGTAGACAATATTTTTATCAGCGATATTTCCACAGGTCCGGTAGTGTTCTGAAGAGGGTGCTCAGGCATGCCACATTTATGTCTGACATTAGCCTGTGAATGTGGGTGACTCTTGGCCCCTCACTAACCAATAGGGAAACATTCCCAGGGGCAACCCTACCCACGTTTGCCACTGTTTCAGTGTGCCCTACGGCCTACGGAGTAGCAGTGCGCTTTATAAATGCTGTTTCATTCATTCATTCAAACATTCTCTGCCCAAATCCAAGATGGTGAAGTCCTTCTCATCTCGTGCAGAGCCTGTGTGTCCTCTCCAAAGGTCTGGTCAGGGTAATAAGCAACCCCTCCTCTGTCATCATTTCAAACCAGTTCTTGGGGCAGTTCCTCTCTTGTCATACCCCAGTCTGCCTGTGCTGCTTGCTTCCTGTTGTCACCATTTTCTAGTTGGACAGGTTCCATGTACTCTGCTATGCACTTTTCACAGTTTTCTAGTTGGGCAGGCACCATTTACTCTGCTATGCACTTTTCTCTGTTTTCTAGTTGGGCCGATGCCTCGTACTCTGCTGTGCACTTTATTTAGGCATGCTATGCACTGTAGTTTTAGTGCATTGTTTCAAGCTCTGTTTACCTAAGAGCAAATGCTTGGAATTTCTGCACGAACAAACATGAGGTACTGATTAGTTAAAAGCCTCATTTTCCTGCTGACCTCAAGATTGCCTGATATGCCTGCTAGTTGTTTATTTGTTCAGCTGCCCTGCCATCTAATTAAAGTTCTCCGTTTCCTGCCACAATCTCCTGCCAGAGGCAGCCTTCTTATTGACAGGAAACACTCAGTAATCTTCAGGAAGGTTCCAGTGCCTAATGAGTTTGTTTACTTAACCTACTATTTCCCACCCCAGACTCCTGCAGGAGTCAGCCTTATAATTGACAGAAAACGCTTAGCAATCTTCAATACTGCTCCAGATTAACACTTGTATGACTGGCTATAAATACTGCTTTCAAACTCAGTCTCCTGTCGATTTGTTTTGAGAGAGAGATGTGTCTCCCATCAGTACTGTCCTTGGGTTCTGAGTCTCGCTGCTTGCAACAAGAATAACCTGGACATTTTCACCTGGAAGCTGGAGGCCTGCAACTCCTCTCGGAACTCCATCCCTTTGAGACAGCTTCGAAAAATCTTACAACCTGGAACCTGGTTGATCAGTCAGTGCCACCATGCCCCCATTGCCTTGATTATGACCATCTTTTTCCCGTTTAAGGCTCCAGCTATTCCGGCCCGTTACATGGACCTCAGGTTAGTGCACTAACTGGGTACTTCTAGTTTTGGTATCCCCTTTTTCTAAAAGGACACCCTAGCAATTTGAGTTAGAATAACAAAAGGGAAAAGGACTAGTTGTGTGAAGTAATACAACCTTAAGGACAGATAAAGGTTTTCAGGAATCATCTGAACAAAAGCTAAAGGATACACACTCAGGATTCAGTGCAGGGGCCAGTGCCCAAGGGCCCTTCACATGGACTCGAATTTCTTATAGTGGCTCTTGTTTGGTATGTTTTATTAGGGACTCACACCTCAGGCTGATTGTAAAGTATGCATGTATGGTTGTCTAAAATGATGGTGTTCTTGTTGCAGAGTATCTCTCCTGACTGAAGGGGAGTGCCTTGCCACTAGAACTTGAGGGGTCCTGCTCAGAAGGATTAACACCCACCTACCATTCTTTTCACAGGAGCTCCAGGTACACCAGAACCATTGCTTGCTCTCTATCTCTCTCTCGCTCTATCTCTCTTCAAACCCCCTTCCCCCAGGGTTAGTCACCGGTTCAGTCATCTCTAAATCTCTTCTAACCTTAAGGGGAAGCAGTGGAAAATCTTTGCTTCCGCAGAAGTCCTGGTAATTCAGGTGAGTGGCACTTGGTGTGACATCTCCCACAGTGATTGGTGCTTGACTCACTCTGGGAACAAAGAAGGGCCTTGTCCAGGTGTCAGATAACATTTTCCTGTGACAGGCTAGGCCTCTTTGTATTAATCAGTTTCTTGGGCCCAGATCAGATTGTCTTACTGCCAGAAGCAAAACAAAGAAGGAGGGACTGGGGCTATTAAGAGGTCCAGCACACGCGCCCCGCCAATGGTGAAAAAATATAGTGCGCTGTTCCTAAATGGGAGGCGAGGTCTAGTAGGTGGAGGGGAGTGCTCCTATTAGGAGCAAGGGCCCTCACATACCCGAGGGGTGACATGCTTAATCATTGGGCAGCTCCCCGTTGGGCCGGCGCTGCAATGCCCAATGGGCCCCTCGAGGGGGCTCTTTACCGGAGATCTTTTCTTATTTTGCCGATGTATGTTTGCCTGGAAGAGTGGTGAAACATGAGTAGAATGGGTGAATAAAAAGTGTATTAAAATTGGCTAAAGGGATCCAGACAGGAAATTAATTTGTAATAATCTGGTCCCTTTGTCAAGGTTAAAAGCGTGATGTGAGCATAAGATAGATGTAATGATCTATTTAGCTACAGAAGTAGTGCATAGCAAGGTCAACATGTTTCATGCCTGGTACAGTCCTTAATGGATCATGGCATTTCATCAGGGCCAGGAAGACCTAATTCTACTCTTCACAGGGATGGGGGGGGGGAGTTGAAAAATATGTGAACTATGCCCTGTGAATAATATGCAAAAGAGACATTAACAATATATCCTGTATACTTTACATAGACACGAGGTGGTAGACCTAGATAGAGGGAAACAAAAAGGTACAGAGATGACATTAAAAACAAGCGTCCATGGTCGTATGTCGACCCAGTTGGAGCGGGCAACCACTAGTACGATGATCATATGGTGTACCAGTGATGTGAGGTAGTCACAGGCGAACGGGTGTGGATGTCATAGAGATACAGGTGGAGTTTTACATGGGCAATGTTAGACTTGGCACCATTGGCGTGGGTCTCCCTTCCATTTTTTTTGCTGTTACCTCCTGTGTTTTTGCTGGTCTAGATGCTTTGGGCACTTTGCCACTGCTGTTCAGTGCCAAAGTGCAAGTGCTCCCTTTTGTAAAGTATTGTTGTGGATTAGTGATTCCATGATTGGCTGTTTGATTTACTTGTCAGACCCTAGTACAGTGCACTATGTGTGCCCAGGGCCTGTAAATAAAATGCTGCTGGTGGGCTTGCAGTACTGGTTGTGCCACCCACAGAAGCAGCTTGTAAAATGTGACTCAGGCCTGCCATTGCAGAGCCTGTGTGCAGTCTGGGACTGCCATGTCGGATTGGCAAGTGCACACACTTGCCAGTCCCTAAACCTTCCCTTTTCTACATGTTAGTCACCCCTAAGGTAGGCCCAAGGTACCCCTGTGGGCAGGGTGCATTGTATGTGAAAGGTAGGACATGCCCTGATATGTGTGGCATGTCCTGATAGTGAAATACTGCCAATTTCGTTTTTCACTATTGCAAGGCTACCTGTTCCCATAGGCCAGAATGGGGAGTTTGTTTATAACATCTTCTAAACATAACTGACCCTGGGAACAAGATAGGAAAATAAAGTTTAGTATGCCTTAACTCAGAATGTTAAAGTGCATCTTTTAGTGAGGATGATTTTTACATTCTGTGTTTGAAAATACCACTTTTAGAAAGTAGGTGTTTTCTTGCCTAACCATCCAGTGTGCCTCTGCTAGGTTTGTGTATTGCATGTCTGGCTTTTGGATGACAGGGGCTGGAGCAGGGCAATGGCTCCAGAAGTCTGATGAGTCAGGGCTGGTCTGAATAGGCTTGGTCTGCATTTGGAGTGGTGGGAGGAGTAGCATCTTCACCTGAATAGGGCTGTGCCTGCCTTCCACAATGACGGCTCCGCCCCCCTGTGGTGTGTCTGAAGCCAGGCATCACACTGACAAAGGAGGTTGTTGTGCACTTGCAAAGTGCCCCACAGAACTGGTTTTGGCTGGGTACAGACACTCTCTGCCTTCAGAGAACAAATGATTTTGGTGTATAAAAAGAGGGGCCCAGACCCCAGACTTTTAGATCACTTCTGGGAAATCAAAAGGAAACCTTTGCCAAGGAGAAGAGCCGGATAAGCTGAGAAGGAATACTGCCCCTGTGCTGTATGCTGTCTGGAGTTGGCCTGCAGTGGCTGCTTGCTGCCAAGGAAAGGAGAAAAAGGACTTTGCTGTTTGCTTTGTCACCTGCTTGAAGAAAAGATCTCCAAGGGCTTGAAACTGAGCTTGCCTCCTGTTCTGAAGTCTCAGGGACACAAAGACTTCACCACCAGCCCCCCTGAATTCCTTTGCTGGGAATTCCAACCTGCAAAGAGGTGCCTGCTGCTGTTTAGGACCTCTGGAGACTGTTTGTCGCTGGGAGCTGGGAAATCGATGCAACACCGAAGAAGCATGTCGCATCCGCACTGGTTTTCCGACGCATCGCCGAAGAAACCGTCGCAGCGCCTGCCGCAGCTCGAGAAATCGCCACCACCTCACCGATCCCGACGCAAGCCTGCTGTGCGGCTGCACGAAGACACGCATCGTACCGGATCGACGCATCGCATCGAGGCGCCAAGACTGTCGCATCGCTTTGGGTCCGCAGTAAGAAACAGACACATCAACTCCCCACGCAGTAAGGAACTGATGCATCACCTCCCCTGCGCCACAGTAAGGAACAGACGCATCACCTCCCCTAGTGTAAGGAACTGACGCATCACCTTCCCTGCGGCCATTATGTGTGCTTTGCGTGACGCATCTAAGGTACTTTTGAGAAAAGTGTCGCATTTACAACTTGAAGTGAACTGAACTATTTCTACCATCTGAAAGTCATATTTTTATTACTGTATTGTGGATTTTTGTCGTTTGGTCTTGTTTTGAGTTGAGATAAAGATTACTTATTTTTCTAAACTGGTGTGGTGTCCATTTGTAGTGTTTTCACTGTGTTACTGTATGTGTTTACAAATGCTTTACACACTGCCTCTGAGATAAACCTGTCTGCTCGTGCCAAGCTACCAAGGGGGTGAGCAGGGGTTATTTTAGGAGTGTATCCCCCTTACCCTGAGTAGAAGCAAGGGCCCCTATTTGGACAAAGGTACCTACCTCTGCCAACAAGAGACCCCCATTTCTAACAGGCAACATTAGCCTCGCTGCCTGTTTGTCAAACCGTTTGAAGGTTTGCACATTTGTCTGCATGGTTGTAACAGCCAGCGAGCACCTTGCTGCCCCATATGTTTCACAGGGATACTCACTGGGAGGTAATCCCTCTTACCTGCTCAGCTTTATTGGCTACCATGCAACCTGTAACCTCCAAAACACAACCTTCCTTTCACTGGTGAAGTAGTGGGAAGCTCAGACTGGGCTCACCCTTGGTATCTCGATTGTGTAACTCACTTATTCTAAACATGTGTATATTATATCCTTTTGACAAACAGGCATAGAGACAGATGTTGCCCGTGTAAAACTCCACCTGTATCTCTATGACATCCACACCTGTTCGCCTGTGACTACCTCACATAACTGGTACACCATGTGATCATCGTACTAGTGGTTGCCTGCTCCAACTGGGTCAACATACGACCATAGACGCTTGTTATTAATGTCATCTCTGTACCTTTTTGTTCCCCTCTATCTAGATCTACCACCCAAGAGACGTTCCTCATGTCTATGTAAAGTATACAGGATATATTGTTAACGTATCTTTTGCATATTATTCACAGGCATGATTCACACATTTTTCAATTCCACCCTTATCCCTGTGAAGAGTAGAATTAGGTCTTCCTGGTCCTGATGAAATGCCATGATCCATTATGGACTGTAACAGGCATGAAACATGTTGACCTTGCTATGCACTACTTCTGTAGCTAAATAGATCATTACATCTATCTTATGCTGACATCACGCTTTTAACCTTGACAAAGGGACCGAAGTATTAAAACTTCATTTCCTGTCAGGATCCCTTAACCAATTTCAATATACTGCCAGAAGAACATGACACCTCCCCACATCAAAAGCCGTTGATCTGACTTGAACAGTTTTCACACCTCAATAAGGGTGCTATTTATCTGTCAGGTGATAGTGGGAGCCAATGTTCCCTCTAATTTTGTTACTCTGTGTGCTGCAATGAAGGGCCTCTGTGCACCGCAGCCAAGGGTATGTGTGCTAAAGTCTAGTGAAAATGCTCTAGGCAAGTGAGCACAGTGCACAAGCTTCTAAAATTATTGGTATTTACTCCAATGTATGTTTGTATGAAAATAAATGCAAAATGGTTCATTTATCAATATGTAATCATCATTTTGGAGGCAAAGGATTTAATGTTATTGCATTACAAACTAAAATGGTCGCATCAGCACCTTGTACTTTGCGCTCTTCTATGCGAAAAACCTACCTAATAACTGGCAGAATTTGTTAGATGACCGACATAAAATGCAGAGGTCCTGATTGTCTTGTTAGGACTGTGTTATTTAGCATAGCTCCAAGACTGTAACATTGATGCCAAATGTATAGGCTATCTAAATGAGGTAAATGTACACACACTGATGCCAAATGAAACTAATTTACCTTGTCAGTGCTTATCTGGAAAATCTGGAATGGATCCATTTTTTTCTGACCTATGTTGGGCCATAGCTGAGTATTATTTTACAACTCTGGGCCACTGAGTGATTGAAGCTCATAATAGTAGCCTCAAAATAAGCTAAACTATTTCTGCTTTTAGGAAAAACTTACTAGTACAGCTGTCGACTTGTCCAAAGTCATGAAGGTGATCTTCAAGCAAGTGTTCAAGTCCCAGCATACTTGGCAATATGGAGTTAAAAACCAGTGCTGCCTGAAAGTCACCATCATGTAAAGGGTCAGTTGAAAGACATGCATGAGTTTTTATCAAAAATGATTTCCCATTCTAACTGTAAAAAAGACACTGAGGCAATATTTCACTTTACAATCTCGCATCTTTAGAAAAATAGCAACACCAGGACAAATATTCAAGAGGGAGAATGTGAGTGCAAACAACACACATGAAGTACCTGTATTTGGTCATTTTGGACTTGGATATCACCTCATGCTTTCCCATTCACAGGTTGTGTGCTTTCATTATACTGGCATACAGGCAGCTGTTCTCAGCCTAGGTACGACCCATGCATGCCAACAGACCCGATTCAGGTGGGAGACAGACAATTTTTGAAGCCATAAATGGCTTTATTGTCACGGTCTCCTGAATGAAATTGCCTTTGCTTCAATACAAGCTATTGGGGAAATAAATTCCCCCAATTTGTTTTCAAATCTTCCACTTTCCTGTTCTAAAATATTGACATGTATGATGACCTTTCTTTTCGCACTGGGTGATTCACTGCTTATTTCTCTGAGACTGGGAGGAACCCCAGTCTGCATGTCTCTGCAACAACTGGTCTGAGGAAAAATAAGTGCGCCAATTTCTTTTTACACACTCTAACATATCTTGAAATTTCTACTGTGACCTTATCAAGAATCAACCATTTTAATATTTGAGCCTTAGATGTGTGATAAATGTTACAATGTGACATAGGCACCCACGGTGTGTCAGCTTAGCCTACCCTACAAAAAAGCTGTCTATTGCCTCCGCATTGCGCATGCAGCAACACTGACAGTGCACCTGGAACACAGCACATGGCCTTCAGATACATGTTTGAAATAACAACAGAACTAAGAGGCGAATAATCGCTTGGCTTTCAGTTTTAATTGGGGAGAGATTATTGCTTGATTGGTGAGAAATGGAAGAGGTGGGTTGAATTTTACTGATCACCATACATATTGGGGAATAGAGTAAAGGAGAGATGTATTTAGTTATGTTTGTTGGGACGATCAGCAGTGATGTGCACACAGGTGACACTTGGGTCATTTTTAATTTTTAACTGACCTTTGTTAAGCTCTGCATGAAATAAATTGTGTCAGAATCTTAAAATGCTTCATTTAACAGGCTGAACTCAAAGAAGAAAATAATATTCTATTGACGGGCCACTCCTCCTTTGAACAAGCAGCTGATTAGATCTCTCTCTCTCTGTGCAGGCTTCCATGTGCGCTTATGGAGAGACACTGTGTGCTGGTGGAAGGTATACTGCACACGCATGCGTGTGCGCAAAGCCTAAGGGGACATAGGTGGGAGATCATGCAAATGGGCCTCTAGAGGCTTTAAACAAGGGAAATATAACTTTCTAAAAGTACCTTTTCCAAAATATTTCTTAGAAATCCTACTTCACCAGTGAGTTGGGCTTGTAATACATATTTCAAAAAAGCCCTAGAATGAAATTTGTAGCTGTCACCAAGCCAGAGATAACATTACATGTAATACTGTATCACAATGCTTTCTGATGAAACAGCCAACCTTGCCACAGGGAACATAGCTTGTTGGGCATTTTCAACATAAGAACATCTTTATCAATATACATTTATGTATCCTACTTTTAAATAACATGCACCCTGCCCTATGGGCAGTCAGGCCTTTTTAGGGGTGACTTATTAATATTCAAAAGGAAGGTTTAGGCTTGTCAAAAGGGGTTACTTTTACAGGTCAAATTTGCAGTTTTAAAACTGCCCAGGCAGGCTACAATGGAGACCTGCAGTCATATTTGCATGCCACTGTAGTAAGTGGCACAATAGGTGCTCCGGTCCAGTAGTGACATTAACTTACAGACCCTGGGTACACATTGTACCATATACTAGGGACATATATTTAAGTTAACCATCGTAATTAGGGGTATAGCCACTTTCTACATTTCTAAAGAGTCAGAGCACTTACACTGGGGCCTGGTTAGCAGAATCCCAGTGCACACGGTCAAAACCACTGCCTGCATCAGTCCAAAAAATGGGGGCGATCATTCAAAAAGATGCATTTTCCAAAAGTCCCTATCACCTGGGGAGTCCACACAGTTCCATAGTGTCGCCTATCATCTTCAACATCTACATTTAGCCCCTTGGACTCTATTCAGAGATAACAGCTTCTTGAGTCACCAATATACCTATGATACACAAATGTACATGAAAGTCTCCTCAGCTTCAGACATCCAACCTCAAACACTGCCTGCACCTCATCCAATCCTGGATGTCCAGCGCCTACATGGAGCTCAACCGTACCAAAACATAATTCCTGTTATTTGCAAAGACTAACAAGCAAAGCATGGTACAACCCTAGCTCAATGACATGAACCTAGACGTCTTTGAACCCAAACTTTCACTGAATGCCAGGTCAGAGAGGATGCGGCTTAATGGCTAGAGCAACCAACTTTGAAGCTGGGGAACCAGGTTCAAGTCTGGAGGAGGCTCAAACATCCTGTGATTCTGGGCAAATCACTTAATCTCCCCGTGCCTAGAAATTAACGTGGCCATCTGTAATGCAACTGGTGCTCATGTAAAGCGCTCTGATTCCTTCGGGTCGAGTTTGCGCTACATAAAACGGCAAAAAAAAACCTTGAATTCACCAATCTTATCCTCAAGGAAAACATTGCTAAATAAAGACAGCCTAGTACCCAATCTCTCTTCTGAGGCAAGTGAAACCATTTCTACTACAAAGCAACTTCAGAGCTCCTGTCCAAGCCTTCATACATTTGCATCTGGATGGTGTTAACTCCTCTGATACATGGCCTCCCAGACTCCACACTGGGTCTCGTTAAGCACTCCTTACAGGCCGCAGCACATCTCATCCAGGGCCAGAAGAAATATGATCACATAACCCCCCTCTAAATGGAACTTTATTGGCTAACTTTGTCGGCCTGCATAATCTTCAAAAAGAGCTGCATCATTTACAAAGCCATCATGCCCAGCACAGCCACTTATTTTGTGGTGGACAAAGATCGCCATCTCTAGCGACTCTCGGCACACACGTAGCCAGGCCACCATCAAACTGGAGCCTATGAAGTCTAAAAAGGATAACAGGCCTTTTCCATATATGCACCTGAGATTTGGAGCAACATCCATGCATTCAGAAGGACCACCCCAATGCTGCTCCAATTTAGGAAAGAGTTGAACACACACCTCTTGAAGAACACATCATCACAATGCAGTACCAATCCAATAACTAGCTATCCCTTCTATCACTCGTTAGCTGAATGCTTGTTTATATCATGTACAGCACTCCTTTGGCTTTCAGTTAGGTTCATGCTACACAAATACCACATACACACAGATATTTGCTTGTTGGTTAATGTTTCTCAACCCATACCTTCACTTTCAATCAATCAATCAATCAGGGGTTTATAAAGCGTGCTACTCACCCGTGAGGGTCTCAAGGCGCTGGGGGGGGGGGAGCAGCTCCGGATCAGTTGAAGAGCCAGATATTGAGGTCCTTCCTGAACGTGTGCAGGGTCGGGGAGCGTCTGATGTTCACAGGGAGCTCATTCCAGGTCTTGGCTGCGATGTAGGAGAAAGCTCTCCCGCCTGCTCTGTTTCTGCGGATGCGGGGGACTTCTGCCAGGTCGAGGTCGGCGGAGCGGAGGTTCCTCTTGGGTACGTGGAGGGAGACTCTCTCGTTGAGGTATTTGGGTTCGATGTAGTTGAGGGATTTGTAGGCATGGGTGACGAGTTTGAAGGTGACCCTCTTCTCGACAGGGAGCCAGTGGAGGTCTCGTAGGTGTTGGGTCATGTGTTCGTGACGTGGAGTCCCGAGTACGAGTCTGGCTGCGGCGTTCTGGATGGTTTGGAGCTTGTGTAGAAGAGTTCTGCTGATTCCGGCGTATAGGGCGTTGCCGTAGACCAGTCTGCTGGTTATGAGTGCGTGGGTGACGGTCCTTCTGCAGTCGGGGGGATTCATTTGAAGGTCTTGCGGAGGATGCGCAGGCAGTTGAAACTGGTGGAAGTGTCGGCGTTGATCTGGCGGTTCATGGAGAGGGAGGAGTCGAGGATGATGCCGAGGTTTCGTGCATGGTCTGTAGGGGTGGGTGGATTCCCGAGGGTAGAGGGCCACCAGGTGTTGTCCCAGGCGGCGGTGCAGGGTCCGAGGATGAGGACCTCGGTCTTCTCTGAGTTGAGCTTCAAGCAGCTGTCTTTCATCCAGGCTGCAATGTTCTTCATTCCTTCATGGAAGCAGAGTCTGGTGTTTTCGGGGTTCTTCGTGAGTGAGAGGATGAGCTGGGTGTCGTCGGCGTAGGATACTATGGTGAGCCATGCTGTCTGACGATGGCGGCGAGGGGGTCCATGTAGATGTTGACGAGCGTGGGGCTGAGCGATGATCCTTGGGGAACTCCGCAGTTGATATCGGTGGGTTCAGAGAGGAAGGGAGGGAGTCTGATCCTCTGGGTTCTGCCGGAGAGAAAGGATTGGATCCAGTCGAGGGCGGCTCCTTGTATCCCTGCGTCGTGAAGTCTGGCTGTGAGCGTGCAATGTGAAACGGTGTCGAAGGCTGCGGAGAGGTCTAGAAGGATGAGGGCCGCAGTGTGTCCCTGGTCGAGTAGCATGCGGATGTCGTCAGTGGCGGCGAGGAGGGCGGTCTCGGTGCTGTGGTTGCTGCGGAATCCAGACTGGGAGGCGTCTAGGATGGAGTTCTCTTCGATGTAGGCGGTCAAACAAAATTCACAGATCTATTCACAGCCTTGCTCGTCGTCTTGCTCTGCCGGCTTCATCTAGCCGCATTCCTGTGCTCACTCCACCCTGTTCTGTTCTTTTTTTTTTTTTCTTTTTTTTTCTTTGTCAATGATTAGGTAATACATAGTACAATCAAATATATCAAACCAATATTGATGCCGCATACTGCCAATATCAAAGCATAATATCACAGATAAAGTAATTAAGCAAGGAGCACAAAAAACAAGAAATACCAAAATACATTCTAGAACCTCACCCACTTATTTACACTCCATTAAGTATCCTACAATTTTCAGGAGAGTATCTAAAGCCAAGACCCCCATATTTTATTACATTTAGCGAGTGATCGTATGCCTCTTGACTTGGCCAATGCCTATTCCATATCATATGTCTGTCGGACTAGAAGCCACCAATCCATCACATTTGGAGGCTTTGGCGATATCCATTCTCGAGCAATAATCAGCCTTGCCGAGACTAACAAAATAGTTAATAAACCGCTACTTTTAGATCCAGCATTACTACAGCCCAGCATAATTTCCCCTACTGTCAGGGGTATATCTAACCCCAATTTCTGATGAATAATATTCTGGACATCCTGCCAAAATGTTTTTAGCTCTAAACACGTTACAAACATATGTTTGATATCTGCCTTATATATATCACATCTTGGGCACTTCATCCTATCTGTAATTATATTATTAGCCGCCCACTTGGCTATCCTCTCAGGTGTGTAATAAAGAAGACAGATCGTCCGATGTTGGTGTAATCTCAGATTAGTTGAATACACCACCTCTTTTATAGTGCCCAATGCTTGTGTTATGGTGCTAGCCCCTACAGATGTCTCCAATATTTTACTCCATTGATTGGCCAATCTTCCACAATCATCTACTCTGTTACTACTTAGCCATTTATAAACCTTACTAATCATAGATTCCCTTACTTCGTCATATATAAAGTCCCAAACCTCAGACCCAATTATATTAGTCAACTTCAGGTGCTTTAGAAAGTAGTCTCGAATCTGATAATACTTTAACAGCATATAGTTTGGTAATTTATATATAAGTTGTAGTCTCTCAAAAGCAATAATGCCATTATGATCGAAAAGATCACCCAAGCATCCTACTCCCAATCTGACCCAATTTTTCCCCGCCCCATCATGAAATATACTTGGTAAGGCAGGGTTAGAATACAGAGGGAATTTATCATGATATAGAGATATATTGCCTTTATGTAAGATCGCCCGCCAGATATATATGCTGTCCCGTGCGGTCTTGAATTTAACCCTTTTAAAATAATTAGGGTCCATTATTCTATACAGAAACATCTTACTTTCTTCCCCCAACATTCATGTATGAAAAAATAGAATACCCGCAGGATTAATCAGACTACGGAGGCGGCCGAAGAAAGCTGACCAAAAATACATCTTGAAGTCCGGTAACTCCAAGCCGCCTTGACCAAAAGGTAGTTTTAATTTTCCTATCGCTCTCCTAGATTTCTTGTATCCCCATATAAAGCCACCAATGGCCCCTTCTAATCGTTTAAAAAAGGAGTTGGAAACCCGTAGTGGAATAGAACGAAAAAGATATAAGAACTTAGGCAGGACTTTCATTTTAATTATATTAATACGACCAATGATGCCAATCGGTAGCTTATGCCAATTTTTAAATGATCTAATTGTATCCTTCAGCAGTTCCTCATAATTAAGAAAAATAATTTTCTCTATTTGTGCTGATATCCGCACCCCCAGATAAGTGACGACTGAACATACCCCCTGTATAACATCTAACGGTCTATGATTAATTAATATTTGGGTCTTGTTAATTTTAATTTATACCCCGATAATTGTCCGAATCTAGCAGCCGCCACTGTTATTTCCCCTAATGCTTGCCCCGGGTCTGTGGAGAATACTGCCAAGTCATCCGCATAAGCGGTGACCTTTAAAGAAATTGTTCCATTGCTATATGCACTTATTCGGGGATTATTTTGTAAAACACAGATGAATGGCTCTATGTATAGAGCAAATAATAAGGGTGAAAGAGGCCAGCCCTGGCACGTGCCACAAGAAACCGAGAAAGCAGATGATAATAAACCTGAATACGCTAATTTAGCACTGGGTTTATCATATAGGGCTTGTACCCATTTCTTAAAGCGACTGCCAATCCCGAAGGCATCGATTACAGCCCAAAGAAACTCCCTCCCCACTCAGTCGAACGCTTTCTCAGCATCTAATAGAATCATACCGAGTGGGGTAGATGTAATATTGGCCACATCGAACGCTGTTACCGCCGTATTTACATGAGTAGTTGTATCTCTATTTTGAATAAACCCATGTTGTTGGAAAGAAACCAGACTAGGCATCACCGGAGCAAGCCGGTTAGACAATATTTTTGCAAAAATGTTTGCATCAGTGTTAATGAGAGAAATCGGTCTATATGACCCACATTCCTCTGCTGGTTTATCCTTTTTTTTTTTTTAAAAACAATTTTTGTCATATTCCAGGAATCGGGCACTTGCCCATTAACACTGATTGACCCTATCATCTGACCAAAAGACAGCCTCAGATCATCTTTAAAGATTTTATAAAATTCTAGGGGAATAGAGTCTTCCCCCGCAGCCTTACCCGATGGTAGTGCCCCAATTGCCATTTCGATCTCCTCCCCCAGTATCTCAGCATCCAGGGACTCAGCGATCTCCTCCACTATACTTGGCAGGAAACATCCCTGAATATAATCAAGAATGTCCGCCTGCCTTGGCTTTATTGTAGAAGTATACAATGCTTGATAATACTTCACAAATTGCTCTAAAATCTCCTGGGGATGCTTATACAGTCTACCTGCATGCCCTCTAATAGTTGTGATATGGGCATTAGCTCTGTCATTAGCTACTTTATAGGCCAGAATTTTCCCCAATTGTTTCCCCATACTCATACAATATCTGCCGATATTTATTAAATTTGACCATGCTCTTCTCTTTCAATGTTTTTTTCAGGCCTAATCTAAGATTAATTACCTCAAACTCCAATTGTTCTGACTCACCCGCACCCTTCAGAACTGCCTCCGCATGTAGATCTTCTGCCCTACGTATTGCAGAGGTTATCTCCTTCAGTGTCCCTCTATTAATTTTATTTTGGTACCAAATATACTGTTGGGTATGCCCCCTAATAACGGCTTTAAATGTATCCCACACCACAATAGGAGTAGCAGACCCCATATTCTCTTCAAAAAAGCTTTTAATTTGCTCCCGGGTACTAGCTACATATTCCGCATCTGAAAAAAGATACCTGGGGAATGAAAAAGATCTTGGTGGCCTATTCTCTGTATCGACTTTAAAAGTAAGAAGAATAGGATTAGGGTTCTTCGTGAGTGAGAGGATGAGCTGGGTGTCGTCGGCGTAGGATACTATGGTGAGCCCATGCTGTCTGACGATGGCGGCGAGGGGGTCCATGTAGATGTTGACGAGCGTGGGGCTGAGCGATGATCCTTGGGGAACTCCGCAGTTGATATCGGTGGGTTCAGAGAGGAAGGGAGGGAGTCTGATCCTCTGGGTTCTGCCGGAGAGAAAGGATTGGATCCAGTCGAGGGCGGCTCCTTGTATCCCTGCGTCGTGAAGTCTGGCTGTGAGCGTGCAATGTGAAACGGTGTCGAAGGCTGCGGAGAGGTCTAGAAGGATGAGGGCCGCAGTGTGTCCCTGGTCGAGTAGCATGCGGATGTCGTCAGTGGCGGCGAGGAGGGCGGTCTCGGTGCTGTGGTTGCTGCGGAATCCAGACTGGGAGGCGTCTAGGATGGAGTTCTCTTCGATGTAGGCGGTCAAACAAAATTCACAGATCTATTCACAGCCTTGCTCGTCGTCTTGCTCTGCCGGCTTCATCTAGCCGCATTCCTGTGCTCACTCCACCCTGTTCTGTTCAACTAATCATTATGCCTTATCACACTGCATGGCTCGGCTGTTGCTCTATTACCCTTGTCACCAGATACAGTACCACGATCAGTCTTTTTCATTGGGTGAGCTTTAAATTAGGACTTTCCGGCGCCTAAACACAAGCCCTCGTGTCACTAACAGTCTCAATTCCCTAAAACAAGTCAATAAATATTCAGCTGGGACCTAGTTTATTCCGTCGCCATTTGGGTTCAAGTTTACTGTAACTATGAGACACTTCAAGCGTCGTTAACGTATATTAATACAGGTTAAAGTTCATAATATGGCTGGCTATCACTCTTTTCCAAAGATGATACCTCTTTAGTATGCATAAGAACATTGATGCTCATTTAACTTGATTTACAAAGGATTAAGTGATTAAAAACGGTGTTCTGCCCAATATAAAAGGTCCCCAGTAAAAGCGTGTTTCCTGTGTCTATAACACGTCCCTCCGTGTGCTTGGTCGCAAAGCACGACCGGTCTTCCAACCAGGAAGGCCAAGGCAATAACTTTAATAAGCGCACGAAACTCCATAGCTCATTAGCATAGCACATTTAAATGTGCAGTAATGGTCTGCGGGAAGAAGAAATGCAATTTCCATAGCATTAGATTTTCCTCTCACCAGGCTGATGGACGCTAAATGATGAAAGGTGATGCTTCAGGCCTCTGGAGCAAAGGTGTATAATTTATTGCTAGAATGCAACGCGATGACAGCGGAGTGGAACTGACAGCCATGTCGGAGGCTGCCCATATGTTCACTTGATGGCTACAGACGGTTGCGGAGGAAGGAACGGTCGTGGCATAAAGTGGTTGTAAAATAAGGGATGTGGAACAGCCTGCTGTCTGGAACAGAGGAGAAATTGAACTATCTAAAGTTACTGCAGGAAACTATGCGTTATGTCTGTATGTGAGACAACTGTACCTTTCAGTTTGAAAAGTAAGCAAACAAAGTGTTATATGGGTTAACCACACAACACTTGCTCGCGGTCCTCCACCTACAGAGGCTAAAATATGTTACTAGAATAGCTGGGGCCCTATTACGTATAGAGCCCACTTTCCCTGTTTGCACCACGGAACACCTTCAAATGGGTGTGCCAAGCATAAACAGTAAAAGTGTGCCCTATTAGAATGAATGCGCTGCCCTCAGGGAGGCCGCAAACTCGTGCTGCCCTATGCCATCTCATTCAAGTGAAATAAGGAGCAGCAGCCGTGTTTCACTATGCAGGCAGCACTTTTAAGAGGGGAGAGAGATCCCCTTGCAGAAGGGTGCAGAGTGACTGCACCCACATGCAAGGGGATGTCTAGGGGGTCCATAGGACCCCCTTGACCCCTCCAGAGGGCTGCCATCAGGGGACGCACTGACAGTGTGCAACCTTTTTGTGGAGAACTATCAGTCCGCCTCCTGACAGCTTCCTTTCCTCTGAGCCCACGTCCAGAATACGGCACGGGCACAGAAGTAAAGAGATTCTTTCATTTTCATGGGGCTGCGCCCCCATACAAATGAGGAAACGCCCTCTTGAGATAGCGCTGGCACAAAAAGCGCACCAGTGCTATCTGTATTAAAGAAGGGGACACACAATCATCTGTGGCCCCTTTTGTAATACCAAAATGCCCAGGGGGGGGGGAGGGGGGGCGATCAAAGTGGGCGCAATCGCCTGTTGCACCCGCAGGGCACTTCAGTAATATGTGCTCAGGTGTCCGTTTCAGATGTGAAATAATCCCTCAGACACTGCACTAAAATTCTAGGAGGCAGAAGGATAAACTAAACAATGAGAGAAATAGTCTCCTAGATGGAGTCAAAGCAAACTCCATATATATTTTAATGCCTAATTTCACATAGGGCAGTAGAAGCATTAGAAATCTTTTCGCAAAATCATGCTTTATTAGTAGACTGTTTTAACCCTTCAACATGAATCTCAAGCGTTCATACTTTTGCGCCATTCCTGGTGAGAAATACATATTGAATGTCAACATCTAGCCAGAGCTTCATTTGTGCCACTGTTTGCAAGTGCTTGTCACTGTCATTTATGCTTCAACGACAGTCTTATTTTAGACCTATACACATGGTGGAGTTGTCTCTTTATTTTTAATAGAGCTCATCAACAAAGTGTTCAATATACTTTAAAACATAATAAAATCAGCAGGTCCAGGCCATCGTTACAGTTTCAGATGACCTGAAATAGTTCTGAATGCTTGTATTGTGTGATGGCCACTATTTGGCAGTCGTGGCACAGTCAGTGGGTTGTGCCAACCACAGTGACCTCCCAAGAAATACCTCAGTCCCTGTCACTTAAAAGTAAGCACTGAGCTATACACAACAGAACCGTTAGTGGGTGTAATGCCACACTACAAGTTGTTCCAAAGGTCGTGTGCTCCACTCCCTAGGTTAACCGTTCTAAAAAAACCAAATAACACAATGGCAATATCTACTGTTGTGGGAGAAGCACTCCGAAAATAGTAAGGTAACTCCGATTTAATCCCGGTTACAAGAAACTGATGGCGATCAAGATTGAATAGTTTATTTTCTTCTCATAGTGTGAATGATAAATACAGACAAAATACTCAAAATATATCAAGCCTCACTCATGTATGTTGACTTTGTTCAGCACAATGCTAAGAAGCTCAAACCTAAGAAACACAACAAAATGTACTGTGAATGGTGAGACATCTCTGTTGTATATACCAGTCTATGGCTGTGGGACTGTCTGGTACTGGAAAGGTCTCACTGGGTGAGGGTTCTAGGCTGGAGGGAAGACCTGCCTGGGGTTTTGACCGTTACACTCAGACCTTTACGTGCACTTGAATAAACTCATGTTTAATCATGTTCCTGACTCCTGGTCTCAAAAATGTCACTTACCCGTGGGTTACATTCATGAATTGTATATCAATGCTCTCTATTTCCACATTGAATGAGCATGCTCATTAATCTGGTGATCATTTAGAGTCAGGCAGCTGGAATAAACAGTCATAAAGTGGCAGTTCACCAGCTCCATCAAGCTTGAAGTACCCCTACCTCATTTTGAGGTGGAGGAACCACAGGATTTCCACTGGCAGAGTGTTAGAAATTGGGTTTCTGGTTGCCAGAAGTATATACCCTGTCCAAGCAGGAACCACAATCCCAGTCAGGGTAAGTCAGATACACACCCTGAATTAACTTGTGCTCACCCTCTGGTAGCTTGGCACAGAGCAATCAGGCTTAACTTAAGAGGAAATGTTTAAAGTATTTGTGCAACATATAAAACAGTAAAACACCACTAAAAAATATACAACACCTGGTTAGAAAAATAGAGCTTAATTTACTAAACAAAACAAGATAAAAATGACAAAAACCCAATAAATAGAACTTGAAATATGCACTTTTAAAGATTTAGGTGAAAATAGCGCATAGAAGTGCCAAAGCGCCAATTGTGGTTATCTGGTCGTGCCAAACCGGGACAAAGTCCCAGGTCCAGGCCGATTGTGATGACCATGGGCCAGCTACAGGGACTCAACTGTGCCCGCTGAGCACCGTACCTTAAATCCTGGTGTGCGGTCTTTGCGTTGTCCGGCGTCGGTTCCGAGATGGACCACAGAAAGCAGAGAACCTTTGACCCACTTCCAAGGGTCCAGGACTGGGATGGCATCACATGGCAGGGTAGACTCACAGATGGCAGAGTCCAGGAGCTGTAACAGGTGAGTTGGAAGTATTTTGTGTCCCTGAGACTTCAAAAAACAGGAGGGCGCCAGCAAGCCCTTGGAGTCACTTTGGTTCTGGGTTGGTGAGATGCAGGACCAGTCCTTTTCACTACCAGGCAAGGAGGCCAGCAGGCAGCAGGTAAGCACTGCAGAGCAGGAGTCCAGCAGAGTGGCAGTCCTTTCAGCAGCACAGCAGTCCTTCTTCCTGGCAGAGTATCCACAGGTCCAGAAGTGTACTTAAGTGGTGGTGTCTGAGGTCCAGTATTTATCCTTTAATACCCTGGTTCTAGAAGGTGGAAGAAGCTTCTAGAAAGTGATTTTGAAATGCCTGGAATCCCCTTCCTCCCCTGCCCTGGCTCCAAGCTGGCTGGTGTGACAATACAAGGTTGTTAGGCCTATTGTGTGGAGACAGGGCACGGCCTACTCAGGTGCAAGTGGGGGCTGTGTTAAGCTCCACCCCCCCCCATCAAGCCAGTTAATGGCCCATTAAGGCGCATAAAGTTACACCTAAGCTCCCTTTATGTGTGGCTGTCTAAAGGAAATGTACAAGGCCCAGCTGTCACCCATCCTGGACATGTATTCAGAGACAGGCAGAAGGCATAGAATGGTTAAAGTAAGAAAACGGCAACTTTCTAAAAGTGGCATTTTCAGGCCTACAACTTCAAATCCAACTTTACCATAAGTTGTGATTTTAAATTGTGAGTCCAGAGACACCAAATTCGAAATATCGATCTTTTCCCAATTGGAAATTACACTTATAAAATGTAATAATATAATCCCAATGTTAACATATGGGAGGGACCTTTATGAATCAAAAAGGAAGGTCTGGGCCTGGCAAGAGATTTAACTTGCCAGGTCGACATGGCAGTATAAAACTGCACACCCAGGCAATGCAATGGCAGTCCTGAGACATGTTTAAAGGGTTACTGAAGTGGGTGGCACAATCAGTGCTGCAGGTCCACTAATAGCATTTCATTTACAGGCCCTGGGCACATGTGGTGCACTTTACTAGAGCCTTATAAGTAAATGAAATATGCCAATTGTGGAAACGCCAATGTTACCATGTTTTAAGTGGAGAGTACATGCACTTTACCACTGGTTAGCAGTGGTAAAGTGCCCAGAGTAGTAAACCCAACAAAAAAGAATTCAGCAAAAAGGGGAGGAGGAAAGCAAAAGGTTTGAGGGTGACCCTGCAGAAAGGGCCAGGTCCAACACAGAGCCTCAACTGTTTCCACAATTAGAATACTTTGACAGGGCTAGGACCAGCACATCATACTGAGGCACCCTGGGCTAATAATGCCAGGGAGACCATAACTAGATTCCCCTGCCTAGGACCCCATGGAAAGCATGGCAGCTTGAGCAGGGACATCAAACAGTAACTCTTATGCACAAAGAGCAACCGCCCTGCACATCAGAAACATTTTCTTTTGTTTTTCATAGTCAAATGTTTGCTTCTGAGTTTGTGGTTTCAAAAAAACAAGAAAGTATGCTGATGAGACTCTTCTGCCTTAAGAGAAACTACTGCACTGGCCATTGACCAGAAGGCAGTGAATTTGCTGCCAGGGATCTCACAATAGGACCGTTTGTCCTTTGCCATGGAAGCAGAGGCCATAACATCCGATGACCTGGCAGGTTGGCGTGCCACGCACCATTCTCTAAATACGCCTCTATGTCTCTTTGGTTTGGTTTTGGATTTTTGCAATGAAAGTCATATAAAAAAATGTTCTTGCATCCCATGGAGTTTTCATGCCTGCTTAAGACAGGACTAAGGGAATGAGTCATCCCCTGATGCTTCGACTGCAGAAAGGTTGAGTGAAAAGATTCTGGTTTCCTCTTTTCACAAGTCAGTTTATGTTTGAACATCACTGGCATGACAATTACCAGCATTTTGAATCATACCTCAAACCAGTAGTAGAAAATGATAAAGTCTTGCATACTACATGACACACCACTCTCTGAATATCTATCCAGTCATAGTTGGTAATCACTAAAAATAACCTGGGCCGGTCAATTAATCTGGTTTATGTTCTCGAGTAAGTATACTCAGTTCTGCCTACAAAAAGAATGCAGAAAAACAATAGGGCATCAACTGTGCAAGAGAACAATAATTGCCTAAAATGTGCTACTATATGAATAGGACATTTCCTACAGCTGACACGGAATCACATTTGCAACAAGACTTCACGTATATTTTTCACTAAGGGGAGATGGATCAGAATGCTTTCAGGAGATTTATCAGAGACAGTGGGGTACCCAGAAAAAAGATTATCCTACTTTTTACTAGGAGCCAAGGTCTGCCATTATAACTCCAATATTGGCAGTGAGTGGGCAACACTGTGACTTAAGAAGAATTGCTAATGTCTTTTAGGAAACAAATTTTAATTAATTAATTTGGTAAAAGTACCCAAAGGCACCCAACACATGGTTAAATAAGAACAATAAAACTTAAAATATAATTCATCAATATTAGCACCAGCTACTATATCAAATATATAAAATCACAATAATTATTCCTTAAATAACATGGTAGCTAATTCAATTTAAAAGTAACTTTTAATAACAGATAATACAGATTTAAACATTGGCTAAAAATGCATATACACCCTGCAGCAATATGTGGTAGAAATAAACTGAATTGCATCCTGAGCTCCACTTACTTCATTACGTATGAGCTATTCCTTAAAAATTGACAGTTGAACTAGTACAAATTTGAACAAACAAAAACATGCACATAGGTATTATAATTAGTGCAGTCAGGATCATTCTCATGAGTACCATAATACCTGCCTGTGTTTACACGTAATGACAATTCACCAATAAGATTAAGGAAAAATTAACATAACGAAGACCCAATCAATATTGTCAGATAGGGTTTTATATGGTTCGGGATGAGGAAGCAGTAACAAGTTGCATAGTTCTCAACAGAGAGCAGTGCTGTTTACCCAGATGATGGCTTAAATCCTGTACCTGGGTTCCTAGGATAATTCTTAACCTGGGTAATATCAGTCCACCTTCTCAAAACGTCATGATCCAGATTAAGGCTTTTCAGGGCAAAGTGCAAAATTTTATTGAAAGTAAGTTTACGTGACCGGGACAACTCAACTTAAATTTTGCCAATTCACAAAGGGTATACAATGCTGCCTGCTTTAGGTGTAACTCCTACTGAATTACTGTCCCTAATTTTGAGCATAGGTGCTGGTAATAGTCAGTTCTAGTCCTAAAGACGGTACTGGTCAGCTACTTCTCCTGAACCTAAAGACTTCAAGATTGTATTTTCTGCCATGTTCATTCTAGAGTGTTCAAGATATCGTAGCACCGTATAATTTCCCAGTGACCTCTTGATTTTTCTATCCTGTTGCGCTATAGCTATAGAAAGCTCATATGCCTACCACAAGTGATGTAGCTTACCCTAATGAGTGCTTCATCTGTAGATAGCGGGACAGATTACAGAACCACCCCAGGATAAGTGTAATTTTTCATCCTCCCAAAGGCCAGGCTCGATCATCCATTGAACATTTTCCATTTTATAGTGCTTTACATTATTTTACTCTTAGTTGCATCTTGTTGCAGTAAGGAGTTCAGAGAATAGGTAAACAGTTATTGTAATCCATGTTGAAGATCGATGGGGAATTGATCCATAATTACAGCATTATCCATAGGTAAAAAATATGAAGTTGAAATCCCCCAATGTACAAGGAAAATATATAGCATTATGAAAGGCTATGGTAGATCATATGTGCCTAAGGGGAAGAGCAGGGGTGTCAAAATTAAGCACTACTTCAATCAATTGGAGGTCTCTATTGTCTTCAATAAAATACCTTCTGAATCCATGAGGGCTCGACACTAAGCACTAGACTGTCGAGCAACTACAATCCAAAGTATCCCTTTGTGAATTTTGAAGCCAAACAGCTCACGAAACAGTCATGGTCTGTCATTAAGTCAAAAGCAGTGGGAAAATCAACAATGTTGTGCATACTGGCTGCCCCATTTGCTTCACATATTTGTCCAGTGTAATTCCCAATACTGTGAAATTATCCAAACAGGAGGACTGAAAACAGAAGCCTAGTAAAACCAGAGAAACGGACATTATTTTCTATCACCCAATACTTTACCAGCAGCATCAAGGATGGCAATTTGGCAATGGATTGGCAATAGAATATCTTTAGGTTCCATTTAAAAATTTGTGAGCAAACTGCTGCCCCTACTGGGGCTGGAAATTTGACCAGGGCATGAACATACTTAAACAAGCATTTGCAATGCAATAGGTCTCGCATTTACACGAGTTTAAGCTAGTGGCATTGTAAATGTCAATGCCTATTATTTTTGTTTTGTTTTTTAAAACATAAATAAAAGGCATATGATAGATTTAAAGGGTTCGACAATGTTTGTTCTGGCGGAATCATTTGGGATGGCATCTCTGCAAACGATCATACCTTTCACATCCAAAGGAATTTATCTGGCAACGTTGGATTTTGAACAATGCGTACTTTCAAACGTCAATCTTTCATGACATTTGCAGTAGAGGACAGGTACTTCCAGTTTCAAGCGCCGCTACTCGGTCTTTGAACATCGCCAAGGGTCTTCACAAAGGTACCAGTAGTAGTAGCTGTTCTACAGTTAAGAGGAATTTTGTTGTGTGCTTCCTCATTTACTAAGGGGCAGGATTGTGTGGAGATGACAACCAGCATACTATAGGAGTTGGGGTTCATCCTGGATCTACAAAAATGTCAACGGATACCAGTTCTTTTCGATATTCAGATGGGATACGTGTGCCAGGGTCATTGGCCAGGGCCAGGGCCATTGGCCAGGGCCAGGGCCATTATGCGGCTGTAGAGGCCCAAATTATGCGGCAGGGTTGAGTAAATTATGCGACAAGAAAAGGCAAATAATGCAGTGTAATGCAGCACATTTTGTAATAGTATTACTTCATTCTTTTGTCATTTTTACATTTTTTAACACTGTCTGAGGATTGATTGCACCTCATTTTAACACCCACATATAGCAATAAGCAACAGACAGGCGACCAGTGAACCTTTTGAAAGGGCCTTCCTCTGTGTGGCAACCTTATTTACTGCAGTTTTAGTAACTTTTGAACCGTTTGAGCTAGAAACATTTTTTGGGGTAAAAATCTGTAGATTATGCAACAGAATATGGATTATGTGGCATATGCGGCAAATCTATAATTATGCAAAACATGCTGAAGCCGCACAATCACATAATTCCAGTGGACCTGAGGTATACCTTCCTTGGACCACGATCTTGACTCTTCAATCCAAATTTATGACTCTGTTACCCTAGACCCAAGTGTATACAAGGATGTAGTTGAAAGTGCAAGGGAAGAAGTCGGCATCAACAGCAGTAGTTCCCTTGTCACAATACCATCCCAAACTCACAGTAAATCATCTCTTGGATCACCGGGCCCCAAACCCCCTCAATTACGCACAGTTGATTCCAGTTACACCACAGATATCACAAGATCTGAGTTGATGGTTGGTGAAGGACAAATTAATACGGGGAGTTCCTTTTCAATATCCATGCTCAGTTCTGATAACAATACATGTCAGCATCTGGGGGTGGGGTGCAACTCAGGAGGATGAGGAAGTGAAGGGTTCTTGATCCGAAGTGGAGAAAACCTGGTAGTACAATTGGAGATAACCGTTGGTGAAGTGGAAAGCACTGCAGTTCCAGCTACACTTGAAGGGCAAATATATAGTGGTCAGAACAGACAATCAGTCCTTCTGCATTTCCTCGCAGCCCTGTTTACACTCAAATCCAGACCTATATTGTAACTCAACTGATGCCTCCTCTTACGAGGAGGAAGATTTAGGCTATGGAATGAAAAGACATACTGCTTTTATGGATGCGGGCCAGGAAGGGTGCCGTATACTTTAAAAAAAAGAATCACTCCCGTGAAGCAATAAAAATATTTTGTGTGCCAGGTTCAGCTTTTGTAGTAAAAAGTCTCCCGGTACTCTTGCATCTAAACTTCATTTCAGCTCTGCCTCACTACCAAGATGCCAATATAAGGTGGGGGGAAATGGATCGCCCAGCCCTCAGAAGCCTGCCACCGGCACAAATTAAGCACTGGATTGCCCAGCCCTCAGAAGCCTGACACCGGCTCTACCTAATATCGGGGTTACAGAATACCAAGGCTGTCTAATCTTGATTCCACCTGAGTCCTCATTCATCCACCGCCACATACTCTTGCCCCTTTATCTCACTCTCCCAGGTTCTTTTTCATCCCTGTTTTCTCTCCTTGTCACTGTTTTCCATCATTTCTCTTGCTCCTTGTCTCCTGCTTTAGTGTTTTTCTCTCGCTTGTTCTGGGTCAAAGCCTGATGATTAAAAATAAGTCCTTGTCCCCAAAAAGAATGCTGGTGGGCCCCACCTACAACCACCGACTCATACTAAGCACTGATTGCTTCCCTCCAAGCAGAAAGAAGTTTTAAAATTTGCCTGAAATACGCCCCCTGAATGAGTCACATTGCCCAACCTGACCATAAACTTTGAGTTACGAAAGGGGCCTTCTTGAACCCACAGCTTCAGGAGGGGAAGATTCCTCAGTGGGACCGTGACCGAAGCAGCCGGGACTAGTCTCTTCCATAAACGCAAACCTTTGTTTTGTGCCCACCTCCCCGACTTGTCTTGGCCTGCTTGTAAGACTCCTGTGGAATCTGGAATCAGCCTGTTTTTTTAGTACAAAGAGCCCCCTGTCTACAGCATATGTTTTGTGCTGGAGCAGTTGTCAGCTCTTAGGGTGTCCTCATCAATTGGAGCATCTCGAGGTCAGTGTGCAGTTCTGGTAGATTACCGAGAAGGTGCCTGGAAGCTGCAGTGCTGTGTCCTGAAAAGTACACTGCACCTATGCCTCCTAGCTTCTCTTGCGAGGGATGGAGCTACGAGGAGCTACAAAGAGAATCAAAAGTTTCATCTTGCACCACATATTGGTTTCAGGACTCTCTTTGTGAACCTGGGGAGAACTGCAAAGAGCTGCCCTTCAAGGAATTAGTTGTTGCATGAGGTACTAAGACAGACAAGTCGTGATTGCTAAGGACTAGTGCGCGCTCATTTTGCCAGTAAATAATCAGCCTTTCATTCATTCAGTATTGCCCTGATGGTTGTACTGAACAAAGCAGAAACCAGACTGGGGTTGCTTGAGTTCTAATTCAGAGAGGGTCTGTCCACACAGAAGCTGGATCAGTAACAAAAAACAATGGATGAGAATGCGCCCTACTGTTGGAAAACTCGACGGTGCTCGGTTTTTTTCAACCTCAGAAAGATGTAGGGCTGAGGCAGCCCTGCTAGGATTCGCACCGGTTACGCTCAGACTTCGGCAGTGAGTGCTCAAACCACTCACCAAGCCCTGCCACAAATGGCACAAAGCCGAGTTGAAATGTACGAAACGCATGCCCCTGAAAATGACATGTAATTGGAGAAACTATTCAGCCACAAAGAAGCAGTCAGTCACACGAGGAAACTATGCAGAGCTGCCACATAGGCGGCAAAGAAATGCGACCAAGAGTCCTGAGAGAATTAACCAAAGAACTCGACCAAAGGCATTTCTCTCAGCGAGGAATAAATTACACCAGTATCGCCCCAAGTGCTAATAAGGCGACTTCTGCATCTTTCCAAACGTGCAGGAGGCCGCTGCGCGTGATGTAAGTTTATCGCTGTGTTACTCAGGTCCAAATATCCAAACAGCCCATGTTCTACTAAGGACACTAGTGCGCGATCTGCGAGGGGGCCCACGCGCCCCAGAGGGCGGAGCAATCCAAGGCCACAATCACTGCCAAGGATCCTGCAGGGACCAGGGCGACCGAGAGGGGTGAAAACCCAGAGAGCGAGGGTTGGTCCTGATCGCGCCCCCAGAAGCTGTCTGGCTGCGGGGCCTGGGCGTACAATGGCGGCAGATGCTGCTCATTATGCATGCAGACTTGGAGGCTCATACAAAAGGCTTTGTCTGCCCTCCCTGTTGTGCCGCCTCGCTGGGGCCCTTCAACAAGTGTGCACACACCCTCCACCCTTCTGCGAGGAACGTCTTCACTTGCACCCACAACTCTTCTTGTTCGTTGTTGTCTTTTATATAGTGCTTTGGTTTTGTGCCGAAGCACTGTGCTCAAGGGCACCACAGCTAGAGAAAGAATACAAGCATTTACAATGCTATAGGTGTCGCAATTGCGAGTTTTTAACCTCTGGCATTGTAAAAAAGAAAGAGCGGGGTTTCCCTGAAGCGGGCGTCACGCTCCCAATTAAATTAAAATAAATAAACGGAGCGCGGTGTTCCTAAAGCGGGCGCCGCGCTCGGAATTAAAGTAAAAATAAATAAATAAACGGAGCGCGGTGTCCCTGAAGCGGGCGCTGCGCTCAGCATGAACATACAACTAAAAAAAAAGCAGCCGCCATTGTCAATAAACGAAATAGTGCTCACCCACTAGATAAAGCATACCGTGTTAGGAGCGAAGTAAAAGGTCCAGTCCTTATGGGCGGCAACAAATGGAGACAGGGCAATACCAAGGCAAGACTTAGAAGCCTCATAATGAATTGGAAGCCAGCGTTTACCCAGGACAATGACACCAGCCAATGAAAAATATGGGAGGTGAGTAAGCGAGGCTTCCTAAAGCATACTCGACTACAGCATGCCTCGCAGAGCGAGCAGCGCATGCGCGCAGCCACTAGGCTCGACCTAAAGAGGGAAAATGATATAGCAGGTACTCCATACAACGCAAACACTATCATTTAAATTAACATGAATAGTCTCACAAGTGCGGCTTTGCAAAATGTAGTCGCAGACAGTAACTAGGTGGGATAGCTCTGCTGAGTCACTATACGAGGAAGACATGTTGATGAGTGGGGAACGTTATTTTAGTAAATTGTGCTGTGAAGGGAGCAGATGCTCACTGTTTGGACTGGGACAAGGAGGACTGATAAGGAGGCAATTTCAGTTCCAAGTGGCAATGGATTAATTGTTCTGTTGCAGGTGAATCCCGCAATTACAAGAGACCATCTCTGCCTTGTCAAGGGTTGCAGCATACAGGTAATGTGGACACCACAAAGAGACTGAAAGTTTGCTTGTAACTCTTATGCCACAGCACACAAACTGCTGCCTCGTACACCAGCAAAACAAAAGGGAACAGAAAGTACCACACTGAAGCAGCACAATTATGACACAGAAATTGTAAATCATTAAACCAAAGAATAGATCCCTATAAATACTCAAGTCAAAGTAAGATTTACAAAGGTGCCAGTAAAACTAATTTCCAGTAAGTTTGAGATACAATGGGGGCGATTTATGTGTCAGGACGGTTGAAGAAGAAACATTTTCCAGTTTCACAAAATGCCCTCTCTAAGTCAGCCATGCAGTTTTCAGATGCCAAACAAAATACTGAGATTTATTTTACCCAGTTAACTATTTAAAAACAAAAAAGGAGGTCTATTTCTCAACTATAGTCGGTGCCACTGGAATTATGCGGCAGGGGAGGGTCAAATTATGTGGCAGGGTTGCACAAATTATGCGGCAAGAAAAGGCAAATTATACAGCACATTTTGTCATAGTATTACCTCATTTTTTTCATTTTTAAGCTTAACACGCATTAGTTGTACCTCATCATTACCAGTTTAACACCAAATATAGCAATAAGCTACAGAAAGGTGGCAGTCAACCTTTGCAAAGGGCCTTCCACTGCATGGCAACACATGTCTGTATTTTTTCCAACTTTTGAACCGTTTGAGCTAGAAACAAAATTGTATTTGCTAAAATCTGAAAATTATGTGGCAGATGAATTATGTGGCAAATGCGGCAATTATGCAAAAATCGCTGCAGCCGCATAATTCCAGTGGCCCGACTATAGCTTTGCCAAAGCAAGAAGGGGAATGGACTTACAGTGCTCTCAATATCAACCTGAACTACGTTCCAAATTCTTATCACAAAAAGTGCCCAGTGTTGGTGATGCCTCTCCGATGGTGCAACTGTTCAAGTCTACAGAATCACATAGATGAAAATGTTACCACCACAAGCGTCAGCAGATTAAAAAAAAAAATTCTACCGTCTGTTGTAATGTTCATCCCATTTTCCATGCGTCTGCGAGTTTTTACAGAAAGCCTAGTATGTACATAGATGGGTAAGCCGATCATATAGTCACTGCAATCAGGGCTGCTCCTATTCTATTGCCTGAGAAATGGGGTTCCAACCGAGTAGATGAGCCACAAGCTACATATGCATTACTTGGAAAAAAAACTACGTTGGTGTAACGGAATATGCAACAAACCCGACAATTAACCACGTATACCAAACAAACGGGAATAAAAAAGCAACATAGGAATTGTTTTACGGGAACATGGAATATTTTGTTAGTTTTCTGCTCCTAACCATCACGAATACACTTGGTACTGCAGACCACTGGATAGTAAAGTGCAGGCAGAAAATGGCACAGGCGATAAGAAATGCAGTCAGGTTGAGTCTAGAAAAAATCCTTAAAAGGAAACATCACACGAGCATCGCGCATCAGCGTTTTATCAGAATATATTAGTATCTGGAAACTGGTAGCTTTATTTTGCAATAACTGCGTGGCTGTTACTTATTTTGCACATAAACACTCTATTCATCTCCATCTGGGTCACCATCTCTCAACTGGTCCAGAGAACTGGTGCTCATTCTTTCAGCATGGTTTTCATGGAGTCCGCGACGCCAGATACAGAAGGCAATAAAGATTATGTTGTGAAATGGTAATCCATAAAGACTGGTGTATCATCTGTTCACTTCAAAATGACTGCGTGATTTAAAATGACTGCGTGATTTAATGACTGCGTGATTTAAAATGACTGCGTGATTTAATGACTGCGTGATTTAAAATGACTGCGTGATTAATGACTGGTGGAGGGAGCAGGGCTATGAGGGTAAGTTGGGTTTATGTTAAGACGGAATTCCGGTCTAAAGTTTCTTCTTTACAGTACTTAAATTCAACAAAGACAATAACAACGATTAAAAACTAAAGTGACTAGGGGGAATTTAGTGTATTGCAGTACCTTGACCCGAAACAAAGAAAACAGCAGAGCACCCGCAGAATCTTTTTCATTGCGGACAGACGGTGTCACGATTAAAATCGACAAGGATGTATCCGGCAGGATTTTCAATACCAACCACACGACAAACACGCTGTCATTTTAGAGCGCTTTTTTCTTCCATTTTCTGATCTTTAGGATCTCGCGAGTCATGGCTTTACCGCAAGGCGAGTCCCCGTCCTCGAGTGTGGGTACAATGCATTGTAAGAAGAGGGTTTTCTCCAGGGTGATCTTTCCTAAGAGGATAGACTTTTAATGAGAGCATCCAACTTAACCGTTAAATTACATCATGGGTTGGCCTGGTAAGGTACTCTTTAGGGGAGTGAAGATTCAGCCTTACGGCCTGCTGCACTATTTGTGATGAATGCCAGTCGGTATCTGCGCCCTTTTCCCCGATTCCGCGTCTACCAGTCGATGACTTACTCTCTTTGTCCTCTCCATCTCTGGGTTAAAGCCCCTCTATCAGAGTAGCGCGTGAGTCTACCACTTGTTTCCCTTGGCCCATACCTATTCATGAGGCTCTCTGTCCCGAGTGGCCGCCGCCACCCCCACTTGATACCATCACTGACAATTTACAGTCCTGGTCTTTCATAACAATCTTTTTTTTGTGTTTAGGAAGCATTGCGACTCTTACCTGCCGCACTGTAATTAACAAGTTGGTGTGCAGCTATGCTAATGAGCAATTAAACTGCATTTTAAAATGCACAACATTATCGACAGCATGACTTCACCCATTCTCCAGTGAGTCCTCAACACACATTAGCTGCCGGGTTGGTCGACACCCCTCTGCAATGCAGTAGTGACCCTGGCATCCCTTATTGCAAAACCGACGCGCCTTTCACTTCTCGAATCGAGGCCCTGCAGCCCTTCGAGAATAAACCCGGTAGACCTAACAATATGACCAATTTATCTACAGATGTTACGAACGTAGCAGGTGGACGAGTGCAAGTAAACTACATAATTTAAGTCAAAACGTCTCTTGTGATGAAAATATAGACTAATAAAAGGGTGCACGGCATTCAAAACACCCCTTTCAGAACTTGAGGTGGTGGCTCAGTCCGACACAATGCCTGTGACGCCGGACGCGCGCGCGTACTGCGATCTATATTCCCTCGGTAGCTATTGTTGACGAACTCGGTCATTGACGGGGTGTGGCTGCGCCTTTGGGAATGTTGCACTCACGACACAACTATTGCTAGAATGTCTAATACTTAACCAGAGAATAAACAAGCATTTGCAATGCAATAAGACTCACATTTATGCGAGACCTATTGCATTGCAAACGGGAGTGTGGGCGGGTGGGGGGGCCGAGAAGGCACAAACAACGGGAGTGCGGGCAGAAAGGCATGGGAAGAAAATAGTGCTCACAATCACAATCTAAATAACACATATCATGCAACACTCGAAGTAAAGGGGCCAGTAGCCATGGAAGGATACAAATGACGACATGGCCGTCCGAAGGAGGGACTAACAAGCCTATAAACCAATCGGAAGGCAGCATTTAGAAAGGACAAAGACACAAGCCAATGAAAAAATGGGCGGGGGAGTGGGCGGAGCTTTCACTCCATACTTCATTACTGCATGCCTCGCAGAGCGAGCAGCGCATGCGTGCTGCCGCTATAGGCTCAACCTAGAAAGGAGCTCAAGCAGTATCCTCCAGCTATTGGTATCATTCTTGTGGCACTAAATTGTGGTTTATTCAGGCCCTTGAGCATTAGAATTTCTGGCCTCCTTAATAAGACTCACAGTTGTCACTTCTGAACTCAAGCTGTATGGGAAAGTTATCAAAAACAATAGGTCGACTTCGGAGTTCACAGCATACCTTTTTTTGTAGTCAATCCAAACATCCTCTACAATGGCAACACTTAGATCAAAAAGCTTAGGGTCAGATGTACTACCAGATAGGTTTAGCAAAAAGGGGTCACAATTTGCGCACTGACTTTTCGTGAACCCTACTGTATTTTGTGAACCGATCTATGTATTAAAAGGTTGGTTCATAAAATACCGAATCATAGTGGGTCACAATTCGACCTACCTCAAGAATATCAATAAGGTAGGTCGCAAATTGCGACCCACTAAGATTTTTTGCCATTAGAGGCATGGTGGCCTGATGAGGTCAGCAGATTGCCATGTCTGGGATTGCTTTTAAACCAAGCAATCATTTTTAGTTCCGCCTGCACAGCTCTTGTGCGGTGCTTGCGAAATCTATTGCAAATAAAAAAAAAGCTTAAAAGGGGATTGGGGCCCGCCCCCTATTTACCGTTACCGTTACCATCAGCGCTGGGACGCCCCGATGTTGGGGTAGCCATGCGCTTTATAAATCCACCTAACATAACATAACGTAACATAACATAACATACTTACCATTGGTTGGCTGTTTGTTTCCTTGCTTCTGTTGATCACAACTGCCCCCTTCACCTCGACTTTCTCCTGAAACTTCGTGTTTGTCCCTGCAGTGGAGCTTGGACCACTGTGGAGTTGTGGCCAGAGTTCTTTCAATGGCCGCAGGCTCCTCTAGGTACTCTTATTTTTGTATTTACTTTTTACATGCACTCTTGGAGATTTTCTCTCTGCAGTCCCTCTCCTAAACTCCCCTCCCCCGCCCACTGTTCCTGCTCTGTCAGTTTTGCTGGGTTTAGAGGTGGGTTTTAATATTTACCATCTTGCAGACATGTTCGGTTATTATAGCTGCAGAGGTTTTCTGACCATCTGATTGCAAATCAGGTGGGGTAACATAGCCCAGAGGGTCAATGTACCAGGCTTGGAAATCTTTGTGCTGGGCTGACTCGGACTTTCAGCCTGCTGAGGTCAATACAAGTGAGTACCATTTGAGGTGGACGATACTAACCCACCTGTTGTTTTAAATGTAGACAGGTCGCTCCTGGTGAAAGCTGGGAAAAATTGTATATTGACTATGTTTGCAAGTTCAGAATTATTCGCCTAAGGAAATAAATGTGTTAGGGCGTTTACCACGTACGTACATGTGTGTGTAAGGAACTATAACAAAGAGATAAATACATAAATATCCCCAGACCTACCGTACTGAGATGGAATGTATAGTTAGTTTACTAATAGTGAGTTGTGGTTCCAAAACAAGCAAGCTGTGATCCTGGCTACCCTGCTTGCCCAAACTGTATGATCCTTGGACAATCACAGGTGCAGTTACTTGCAATGGTAATAACATTATTCTGCTACTCTGTTTGAATAATATAGTTGCATGTAAGAGCAACAGAGCTCAGTGGTTTGAATTTAATTTACTCTCTCTGAGGTTTTAAATATGTATCCATTTTTCTCTGCAACAAAATCTATTAAGAAAAACAAAAGTCAAAGAGTCTAAATTTGACTTAAAGTATTATTTTTTCCTGTTATAGTTAACAAGTCCACCAACCCAACACCCATTTTTTTTCTACCATAATTTGTGAAGAATTAACTAAAAATTTCAGTATGACACAGCATGAGGCAGGCTTTTCTGCTCAAATCATACTTATTTGGGATAATCCACTGAATTGCCATAAACAACGCATTAAATGTGACATCATATACCAAAGCCTTCAAAACATGTAAAGTCAATGTACCACTTACCTTAATTCTGTCCTCCTCCCGCTGCTGGTGATGCGCGAAGAGCAAAGTCAATACGTTTCGTCTATACGGCATCTATTGGCTTTGTCAATGATTTAAGCCAAGTTGCTGCGCAACATAGCTTGAAGTAAAAAAAAAGCACTATGAAACCTCCAGTGTTGACCATGTCATAGCGCTTTTATTTTCTTTAAGCCATGTTGTACAGCAACCAGCACTGCTGTGCAACATTTCTTTAAAAATTGACAAATCCAATAGATGTTTTAAAATGCAGTCCATTTTCCTTAAAGGAAAACAGGATGCATTTCAAATAAAACCTGAAAATTTGCACAATCTTTTTTTTTAAGATTAAGCAGTAGATGCATGTGCCACTGCCTACTCCTAAACATGTTTTTGTTAACATTCACAAAGAGGTCCCTTAGAAACATAGAAGATATTAATATATCTCATTACAAATCACTATTTAGAATGAAAGTCCTATACATACCCCTCTGAAATTGCGATTTGGTTTGTACTTGAATACCTTAATTGCAATTTGGTAACATGTAACTGAAATGCTATTTGGGTTTGTTACATACAAACAAATTATTTTGCCATTGCAAAGGCTCTGATTTAGCAAATTGGAGCATTTGCAACCGCAAACCAGCTTAGTACACCTTGTCCTTAGTTCAAAATTTGACCACTATCGAATACCAGCATTTCTGTGGGCATTTCTGCTTTGAAGTTTCATGTAAGGCCATCCAAAATATATTTTCCTCAGCTTTTCATATATTGCTATGATGCCGGCACAACGTTTTCCTCATTCTGAGTACGTCTTTCTTCCATGAGGGGTATTAGTATGCAAACTGTAAACTAATGAACTACTTTAATCTTGTCACTAATGATTGCTGTTCTCCTTTACCAGTAGTATAAGCCTTTGTATTCCTATAAATTAGCTTTCACATTATGAACAAAATTTCCGAAAAAGAGAATAGGATTCTCAAATAATTCAGAGGATAAATTGCACACTACAGAGTCCAAATTCCTATGATTTACTAAGTTTGGAGTTTTGAAGGCCCCTGAATTGTTTGTGGCTAAATATAAATCATCATCAATTAGCTTCCAACCTAACCAGAGCTTTTCATGGAGTTTGTGTGTGTACCATCAAACAGCATGAACGCTCATGTTTGCAGATACTTTGAATCTCTTTATATCATAATTATGTTGTATTAAATGATCATCTAATCTAGTGGGGGTCAGGAAGAGTGTCTTAAACAAGTAATGTGTCCAAATTATCCCCATTTATTTCGCCTTTTAAAATGACTGCTCTAAGGACGAAGTGGTTAGTCAATACCATTTTTCCTCTGTGATCAGCTTTCTTATTTTCAGTTACTATTCACGAATATTCCGCACCTCTTCTTGCTCCTTGCAGCCAATTCTTATGGTGACATAATTTGATATTTCAAATTAATTTCAGTCTCCTACTATCAGAAGATCTAAATGCATCTCATTCAGCCTGATGGATTTTATTTGTTGCTTGGGTGATTATTAGGTCTTTATCATGAACAAGACCTTGTGATGTATATATAATTTAAGGAGGAGCAATGTATTTATCTCTATAGCATTAGGGAATAGCATATGCAGTCTCATATACAGTTGTCATATACAGCCTCACGCCCAATAAGAACTGTCCTTGTGTGTCCAATTTCTCATATTTCCAGCCAAAATCTCTACTCACTATAAGAGCAGGCCCTCCCATGGAGTGTCCTCTATTAGATGTTAATATTGCCCAAACTATTTCATGCTAAGAGTCACATAAGAAGCCATCAGTCTGCTAAGACTCTCGTAAACAAAAGATGGCTATACTCTTATATGTTACGAATTTCTCTTCCTGGCACATTAGACAGGCCAACCACATTCCAGTTAGCCAAAGTGAGTTGCTAGCTGAAAAAAACTACCATTATCTCTACTCACCAGGGCCCTGATTCAGAAAGAGCCTCCGCACTTGGAGCGGAGGATTCGCACTCGTGGCAGGATCTCTGTTCTCGTGGCGGGATCTCTGCAATGGGAAACTGCAGTTCAGAGATCCCACCATAAGTGCGGAGATCCCGCCACAACTGCGGAGTCTTCGCCCCGAGTGCGGAGGCTCTTTGTGAATCAGGGCCTATGTTTCCACCCATGATTGATGGTAGCTAATATCATGCAGCCGCCACCTCTCTGAGCTCTCTACTTTCACCATTGATGTTGGGATAAATCTTTGCCATTCTTTTGCCTTTACCAAACTGAACAATTAAGTGGCAGGCCCTTTGAACTATTGCTCTGAGATCCAGCCATATACGTCCTGAGTCGAGAGTTGGAACATAAGGCATTGCATCTATGCCCGTGTTTCTTGGGTAATCAATGTTCTCAATTCACAGTTTTATAACAGCTTCGGAGAAAAAGCCAAACCTAGACACTGGGAGCATATACGTATTCTTTGAGATTAGATAGCGTTCACATTTCATAACACAAGATAACATGATACTAGAAGAAGGGACTGCATGAAATATATCTAGTAACTATGATCTCTTTAGCATAAATCAATGAATATTGATTCTATCAGTAAATAGTTGAGACTTACAACTCTTAGGAGCAATCCTAGCATCCAGGGCTGTTGTATACAGGTAAATATACATAAGAAGAGGTGTCATTTTGTATGAATTTGAACGTAGGTGGTTGGATTTAAGCGGCTTTGCTGGAAGGTATTATCAGTTTTGCAATTTGTGTTTAGCTTCAAAATATGTCCCCCCTCTCCCTTTGGGTCTGCTAGCCTGAACTTTAGCTTGATCAATATATGTTTTTTAATTGGTGCATATTGTAATTTTCCCCTTGCCGTTCTCAAGGGATGCCGGAAAACTGAATCTCAACTATTCAAGAGAGAAAGAGATTTGTAGCACATATACTCTCTATGGTGCAGAGCTCTGGGGGGCCACTAGGCATAACATGCTCACAGGGGAGGAAAACAAGTTCTTAAGGAGGCTACTACGCTTGCCTGTACGCACACCTATGATACCCATCATCCAGGACCTCAATGTAAAGCGTATAGATCAACAAGCCACATTGGGACCCCTGTTATTCTGGGTCCGTTTTTGGACCACAGAAGTACGTAAAAATTATAAAGAGGGGCTAATTGAGATCCTGAAACTTGACCACCACACAACACTTCAATGGGTCAGACATGTGCGAACATGGTTTTTCAAGCTACATCTCAACTACTTCTGGGATGTTCCCAGTACATTAACGACACTTTCAAAAAAGCTTTTGAAAAATACATACTGGGCATACATATATAACAGTATCCACCACTGCACTCAAGTTGGTAGGCTAACATCCCAGTTTCTATTGGTAAAACCGCTTCCCCATATTGAACAATATTTGGATGAAGTCTATCCGCAATTGGCCAAGTCACTGTATATGAAGTTTTGCTTTGAGATCTTACAGGTCCATTGCAACACAGTTAAATGGCAACGTAACAACAGTGATGATAGAGAGGCCTGTTGTCCCCTATGCCCACTTAATGCTGTAGAAAATGATTCCCATATATTATTCTTTTGCCCAGCATACGCCATCCAAAGGAAAAAATGGTTTAAACCCCCCTGCCGAACTTTGGGAATTAGGTCACACTCAGGAGCACTCAGAATTTTTAAAACAGACACATCTCAGAAAATAGTTTTTAGTATAAGTAGATATTTATTAGCTGTTAATTTTGTACGTAAGGGAAAAGGCATGAAATTTGAATTACCAGATGTTGGATTAAATCTTAACTTCTATATGTTTTAATATGATACATTGCACCGAGACACACAAGTACTTTATTGCATTTGCACTTTATCAACTTTTGCTTGGAAGTAGTACTCCGTCCACCACCGAGCAGTATGTAACAGCAATAGAATCAGAATTAATGTCTTTTACTCAGAACCGATGTATCTGTGATGTATTCTAAAACAAGCTATGTACACATGATTGTTATTGGAAAGATGTGGGCATTTTAATATCTGATTTTAAACCATATTATTGTATATGTATGAACTGTACAAATTTGCATCTTTTATGGTTTTTTAAACCGAATAAAGATTAAATGAAATAAAATGAAATGTAGCACACATAACCATAGAAGTATTCAGCTTCTCTTGAGGACATAACAAACTCAAGCCATAGATAAACTGGTTGACCGTAAACCATTTATTTTGTGGAAAGGCATCTGCAGCAGTTTGGTAAAGAAATGTGCCAGTAGCATAGATACGTATGGAGGACTCCTGGAAGTCTATACACAGTTTCACTAAGCGCTCCACACTCAGCACACTATCACCTTTCCCAGATGTAGTTAAACAGCCAACAATCTTCATAATGATGTCAAGAAAACTTAGGTGAGTGTCTTGCATCCCAGACAGCTGTCTATCTGTGTCTTCATGATCATGTGTTAATTTGACAGTGTTTATGAATGCTTCACCCTGCTCAGCAGCCGATAATTGTGCTTTGGCATCCAATGTTTTTCCAAATATCTCTTTATGGATGAAGTATCAACTGCTGAATAGATGGCAGAGGGGGAGTTGGCAAATTTTTGCTCACCTTCTCCTGTTGCGAAAAGAACAATTGATGGACAGAATGCAGAACAATTTCATACATTCACCCCAGTACAGAGATCTGGGCCTAAATCCATCGTTTTATTGCTCCCCATGCCATTCCAGTTTGAACCCAGCCAAATGCAAATCAGTCTTGACCCTGGGCCCAATGGGAACAGTCCAGCCCGAACTGCCAGGCCAGATCCTCCCTAGACTGGAAACAAGCATCCTAGGACCGGTTTCAGGGTTTCACCCCATATCAGCCAGGATATCTTGACTCCAGTGGCATGGAGAGCACGGGACCCACGTCTGGGCATACCCGTCCCACTCGGGGTGACAAATGCAAAAAGAACAATTGATGGACAGAATGCAGAAAAATGTCATACATTCACCCCAGTACAGAGATCTGGGCCTAAATCCATCGTTTTTTTGCACCCCATGCCATTCCAGTTTGAACCCAGCCATATGCAAATCAGTCTTGACCCTGCGCCCAATCGGAACAGTCCAGCCCGAACTGCCAGGCCAGGTCCTCCCTTGACTGGAAACAAGCATCCTAGGACCGGTTTCAGGGTTTCACCACTCATAAGCCAGGATAGCTTGACTCCAGTGGCATGGAGAGCACGGGACCCACGTCTAGGCACACCCGTCCCACTCGGGGTGCCAAATGCAAAAAGAACAATTGATGGACACTTTTCTGGGATATAATGTAGTGTCCGGCCACACCCTTTTCTCTGCCCAAATTGATTTCCATGTCCTCCTCTACCATTTATTAGACGTTCCTAATGCTCCCTTTTGTAAAAAGTGCATTCTGGCCCATTGATTACACTTCATCTGGCCAGAGCCGGAGAGTACGGCCCGAGCCGGAGAGTACGGCCCGGGTACGAAGAGTACAGCCCGGGTACGAAGAGTACAGCCCGGGTACGAAGAGTACAGCCCGGGTGCGGAGAGTACGGGGAACGTAAAGATATGACTCGTAAATGACCTCTGTGAATACCAAAAGTCGTAAATGACTTCTGTGAATACCAAAAGTCATAGTTAGACTTTTGTCTCAGATTACCTTTGTGAATCGGTCCCATAATGTTTAGAGCCAAAAGCCATTAATATTAGCTTTGGTGGCTTCTGTCTGGAAATAAAAACGAAAATTAGATGATAGAATCTATAGATATAAAATCAGAGTTAACCTCATAACATGATAGTAATTTCTCAACTTATTCATGTTGGTTACAAGTTAAGGGTAATTGCATGGAACCTCACCCCGCACATAAGAAATGTTATTGATCACTAAATAAAAGTCTGTCCTAAGAGCAATTGCACAAACAAAATTTGTGAGAAATGTCATCAATTCCAAGCAAGCAAAAGTTGAAAAGCACTTTCTAATATACATGGATAGTCATGGAATTTCTGACCTCCGGGTTCAAGCCACTTGAATGTCTGCAAGGAATTAAATGGCTCAATGTTAACGTATAACTGGGATACTTAAGCTTTCCTCCTAGCCACAGGAAATACACTCAACTACCTAAGTGAAAGAGAACCTAGATATAGCTGCCTAGACTTAAGGAGTTAATATTTATTAGCAGTGCTAATTTAAAATACCAGAGGGTATTAACTTAGCCGGAGGACATTCTGAATGTTGTGATTGCACTGGCTTCAGCAAATATCGACATAAATGAGCGAAATAGCAAACATCTGTGGCGTAAATGTGAGGAGAGGCTCAAATATTAGTAAAGGTAATGGATCTGAAGAGAAAAACCAAAGAGAGATGAGATAATAAAGGAAGGAAATAAAGAATGGGCAGTAAAATAGGAGGAGAAGAAGAGAAGGGGCTAGGGGAGGAAGAAACAAAAAGTAGTATCGGCAAGAATCAGCTCAATTGCACCGGCCTGAGCAACTAGCTGTATGGAAAGGTCTGAATCAAAGGCTTTGCCTACTTTCTGTATGCAAAAACAAATAAATAAATGAAGTAAATAAACAACAAATGTTTTCAGGAAAGGAATGAAGGAGCAAAGGATGAGTTGACCGTACTGGGATTAGATTTTAAGAAAAAAGGGTATTACACAAATTCTCAAGCAAACTGTACTCCGCTCAGGCCCAGCTGCAGTAAAATGAATATGATAAAGTCCCTATGGATGGCATGCAAGCACTCTTACCTCTTGCTGATTGTGGTGTCTGAACTCTAGGACTTTGCATGTGCCGCCCAGAACTGCTTGTAGGCCTTGCACATGTATTTTCCACCATTATACTTTGCACGAGGGCTTCATCTGCGTATTCACTAAAGCTACTGTGTGGTCTCCACTGTTTACCTTCTGAAAAGGAAGACATACATTATGAAATGGTAGAGCTACCTCTGGAATGAAGGACGGCATGCTATTTAACATGAGTTAAGCCTTTCTTGTACCCCAAAATACGAATTTGGGACATTCTGTAAGAATTTAAGTTTATGATGTACAATACAACTGAGAGGCATTACCTGTTCTGTCTCCAGCCATAGATAAGTACGCGGTTGTGGTAATGCGGTGTATGCTACCCAGTCTAGAATATCTCATTTTGGTTTGGTTTGTGTAACTCCTGTAACCCATTAAAGAGGCAAGGTTACTGGGGTTGAGCACCACTACTTGATATTTTAATATACTGACTGTACAAGGACATTGATAATGTGTATAATAATCACTCCGACGCTACTATATTGTACATGTATGTGTTAGTGTGTATCAGCCAGACGAAGGAGACTTTGGACATGAAAGCACATTAGAGAACAGGAGTCACCAACATATAAATGGCAGCCTCAACAAGGAAGTAGTGCAAGTCCACAATTATATTAGTGATCATATTTTGTGATATGCTGATCATGGGAACTGTAAAACCAACTTCGAATTTCAAAGCACTGTTGATAAAAGGAGTTACTAAAACACAATTTAGTCAAGCTATGAGAGGTTGAGGGGCCCTGTTGGGATTCAAACATGCGAATTAATGTCACACACAGATACCAACACTTGACATTACCTGAACTCACAAAGTCATCCTCCAACTATACATAAATTGGGAACATGTAAGCTCGGTTCAGGAGTACGGAAGTCATTGTGGGTGAACTATTTACAAGGTAGGATCAGAGGCAATCCATCCTGGGGATCAATTTAATTGTCACTATGCTGACCTAAAATACAGTGCAGTGCGCAAGCCACCATAAACAATGCAAGCATAAGGCCCCTCGATGTACTGCTCACAAACTGACAGGTTTTGTTACGGATGAAATTTAAAAATACATTTTTGATGAGCTCACTGCTGAAGGCAGAGAAGAAAAATAGTCCACCAATTAACATCAATGTTTTCAAATCACATGGGTTTGAAATTGGTTAGGCATGATATTTTCCATCCGTTTCCGTGCAGATTGGCCTGAAGACACATATATGTCTCACCCAAGAGATAGCCAGATAGCAAAGCATAAATTATATCATGAGACTAAGACCAGAAACTGTAACCGTGTGTCAAATTCTTCGATTACATAGCCCCCTCCTATGCAACTGGTGGATAGCAGAAACTGAATTATATAACAAAATAAGTGCATGCCCATATGCAAGTTACAATGTGCAATTCATTTGAATCTCACATTAGAGGCCTCGCTCTGATCTAAAAAAATAATGGAAAATGGCTGCTCAGTTCGGGAAGAACACATTTCATCGACTCGAGAAGCAGAACATCAATTTACGGTAGGAATTAAGTTGGTGCAGAATAAATCAAGCCTCGTTTTGCATAGTTTGAGGTACAGGTGCAGAGAGATAGGCCTGGTCTTTCATGACTACTACTGGTTAATGTCAAAGGACTGCTTAAGTCCGCCTCACTCTGCACCCTGTTTTCTCTAAGAAAATGTGAGAAATTCCATTCAGGGGATCACCAGGGAATCAGAGATTAATAGTTCTCAATTGTGTCAAATTGGGCCTTTGCGTCTGGTGTCAGATCCTCAAACTTGGAAGCAAGTATTCCTTACCCCTTGCACAGCATTATTATTCTTGTGTGCATGTCAGAGTGAGAATGACAATGACGAGATGCTGCTGACTTGAAGTCTCATAATGGTGGATGAGCAGGGCTTTATGATCCTTGTTGTCTCTGTCCCAAAACTGTGCATGCGTCTCCTCTCCTCTTCATGTTCAAGTTCCTTCTGAAATGGCCAATCGGAAGAGTGCCTTTATGGAGAATATTTTCTGGACCTTTAAAGATCCAACCCCAGAAGTCATTTTCTTTTCCATTCCAGACTTTAGAAGTTTGGGGCATCCACAGATTCTCCTCTGAGCTCTGTCTGTAAGGAATTTTAAGCAGACCTCTTGAAACTCATATTTTCAATAACATTAGCCTGAATACGTTGGAAGGCTTCTTCCTGTCTCCTGGAACAGCTTACAAAGCAGAGACACTACTCCAGATTCTGGCATTCTTCTTCTTCCTACTCCAGGTGTGCGGGTGGCAATAGAAGGGCACGCCTCAAGGAACCCTGAGCAGGGTGTTGAGAGAAGAGGACATGAATCTTCCTCTTAAGACTTACATACTCCATTTCACCAAGAAGGGATAACCATGGTTAGGATTGTTTTCTTCACAACAGCAGAAACATAGCAGATAATGTGTTTTTGGAGAACAGCAGAGAAGGCCACACCTGAAGAAGTCTCTTGCACTCCAGCCAACAGGATAAAACACTTGAAGCAGTCCCAACACCCTGTAGCAACACCAGAGCCAACAGGCAATTAACAGCAGCTATGCTCACATCAGTCAAGCATTTGAGGCTGCCAAGCCTGTCAATAACACATTTCAGCGGGTGCTCAATCAATTGGCTTTGGTCTTCTAGGGCCAGATGTACGACCCTATTTTGCATGCGCAAACGGGTTTGCGACCCGTTTGCGCATGCAAAATGTGAAAGGGCTATGTACAATTCCTAAATAGCGAGTCGCAATTTATTTGCGACTCGCTATTTAGGAATTGCGACTCGCTATTAGGAAGGGGCGTTCCCTTCGTAATAGCGACCGCAACCCCATGTATGAATGTTTTGCAACTGCAATAGCGGTCGCAAAACAATCGCAAATTACCACCCTCTTCAAGAGGGTGGTAATGCAATCGCAAAAGGGAAGGGGTCCCTAGGAGACCCCTTCCGTTTTGCAAATGCAGGGGAAAATATTTTTTAAGGGCAGGCAGTGATCCCAGGGACCACTGCCTGCCCTTAAAAAATGAGACGAAAACGTTTAATTTTCATTTTTTTAAATGCATCCCGTTTTCCTTTAAGGAAAACAGGCTGCATTTAAATAAAAAATACTGCTTTATTTAAAAGCAGTCCCAGACATGGAGGTCTGCTGAGCCCAGCAGGCCACCATCCCTGGGAGGGCCAGCCATTCCCAATGGACTCGCAAATTGCGAGTGGCTCATTAATATTAATGAGCCTCGCAATTTGCGACCCCATTGGGAATCGCAAACAGTGTTAAACACACTGTTGTACATGGCATTTTGCGACTTGCAATTTGCGAGTCGCAAATTGTCATGGTCGTACATCTGGCCCTTAATTTTTTAACATCATTTGTGGTGTTTGAACGGTGAGGGACTTTGTGTTTTTATGAAGTCTCTTGTTGATTAATCTCACGTTTCTCCGTGGCTTTCAGCTCACTCAACAAACTCCTGATCTTCAGAATGCAAAACCTATTTAAGCTGGGTTTTTTCTTATAACTTTTGCTTTTCTTTATATTTGAATTACACATTGCTCCACGATGTACATCCAAAATTATTACTTTCCTTTAAGGTGCTTCACTGGTGAATTATGTTTTTTTGACTGAATCCACACTGCCCTTAGAAAAGACTTGCTTTCAGCTCCATGCACAGGGACTTAAAATAGCTGGCTACAAACATTGCCTATGAACATTTTAACGGTGGTCACGAGTGGATATGGAAGAGAGAAAAAAAGAGCTAAGGAGAGAGAGATGGTGAGCCATTATTTGATGTGTGTATGTTTTCCTTGGCTATAAGTGAGTGAAAAATGACCAATGAAAATATAAAAATGATCTGTAAGATTAAGATTTTTTTATTTACAGCTGTGCTACAGTTGGACCTTATCGGGTGAAATGTATAATGTTTCTTTTCATTTTCCATTGTTCATGTCAATTTTGCTTGTAATGCGCACACACGCTTCAGAACTAAATAGCTTGTAGGTGCAGAGGCAAGATGGAATGCAAATAAATGAAGATGATACATGCCAACCGGAACATTATGGCATACAGTGAGGGATGGAAGAGCGTGCTTAGTGCACAGGGCAAGAAGGAATACAAACTATTTACAAAGTTACCACTGCTGTCTTCAGTAGGCCAAGGCCAACTTTCTCATGAACACAAACATTTATTTTACTTTTTGGCAGGCAACAGTGTATGTAAGTGAAAAGTTACATCTTACTCTGTTGACACTGCTGCTGCTGAAAAGGTAGAACATGTTTTCTGCAATTGTTGCCCATTTGCGATGGCATATCGTTTTATAATCCTCAACTGCTTCCGTTTTCTATTGTTAAGAGCCTTTTTTGCTACGTTGTTTCTTCGGGACAAATAACCTCTCCTTTCTACTAATGATCTTCTTTAGAGCACCATGTTTTCTTTTATGAAGAATGAGGGGCTTGGGGCAAACTGCACATTCCCATAAGCTGTTCTCTTCCTCCTTGTTGAAGTACTGTTTCCGCCAGCCACTCTCAAATGATAATCAGAGGAGGGCAGGTTGAAATATGGCCATAAGCATGGCATGCTTCTCCCTGTTGGCTGCCACTTTCACAAGAGCACAGCAGGGCATTCAAGGACAAAAATGGGGGGGGAGGGGCTGGGGCAGAGCCTGTCATGGGAAATACAGAGGAAGAATGGAAACCACAGCATCTTTCCTTCCTTCCTCTGAGTGACAGTGGTAGTAGTAAAATGATCCTGCTACAGAGAGCATGTAAACCTAGTGCAAACCTAACAACAAAGCAACTGAGCAATCAACAAATCCTGGCGGGGGATCTTCAGGATGGGGGGCTGGGGAGTAGTGGGACGGTGGGGAGCGAAGCAAGAATGGATGGCAGGTGTCAGGGGTAAGGCATGCTTGGTGTTGGGGAGAAGGTTTCGCAAAATGTGTAGGAGCAATGAGGAGTATGTTTGTGGGAGGGCAGAAACCCTCTACTTAGGCTTGAGTATGCCACCTATTTATAAGGTGCTATTAAAGGAGCAGGCACCAGAGTTCTTGTCTTATATACATCTGAATAGACAAACACCACATATAGCGTCCAAAGTCCAGTCCCAAACATCACAGCATAAGGTAAACAGTAATGTAACGCTTTAACACATTCAGGTTTTAGCGCTCTCTATACATTTGATCCTATCCTATCCTATGTATAAAACTGATTTTTCAAAAGAACTACATTTCTGAAACATGCATCACCTCAGCCACCAAAACATCACCTAGTGTGCTGCTACACATGCTGATGGAACCGTAAGTGGGAGCTGCACCACACTGAATTCGCAAACACGGGAGTGCACATTGGCTGCTTTGGGCATTACTTCCTTCTTTGAAGGTGGACGATCAGATACATTATCTATGAGCTCATAGTCATCCTTTGCAGCCTTCCAGAGCTTGCCGACACCTGTGATTTGGTAACCCTGGATCTCTGCTTTGATACTGGTACGATGGGATCAGGGCTTTAAGTGGGCCGGGTCTCACCGGTGCTAAGCACCGGCAGTTTTTTAAAGGGGGCCTCGAAACGGGTCTCTATCAAGCTCTGTTTTGTGCCCTGGCACTTTTTGTCCGGACTGCAGTGACATCAGACTGCTGTCACTGCAGTCCGGAAAAAAACGGACCGCCTGTGCCAGGGCACAAAACAGAGCCCGATGGAGACCCGTTTCGAGACAGCAGGCACATCCTGTGCGCGTGCTCACACTGCTCACTTCTCACTAGTGGAGAAGTTACGGCATGACGTCATGCCAGGTGAGCGTTGTAGGGGAAGGGAAATCCTTTAAAGAGAGTCATTTTCTCTCTGGATTTCCCTTCTCTTTTTGAAACTCAGGAGCAGCTACATTGTCGTGGTGTCACCAGGGCTTAAGTGGAAGCTTTTTCAATATTATATACAAGCCATAGTTGCTGCTCATTTATCTTATGCAACTAACAACCATTGACAAAGCCAATAGTCCTGACTTCTCGTAGGTATGATGTTACTTGTTCTATCATATATCGACATCCAATGACAGAAACAGCAAAAATATAATTCGGGCGGCACACTATGCTAAGCACAGATTTTTAGCTTAGGTGTTTTTAAGCCACGCCCTTAATTACATTGGCCACGCCCCTTTGAGAGACCCCCCAGTTTTTTCATCCCACTTAAAGCCCTGGATGGGATCGATGGAGACCAATTGCTGACTTAAATGAGACACTTTAAAAGAATATCCTCTTCAGTAACATTACGCTGTGTCATAAATTGCACTGCTGAGTCCAAAGCTGGTATCCTCCAAAACCCAGACTCGAAATCTGCCCTCAAAAGCCAGTTACCAAATATATTCCGAAGCAACTCTTGGTCATTTCACTGTAGGGTCGGGTTCCTTTTCTACTGAATGTGTAGTTCGGCTCCAGTCTTCTTCCTATTCAGTAGTGTTTGCCCCACACACGGGAGCGTTTTAGTTTCACCATGCTTTGATTGGATGAGATGTGTCCCTTCACTGTTGGCATCAGAGAATTATCTCCCATTCTGCACTTGAAGGAAGTGCATGGCCTTTCCTCTTTCCATAGCTTCTTCCCCCACACTTTTTGTCCCTACGTGTTATTTTCCATCACCTGCAATCTATCTTTTTCACTCTGCCAGTGTCGTATTGGCCTCCCTGAATGTCTTGAGCACCCCCCCACTCTCCTGTGCCTCCCTGTTTCCAGTCTCCACGCTGGAGCTTGGAATCAACAAACATAGGCTCTTACTCTTTGCCAATGCTTGTTTACTGCACAATAATTAAAAAAGGCAATAGAAGCGAGCTGGTATTTAGTTTATTTCAGTAACATGAAAGACGGCATCATGTTGCATCTAAAGGGCTGCTTTACGAGATTAATCAGTGTCTAGATATGTGACTAAAATGGTACAATAATAGACTGTAGAAAATACCATTTAAAGGTCACCGCCCACCAACATTTTAGCATTAATTTATTGCACTATTCCAAGATACAGTCCTGTTGCATCTAAACACTGCGTTATACGGCGTCTTAATTCAATATAATTCAATCTTAAAACAGTTATTGAGATTAGAAATCACTATTCCAAGACACCCGATGATGCACCTTTGCCAATGCTTGTGTGGCTAACAAGTATTAGCAAAGTCAATAACAGCAAGCATCAGCAAACAATTGTACAAGCATTACTAGAGCCAGTTGGTCAAGCATGACTCATTGGCCTTGCCAGAGTAATGTTGTTGGGCCCTGGGCCCATATGCTCAGATAAAGAATGACACAGACACCACATGTGAGAGTATATAACTGGTCCAGGGCATGTGCGCCCGCCCTCTTTTATTGGCAGCGTCACCTGAATGGTGACACCTGTGATGGATGGGTGTGCGGTGTCTGTTAAAACAGCCTCAGGGGAGGGGCTGCATCATTAGATGTCCAGCAGGACAGTATATTCTTCCCAAAATCCAAATGAAAATACCACAAGTCCAACCTGTGGAAACAAAACAAAATAAACCCCACTGAGTCTATAGGCCTCTTTAGTCAATCAGCAGAGTAGCATTGGATAGATGGTAAGATGAAAATGACTGCAATAGGACACCTTTGCGCGCCTTCATAATTTAACCTGTGTGAGAAACAACATGAACACTGGTTCAAAGAAGTCCAAACTCCTTTGGCAACATACCGGCTGGAGTCATGCCCATAGTATGGAGTTGGTTCGCTCTCCAGATGATTTGTAGTTGGTGTCAATTGTTCAAACTGGGTGGATCAGGAGCGTTGTTGGAGTCCATCAAGAAGCTTGACTGGTGTGTTGCTTGATTCACTGGAGACAGTCTTGTTGTGAATGGGAAGACAATCTGCAACCTGTTGAAATCTCCACTCTGAGGCCTAGCTACATTCTGGAATCCATTAGAGGAGCGGTATCAAGTCCATATCGCGCTTGTGGAGGCCCCTTGAATGGGTTGCCTCGGGCGGTATGTGGTCTGCGCTGGGGCTGCATGTGTGCCGCTTCTGGGGCACTGCAAAACCTCAGAGGAGCCACTGCTTCATCACTCATGCAGTCACTAGGGTAGATGGCCATGGCCAAAGCATGTTCTCACCACCAGGATCTGGATGCAGGCAGGGTAAGCAGGTAGCTGCTAGTTAACTGGTTCTTCTGAGTCATTGGTGCTACTTGACATTTGGTCTACTGACAGTGTCGGACTCCACTGCGGCTGTTCGCTGCTTCAAGGATGATGGTTGTGATGCATTTAACAGGGACTGGCATGATGGTGTTGCCAGGGTGGTGAACTTGTACAATAGGTGTCGACAATTTGCCTTCAAGGTTGAATGGATTCTTTCTTGGTTCATCAAATGTTTAAGTGACAGTGACGAGGTGCTTAAATTCTTTTTTTGTGGAGGCATCTGTATCCTTTAGCCTGTAGGTTCTGGGTCGCTTAGCTAATGGTGACTGTGTCTGGATGGTTCTGCTGGGTAGGGCCAGCTCGAGGGCGGTGCGACCGGTGCCACTACACCGGGTGCTGACTTCAAGGGGGCGCCATGTTTGCAATGTATATATATTTTTTTAAACAGACTTTATTAAGTTTTCAAGTTGCATAGAATAATGGATCTTCGGATGCATTAGTAATACATACAACACGCCAACCAGCGAAAGAAAGCAAGCAGTTTCAATAAAGCAATCCCTTTAATTTCAATTACCCAGTTTCTGCACTTGTGGATCAGGGTGGAACAGACATCGCAATAATAGTGCAGTCCCCAACCCACCACCCCTTACTTAGTGTCAACTTAACACAATAGTTATCCATCCATTAGGGTCTCTTCTTTCAGTCGTTTTACACCCCTTACAACTCTTGTTCACACATAACTGCCCTTCCCCCCTCCCCCCCAGACATGTCGCTTACTATCAACCCATACGTTCATGACCTAGGGTTACACAGGCGTGTGAACTGTTCTTTGCTCTACATAGGGAATGCCACCTGAAGCACGGGTGGGGGAATATAACACGGTGGGCCGGGGCTTACGCGTGACCACTAGCCAAGACCGGTATTAGCACTAGGCAATCAGACTCCACTGTCAAGGCCCTCCTCGGCTAGACTATCTTCCCTGTCCGCATCTGGGAGCTTCAGGAGCTCCACTAGTGCTACCCAAGCCCTGGCCGCTTCTAACGTCTTCTCGCTCCCTGTCCTTTTTGCCATTTGTAATCTGATTGCTCCCTCACATTCCGCCCACCTAACAAACTCTTTCGTCCATCTGGCCAAGTTAGGGCCGCTCCTCGCCTTCCAATGACTAGTGATATCTCTTTTAGCCAAAACCAGCACTAAGTCCAAGAACTTGCTCGTTACCTTAGTTCTGGTCGTGTGCGGGAACAACACAGCCGCCTCTACCTCTCTCTCCGTTACATTCGCCAAGACTGTGGTGACCCCTCCCCAGAAGTCCCTCAAGGTTGGGCAGCTCCAGAACATATGTAGAAACCCCGCTCCCTCCGTGTTACAGCATGGGCACTCAGCTGTCTGGATACCAAAGTACTCATTGATCTTACCCGGGGTGAGGTATGCCCTGTGCAGAACATAAAAGTGTACGAGCTGGAATCTTGCATTTCTGGAGCTCTTCCAGGCTCTCTCCACTAATTCCCCCCACGGCTTCTCATCTATAGGCTCCCCCAGATCCTCCTCACACTTGAGACGTAACGCAGTCAGAGGCTGTAAAATGTCATGAGTTAGATGCCTATAGAGACAAGTAACTGCTCTAAAGGTGCCAGCTGCCGACACTACATATTGGCAGATTGTGGATGTCTGCGGTTCAGCGAACCCTTCCTGCCAGTGTTTGCGTATGGCAGCTGTGAGGGCTGCGTGCAGGAGAAAATCACCCCTTGGCAAATCGTAACGCTCTCGGAGGTCATCAAAGGGAAGCATAGCATTCTCTTCATACAAGTCTCCCACTGTGGAAAGCCCTGCTTCGCTCCAGGCTTCTAGCCTACGCCAATTCCCTCCGTGGGGCAAAGCCTCACTATATGACCAGTGGGATGTCAGGTGCATAAGGGCACCGGATCCGAGCTCGTCGGAGGGACCTATTCCAGCATCTGCGCACTGTGCTTAAGTCAGAGGGGACCGAGTGACCTCGTGTGGGGAGTTTTAACAGTATTTGGGAGAGAAGTCGCAGGCTCGGGTCGCCATCCTCCTGGTCATCTGTTCACCGGAGACTGCCCACCACCCACTTCGTGAACCACTGTAGTTGCGCTGCGAGATAGTAGGCCTCAAAGTCTGGCACCGCAAAGCCTCCCTCCGCTCTGGGCCGCATCATGGTAGCTAGCGCAACCCTCCGTCTCCCAGTTCCCCACAGGAATCCTGTGACCATTGTTTTGAGCTGGGTAAACATTCGAGGCGGTATCCAAAGTGGTAGTGAGCCAAAATAATACAAGAGTCGTGGTAACGTCACCATCTTTAGGAGGGCGACTCGGCCCGCCACCTACAGCGGGAGGGTCCCCCAGAAGTCAAAGCTGCTTTTTGTGGCAGGCAGCGCTCGCCCTATATTGCCTTCCAACAGGTCCCCTTGAGTATGATATATTTGGGTACCCAAGTAAGTCAGACATCTATCCTCCCACCTCACTCCTTCCATCTCCGGCGGCCCCACTCTGTCCTGTCCATTCGGAAAAAGACACAACTTTGCCCAATTCACTCCTAGTCCCGCCACTCTTCCCAGAGCATTTAGGAGTTCCTTAGCTCCCCGAAGTGCCTCTCCGGAGTTAGCCAGGAACAGCAATAAATCGTCTGCATATAGCGCTATGTATTGTGTCCGACCGGGCACCCTCAGTCCCTGATAATATCGCCCCGATCTAGCATGCTCTGCCAGTGGCTCCATTGCCAGGGCAAATAGTAAGGGCGATAGTGGGCAGCCCTGCCTTGTTCCTCGGCCCACGCTACAGGCTTCTGATATCAGTCCCCCTGTCCTGACCCTGGCAGTGGAACCTTTATACAAGAGAGCCGTCCAACCTACAAAGTGCTCTCCCAGCCCAAACTTCCTCATAACATGAAAGAGATAAGGCCACTCGAGGCTATCAAATGCCTTTTCGATATCAACTGCAAAAATAGTCGCCTCCTCTTTCTGGTATGTGTCCGCCTCCAAGACTCGTAGAAGCCGACGGATATTCATTGCTGTGTTCCGAGCAGGGATAAACCCCGCTTGATCAGCGTGTATTAGCGCCGCTATATGTGGCAGGAGGCGGGAGGCTAGTATCCGACTTAAGATTTTGTAATCTAAATTGAGCATGGAGAGTGGGCGGTAGGCAGCCTTATCCCAAGGCGGTTTTCCGGGTTTTAGGAGTGGTATAATTATCGCCTCTCTCGTCGAGGCAGGTAGACATCCCTCTCGCTTCGCTCGGTTATAGAGCGCCACCAGTTTGGGGGCCAAGACCTCGACGTATGTCGAATAAAACTATCGGCAATCCATCCGTCCCCGGTGTCTTATTTCTGGCCATGTGTTTAATGGCCCCTCGCACCACTCCAAGCTCTATGTCCCTGCCTAGATCTTTCGCCGCTTCTCTGTCTAAACTTGGAAGTTCCATTCCGCCCACGAACTCCGTTATCTCTTCATCTGCTGGGGCCACTCTGCTCTGATATAGAGCAGTATAGTATTCCAGGAACTGGGTGTTAATATCTCTTTGCTTATAATAGAGCTCGTCATCCTCCCCTCGGATCTCCAATATCGCTGTCCCTCTTCTCGCCGGATTAGCCAGCCAGGCCAGTAGTGCCCCGGATTTGTCTCTCTCATTGTGGGCCCTCGTTAGATAATTTTTATAGTCAAAACAACGCAGCCGTTCTACTTGGGTGGCCATTGTTTCTCTAGCCTACAAAAGGTCTGCTTGTTTATCCACTCTTTCCGGTCTTTCTTTCTCCGCTTCTCGGAGCCGCTGTTCCGCCCTCTGTATATCTTGCAAAAGAACTCGCCGTGTCCCCACTACTTCTGCAATGCAGCGACCCCTAACAACAGTTTTAAAAGCGTCCCATTCTATGAGTGGGCTTGTCGCCGTGTTAGTGTTTTCTAAAAAATAATGCTCAATAGCGGTACCCACTGTAGCCCGAAAGACCTGGTCGTCCAGCGCCTCCGGCCTCAGGCGCCAGTTGGGTATTTTGGGTCGATCTCGGAACCAGTCCAGGGTCAGCAGCAGCGGGTTGTGGTCAGAGATCGTTCTGGTCAGGTATTCACTCATCCCAACCCCCCATGCACATCCGGAGAACATAATATAGCGTCTAGCCAAACATGAAGTTCATGCAAGGCTGAAAAGAAGGAATAATCCCGCTCCCCGGGGTGTTGGGACCTCCAGGTATCAATCAACCCCCATCTCTGCTGCCAATTACGTTGGGCCTCCGCAGTTCTATGTAGGGGAGCGGAGGGTGAGATCGATCCAATCCCACATCAGTTACACAATTAAAGTCACCTCCCAGTAACACCGATCCTGTCAGTGCCGAGGCCAGTGACTGCGAAAGCCTTGACAGAAATGCAGGCTGTTCTACGTTAGGGGCGTACAAACTCCCAATCGTTATGTCCCTGCCATCTAACCGCCCCGAAACCACCACAAATCGTCCCTCCGGGTCAATGATTTGCCTAGTTCGATCTCCTTGACGATGGATTGCTAGATCTACTATTTATTACGGAGTCTTGGCTATATTCTTCATCAGACCCCGTCGTTACCCTTGCCACGCCTAAGGGATACAAGATTGTTAGAGCAGACCGCCCAGAAGGGAGGGGGGCGGAGTGGCCATCTTTTACAAGAACAAGTGGGATTTACGCAGGGGGGATGTCGCCGTATGGGGAGGTGGGGAAGTTCTTGATTTTAGTATTCGTTTCTCAGACCACTTTACTGTGGGTGGCTCTCTGATCTACAGGCCTCCCAGTCCGGTGAGTCCCTTTATCCAGGCCTGTGGGGATACCATAGCGCCTAGGGCACTGAGATTCTCTCATTACATTCTATTAGGGGATCTAAATATTCATCTTGATCAAGTTGATGCCAAGGATTCGTGTGAATTCTTGGATACTCTCCATTTGGCTCAACTGGTCCAGCGGGTTAGGCTCCCCACCCATCAGGCTGGCCATATACTGGACCCAATTTGCAGTAACTTCCCTATTTAGATCAGAGACCCATGTCCGGTTGCCTGGTCAGATCATTTCATAACATATTTCTCATGGGACGTGATGAATGCTGAGCCTATAGTACGTTCATTTTGCAAACCTGCCTTTAGCAGAATCGCCCCCGATGCGTTCAAGCAAGCTTTGGAAACCTCTAGACCTACTCTCTCAGGTGACCTTGTAGATCGACTCAATGGTTTTTCCAGCTGGATCTCCAATGCAGTTAACGCACTCGCTCCACAGTGCTATCCTAGGCTGTCCAGGGAATCTCCTTCCAAACCTTGGTTCAGCCCAGAGCTTAAAGCACTTAAACACGAATGTAAGATTCTAGAGCGAGCATGGCGCCGCAGTGACTACTGTTCGGTCGCTAAGTTGAAGCTCAGAATAAAACAGAAGGTTTATTGTGAGGCCATAGCGGCTGCCAAAACGCAATACTATTCTAGCCGAATTGACTCTGCCAAAAATAACGCGAAAGAAATTTGTGCGATCGTTCAGAGCTTCACGTCTCCCTCTGCCCAAGCTAGTGTGTCAACACCCTCAGACACCTGGTGCGATACCCTATCGAATTTTTTCCTGGATAAAATCTGCACCATTCAGGCGGCTTTGCCCCATGGTGATAATGGGACAGAGGTATCTGGCCTGCCTCCACTTCCCAGTGCTGAATATTGCCTGGATGTTTTTAAGACGGTGGACCTGCAGGACTCTCTTAAAATTATTAGGAACTTAAAATCTGGCTCACCCTCTGATCCCTGCCCTGCTAGACTGCTTGCTGCAGCAGCAGAAACGATCAATGTAGAGGTGAACAGCATCATTAATCTATCTCTCCAGACAGCCAGTGTCCCAGCGGCCTGGAAGCAGGCCAGGATTCTGCCGCTTATAAAAAACGACACTAGATCCCCTCAACCCAGGAAATTATCGACCCATTTCCCTCTTGCCTGGTCTGGCTAAAGTGTGTGAGAAGGTCGTCAATAATCAGCTTACCAAGTTTATCGAGAGGGAGGGTATTTTGCATCCAGCACAATAAGGTTTCCGGGCTGCCCACAGCACCGAATCGGTCCGGGTGGAGGTCGTGGAGGCCATTCGGGAGAGTCTGGACGCCGGCGGGAGGGCAGCACTGATCCTGCTGGACCTCTCGGCGGCGTTCGACACGGTCCCGCACTCTCTTCTCCTCTCACGACTCGCCGGGATAGGTGTGTCAGGTACTGCCTGGAGCTGGCTCAGATCGTTCTTAGAAGATCGGGCCCAGCAGATTTGGATGCCTCCGTCCTCCTCCTCTTCACAGTTTGTGACCATGGGAGTGCCCCAGGGGTCATGTCTTAGCCCCCTTCTCTTTAACATCTACGTTACACCCTTGGTCTACCTGGCAGAGAGCTTGGGAGCCAAGGTAATGGCTTACGCCGATGATACTCAGCTGCTATTCACTTGGGACAATAATGATGAGTCTGTCTCCTCGGTTCATCATTGTCTCTCATCCATTTTTAAATGGTTAGCAGCTGCGCAGCTAAAGTGTAATGAGGAGAAGTCTGAAATTCTCCTCTTTGGAAAATTCCCTTCCAACTTCCGAGAATCTCTTTGGCCTCCTGAACTCCCAGTGCCAACCTCTGTAGGGAAGCCCGCCAAGAATCTGGGGGTATGGTTTGATGAGAGACTTTCTTTCTCACACCATATTACAAAGATGGCCGGTACTTGCTTTGGCCTCCTCAAACTTTGAGGAAGTTTTTCCCTCTCCTTCCCCAGGCAGCGAGAGAAACGTTCACCTGTGCGCTCATTTTGTCCCGGCTAGACTATGCCAATGCGCTATACATTGGCATTCCGGGCTACTTGTTGAAAAAGCTGCAGGTGGTCCAAAATGCGGCAGCCAGACTCTTTCTGGGTATCTCTGCCAGGAACAGCGTGCGACACCATCTTCACTCACTGCATTGGCTCCCGGTTGTGGAACGGGTGAAGTTTAAATCATTGGTTTTGGCTCACCGAGCTTTGCATGGGCTCGGCCCACTTTATCTACAAAAACTATTCTCTTTCTATGTCCCATCTAGACAGCTGCGCTCCACGTTCCTCCGCTTTGCGCAGGTGCCTCGATTTAAATACCAGAGGTTTGGAGGCAGCTCATTGACAAGGAAGGCCACTGCTGCTTGGAACTTATTGCCCCTTGTCTTACGCAATATTCAGGACCCGGCGGTATTCAAGAAAAACTTGAAAACATATCTCTTCGCTTAAACAGACACTCTCCCCCTTGGTTAGTTTCGCGCCGGGACACTCGTGAGTATCCGTGCGCGCTATAAATTAAAATAACATAACATAGTACATTGGAAAGGGACCCCCGTCCTCACCCAGACCAGGGCTCCCCTAGCGAAAGCTGAATAAGTAGTATAAAACACCTGCCCCCTCCACCTACGGTGTAGCGCAGCGCCTTCCTTCGCCGCCAAGTGGGCTTCCTGTAATAGCGCTATTTGCACCCCCCTCCTGACTAAATATGCGTGTATTTTATGGCGACGGAGCATGGTGTGCATCCCCCGGACGTTCCAAGATAAGCATTTAATACCTACAGTGGATCCCATTTTGGCAAGTAGGACACAACCCTAGTGATTTCCCCCAAAGCGACATGTCTGGCCCAGAACAACAACCCATTAAAAACAAGAACCCCCCCAACTCCCCCTCCCCAGGACAGGTACATACAAACTAGTTCCCATCCAAACTCAAACTTAGTGGTAGGAAGTCTCTGACAGAAGTGGGGTACGTAGCTCACCCTCCAGGCCCGAAACTCCTCCAGGCTGCGCCCCCCAACATCATAGTTCAGCTGTCAGAGCCCAGTGGGCGTGCCGCACCAAGTTCGTCTGGTGCTATAGTTAAATCCCAGCACAAGACATACTCGGTTTCACTGGGCACTTCTGTAGGTCTCCGTGGAATTCCTCTCAAGCAATTTCTTCTGTTGTTTGGGGTGTAACTTTTGGGAGATCAGTCTCGGAGTCCTCATTTGCACTAGCTAGCGGTGAGCTTTCAGATCCGTCAATGTCAGGGCCACTTTTGCTCGAACCCGGGCTGGTGTCTCCTCGGCTAAGTTCTGAAATTGCCTGCAATGCCATGTTTCGCTCCTTCCGGCACTCTTTAGGAGATGGGGCTCTAGAGGATTGTTGACTCCTGGTCAGGTTTTGCAAAGTCAAATCCGGGGATGAAGTGCGAGGCTCCTAATTTCGTCGGGTTTCAAGCCATTCCCATGCCTTTTGTGGGGTAGTGAAGAACTGCGTCCCCGACTTGTCGATCACCGGAGGCGTGCTGGAAACAGCATGGCATAGGGGATCTGCAATTGCCGCAGCTTTCGCTTAAGAGCCAGGAATGATGCTCTTTGACGTTGCACCTCCCTGGTAAAGTCTGGGAACACCATCACCTTATTATTTCCTATCTGCAAGTCCTGCTTTTGACGGGCTTGGTGAAGGATATGGTCACAATCGCTAAAGTGAAGGAGACGCGCCACAATTGGCCGAGGGGGGGCCCCAGGCTTGTGGGGTCTGGCCGGAACTCTGTGAGCTCTCTCAATGCATAGAAGGGGGAAAGACCCTCTGGGGCCACCTCTGTCTTAAGTCAGTCCTCAATAAATTGCACCGCATCCATGCCCTCTGCCAGCTCCAGCACTCCTACTATGCGTAGGTTGTTTCTTCGGGATCAACCCTCGCTGTCTTCTGCCCATGCCTCCAGTACCTTGACCTTGGCCTCCACATTTTTCAACGAATTTTGCAGTGTGGAAACTGCTTCCGTGATAGCCATTAATGTTTTATCAGGGAGCCCAACCCTCTCTTTAAGCTTACGGTGCTCATCCTTCAGCAGGTTGAGTTCTGTCCCAATTGAGTCCATCTTCAACTCTAGCGCCTCTCTGGAGGCATTGATGGCTTGCATAATGTCCACTAGGGTGGGCCCTTCAGGAGCAGTATCTCTCCTCATCTCCGCCGTTTCAGCATCCTCATCAGTTTGGTGTCCTGTAGTCTCCACATTGGAGGCAGTACCCCCTTTCTTCTTGATGACTCTCCCCAAAGTCAGCGCTCAGCCTACTCCTCCCAGATTACAGGCTTCTGGAGTGGACGGCAAACGCAGTTAAACTTTGACTCAGCCGAGTCAGGTTGGGTATGCCCCAGTAATATTCACTCTGCGCACGTGTAGCGCCAGAAGGTGAAGTCAACCCCCCTTTTTGTTTTGCACACTCGGGTGGCCCAGCGGCCGAATACTCGCAGGCCTCGTCGCCCTCTGCTATAATGGACGCCTCGTGCCCTCTGTTTGCGGACGGGCTATTTCTTATCCACGCTCCTCTCAAGAGCAGCGAGCTCCTAGGACAGGCACACCACAACTCAGCACCGGCTTGCTCCATCCTGTCTCCGCTGTTGTCCTCGGGAGGGTCCTCCTTGGTTGGCCCCGGGGGCTACTGCCCACCCTCCGGCCCTAGTATAGAGGGACTCCAGTCACCCCTCTCGTGATGCCCTCTGTTGATGCCTGCTCTGCGGTTGTCTGCCCCCGGGCAAGCCAGTTTATGGTGGCGCCCTTTACTCTTCTTTCACTGCTGCTGCATTTTTGGGGCTGATCGCCGTCTTCTACTCCTCCACGCACCACTGCCCGGGTAGTTCTCTGGAGCGCTCGGGGGAAGGGCAGATCTCCCAACAATCCCTCTCACCTTCTCCCCCTTCGGCTTATGCTTCCCCGATATGGGTCGCCCACTCACCTCTTTCACTCGGTGTGTTGGCCTATAGTTCTCAGGGCCTTGTCTAACTTCCCCTTAATTACGCACCGAGTCTCTGCCAGCCGAGTGCACTGGCCGCCGTGCTCCAGCCACTTCGCGAGCTTCCCAGCTTCTCAGCAGTTCACCCCCCTGCTGAGACGTACCACTGATCAGGGCTAGCTTCACGGGCGCCTTTGGGGCCTTCCGGTCTCGCCTCTTGCGAGGCCTTGTCCGCCCCCCCGGGTTCCTCTCCTGTCGCCGCTGGTCTTCTCACTTGGAGTCCACCACCTCCGGTACTCGTATAGCATCGATGACTCAGCTGACCACATGTGTGTGCGCTCGTTCCTCAGTGCCTTAGTGTCCCCCGCTGCTCAATTAGGGATGCCTCCTCTATATTCAGTCCTTGTTTGCCCCATCTGGCGCTGTTGCCACTGTCTTCCAACGGGCCCGCTCCACTTCCCCGGCCTCGTTCTCCCAAGCAACGGTCAGTTCAGTCTAGGGGCCCCTCTGTCTTCTCGGGCCTCCTCAAGCGCTCCGCTGTAACTTTGCAGCCTCTCCGTGTTAGGCACCTCAGTCTCTAAGGCCCACCATTGCCGGGCGCACCTCGCAGCCCTTCCAGAACAGGTGCCCCGTTTCGCGCAGCTCTGACCTGCTTCTTGGCGCTATGCTTCAAGGGTCCCCTGCTGTGTAGGTACACTCTGGCCGCTCCGTTGGTCAGTCCATGCTCAGTGCCCAGTCATGGCTGCCAGCTCACCTTCACCACTGCCAGGATCCGCCTCCTCAGATCGCGGCCGCCATCTTGCGTCCCCGCGATCTCCGCCGAGTCGGATGAAGAAACGGCAATTTCAGAGCCGCTCAGACTGCAATATCGACATCCACCAGTCCAGCATGGACCCCGGACGTTCCGCGGTCTGGAAAATGGTGCTGGGCTGCACTTAGAGGACAGGATGATTGCCGTTGGGGGACCACAGCGGACGGAGCTCCGGAGTCCGCTCCCTTTTACATCAGCGCTTAGCCACGCGTCCCCTAGTTTTAAAAGCACCCAATGCCGCATTCCTTGCCTTCAGCAATTTTCATACAACAATAAAAATTCAAGATAACTCCGGTGATTAATGTTCTTCCTGGAGTGAGATCGGAGTTTTGTCTAGTGGAAGTTTTGACTCATCATCATAAAGTAGCACAGAGGGTTAATATGCCTGATGCAAAGGACGGGTACCATGCAGATCACAAAGTGCATATAATGTAAACAGGTTGGTGCTTTTATCAGAGAGATCCTCCTTGTTATTTACAATGTAGAAGTTAAAATCCCAATACAGAGCAGTGAGCTAATAACTGTCATCAAACAGCTATAGATTAGAGCATTATGATTTTTCACCCAGTCTTTCATTATTCTAATGTTGCAAAAAGGGTTCATTTCGGAAAAAAAAAAAATTCTTATTATTAAATGTAACCCCCATCTGTGGTGTTATGTTTTAAATTCTAAAGTTTGTGCTACTCCAGACCAAGCACTCTTTTTTTTTTTTTTTTTTTTTTTTGTCCTCATTCACCGCCAACCTCACTACACTTCGCACCCAGAGAAAAAGTAGGGAGTTAAAGAAAGGACCCGCCTACTAATATCAAACGTACATGGGTGCCAGTGAATACCGGGTGAGATAACTCTTCTACATAGCTCCAGGAGCAAGATGGCAATCATCCAGACACTTCCCGAAGGGAACCGGAAGTGACCCGACTTGACCAAGAGAGCATTAAGGCAGCATAATCATAGGACACGGGGAGAAAAAAAAACAAAAACCCTAATCGCTGTCCACTGAGCCCAAACCCACTCGCAGTAAATCCCAGACAGCTGTCCTCTTCTTGCTGCAGGTTCTAGCCAGATCCAACTTGGAAACCTCAAACACTGAACAAAGCCAGTCCGCAAAGGAAGGAGGCGTAGATTCGGTCCATCTTTTACAGATTTGTCTTCTAGCCAACAAAATAGCATAAAAAAGCAGCAATCTGGATGGACCGGAAACTTGATATGTGAAGCCAAAGATGATCAAAGAGAGGTCAATGTGCAGAGGGTAACCCAAAATGTTGGCCAAGTAATTTTCAACACTGGCCCAGAATGAAACCAGGGCAGGGCAGTCTTTAAACATATGGATATCTGAAGCTAGAGCCAGTCCACATTTCTTACAGCAGACTGGTGACCCCTTAGTAAATTTAGAAAGTTTTTGGGGAGAGAAATAAGCCCTATGGATGGTAAAAAGGTGGTTCCTCTTCAGCCAAGCTGGTTTAACTGCCTCATACAAGATCTTACAGGAATTCTGCCAAAGGTCATTGCAGTTATAAGCAGGTAAGGAGTCGCCCCACAGTTCTGTAGCCAAATTGAATTCCCCATCTACAGCTTCAATTAGGGCTTGATACCAAAAGGAGACCTCCTTCTTCCCGGCTGACCTACTCACAAGCTGATGTTCCAAAAAACAACCTCCTCCTACTGGGTACTTATGAGATAGTTGGGATTGGACCCAGCTTTTCAGCTGGAGAAATTTAAACCTTGAAAGGCCGTCCCCCACTCTACCTCTGAGTTGCTCCCAAGAAAGAAGACAGCCATCTTGAACCAGATCCCCCCAAACTACCAAACCTGCTTTTTTTAAAGGCATTGCCATCCTGTCTCTCAGGCACTCCGGGCCACCAGGAGATTCCCAAAGGGGCGCTGAGCTAGAGAAATAAGAGAGCTTGACTGATACCCTGAAAAGAGCCCAGGTTTTAGCAAGGCCTTGCAAGACCTTTAGCTTGACCTTCTTGAAGAACTTGGGGTCACCGAATTTAAATAAAAACCCTCCACAGGTAAGTTGGCCCCCTAAGCATGGCGAGGAACATTGCCCCAGCGCCAGTACTAACCGGCATTTTCAAGAGCATGCGTGAGTGTGTAAACTGAAAGGCCCAGGCATAAAACAAAAGATCTGGGAAGGCTAGGCCCCCTTTCTCCCTCCTCCGCCTCAACTTGATCCACGCTATTCTCGAAGATTTATAAGCCCACACGAAGGAGTTAATATCCCGCTGTAGCTTATTGATGGCGGATTTTTCGAAGTGAAGAGGAATACAATTAAAAAGAAAGGTGATCTTTGGGAGTATCGACATCTTCACGAGGTTGACTCTCCCAAGAATAGATAAGGGGAGGTGAATCCATGATTTCAACTGCCTCCGGATTTCTCTTGCTACCCGGCTCAAATTGATCTCCGAAATCTTGGAAATATCTTGGGCTATGCTAATCCCCAAGTATCTCATTTTAGAGCTAATCTAGTGCTGATGCTGAGGCCCCTCAAGATTCCAGGCCATGACCTCTGTCTTTGAGGCATTAATCTCATAACCTGACACAAGACCAAATTCCTGTGCCTGCTGAATTACTGCTGGAAGTGCTGTTTGCAAGTTCGTCGACAGAATTAAAATATCGTCGGCGTAAAGTGCAACCTTCCTCTCCCACTCTCCATACTTAAACGACTGGATGTTACCATCGTCCCTAAGCCGTTGAGCAAAGGGCTCGATATATAAATCAAAAAGGAGAGGGGAGAGTGGACAGCCCTGCCTGGTCCCCTCGTAATCTTAAAGGGGTCGGTAGTATTACCATTAACAGACAGTCTGGCAGTTGGTTCCTGATAAATCAGCTGGACAGTGCGGCAAAACTTTTCCCCAAGGTTAAATTTCACCAGGGTTTCTGTCAAGTAGGTCCAACTCACTCCTATCGAACGCCTTAGTGGCGTCGAGAGTCATAGCTGCTAGAGGGAGTGAATAAGTAGAAGCCAGATCAATTGCTCCAATGAAATCATAAGTAAGATCTGATAGTTGACGCCCTTTGACAAACCCCTTCTGGTCCAAATGAAGGATATCCCCTACCATCTGACCCAGTCTAGCAGCTAATATTGAGGCGAAGATCTTGTAGACGGCATTTAAAAGTGAAATGGGCCTATATGAGCCGCAACTAGAGGGGTCTTTACCAGGTTTCAAAATCAATATAATTATGGCATCGTTCCAAGAGGCTGGGAGCTTTAGGTCATCCTGTAAAATCTGATTGAATAGCCTCGTCAGGATCGGAACGATAATATCGCTCAGTTGTCTATAAAGCTCCGCTGGGAGCCCATCTGGACCCACAGCTTTCCCGTTTCGACTCTGTAGAATGGCCCCCCTGACCTCCTCCTGGGTGAATTCCCGATCTAGATATTCCCGCTGATCGGGATTCAAAGAGGGAAGAGAAATGTTATCCAGCCAGATCTTAGCGATAGAGTTATCCACCCTTTTGTCCTCTTGATAGATATCCTGGAAGATAATCTGAAATACTTCACAGATTTCTTCGTCTGAGGATAAAGTCACACCCCCGCTAGAGATTCCCTTAACATAGTTCCTTGCCCGATCTGATTTAGTTTTCCAAGCAAGGAGCTTACCTGCCCCTTCTCCATACTCGAAGTGGGCGATTTTACTGGCTTCCCACCTGCGCATGAGCCTGGTCTGTAAGAGATTTCCTAACTGGTCCTTTAAATTATTAATATCATTTTGCCGAGCTTGCAGGGTTTCGGAAGAAACCTGGGAGTTCAGGTCTACTTCTGCAGCCTTCAGCTTGGTTTCGATCTGTGAAATCTCCTCTTTATATTTTTTATTTCTATAAATTGACCTGCTTTTAATTTGGCCCAGCCAAAAAGCTTTAAGGGAGTCCCAAACAACTGAAATCGGAGCTGAGTCTAAATTAATCCTCAAAAAGCTTTCAGTTTCCTGCAATAAGAACACAATCTCCTGATCTTCCAAAAGCAAGGCTCGATCGAAGGACCATGACCTGTTGAAATTGGGGAATGGAAACTCTAGTCTCATCAGAATACCAGAATGGTCTGAAAGATGAGGGGCAAAATATACAATATCCTTTACTCTGCTCTTTAAAGAATGACTAACCAAAATGTAATCAATTCTAGATTGGTGGTGATATTTATAATTCCTGTATGAGACTCCTAACTGCTGTCCTGCTCTTTCCCTCCAGACGTCAAAGAAGGCGTACTGCTTCATTGCTACCAAAAGGAAATCCCGGGATTTACAAGGAGCCTTAGCTCTGTTATTCGGTGATTTATCTAGTAGGGGGTTCAGGACAATATTAAAATCGCCTGCTAGGATAACAGGGTCAGGGAAATCTAGCAAATGAGAAAAGATAGACTTCAAAAAAGAAGGATCATCTTGGTTGGGCCCATAATAGCCCACAACTGTGAGCAGGGTCCCCATGATAACTGCTTTCACAATGACCCACCTGCCACCTGGGTCAACAAGCTGTGCCAGAATACGAACATTAACTGATTTTTTAAACAGAATCAAGACCCCTCTTATATTTGCAGTTTGGCTAGTACAAACATAAGAGCCGACCCACCTTCTATTCTTAAGAAGACCATCTGTTTCTTCTTTGAGTAAATGTGTTTCCTGGAGGATAATGACCTGCGCGGGAGAATCCACCAAGTACTGCATAACCTTATCTCTTCTGGGACTTACGCGCAGTCCATTAACGTTCCAGGACAGAAATCGTACCGAACTCATGGCGGATCCTCCCAGCTCCAAGTCTCCATACGGGATAATTGAGAGAACCAATACCAGCACCAGCACCAGAAAGACTCAGTATTTTTAACTCTAATCCTTGAGGTTGGCAAACTTACAAAAAGGTGAATGAGAAACCTTTTTTGAATTTTAACCCACTTCCTACCCCAGCACCCGTGCCCATGCAACCCCACCCCCCACCCCTGGAGAACACTTACCCCGATTATCTGGACAGAGGGTCCAGAAATTGCATCCCCGGAGCCACCCGCCCCACCCACTAATAACGAAAGAGAAAGCCCTACGTGGAAGTCTATATGTGTGAATACTAAATGATATATATTGTGATACTTAACTTTTCTTTTTAACTGTCTATATATCTTTTGTACTTTTTATTTCTTTTTCCTTCTATTATTCAGCCTTCTCTTTAGTGTCAGATTTAAAGCTAGCACACTCCATGCAGCATACATCTATTTAGATTGCTAATCCTTATTCCCAAACCAGGTCGAGTTCTTAGGGGCCCCCCCTTACTGATCAGATCAAGCAGCTCGTCTGCCTCCTGAACTGATCTCAAATTATGCATCCTATTATTATGCATTACTTTCAGGAAGGCGGGGAACTTCAACTGGGCCACAGCACCATGTTTCCTAAACTCTTCTAACTTCCTTCCCAACTCCCACTGTCTATCCAATGTGATCCTGGAAAGGTCGGAGCGTATTTCAAAAGAGAACTCCTTAGCCTTCAATGTTTTCGTTTTTAATGCTAAATTTAGAATCTTCTCTTTAGTGCAAATGTAAGAAAGTTAACTAAGATCTTCCTAGGCTTGGACCTATTAGGATTCCTACGAAAGGGGTCCCTGTGAATCCTCTGTATATCCAGACTTAGTGACTCTTCTGAGTCTTCTAACTGGAGGGAGACCTTAAGTAGGGAAACAATATAGGATCTAAGATCTGAACCCTCACTCCCCTCTGGGATATTCAAAAGACGCAAGTTGTTCCTGCGGGCATTATTTTCCAACATTTCCATTCTTACACGAAGGTCTGCCCCCTCTTTCCTTAGTGACAAAATATCCGACTTTGCCATCCCCAAATCTGCCTTTAGCTCTCCGACATTATTTTCTAAGGCAACCGTCCTTGAGTTCAGTAAGTCCACCTTTTTCTCCAAAGACTCTAGAAACTTCTGATCTCTGCTTGATTGCTCGCCGACACCGCGAAACCCTTCTTTATGTCTTCAGACAATGTTCCAAAAAGAGCTTCCAGAGCTGAGGGTGGAGGCAGAAGTATAGAGGTCGAGCCAGAACCAGAGCCAGAGCCAGTAACCTCCCGTTCCTCACCCATATCGCTGTTTGATTCTGCTAATGATTGGAGTTGGGATTGGAATTGGGGCAGGGTCTGAAGTTGGGATTGAGAGTGCCCTAGTGGGGTGCTGGCAGAATTAGTAATAACAGAGTTAGTAATAGCAGAGCTGATAGGGCTAGCTTCTAGCACCGTGCAATCAAGGGTAATATTCGAGTTTCCCTGCGAATTGATTGGAAACTCCATGGTTTTACAAATTTTACTAGTTGCTGCAGCCAGTGATAATATGGCAGATGCTGGAGAGTTTTGGGTGACTGCGATCCCTCCTAAGGGCTTCGCTTTGTATACCAATGCCCAAACCTCTGGTTGAACCCTAAAATACGAGCGAAGTGAGGGGTAACCTTAACTGGTTCACTAGCCGGTAACTTTTTAAGTCTCCTGGACTTTATGGATCTATCTTTAACAAAATAGGTCTGGAAGGCCGAACTACTAGGTGGAGGTGAGAGTGAAGAAGGCGCACTTGGCAAAGATGATACAAAAATATCGGTAGAGACTTCAGGCGCCTTTAAGGGAGCCTTATTGGCGTTATTAATATCAGCTTTACGTGGATCTTCAGGGGCTTTATTGGTGGTATTTACATCCTTGTTAGAGTGAATTTCAAAACCCGCTTTTTTATGCCTCTTGCCTCCCCTTTTAATAATTGACGCTGATTGTAGCCCTTGTGACAGGGGGGGGGCAAACCTCTTGGGGCACTCGATTTTCAAAAACTAAGACCTGCTGTGGCCTCCGACCACCAGTGCCCCCCTCGATGCCCCCTGTACCTGTTCTCGGCAAAGAGACCGAAGCCTCACCAGAACCTTCCTGCCGGATTTTCTCACTCCTCCGATCACCTGCCTGGAAGAATCCGCTGATGCTGGCGGCCGCGAGCAGCCGCTCTGCGGCCCCGACGGAGCTCCAGGGCGGCCTCAGACCAACGAGGCGGAAAAAAGAGGCGTCCTCCCGCCTCGCCACAACACATCCCCCGCTGCAACACCGCTGTGCAAAGCTGTGGAGCAGCGGAACACGGGCACCAAAAAGACTCCGGACCCGGGCGAGCCCGGGAAAATCAACCGAATACCATCCGGTAAATCGTTAATTAAGATTGAGCCAGCAGGTAAGCCGACGGTGGGCGCGGGAGCTCCGGGAGCGAGCGACCGCTCAGCATGCAGCCGCCATGTTCTCCCTCAAAATCTAGCTCGAGACCAAGCACTCTTAAACAATATTGTCTATCAGTATGGATGACATGTGCTTCCTACACCTTGTAGACCTCTGTCTTATGTAACATTCTATACACTGATTTACACACATATGATTGATTGTCTCTGTGTAATCTGTGTGTGATGTAAAGTGCTTTGACACCCTACACTGGTATGAGTGGCGGTATAAACCTTATTAAATGCATCTGAGTGAGAAAGTGGTTATGGAGATTTGAGGGGCCATGTTAAAGGGTGGTAGTGAGGGAATCCGTGGCAAAGGTGGTCATTAGGGGGCACCAACAAACATTGTCGCACAGGGCGCCACCAGAGCTAAAGCCGGCCCTGGTGCTGGGAACCATACGGCAGAGACTCGGTTTGCACATGCTTGCAGCTTACTCTCGGTTTTCCCGCTGTGCTGTTGCCAGGTCAACTTTGTTTCACCAGGGTGGCTTGTTCGTGTAGACAAATGTGCTGCATCAGTGACCTGAATCTTCTTGAGCGTGCCTTTCAGGCTTGGTAACTCTTGATCTTCCCTTCTGGGCTTAGTCGGTTGTCAGGTTTCTAAGTGTGAACCGGCAGGTGACAGTTCCTGCTTTTCTTTCTTCTTGGCGCTTCAGTATGCACCTTTTTCCAATTAGGACGCTGAAGTTTCAAAGTGATTGAGTGTCTTCTCCTTCTGGGTGCAGTGTTATGCACTTTCTTTGGGACTGGCCAACAGGGCCTCTCAGTGGTTGAATGTCACTGTAGTCCGGCCACTGGCCTCAAGTGTTGAGATCTGGCTTGGTGATGATCAGGGCAATCGCTGATCCCATTCTCCTTTTCTTCTTTAGGGCTCTGTGGTGTCTGGGCATGTTTCACTTGTTCCCTCTTCTGGGACCTTCTTGGGGTTCCCACTCTGAGCCTCAGTGCTGCCTCCTCTGCTCTAGGTGGTGCAGGACTTACGCTTTGAGGCGTGGCTGTTGGGCTTTGAATATGTGAGTGTGGCACTGTGTACCTTGAGGGTGTGGGATTATGTGGTCCTAGTGTCTGGACCCCAGTTGCATTGTCAGGTGCTTCCATCCACCTTCCGCTCTGGCCTTGCTTTCTTTGAGCTTCCTGCTGCCTGGGGTCAGTTCCACCTGGCAAATGTGGAAATTCACAATGGTGTCTCTGGGGTATGTACACTTAGTCTCTTTAATGGGTGGCATTGGGTGGGTATCACCTCGTACTTCAGGTGTCTTCCTGAGATGCCTGCACTCCTTTGTCGCGCAGAGGCCAGGGTAGCGGCACTCTCCTACCTTTCACTGCTCAGCTTCTCTATTCACCTCAGAGGTACTAGGCTTAGGGCAGAGTAATGGCAGGCCGACGGGGACCGTCCAGTACTGTGGTGCTTCATCGGCACAGCATCCATGTTGTGCCGCCAATCCATGCATGAGCGCACTCTCGTGGCACTATGGATGCCCTGCAGGCAGAATGGTTCTGCTCTGGCCGCAACCAGGTTGGGTCAAGTGCTCTCTCTTCCCTTACTCCTCTGGGGTCTCTTTTGGCTGCTAGTGGTGCCTTTCATCTTGGGACCTTTGACTACCACCTCTTCTGAAGAGCTATGTCCATCTGTGCTATGGACATGTGTCGGTGCAGAGCCTGCCTTATAGAGGGCTGTTTGCCTGGTTATGTTCTGTGTCTCTTTCTCCCCCTTGTCAGTCTGTGGGCTCTGTATCTGACAGCTTGGTCCAGCAGCTCTACTTAGAACCTCTTCGCAGGTGGTTAATTGGTGCAGTACATCTTCTTTCCAGTGTGGCAGCAACCTCTCAGACCTTGCTGTAGCTGGTGGGCGTGCTGAAGACTGAGTGGAGATGGGGACAGCTATGGAGTTCTCTAAAGCAGCAACATGCCTCTCAGCGTACAGTCTACAGCATGGTTTTGGCCTCCTGTAACTCAGTCTCTCATATGCCTCTCTTTGCCCCTGGTCACTTGTTTTTGGCTGCAGGGCAGTATGAAGAGCTGCAGAAGTCGCAGAACGGTGGAGGGAACACACTTGGTGGATGACAGCCTCCTTTTTAGTAACTCCTGAGTGCCTCTGAGTCTATTATGCCAGTTCTCCTTCCCTCTGCCTGCCGTTTTGCTGCAAGCAGGGTGATAGGTGGTTTAGGAGCAGTTGCTGACTGGGCTGGACCGCCCACCGGCCGGGATTACAGCTCTGTAGCCATTCTATGAAATCCATGTACTCTGGTACCTTGCAGGCAAACTAGCAAAGCAGGAGCGATCCTCTGCAGTGTTGCCAGATTGGGCAAGCTAAAGAGCAGGCAGAGTTCAGAACAAGGAGAGCAACCAGCCAAGGACACTGGACTGAGTCTGAGCCCACTTTCAAGGGCAACCAGTGACATAAATAGTGAGGCGCTGCCGCATCTAGAAAAAAATACGCACACAGGGCCCAACCCAGCCCAAAAATCCATCCCCCACCATGTCGTTTTTTTCTCACACTAATAGCAAAAATGTCAGCCAATTGTGCGGGGAAAAACAATATGGTGCTAATGATGAAGGGGAATAGAATGGGACATGTTATATGATGATGGCGTTACCAGACATGAGGGAGCATTAGTGTTGAGATGTTTGAGGAGGGTTCCACAGAAGGTTTTGGGAAAAGGTTTTTTTCCCTATCCACTCCAAAAGCCTTGCATTCATTTTGTCCCCGAACAAACCCATCTGCTTTTGCCAAGACACCAACCTTTAGTCTAGTATCTGCTGCAACACGAAGACAACAGCATAGGTCCTGTATAGCATTTAGTACGAGAGTATGTGGTCATGGTGAAAGACTTTCGAGTGAAGGGCGGGGGAGTGGTCAGAGTAAGTGACTGTCTCTTTACCGGACTTCTTACAATTTAACAAGCAGAAGTGGGTCTCTTGTTGTACTGTGAAGACTCTTACAGCTTGCCAAACAAGTCATGCTGGCATTGCTTTAACCATAGGGTGGTTTCTTTGCACATAAATCATTTGGTGGTGTTAATCCTGTGAGATTCGTTAAATGTACCGTTTTAGATACCATATTACTTAATGGGTTTAACATTCCCGCTATTAAACTTCTTTAAGATGGGCTATAGTCTGTTTTTGTAAAGTTCATTCATCAATGCCAGGTTCAGGTTTAGATTTGTGGTGACTGAAGTACCAGTTAGAAGCTCATAGTGGAGACTTCAAAATCAGTAGTTATTAATAGAATTTGGACATGATTTCAGTAGTGCATAGGTCCCCATGAGCCTCCTCTCCACATATATTGAATAAAAATTAGAACTGAAATGAAATGAAAAAGACTTTTATATAGCGCATGGCTACCCGGAGGCATCCCAGTGCTGCGGCAGGACTAAAAAGGGGAGGGAGACCCTTAGGGGAAGAGCCAGGTCTTCAGCTGTTTCCGAGAGGCCAGGTGGTTCGATTCTTTCCGGAGAGAGAGTGGTAGGGAATTCCAAAGCTTGGCCGAATTGTATGAGAAGAGGCGACCACCTGATCTGGCCCTCATTATTCTAGGGACCTCTGCCAGGTGGAGCTCGACAGAGCGAAGTCTTCTGGAGGCCTTGTATGGTCTAACCAGGGCCTTGATGAGGGGTGGGCCGATTCCCTTCAGAGATTTATGGTTGACGCATAGAGCCTTAAAATGGATTCTCTCCTGTACCGGGAGCCAGTGGAGGGAGCGTAGGGCGGGTTTGGCTGAACAGCGATTGCTCATTCCTGTAAGCAATCTAGCTGCCGAATTCTGAACGATCTGCAGCTTGGCAGTTACTGAATTTGGGGCACCTAGATAGAGAGAATTGCCAAGATCTATCCTGGACAGGATCAAGGCCTGGATCAGGAGCTTTTTAGCTTGACAGGGGAGCAAGGGGAGAACTTTCCGGATCGTTCTCAGTAAGCCGTAGCACACAGCGGCAGTCTTTCTAGCTTGGGTCTTGAATGTGAGCTCTTGGTCCAACCAGATTCCCAGGCTCTTTATTTCAGTTTTTGGGATGGGAGCCGGGCCCATACAGGCTGGCCACATGGTGCTAGATTTGAAGCTTAACTGGTTACCGAGCACCATCAGCTCGGTTTTATCACCATTGAGTTTCAGATGGGATAAGCTCATCCAGTTGGCGACTTCCTTAAGACAGGAGTGAAGATCTGTGGGTGACTGCTCAGCCTGGTTCAGTGCTACAACCAGCTGGGTGTCATCAGCATATGTAACTATATGGACACCGAAGGGGGATACAATATCCGCCAACGGGGCCATATATACATTAAAAAGAGTGGGGCTCAGGGACGAGCCCTGAGGGACTCCGCACTGCAAAGGGAGGGATTTAGATAAGGTGTCACCTTCGAATACCTGAAAATATCTGTCTTCCAGGAACGATTGAAGCCATGAAAGGGCTGTTCCTGTCACTCCCACCTTCTTGAGGCGGTGAACCAGAGTACGATGGTTCTCCGTGTCGAAGGCTGCGCTTAGGTCGAGGAGGATTATGGCGGAGGACCCTCCAACGTCGAGGATCTTTCTTGATTTTTCCACCACCGCTAACAAGGCTGTTTCGTTGCCTTGGTGGGGACCGAAACCTGTTTGTGAGGAATGGAGATGATTATGGAGTTCAAGGAACGCCGAAAGTAGGTTGTTGACGTGTTTTTCCGCCAATTTGCTAATGCCAGGGAGAAGCGAAATGGGGCGGTAATTGCCCAGTTCAGCCGGTTCCAGATGAGGCTTTTTTAGCAGTGCTTTGACCATTGCTTTTTTCCATTCAGGAGGGACTGTTCCCATTGCTAGTGAAGCATTGATCAGGTGAATAATGGAGGGGATAACTGTGAGTAGTACCCTTTTAAGGATGTTAAGTGGTGCCGGATCAAGTGGTGACCCGCTCTTAACAGAGGATAGAATGGGTAGGAGAGATTCCTGGGTAAGAGGGGCATAAATGTCCAGGAGGGGCTTATTCTCATGCTGTTCCGAGTCTATAGGTTTAAGTGTGGACGTGGTGTCTGGAAGGGGAATATGCTTCAGGATGTTTTGAACTTTGGTAAAGAAGAAGTCTGCCAGTTCATTGCAGCGTCGTCCCGAGAGGTCTGGTACTACCGGGGGATCAGGGAGTTTGAGTAATTTTTTGATAATGAGGAACGAATCTCTGGAGGAATTGGCTGATAGTGAAATCTTTTGCTCATAATATGAGGCCTGAGCTATTTTTATTTCTGCCTTTATAGATTGCTATGGCTGCCCTATACTCTACTTTCTTGTCGGTGCGAAATCTTTCCTCCATATCCGCTCTAATTTTTTTGAGTGTTGTTTCAGGAGGCGAAGCTTGGGAGTGAACCATGCGTGTTTATTAGGTCCGGCTTTCTTCCGGATGGTTTTTTTGGGAGCACTGTGTTCAAGGAGTTCTCAATCCAAGTAGAGAAGTTTCTGTAAGCTACGACTGGATTGGAGCCGGTGTTGGGTGTGGTGTTATCTAGTTCAAGAATCCAGTCTTCTACGGAGAGTTTGGGCCAGGGGCGTATCTTAGTATGTGTTAACGGAGTGTGAAAACCCATTTTTGGGGGGGACCAGAGAAAAGGGACTGGAAGGGGGGAGGGGGCTGTCCCTTTTAGTTCCTCAAGATTTTGAAAAGATCGGGTCGAGAAGGTGCCCTTTAATGTGTGTTGCTTGCGGGACCTTCTGAAGTAATTGGAATGACGCGAGGTCTAAGGCTAGGTCAGTTGCAGGCCGATCCGACGGGTCATCAAAGTGGAGATTAAGGTCTCCAAGGATGGTGAAATTGGCTGAGGTGCTAGCAAGATTGGTGACTGTTTCTAGCACAGATTGACAGAAATGACTCAGAGCCCCAGGGGGCCGATATATAAGGATGCCGGATAGTGTGAGGGTGGGAGAGAATTCAATTGAGAAATGGACATTCTCACAATCTAATAGGGGACTACCTAGCAGGCGGCAGGTCATCTGGTCCTTGTAAACAATTGCAATCCCGCCCCCCTTGCCGGTTACTCTGTCTGAGCGCTTAATCCGATAGCCCGGGGAGAGTGCTTGTACTATGTCAGGATCTGAACTTGGGGTAAGCCAGGTCTCCGTGAGAAACAGCACTTCAGGTTCCGAATCTTTTAAAAGCATTGAGATCTCTGTTGTGTGTTTTGGCAGAGATCTACAATTAAGCAGGAGTAATTTAAGAGGTTTCCTCGTAGGTAATGAAGGGGAATCAGATGGGGTAAATCCATACGAGCAGTGTGTGCACCTATCCTGATAATCAGTAAGTGAGATGGAGTGGGCACAAGTGGGTTTGGGGTTTCTATTTAATTGCTTAAGCTCTTCACTAGTGTAAATAAAACAGTCTGGAAAGGGGCAGGCAGGGGTTCTGGCCCCTGGGCCCGGCGCGGACGGGCGCAGGCGGGCTTGCCTTCGGCGCGCCAGTGGCGCGCCCGCTGCGTTCGTCCGCTGCGCGTCGGTGGATGCATCGGGTTTTGTAGTGCCGGTTGAGCAGCTAGACTGCTAACCTCCGTGATGCGCCCTGCCGGAAGTAGAACCCTTCCGGATTGCTAAGTTTTCCCTCCACTCAAACGGAACAATCCGCTGTGGACCGGGGAAAACTATAAAGAAAGGTGCAGGGAGTAAAGTGCAACGTGCGCAGTTAGACAGGTAAGTTTTTTTTAAAACTGGTTGTAAAAGTAAATTTAAGAAAGCAGCATTATAAAGTGATGTGCAAATACACGGGGAACCCTTTAGTAGGCGTTCCGTTTAAGAATCTGATCATAAAAGTAAGTTAAAAACAGCGATTATAAAATAATGTGCAAATACACAGGGAACCCTGTCCCAGGCGTTCCGCTTACAGTGGGACCTTGGTTTCCTCTAATTTCCTCTAGCGCGTCCGCTAGATGCTAGAACTACGCTTAGAATGTTTTCTGAAGGCTGTTTTTGCATAATTTTAGGGTTGCAACTTTTGGCTGTTTTTTTGGGATGATACTGGTCTGCGTTGGACTGAATTTGGGCTTGAATGTGGACAGCTTTGGGTGGGTCTCAAAATCTGGCTACACTGATCCTTGTCTTTTCTTTTCCTCATGGGCTCTGGCTTGCTGTGCATCTGGTTTGACCTGCAGGCTCTCCACACTGCTGGCTGTACACAGGGTGCGGCCCTTTTGGGCAGTGTGACTGGCAGCTGCAGCGATCGGCACATTTGCTACTGCTTGTCAGCTTCTTTGTGTTGTGGGGCAATTACCTCTAGTGTAGCAAAACTCACAGCACTTTTGGGACTGTAGGGCTTTGGAGGCAGCAAACGGCCCACTGTAATGCAGTGCCGCTGCTTCTTCACCTCACTTGTGTTGTAAGGCACTTGTGGTTTCTAGCTGGGGCTTTGGAGGTACTGTTCGAGTGGGTCTTTTAATATCTTGGCTGCAGCCTAGGTGGGCCACACCTGTCTGAAGGTTGGTTTCTGCTTTCCTGTGACTGCACACCATGGTCCCGGCATACACTGCAGGGAGCGGATGACCTGCAGCTCTCCTCACTGCAGGCTGTATATAGGGTGTGGTGCTCCCGGCAGCCAGCACTATGCCTCCCCCTCACTGTACGAGAGCATCAGTCCCCTGCCTCCCGTCAGGCTGCCTCAACAGTGTGGTTGTTTCACAATATGGGGCATCACCGGGCGACACACCTCTTGCTTTCTCCCTACAACCACAGCACTAACCTCTCAGCAGGGCCAAAATTATTTGTGTGTCCCTCGGTGGCGCCAATAGCCCATAGCCTGGCACTCTGCTTCAAGTAGGGCACTGTAGGGAGCATCCTCAGTGTGTGGTCTGGTGCGGGTACGAGGGACGGTCTTGAGCACAGCGCGGGTAACCGCCCTCACCGGCAGTGTAATGATGTTGGGCCCTAGGCCTACATGCTCAGATAAAGAACAACACAGTAACTACATGTGAGGGTGTATAACCAACCAAGTATTGACAAGGTCGCCTGACTGGTGACGCCTGTGATGGATGGGTGTGAAGTGGGTGTTAAAGCAGTCTTTGGGGAGTGGCTGCATCATTACGTGTCCAGCAGGACACTACTTGTTTTCTCTGGGAATGGAGAGGATGTGGCGTTATGGCCAAATCGGCCAACGTTGGAATGGTGGAACAGGGCATCCAGGCTCGAATCTCGACGTCGGCTCAATGTCCTGTGATTCTGGGCAAATTACTTAATCTCCCTGTACTTAAAAAAATGAATGTGGCCTTGAGTAATGTAACTTGTGCTCATATGAAACGCTCCAATAATTAAGGATGTAGTTTGCACAATATAAAACTGTAAAAAAAATGAAAAATGGATATACTTGAAATATAGGAATTAATTCACTTATGTCTCACCAGCACCCGCCGTTGCCAGAACTGAGATAGATGTTCACTCTTAGTGACTCTCGGCTCTCTGGAAGCAAACATGCCAACGCCACCAGTTTTATTTACCTTTGAGACCATACCAAGACAAACGTTGTCTATGCATCTGAACATGAAATGCCACAAACAAGGGTAAAATTGTACAGGCAGCTAATGAGTTTTTCTTTACTCATCTTGCAGGGAAATAAATACAAATAATGAACAAATTCAAATTTGTGCTATTGTGGAAACCACTGGACAAGGCAACATTTTGTTGGCATCGAACACCCCACGTTTGATGCTTTGGGACACAACTGGCGCACACCTGGCACAATGAGTGTGTACAATCATTTTCAGGGTCACAATCTGCACAGAAAAAAACCCTGCAAAGTAATACCCTTCGTTAAAATAAATAAATGAAGTCATCACAGAATTAATTTCTCATTTTCATTTATTTGCAAATCCCATTAAATTACACAGTACTTGTTTCCAGGTGTTCCTAATTAACCTAATTTAGAGATCGAGGCACACAGAAATTAACTTATTTACCAAGCATCACACAAAGTTAAGGAGATAAACTGGAATACGAAGGCACATCTGTATCATTCTTATTTGGAAATGTAACTAAAGTGCAAGTTATGGGTAATTTTAGTGTCTATAATAAACTTTAAGGTGCTTCAGATTTTTTTATATGTTGTGCAGATCTATATAACTCATAGATATTTAAACCATTGTACGGTGGCTGGTAACCAAGAACAGGTAAGTTAGAGAGTCTTCACAGCTGGCATCTTTTATAGATTCGCATATCGTTTGAATACGCCACCGTGCAAGCTGTGTATCCTCCCGTATGAAATCAAGAAACATACTGTGGGGCAGATTTACAAGCCCCTTGCGCCACTTTTGCGTCACTTTTCCCATGTTAAAAATGACGCAAAAGTGGCGCAAGGGCCTTGTAAATAAGCCCCTGTATCTTTACAACAACTTCCCATAAAAGGGACCTGGAAGACAATATTTAAAAAAAATGCAGATTTCAGACTGCCTCTGTTACTCTGCTGCTGGTGGTTGTCAGCAGTGATCCCTTGTCCCCGTTAATAACTCCATCACTTCATGGGACCTCTGGTCTATTTTCATCCAGTTCTGTGGTGGATTCGCAAGTCTGAAATAAAGGTTTAGAATTTTCCAGTACCATGGCAGATTACTGCCAACTTGACAACATTTTTACAGTGCGAGAGAGGAGGCGGACATCGAAGGGGCAGGGTATGGAAGTGAGGGTGGGGCTTTCAGCCAATCACAGCTTGAGCTGTCATGCTGGGATAGTGAAGGAAGTAGGGCCTTGAAAGTTAGGCCGCTACTCCGACCCTAGACAAAAAGAAAAAAAAGGTTTCTTAAGCCACCCCGTGCGTGTCCCGTGGAGATTGTAAATCCGTAATGGATTTCAAAAGTGCAGAACCTCTACACTCGAGCTGGAAACACACTCCGAGTAGAGGTTTCCATGTACTTCTCCACTTTTTGAAGTAGATTGACCTATTTTGATGGGAGACTCCTGTTTTTAACCCTACTATGACATTATTTGTCTTTCAGCTATGTATGTTTTAAAGCACGCCACAAAACACTGTTTCAAATGTAATGGCAAAAATATGGATTCTTTTGTGTTGAACTCTTCGCCCAACAGTGAAACTACCCATTAGGCTGCCAGAGGGATCTCAAGAAGTTAAAGGGTCATCACTGCAACAAAGTGGTGATCAACAGGTCACAAGTTCGAGTCCAGGGAGCCTGGCTAAGGGAGGCACCATGAACTGGGTAAAGACGGCATCTGTCATTTACAGCACATGACACACTACTTTAACAAGCATTTGCAATGTAATAGGTCTCGTAATTGGGAGATTTTGATCTATTGGCATTGTAAATGACAATGCCTTTTATTTATGGGTTTAAAAAACGTGGAATAATAAAAAGCATTGTCATTTACAATACCAATAGGTCAAAGTTTGGAAAATTGGAGACCTATTGGATCACAGAAAGCGTGGTGTCCCACTTCAGGGACATCGCGCTCTGCTTCAGTTTTTTTTTTACTTTAAACATTAATGCCGCGCTCAGCGTTAAAGTTTAAAGTTAAAAAAAAACAAACAGAGTGCAGTGTCCCTGAAGCAGGCACCGTGCTCAGCTTAAAAGTTATAAACACAATAAGCGGCCGTCATTGTTCCCACGAGTGCTGTGTAGGGGGTGGGGTGGGGGCAGCCACTTTCAAAGTGAAAGCACGCATATCGCTTCATACAAGAAGTAGCTGCCAAGTAAAAGGTCCAGTTGTTATGGGAGGTTACAAATGCAAACAAGGCGGTACCAAGGAGGAACTAACAAGCCTATTCACAAATGAAAAGCAATGATATAGGAATGCCAGTAACAGGAGCCAAATAAAAAGATGGGCGGGGAAATGGGCAGAGCTTGTATGCCATATCTTAGTACAGCATGCCTTGCAGCAGCGCATGCGCTGCCCAGGATTGACCTAAAAATGTATTGTTATATATGCAGATAGCTCAAAGACACTGCTGCTCATAATGTGGGTGAATAGGTGAGTTTGGCGGAATCAACAACCAAAGTTTGGTGAGATAAGAGATGTGGTTTCCAGCTCACTGTGTGATGTTGGCTCCTCACCAGGTCACCGTGTGAAGAGAGCTGATATTGTGTGTCACATGCATGCAGTATGTGTGGGGAGGTCTTAGACTAGTATCAGGAAATTATAAGGTTTGGCATTATCTTCTAAAAAAAATCTCTGACTTGAAGATCCTAAACACAATCTTTATGGCTCACCATCCTAATCAATACACCTTTGTTTGAATCAAAATTAGCAAAAGTCCTGAATGATAGAACCAACACTGAAGGACTGGCCACTGTACGAGTTGGGCATTTACCTGGATACCACTGGTTTCAGCTCCTACTGAGGCAAACGGTTTAAACTCGGCGATGTTTGAATAACATAACAACAGGAGGATGGTAAGGGTCATTTCTCTAATGGTGCACCTCCTGTTTGTGTTCTGTGGAGGCTGCAAGTAGTGGAATAACTTTTAGAAGCATCATGATTTGGGACTGGTGTTTAGGCTTTTAAGAAACAGAAGAGCAAGTGATCTTAAAAAACACTGCATCATGAGCTTCCACAACATAGCAGCCCCTACTAGGCACATTGAGTCTATAAACAAAAAGAATCAGTGCGCAAAGCAGCTTACAAATAAAGCTCAGAGGATGAGGATGCAGAGAGGTAGCTGACTGTGACTGATGCAAACAAACCCAGACATCTAGGTAAGAGGAAATAGTAGCAACCTGCAAAAATGTTTTGTCAATATTATTTGGCATGGTGTAGCACTTTGTAAATGCACAAATGCAGGCAGTGTGCATTGTTCTCTACATTCCCTGAACAGCCCTCCCATGCATCGAGGTGCTAACATTGTAGATTATACACAAATAACATGCAGGCCCAGAAACACAGCTAGTAGAGTAGTAGAGTTCTGTTACTATTGCTCGCCATCACTTCACAATGGAGCACAGTCAGGAGTGAGGGAACATGGCGGCCAGCTAGAGTAGCGGGTTGGGAGCTCCACCCCTGAGAACACAGAGCAGTGTCGTGACCGGTCTCTCTCTCTGATTATGAGTCTGTTCTGGGCTGTTTGTTGGTCGGTTTTCTCTAGGGGCAGGTGTGTGGGCGTCACGCAGAGCTGCACTGTGTTTCTGTGCGAGCGCGCTCCACAACAACAGAGCAACTCAGCGCGTCCTTCCCCTATGCAGACGTAGTGTCGGGGTGGACAGCGTCCGCAGAGACAGCACAAGCCACAGTGTTTAGGTTGATGCTGGGGGCATTTGGCGTGGCGAGCCAGTGTTTGGCAGGTCCAACAGAGGAGCTTTAAGGATCAAAGAAGGGGGAAAATGGCCAGCCACTGACCCATGGATGAAGCTTATGGAAGCAGAGAGGTAGTGGATTGAGGGAAAGACGGTATCTGGGGGCCCAGGGGCTGCCCCAGGAATGTTTAATGATATTGGCAATCTGAGCCTAACGGATCAGGGGGCCCTGAGGGACGAGGCACTTGGCAAAAGTTACAGATTAAGGTCTAAAACCCTACTGCAAGGTGAATATGGTCTTCGAACTGTGGGTGGAAAGGGAAGAGTAGCTACCAGGCTAAGCAGTTAGTAAAAGCTAGCCCACAGCATCCGAAGAAACCCCCTAATAAAGCACCGGTGAGGAATGACCCTGTGTTAAGGGATATAATCAGCGATATAGACACTAGGTGCCCTAGAGTGACAGCTTCGCTAGGGTCTTTCTTTAGAGTAAATGCCATGATCAGTGTAGGGACCTCAGGGGAGGGTGGGAAGGTGCTGAATCAGGATAAGAGTATGGAGGATATGACTCAAGGGGAGACAGTGGTAGAAGTGGACGTAGGAACACCCATTACACACCTAGATATGTCCTTCGCAAACAAGTTCACACCTCTGGCTGTAAAGAACCTGTTGCAGGAAAGTGGAAGTGGAGAAGCGGTAGAAAAGGTAGATAGGCCAGAGAAGGGGTCTACTCCACCCCGCCACTCTCATTGCAGGATCAGATGGCCCACAGTTGTGGGAGTGACTCAGCCAGCTGGGGAGCAGTTCAGGAGATGTTTAGTCAGTTGTCGCAAGAAATTTAAGAACGCTTCTTAACCTCTGAAGCAAATCAAATAGAGATACAGGCAACCTGTCTAAGCCTGGAGGAGAAAATGTTGAGTTTGGCCAGCACACAGATGTATTGGAGAGTAGGGTTCAGGAACTAAGTTTAGCTGTAAGTGGGAATACGCAACAGGTAGCTTGGCTGAGGCACAGAGGAAAGGAGTTGTAGGAGAAACTGGAGAGGATAGAGAATAGCTCAAGAAGGAATAACTTCAGAATTTTGAATGTTAAGGCAGGTGCGGAGAGGGCCGATGTTAAGTTGTTCGTGATAGATTTGCTGACTAAGGCTTTTCCTCAAGTGACCTCCTCTGGAGATTTAGGGGCAGAAATCCAGAGAGTACATAGGGACCCCTTCAAACTGAATCCAGGGCGTAAGAGGCCTAGGAAGGTTCAGGGTTAACTTTCAGTCATATGTGGTTTAAGAGAAAATCCTGGGTGCGGCTCTGAAGGAAAAGTCCCTAAAGGCCCAAGAGTTCACATTAAAAATTAGGTCAGATATTTCCTGGGCTACAGAAGATAGACGGTAGGAGCTGAGTAAACGCATGGATGACATTAGACGAATGGGGGCAGTGGCTCAGCTTAGGTTCCCAGCAATCCTGAAATTTATGTGGGTGAACAAAATCCACAACTTCCTGATCCTAGAAGATGAGGATAACTTTATAGCCCAGAATGTGACTGGGGACAAGCAAGCTGTGCAAACTTATGTGTAAATTCAGGGGGGAGAACTTAATATCACATAAATGGTTCCCGTAGGTGTAAGCACAAATTGGCATAGAATGCCAGGAGGTAGAAGTTGGAGGGTTCCCGGGGGAAAGCAAACAAGGTGGGGGGCATGGGGAGAATAATAAAAAAAATCCTCATTTGGTTCGGGTAGGGTCACAATCACTGGGGAAAATCTGGTTAAGATGAGTCCTGGGGATCATGGGGGGAAGGGATTACCAGCAGGGGTTGAACCCCTTTCAATTTTGTGTTGAAATGTGAATAGGTTGCAGGTAAGGAGGAGGCAGCATCTGGTTCTTCAGTACTTGAGAGATAGTTTGGCCCAAGTCATTTTGCTGCAGGAGACTCACCTTTTGAGGCCAGAGTGCATTAATCTTTTTACAAAACAAAGGTGGGTAGAGAGCATAGTGGCCATAGTCCAGCTACATTCCATGAAAGGGATAGCCATATTAGTTAGAGTGAATGCAGGGGTGGAAGTAGTAAGATATAAAGCTGATGAGGGTGGGCACTGTTCAGTTCAGTTCAAAAACAAAGTTTATTAGGACAAGACAGTCCTTAAACATATAAAATCATCACAAAATACAACACCTAAAAATCTCAAATTACACATTAAAACAACATCATAAAATTCAAGTTTAAAATCCTTGGTCCTTACTTCTAGCCATATACCATAACACGTATCATAAGATAAGGCAAGCAATTCATTATTGGACCCATTTCAGATTTCTTTGGTTTGTGGATGATCTGATCTTCCTAAGGCACACGCTTAAATACATCGTCATACTATTCTGAAATAAAATCATTAAACCTTTCTTCGGACCATATATCCTACTCATATCCTGCAAACAGGTAAACTTTTGGGTGCTAATCACATTTCAAATATTCTTTGACTTTTTGAATAAACCTCCCCAGAGCACAAGCTATATCCAGATTCCTCATTTCTAGTAAAAGTTCTGCTGCCTGTGCCCTGTTATTTATGCTATATTTTTTAAAAATTGGACGTAAAATCTCTTTCCAGTATATCTAAAACCATATGACAATCCAATAAAATATGTAAAATATCACACGTTGTCCCCAGGGTACAGTTACATTTCCCCTTACTATCGATCATTGCTCTTTTACTCCATTATTAGAGTAGCAGGGGTTGACACCAATTCTCAGCCTTAGTACTTCTCTTCTCAGTCGTCGGCAGGGTAATCTATCGATGTAGGGGAAATGAAATTCATTTTGCCATGAAGTAGCCATAGAACGTACCGATTTTTTTCCCCCTGAGGTACTCATGATCCTGGGCTCGAGATATTTCTTTGCCCAGGAACCTAAGTTCCCTCCTCTCAACCTCAATTTGTAGAGACAAGGGGCTAAACTTAAGCCTCATCATTGTGCAAGCTTTTATCAGAGTTTTTCTTACCCCTTTTGCCCATGTTAGATCGCTCTTCAGTATCTCATTTCTGCACCATTGCGAGACTTTATAATCCACACCTGATCCCTGGCGCTGCCAGAATCTTCCTAGGGCCATACAGGCCGTTATATTCCAAGAGGTGATCCCTGTTTCTAGCCTCGCTGCTTGCACCATTGAGGATTTGGGCAGAGATAATACATTTTTCAGGGCTTTTCCCTCCTCTACGTCCCATCCATTTTTTCCACTCAAGTATAGAAGTTCGGCTCCATAAAGGAATTGAGGTGGAACCATAGCTGTATATGCTTTTGGCACCGGTCTGTCCGACTTCTCCCCGTATACTCCATTAAATTTCTTTAAACCACTAACCGAAGCTGATGTCCTTACTTTCAATGCTTCGAGATGGGTAGACCAGTTCAAATTTTTCTGAAACCACATGCCCAGGTACCTGTATTCATCTACTATTTCCAACTCTGTGGGACCCAAGTACCAATTGAACCTTATTTTCCTTCTACCAAATCTTAAGATCTTTGTTTTATCCAGGTTCACTACAAGTTTTTTAAGCCCACAATATACGTTAAAACTGTTCAGCTTTCTTTGTAGCCCAATCTCTGTTTGGTCTATTATTACTAGATCATCCGCATATAATAGACAAGAGATATGTTTCCCATCTACCTTTGGGCTGGCCCCCCTTTCTTTACCTAAAACTGAGGGTAAATCTGCAATGAACAGGGAAAATAGTAGAGGGGCCAATACACACCCCTGTCTCAGCCCATTTCCAATCTGTATTTTCTGAGAAAGACTCCCCTCTATATCTAGAATTATCTGCGCCCAGTTAGAGGTGTGAAGTACTTGTATCAAACTTAGTAAGTCTCTTGGGATGTCATAACCAATCAGCGTCTCCCAAAGCTTCCCCCAGTCCACTAAATCAAAGGCTGTGCGGAAGTCCACGAAGCAACAGTACAGACTTCCATTCTGCTCAATGGACTTCCGCGCAATGGCCCAGAGCGCAAAGCAGCGGTCGACCGTTGAATGTCCCTCCTTAAACCCCCCCTGTTCCGGGGGCACAACCTGGTTCACCTCTGTCCACTCCTTGAGTCTCTCCAAGATTATTTTGGCGAATACTTTTTCACCTATATCTAAAAGGATAATTAGTCTATAGTTCTTTGGGGAATTTATATCTCCTTTTTGTGGATGGGCCTTATAATTGCACCTCTCCAGTTTTCTGGTATTATACCTGTATTAAGTATCCCCAGGAACATTTTTGAGAAGAAGTCTGCCCACCACTCTGGCCTATTTTTTATGATCACTGCCGGGAGGTTATCTGGGCCAGCAGCTCGAGTCAGTGTTAAATTAGATATCATTTTTTTAACCTTGCTGGCGGTGAACTGATCCTTGAATTCCTTTCTCACTCCAGGCCATAATTTTGCGATTGATTCCTCCTTTTCTTTCCAATTTCCATAGATTTCCCCCAGGTACGTAACCCAATCGTCTTCTGGTACCACACAGTTCATGGAACCAAAGATTTACCTGAGCTTTCTTGGACCAATTTCCAGAAGCCTTTCAAATCTTTAGATTCTATCGCAGTTAGCAATTTGACCCAGCAGCTCTCTTTGTAGGATCTTTTTTTATTCCTTACCATCATTTTATATATTCTCCTTTGTTTCTGGAGGCTGTAAAGCAATTCTACATTGTACTTCACCCTAAGTCTTCTTTCCCGTTGTCTGATACTTGCTTTAGCTTTACGACATTCTTTGTCAAACCATTTCCTCTCAATACTTTGTAGTTGGTTTTCCCTCCCACACCCTGGTTTTCTAGATTTAATTTTTACCCTTAAGCATTCCACCATTTGTCTAATAGTATTTTCAAACCAGACAATATCATAAGAATTCGGAACATTTTCCAACAAAACAGTCTGCTGTACAGCTACTAGTTTTTCAATAAAATCCTCCGATATCCGAGTTGTGAGACGCCTTGGGTAATCAACATGGACCTGTAGCACTGTCTCTCTTTGATTTTTCTTTATACCATATACTTCTGTCTTCAGGGGTAGTGATCACTACCTTCCACATTTACCACCTCAAAGTGCTTAATTAGATCAAAGTTCCAAGCATGTACAAATACATAGTCTATTGGACAGAGTTGCTGGCCTGACTTAAAGGTGCGCTTTGCTGGTCTATCCGTATCCAATCTGCCATTCACACAGACCAAACCTAAAGCGCCAAGCGTTTGACCAAGTGACACATCATGTACCGACATAACCCCCCTCGGAAATATGGCTTCCCTAATTTTATGTGAGATTAACAATTCCTTGCACCATTGGTCTGTTCTGCCTGGGTTTAGCTTGTGGTTGAAATCGCCCAACACAAACAGTACATCTTTTTGATAATTATCAGATAAAATTAACAAATCATCTTTTAATTTTCCCATTTCAACCTTATAATCGTTCTCTTCCCCCCTCTGGACGTATACATTTACAATAACTATGCCTTCAAATCGAGGGTCGGGATTCGATAACAGCACTCTGCATCCTATTGCCCATTTGCATTTTACATCTAAAAGTACCACCTTCCTGGCAATCTTAGATGAGACCAGCGTCAATTGCCCTCCTGAGGGTCTACCAAAGCGATTCCTGAGGGTCTACCAAAGCGATTCCCATGCTGCAGGAGACTCACCTTTTGAGGCCAGAGTGCATGAATCTTTTTACAAAACAAAGGTGGGTAGAGAGCATAGTGGCCATAGTCCAGCTACATGCCATGAAAGGGATAGCCATATTAGTTAGAGTGAATGCAGGGGTGGAAGTAGTAAGATATAAAGCTGATGAGGGTGGGCACTGGATAGTAGCTGAGAATTTGGCCCGGCAGAGCTTGAATACGCTAGCTAGTTACTATGGCCCGAACATAGATGATGTCTCACCGCTGTCTACCCTTTTCTCCATTTTGGAGAATTTAAAACCCCTGTCATTTTAGGCTGGGATTTTAACATCTTATTGGCTAAAAACGTAGACAGGTCCTCGGTCTGAATGCAAATCAGCTCACCCAAGACAAGGGCTTATCTTCTATCAATGCTGGAAAGTCTGAACCTATGTGATGTTTGGCGCAGGGTAAAGGGAATTATTCCTTTTATAGTAAGTAGAACAGACACTATTCAAGGATTGACTTGTTGATATGGGAGAGGCAGAAAGAATTCTGGATATAGAGCATCTCCCTATCCACATATCAGATCATGCAGCACTATTGCTAAAGCTTAGACTGCCAGCAAATATGCAGCTTAGGAGGTGGACTGTTAAGAGAAGATTATTTCTTCAGCCAGGAATTATGCAGGAGATAGATGAGGGTTCGGGGGACTTCTTTAGGGGGAACTTGGCATCTGCCCCATTCACATAGTGTGGGATACATTTAAGTCTCGGTTGAAGAAGGCACTGAAGAGCTCTTCAATCGCTTGGAATAGGAGAGAAAGGATTCTGGTGTTACAGATAGAAGACGAGGTTGCCACTATAGAAACATAACTGAAAAAAACTCATGTTCAAGGTGAGAGTAGGGAAAGTCTGGAAGGAAAGCTGGACGATTTACAATTGAAGTTTAAGATGAAGTTGGAGGTGAAAGTATCACAGCAGTGCGAGGCCAGCAAACTTAGGGAATATGAGCAGGGTGAGAGCTGTTGAAAGTTGTTGGCATGGAAGGGCAGTATGGATAGAATGTGGAATTATATAAGGAAGATCAGGGATGAAGAGGATGATCGGGTAGTGGAGGATATGGAGGGGATAGAAAGGGCATTTCACAAGTTCCTCCAGGATCAATACTCAGAAACTCCTGAGGTGTATGAGGGTAAATTGGAAAGCTGATTGCTGGATAAGCATCTGCCTAAACTCACTCAAGAGCAGCAGCAATTTTTGAGTAGTTAAATTAGTGGGAATGACAGCTGTTAAGAGGTGTAAAAGAGGGAAAGCTGCAGGACCGGACGGGATACCAAACAAGTTTCACATCCTCTTGCCAAAGGTAGCGATCCTGGTCTGGTTAGAATTGTTCAATACAGTCTTATTGAGGGGCTCCCCCTTACCAGGGTCCTGGAATGAGGCAGTCATCCTGCTGATTTTAAAACAGGGTAAGAACCCCACACAGTGTCAATCATATCGACCAATATCACGGTTAAATTGTGATTATAAAGTCTTCACAAGCATTCTGGCACCTTATTTATTTAAGGTTGGGTAGTTTAATTAATGAGCACCAGAAGGGCTTCTTACCGGAGGCAAATGAGAGAGTTGATACATACCCTAATAGGTTCAATAGATCTGCCACAACTCAAGGAGCTCCCATGTCAACTGTAACCCTTACTGCGGCCAAAGCTTTTGACCATGTCAATTGGAAATATCTGGCGGGTACACTAAAGAATTTCAGAATAGGAGACAAGACTCAGAATGTGCTGTTGAAGATTTACAGTACGCCATGCACCCCAGTGTTAGTTAATTGAAGTCTCCCTTTCCCAGTTAAGATAGGTAGGGGAACTAGACAGGGCTGTCCCCTATCTCCTATTCTTTTTGATTTATCTATTGAACCCCTGGCACAAAGCTTGCGGTTAAATAGGAAATAAGGCCGTTTGCGGCTCGAACCTTTTCCAAAAAGACAGCTTTATATGCTGATGATTTGATATTGTATACTTCAAATGTTTATGCCGCTATACCATGCTTAATGGCAGAGTGTAGTCCTTTGGTCAGCTGCCTGGTTATGTAATTAAATGAAACTAAAACCGAGATAATGGTATGGAACCAAGATCATCGGGATATTCAAATCTCAAAAGAGTTAAGATATCTGGGGTTAACAATATTTCATGATTTGGAGAAGGTCCCATCTGTGCACACAGAGAAAGCTTATAAGTAGGTGGATGAGATCCTAAAAGAGTGGCAGAATCTCCCCCTCACCCTGCACGGTTGAGTAAACCTGGTTAAAATGTCTATCTTACCCAAGTTCTCATATTTGTTTAATAATATCCCATTAGATTTTGATAAGAAATCTCTCACAAAAATACAGGAGAAAGTTACATCTTTTATATGGCCCAGTAAGGGCGTCAGGCTCTCCTGGAAGAAGTTGAGAAGGAGGGTAGGAAATGGCGGATTAGGGCTTCTGGACTTTCAATTCTACAGGTGGGTGTATCAACTGAAGAATAATAGGATGCTCCATCTTTGCCATGAAAGACCATCAGAGGGCCTCATGTATAGCGCCACGTTGAATAACCTATGCAAGGATGGCTTCTTGGATAAGTTTGGGGCTCTGAACTTTTTTTAGAAAGTGCGTCTGAAGAATTCGAGGGCTACGGCTAAAATGTGGTATTGGGTTAGGTCATTCCTGGGGACTCCATACTACAGTAAGCTGTCACCAGTGTGGGATTCACTAGGGACCCTGGAGTGCCTGTTGGACAGCTTGGCAAGACCACTGGGGGAATCCGGAATTTTGTACTGGGTCGAGATGGTGGAAGGGGAAAAGGGACTCTCGTGGGATACTTGGAAGGAGTTGAATAATGGGTTTAAGTTTTATCAGATAACCGCTTGGCTTAGAACCCAGGGGTGGATTGACACCGAGCTGAGCCACATGAAAAAGGATCTTCAGGATCCTGAAGCAAAAAAGAAGGAGGTATCATGTTGGTACAGACGCCTTGTGGCAGCTGCAGAAGAAAGCATGAGACCCCCTCACCTGGTCTGTGAAGGATACTTGCTGAGTGCAGAGTTAGAAGAGATATGGCAAGTATCTATGAGCATGCTTTATTCTGTGATTAAATCAGCTGCACTAAGAAGAAATCACTTCTTCACATTACACAGAGTCTACTGGACCCCGGCAAAGCTGGCCAAGATAAGAGGAGATGGGGACTCCAAATGTATGCAATGAGGAGTCAGAGCGGCAGATGATGTTCATATGTCTGCCAGCTTCCCCGCTCTGGAAGGGTTCTGGTTGGATGTGGGTAAGAAAATCTCTGACATCTTGAGACTGGAAGTGGAGTTAAGATCCACCTTGATTATGTTTGGTATGTGCAGTGAGGATCTGGATCAGAGGGTCCATCGAAATGACAAAGTTTGTTAATATTTTACTTGGTTCTCTTGGCAAGGAGGGAGATATGTAAAGAGTGGTGTCAACCCTTACTCCCAACTTGGTGGGATTGCTGGAACTCAGAGTGATATTTCAGGGAATCAGAAAATAAGATTAATCGGAGTAAGAGCAAGGCAGAATGTGGGACATTTTGGAACTTGCTGTAAATTGACTGAAGACCATTATGTCCAATGATTACACCTCTTGATCAGTTTTGGATATATAGTGCCGGTTTGGTGCCTTGGGGCATGAACTTGAATGAAGCACAAGGGGTAGATGAGATCAAGAGGGTGGTTATCCAAGGTGATATGAGGACAAATAAAACCCCAATAAAGCAGTCTTGTAATGTATTGATCAGTTCAATGGACTGCTCTACTATCACTCCTTGATGTTACATAGTAGTCTGTCTGTGCATTCCTAATATTATGATTGCATGTCATCTCAAAAGAGCGGTGATGTACACTGTAAAGGGTGCATCTGTGCATGTTACTGGTATAATGATACGATGCTTGAGAACAACAGGGATGTGAACTCGAAATAGTAAGCATGCATGTATATTTTACTGTTATTGATGCATGCTGTTACAGACTGATGTCAATGTGAACTGCAAATAGCCAAACTGCACATTTTGCTGTGACTACCCTATGCCTTTACAGAGCAATGGAGAAGTAAATTTAAATGGTGCGTCTGTGCAATTTACTTTTTGCTCCATTTTAGGTGCAGAAATCAAGAAGCTGTGCAGTGGTATAAGTAGTGTCACACTGGGCGAAGGTGCTTTGTGGGCTGATGTGACTGCTGTTGCGATTTGTGTCTAACTGGCTTCAATTCCGGCAGTTATGAATGAGTTTAGTGGTTACGATTTTGCCTTGAGCTAAGCAATATAAATTTTAATTATAGCACACTTGCATATAATCACAATTACTGAACATATTGTTGATCATGACCAATTGGTACCCCTGTTTCTGATAATCTGATCTTCTCTACAACCTCCGGAATCTGTACAACCGTGCATCTGGTGGCCATCACTTGAATGGGGTGCCAGTCCGTTTTAAATATCGGCCATGCCCTATGTGACCATGTATTGTATTTTGAGGTTCTTTCTGGTATGTGCTGACCCTCCTTGGGATTCGCTGACTATGCCTGCCATGGGATGGCCACCACTTGAATTAAATGGCAATCCTAGCACAGCGAGTCATCTCAAACATGGGGTGACCATGAGTGGCAAATGGTGGGCTTTTACGACACATGTTGTTCTTTCTGTACATCTAGTGGCTCAATGGCACATGAGGATAATCTATGGTATTTAATGAGCATCTCTTGTCTACTGAGGGCATATTTGGGATTCTCTGACATAGAGTAACCATTCCTTGTGCCTGGTGACATACCAAGCAATGATTATTCCTAATATAAGGTGGCCCATAATAAGTGGTAATTACAAGAATCACTGAGGCATTTAATTCTCAAGATTGATATACTTTTCTGAAATTATTAACACTATAGATAGCTACTCTCTGAGGCCTGGTGTGAAGTCAAGATATGTGTAACTGAAGGAGTATGTCTCCTCTCTGAACATAAGTCTCTGTAATCTGAGCAATAACTCCCTGCACCTGTGATAACTGTGTAACATAATAATTGCAAATTGTAGGAAACTAGGATCTGCATTCGTGGTTACCCCCACTTTTTGCTGGTGTTATGCTGTTTTCTGACTATGCTGACTGGGATCCTGTTAATCCAGACCCCAGTCACTGTGCCCTCTCCCTAAATTTGACAATGGTAAGTACTTTGGTACCTCCACAATTGGCTACTGGTGTACCCTTGCAAGTCCCTAGTATATGGTAGTAAGGTACCCAGGGCATAGGTACACCAGGGGTTTTCCGTGGTCTGCAGCATGTAGCATGCCACCCATGAAAGACCACTCAAACTGTGACTACAGGCCTGCCATTGCAGCCTGTTTGAGTGGGTGCTTGCACTTAAAACCTATAAGTCACCCCTATGGCAGGCTCTACAGTCCTGAGGGCAGGGTGCTTGGTTACAACTGTGATAGTGCCCCTGCATGACCAGGGCATCCCTACACACCCCAGAGTCGATTCTCCAGGCTTTGTAAGTGGGGTCAGCCATTTAAAACATATAGTGGACATCAAGCAATAACAAGATATTTAACTATATATATTGGCTGCACCGAATCCGGTCATGTTTGGTATCAAACGTGTTAAAATCCTACCCCAACACTGATTCCAGTGTTGGATGTACGATCTCATGGACAGGGGGGCTCCCATAGGGTGCCCCCTGTATTCCCGGTACCAGCCTTTCAGGGTTTAACAGGAAGCTAGTGCTGCTGCCGACCAAAGACATGATTCTACCCTCCTGCTGCGGAGCCAAGCTCGAGCAGGGGAAGTTGAACAATAGGTTTCCTGTTGCAGGGAGGTGTGACCACCTCCCCAGACAGGACATAGTGTATTGGGCTGGGGTGGGGGTGCTTGCCAGCGCCATCAGACTGCTTTGAAGGGCACATTTGGTGCCCTCCTTGCATATTCCAGTTTGAGCCAGTTCAGGAAGCCCTTGGCTCCCGCCCTGGCGCGAAACTCTTGGACCTGTGTACATTCCGTCTCTTGGACATACCACATTTCCTCCTGGATGTGAGTATGCATTTTGAGCGTCTTATGACTTTCCTGTCTTTCTTTCCCTCTGATCGAGGCTGATAGGGTCACTAATTTAATAATTTTTGGTTGGTTCTACAGTAATCGACTCCTGAGTTAACCATTTTCTGGATTCCATACGATTGTTTTACTTTCGGTTGGATCATCTAAACGAAAAGGTGAATTATAAACTATCTAACGGTTGGTTATTGCTTTCTCTTGAACTGATATTCATCATTTTTCAGCACACATTTTTCTGGTGTGATTTGAGGGTCTGTTGGTGTTGGCAGTGATTGTCCTTCTTTTGCCCTTTCTTGTCTCTTTTTTAATTTTCGGTTGCCCTCTAAAAAGAAAAAAAATTTCACCTCTATATAAACTTCCTAAAAACATTTTCTGATTTACCTTATGGTGTGACATAATTCCATTTTTTATTGTTTCACACCCATGTATTTTTGTTTATAGATGTTTTAATGAATTGTTTTGGACGCTCCTACAATCATTATCCTGTCCTGATGATGACCATTTAATTACATTATGGTCGAAACGCAGTCGACGCATATATGTGGCCAAAACTGAAGAGGACACATTTCTTGTTTTGTGTTGCTTCTGTTTTGTTTTGAACTTCCTATTTTGTACAATTTTTTCCTCAGCCACTCGTTTGATTATACACTGTATTGTTTATTTTTTGCTGTTTTGTGTATCGTGTTGAGCGCCATTGTCTTATGTATTTTAGGATTGAATTCTGTATATCTCTTTGTAATAAATTTTCTATGAACTATAATTACCTATACATGGGTTCTTTATGCTCTTTACATTCTTTCTTTATATTCTTTCTTTATATTTTTCTTGGCTATTTGAATGCTTTTTTATGTTTATGATGCTTTTTTTCTTTGGTTGAATATTTCTCGCTGTTTATATTATGTTAACTTGAACCGCTGTCAGGATTCTAGTACTGGCGCGAAACTGGACATAGGACATGGGAGTATCCTCCCCTCTGTCCAGCCCCTCCTCTGGGAGGGACCCTTGAATCGTCCCAACCCTTTCCCTAGGGTACTTAAGGGCTTACCTGTGGGTGGCTTTTCAGATTCGTCGTGGGACAAGATTCAAACTCGAACCCACTTCAACTTCAACTGTCTGGGCACTTTTGACTTCGCCTGGAACCGAGACTGCACCAAGGAAGACTCCTGCTGCTCCCTAAAGAGGTCTCATCAGACAGACGTGCATACTTCATGTCTAGTTTCATTACTGCTGTGTGGAAAGAGTGTGGTGTAAACTACAAGTTTACCACACCCTACAATCCACAGTGCAATAGGCTTGTTGAAAGGTTCAACAAGACCCTAAAGGGTATGATCATGAGACTCCTAGAAAAGCTCAAGCGAAAAAGGGATGTCTTACTGCCCTGCCTTCTCTTTGCCTACAGAGAGGTTCCTCAGAAGGGGTTGGGCTACAGCCCATTTGAACTTCTGTTGGGACATTCAGTTAGGGGTTCATTGTGTCTGGTTAAGGAGGGCTGGGAGCAGCCTCTCAAACCTCCTAAACAGAGTATTGTGGACTATGTCCTTGGCCTGCGTTCACGTATGGCTGAGTACATGAAGGCCAGCAAAAACCTTCAGGCCAGCCAGGAGCTTCAGAAAGCTTGGCATGACCAAAAGGCTGTACTGACTGTTTACCTGCCAGGACAGGAAATGCGGCTGTTGGAGCCTGTGGACCCAGCAGCTCTCCAGGACAAGCGGAGTGGCCCCACACCATTATTGAAAAAAAGGTGAGGTCACCTACTTGGTTGACCTAGGTACTCCTAGAAATCCCCATAGGGTACTTCATGTGAACCGCCTAAAACCTTTTGTTGACAGGGTTGTCATGAGCTTGCTCATGGCCACTGATGAGGGACAGGAGGAATAGAGTGACCCTCTCCCTGATCTCTGCTCTCAGGACTTTGTTGATGGGTCAGTTGATGGAGTAGCCTTGGCAGGCAGCCTCACTGACCAGCAGCAAGCTGATTGCACGAAAGTCCTTAATCAGTTCACCCAGTTATTGTCTCGGACTCCCAGTAAACCACCTGGTGAGCCCATGAAGTGGACACAGGTGGCAGTCTGCCTATGAGATTTCATCAGGACTGAGGTCCAGAAGTGCTGGAGTTGGGGGTCATTGAGCCTTTGGAAAGCCCTTGGGCTAGTCCAATAGTCCTTATGCCAAAACCTCACACCCAGGATGGTAAGAGAGAGATGAGGTTTTGTGTAGACTACAGAGGCCTCAATGCAGTCACCAGCACTGATGCCCATCCAATTCCTAGGGCAGATGACCTAATTGATACTCTGGCCTTACCCAAGTATCTTAGTACATTTGACCTGACTGCTGGCAAATCCGACTCTCTGAGGATGCCAAACCAAAAACAGCATTTCCAACCCCTAGTGGGCATTATCAATTTATTGTAATGCCTTTTGGCTTGAAGAATGCACTTGCCACATTTCAGAGTTAGTTGAATAAGGTTCTCACAGGTCTGGAAGCCTATAGTGCAGCATATTTAGACGATATTGCCGTCTTTATTTCCACCAGGGAGGATCATCTGGTCCACCTCAGAAATGTTCTGGAGGCCCTGCAAAAGGCAGGCCTTACTATCAAGGCCACAACGTGCCAGATAGGGCAGAGTAAGGTTGTGTACTTGGGTCACCTGGTAGCTGGAGGCCAAGTTCAACTATTGGAGAGCAAAATTAAGACCATAATGGACTGGGTTGCTCCCACTACCCAGACTCAAGTCAGAGCTTTCTTGGGCCTGACTGGGTACTACAGGAGGTTTGTTAAGGGATATGGGTCCATAGTGACTCCCCTTAATGATCTCATCCCAAAAGGATGCCTAAGAAAGTTCAATGGACAATTAGCTGACAAAATGCATTTGATTACCTGATGAAGGCCATGTGCTCTGCTCCCAGTCTGCAAAGTCCTGATTACTCCAAAACCTTCATTGTCCAGACAGATGCTTCTGAGATAGGGGTAGGAGCTGTTTTGTCACAATTTCATATAGAGGGCCAGGACCAACCACTAGCTTTTATAAGCAGAAGGTTGACCCCCAGGGAGAAACGTTGGTCAGATTTTGGCAAGGGAGGCCTTTGCTGTGGTCTGGGCCTTGAAGAAGTTGAGGCCATACCTGCTTGGTACTCACTTCATTGTTCAGACAGACCATAAGCCCATCTTATGGCTTAAACAGATGAAGGGTGACAATCCCAAACTTTTCAGGTGGTCCATTTCTCTACAGGGGATGGACTTTTCTGTGGAACATAGACCTGGGAATAACCATGCCAACGCAGATGGACTCTCCAGATATTTCCACTTAGAAAATGAAGACTCAACTTGGAAAGGTTAGTCTCATCTCCTTTCCTTTGGGGGGGTGCAGGAATGCAGGATCTGATTTCATGGTTCCCCCCACTTTTTGCTGGTGTTATGCTGATTTCTGACTAGTCTGAGTGGGATCCTGCTATTCAGGACCCCAGTCACTCTGCTCTCTCCCTACATGTGACAATGGTAAGTACTCTGGTACCTACACAAATGGCTACTGGAGTACCCTTGTAATTCCCTAGTATATGGTACTAAGGTACCCAGGGCATAGGTACACCAGTGGTCTCCCATGGGCTGCAGCATGTATTATGCCACCCATGAGAGACCACTCGAACTGTGTCTACAGGTCCGCCAATGCTGCCTGTGTGAGTGGGTGCTTGCACCCCTCACCACAGATATAAGTTAACTTATATCTGAGGTCACTGCACTTAAAACCTATAAGTCACCCCTATGGCAAGCTCTTCAGTCCGAAGGGCAGGGTGCCTGGTTACAAGTGTGAGGGTGCCCCTGCATGAGCAGAGCACCCCTACATAACCCGGAGTCGATTCTCCAGGCGTTATAAGTGTGTTCAGCATTTAATACATATAATGGATATCAAGTCTGCACCGAAACCGGTCATGTTTGGTATCAAACATGTTGGAATCCTACCCCAACACCGATTCCAGTGTTGGATGTAGGACCACCTCCCCAGACAGGACCTAGTGTATTGGGCTGGGTTGTGGGCGCTTACCAGAGCCACCAGACTGCTTTGAGGGGCACATTTGAGCCAGTTCGGGGAGCCTTTGCACCCGCTCTGGTGCGAGACTGGACTAAGGACATGGGAGTATCCTCCCCTCTGTCCAGTCCCTCCTCTTGGAGGGACCCTTGAATTGTCCCAACCCTTTCCCTCAGGTACTTAAGGGCTTACCTGTGGGTAGCTCTTCAGATTCGTCGTGGGACAAGATTCAAACTCAAAACCCCTTCAACTTCAACTGTCTGGGCACCTTGGACTTTGCTGTACTTTGCCTGGAACCGAGACTGCACCAAGGAAGACTCTTGCTGCTCCTGGTCTTGCCATTCTGCAAATCTGCTTCGTCTGTGCCTGTGCTTCATCCAGGTTCCTCTCCAGGTCCGTGGGCATCAAAGACACCCAAAGGAATCTCCCTTGGAGTGAAGGAGTCACTCACCTGCATCTGCAGTCACCGCAACGAAGCTGACTGGTCGGCTACTCCTGACGTCCCACTGACTCCGAAAGGCTCAGCAATACAGGTGGTGGTTCTGCAACTCCCTCGAGGCCTGGCCTGTCCTCTCAGCAAGTTTGAGGTCAGTATCCCTTGTCAGAACCACTGGAACAGACCCCTGTGCACCGCGTCGACTTGCCTTTGCCGAGGCTTTTTAGCTCTGTCCTCCAGAGATCTTTGGGCTACAAGAAGCTCCAGCCTCCAGCATCTCCTCCTACGAAGATCTTTGTCCTCACCACATCCTCTGCACCGTGGGCCTGTATCTTTGGTGAGCTGCTCAAGGTCCTCTTGCAACTCCTGTGCCTTCAGCCTGCGGGTCCTCTTCAGGGTCTTCTTTGGCTTCAGTGGACCCCCTTGCTTGCTCAGGGCCTATTCTGACTCTCCTGCACTTGGTGAGTCCTGTGAACCTTGCTGGTCCCAACGCTGCACCTTTTTCGTTTACCACGTCTGTTGCTGTTGCCAAGGCTTGTTGGTGCTCCCGCTGGACACCGACCCTCTGGTTCTGGACTCCCACATGGGACAGCTCATGAATGGCTTCTGGTGTTCCACAGCATCGCCTAATCCTCACAGCTGCAGCGACAAGCTCACCGGCATTACTCCTGCATCTTCCATCATCGGTGGTCATTGGTCTTCTGTGCCTCCTGGTCACTTCCGAATGGCATAGACTCTGTCCCCTATGCTTTAAGGTTCTTCTCTTCCAGAATCCATCCATGTGTTCCACCGGACTCTTCCACCTTCTTTGCCAGCGGCATATTTCCTGAAGTCCTCCATTGTGGTCTACGGCGGTTTTCCGATGTCCCTTCACACGTATGCACCTGGCTTCCCTGTTGTAGGTATCCTGGTTCCTGGAGTATCCCTCGGTGGGGTGACTCTCCGACCTTCTGACTTCCACAGGGTTTCTTCAGGGTCCACTGGGAAGGGTCCTTCTTCTTGAAAACTACAACCGCCACCTTCCCGTTGACTTGCATTGAGTACGCGGCTGTGCTTCAACTCTGCACACAACCTCCATGGGGTTCCTCTGTACTTACCCCTGGTGGTTCCTTCTGTCCCCAGTTCTTCTGAGACTTCTGGTCCAAGTCCCGACTTCGGTCGCAATTCGCATTCCACTTCTTTATTATATGGTTTATTCTCCCACCGGAGACCACTGTGTATTTGTGCTTATTTACCTGCTAACATTTGAAATGTTGTGGATATTGTGTTGATATCTTCGGTTAGGAGATATACCAACGTGTTAGTGAGTGTGTATAATAAATATACTTATTTTTATAACTACACTATGTGGTTCTTTTTGGTTTAACCTACACTATATGATTAGTTCTGGTAAAACAAGCTGCTTAACACTCCTTCTGGACTAAGCCTGAAGGCTACTCTCCACAGCTACCACTTAGAGACCTTTCTATGGTTGTCTAAGACCACTCAAATCACCATAAGGCTTGTCTGGATTAGTGGAGGGTGCTTCACTTAAATAAGTGTGCACCATATACTAAGCCAGCCTCCTACATGGATTCTATCTTAAAAGTAGCATATCTGTACCTGCAAAAGTATCTCTAAGGGCAAAAATGCCTGCGATTGTAGGATCAGTGTAACATTTCATTTATCCAACCTGTACCTTCAAAGTAAATCCACTTCAACATTCACAGACTTGTTAAATGCATTCACCCATCTGAATGCAGTCTCTGTCTTGCTAAAATTAGCAACGAACCCCACTGGTGACACAATTATCCTTCTTAATAACCAACCCAAATTAAACTTTCTGCACTTAAGCAAACCTTTGAATGGCAAGGCCAGTGCTTAATTTGAGCCAGTGGTTGCCTTTTTCCTCATTGGACATTTCCTGAGAGCAAGAGGCAGAAAAGCACACAGAGGGGACAGTCGGATGAAGAGTAAGAAAGCAGGAACCCACCAAAGTGAGATAAAGGGGAGGGAGTGTCTGGCAGTCGATTAAAGAAGCATTAGATGGAGTCCAGATACATAGCCTTGGCATTCAGAGCACTGGTGCTGGCCACAGACTTCTAAGCTGAGCTTTGGGCACCAGCACTTACTGTTCTACAAAGTAAGCACTGGGCAAGGATACTACAATGTCAGAAGTTTGTGAAATTCATCCACTTTCTCCACAATGAATAGTCAGGCTTCAGTCCAGAGAAACTGTGCTGGAAGAAATCCGCTAGCGCCTTTTTCACATAACTGGACGAGGACTAGCTTGAATCCTCTTTATTCAGTTTGCAGCCTATAAAGCAGCAAATTATCAGGGTCTCATAAAAGCCCAGGAGAATAAATGAATGAATAAATAATTGTATTGTATAAAATTAATTAAAATCGTTACAGAGAAAAAAAATCCTGAGTTGAAATCAAGAAGAACATATATGCTTGATTCGAGATTTACGAATATGCCTCTGCAGTTCATATTATGTTAACATTAAAACCGATCTGGGCATGTATTTGCGTATTCTCAAGGCTACCTTGATTGATTCCAGGCTTTAAAAAGTTTCAAAATTATATTTAATATGTCCCTTAACGAGCCAGAACCATTATATCTGATGAGTTAAAGCACAATGATAACGCATCCTTGCAGGTGCATGTTCCATGCAGTAAAACAATAGGTTTTAAAAGAGTGCAGTGGGTAAATCCAAATTACTGGCAACATAACAGTAAATGTGTAAACGATTCCTTATTGTATGTGCAAAATCTTCTGTTTGGGATGATTCTGGCTCTATTACTCCAGTTTAATTGCAGTTCATCATAGGTAATATTAGAAACCTGGTGAGCATTATATTTCTCTTGCAGGCCTGGCTCAATGCTTCCTTCAGTTAATACTGTGAACGAGGGGCTTCAAAGGATGGTAAAATAGCTCTCTAAAGCAGTAGCAGCTCGCAGAGGGAGTGCTGCAGGGCGGTGGGGCGGGGGAGGGGCTGGGTGGGGGGGTAGTGGAGTCGGATATACGACGGGCAGGAGTAAGGTAAGTAAATAAATAAATAAAACTATTTACCTTGCGCTCAAGGTAAATAGTTTTATTTATTTATTTACTTACTTTACTCTTGCCCCTCGTATGTCCGACTCCACTATCCCCCACCCAGCCCCTCCCCCGCCCCGCCGCTCCGCAGCACTCCCTCTGCGAGCCGCCACTGCTCTAAAGGTTATGTGTATGTGACCATTCTTTGTCAGTTGTTCTAGAGCTTGCTTTAATTATGTATTTAGAGCTGTGAACAAGAGGCTGCTTGCTCAGAGAGAGTCTAAACTCAGCCCCAAATCCGCGCTAACTTTGTTCAAGTGTCTTGTCCAATCGTTATCTGAGCCCTTAAAAATCTCTTGCAATACCCAGTTTGATGACCCCTCCTTAGCATGTATAATCGGATTTCTAAGAAATTGGGCCTTGCAAGCCAGGGATGTACTGTGGTAACTGAAATACTGGCTTATGAGAAAAGTATTGCATGCTATCTAATAATGCTGCCATTTTCAATGGGAAAGCTTACTGGCCGTAAGAAATAGCTGGTGTCAGTTTGTCCTTTTTTCACCTTTATAATAGCTTCATCTAATGGACTATGCAGCTTTGTGTTTATTTGGTATATTGCAAATATTAATTTGTGAGCTTTTTTCCCCAATATTCTCAGATGGAGTTGCGGTTTAGTCGTGTCGGTTAGCCATATTCCCAGGCAGTCATACTTCGCAAGGCCTAATTGTCACACTTTTTGGGTTTCCCCTTAGTTTACCAAATATCATCACTTTTGTTTTTCTAGCATTTTCCCCCAACGTGTTGCTTCTGTTGTATTTGTGTAGTTCTTCGAGAGAGCGTTGTAAGCCTAGTTTTCTAATCTAAGATTGCTAGATTGTCTGCATATTGTAGGATCAGGATCTTGTATCACCCTATTCTAAGGGGCATTGACTCAATCCTCTTTATCATGGATCCTAAATTGGCAGAGTAAATGTTAAACAGCAGTGGGGTGAGGACACGGCCTTGTTTTATGCCCTTATTTGTGGCGTTGTTTTGTGATTTTGTTTCCTTGGTCCAATTTAACTCATACCCAGGTATCTGTGTAAAGTGCCATAATTGCTTTAAGCAGAATTTGATAAATGCCCCACTAATCCAGCTTCTTCCATGGTATTTGGGGGTCCATCCTGGCAAACGCTGAGCAGAGTAATTCACGAAGCAGATGTAAAGTGGTGGCTGAAAAGATCTTTTCCCACGAGTGGCCAGATATAATAGGGCAACAATATTATCTACTATCAAGGCTTTTTGCCTGAAACCAATTTGATAGTAAGGAATCAAGTTTCTTTCTTTGACTAATTTTCAAGGACTTTTAGAAGGATACTTCCATATTTCTTGGCCTCAACTTCGAGTAAGGCTATCAGCCGATAGTTTGCAGGGTCCTTTGTGTTCCTCTTCTTGTGGATAGGATGCAAGATAGAGCCACACCACGATCCTGCAATCTGCGCATATGAAAGGGCGGCTTGATACAGTGGTGTTAGATATCGGGGTCTAGAATTCTATATCCACTTTGAATAAGTGTCCTGGCATACCATTTGGTCCAGGCATCCCGTCAGCTCTTATTAACTTTAGAGTGTGCTTAAACAATTTTGGGGTAATATAGCTCTTCGTAGATGTTGCTGACTCCAGCCGCTTATTGGCCATCATTATTGTTTCTATTACTGTTTCTTCTGTGGCGTACATGTTTATATGTGCACCAGGCACATTTCTTGCAGTATGCACTTTCCTTTTTGTACGTAGTTTCAATTAGTCTGTTCAAAAACTGCCAAAGTTCAGACTGCTTATTGGGCCTCAACAGTGTGAGAACTCCACACCACTGATCTTCATGGTATTTCTTTTTTGCCTCCCAAAGCACTTTCCGATAGACTCTCCCTGCTGTTATTAGCTTGTGCTTCATTAATTCATTTGCAGTTTTAGACTTATGCATTTTGATTGCTTTTCCTAATGCTGCTTTATGTTTAAATGTGCCATTAGACCAAGGTTTCTGTCCCAAATGTCCAACATCATTGCCTTTTTTATTCACTTGGCTAAATCTCCTTTCCGCCAATGAGTTGTGTACGGAGGCGACCATTACTGGCCTTCTTATAATGAGGTGTGGCCCTAGAGCCGTAAGAGATTCGGGATTTGTATGTTTAAACTCAGCTTGCCATTGATTAACCCGTGCTGTAGATATGCTACTTCATTTTAATCTCATGATTGCCTTACAAGTTTCCAAGCCATCTGAGGTGCCGACAACTGGTAAAGTTATTCCTTCTGCATACATTATCATAAAGTTGGCAATCAGGGGATAGTGGTTGCTTTACTTCATAACGGATAGAGAGATTTCAGCAGCTGTTAGCTGCTGCTGGTGCTTATGGTTAGTTGTGCAGATAAGGGGGTCAGGGCAGGTTGGATTCTAAAAGCTCCTTGTGCGGTGGCACTTTCCAATGTCCTATATCCTATGTCCAGCTCCCACTTCACTAATTGTGGCAGTATGAGTGAATAAGCAGCTGTAGCTGTGTTAATGTAATGTGTGTAAACACCAACTGCCCCTGGATGCGCAAGTCTTACCTCGTGTACTTTCCTTTGGGGGGGGTGCATCATTGCAGTGTTGTGGTGCACCATGGGAAAAGAGGTATGAAAGAGCCTGGTGCCTCACCTACCTCTTCCTTACTCTTCTTCTGCAGCCATAAAAAGGAAGTACCTGGAACTATATTTGGACTAGATCTACTATTTTCTCAACAGTAACTACCAGCATATATTTATAGGTAAATACAATTCAAGCACATAGAATGCTGTCCACATGATGTCCCAGTTATGTTATTAACATAAGCAAGTAGACAAAACCAAGATCAACCACCGGATACAGAGTGAGCCTTGGAATTGAACTGACATCACTAAATTTCCGAATCAAATAAACCTCTTGAAAATGGTACTAAATAAAGAGAATGTAAAAGACCACCGTGTTTTTCACATATTCCTGTTTGCCACAGAAACCCCTACCCACATACAAAATGAAAAAGGCTTGCACGTCCAACGCATTTCAGAGCTGTAATTCTTTCCCCAAATGTAAACAGAAGATAAAGAAACTAACTTGCAGCTGAAAACAAACAGGAATATCTGCCAACTACTGTGTAAAAACCCAGATTGCTAATCTATCATGCCAATTTTATTTCATCTCAGAATCATTTGTTATTTTATATGCCATCAGCATGGTGTCTTCCAGCCACTTTGCAGTGCTGAACATGCCATATATTTTTAGGGATGTTGTCATTAAGCCACTGGAGTGCGCAGGGTTTGATCTCTGGTTGTCCAAGCAGATGTTTTAGGGTTAATGATCGCAGAAGAGGATGTACTGGTTTCAGAGTTGATTGTGTCCAACGGAAAAGGCTTGCCTGAGCAATTGTATTTTAAGGTCTTCATGGAGGCCAATTGAGGTGAAATTCTCAGTTGAGAATTAAATGAATTCCTAAGGTTACTGTTTGTACATTTTTTCCACGTTTTTCGCCCTTGGATTTGATATGTGGGGAGTTTGGGAGCTTCTGGATCTGGGTAGTCAATGACTGTTACAGAAGAGACCATTTTCTAGCACTACTCTGACACTTTTCCCCAATATGCATAGTACATGATGGATACAGCATTGACTTTGACTTCCTGGGACTTGGACAGCTAAGAGAGATATTTTGTGGCTGGCAGAATAAGGTTACTTAACTTCAGGTTTTAGCTGAGTCTAGCAGCCTATTTTTTCTGAATCCTTTACAAATCCTGCATTTTTTCTGTGGCCGTTAAACTGACACTATTGCAGTAGTCGAGGCGGAGGAGTGCAAGCCCAGATAAATGGGTTGGTTGAGTGGGAATACTCTCCAGGGCATCATCAACTGGAAGAACTTTTAACTGGACTCAAAAATATTTTCACTGCTGTAGAAGATCACCAGCAGCAGGAGGCGCTAGAGGATGTCATAGAGGGGTGCCACAGTAATTATAGATGTGGAGCACAGTCCATTTATCAGTTCAGGTGACACCAGCCCAATACATATACCTACAACCCCAAAGAGGCTGAGACATAGAGGAAGGATACATCACAATATTAGCAGAAATTAAATCACAGAAAATACATTATTCTAAAGAGGGCAGTGTAAGGGCAGTAAGAAATCTACAGGAGGTAAACCATCCATGAGAAAGAATGTTACTGAAGGTATGCATCCTGTTTTTCCAATGGATGGGTGCTCCTGCAGACCCTTAAAGTGCACCATTTCCATAGTATTGTTCCAGCAGGTGACTTGAGGATACGTAAGAAATCACACCAAAAAAGGTTGGAGAACAGCTGCACCAAAGGTGGTCAACTCTCTCTTGTCATGTCCAGAAAATAATATTTCATCTTATTCAAATAGAGGTAAGACTTTTTACTGTCTCTCCCAGGACAGTATCCTGATGTATTCATTTTATTCTTTCTTTGGAAAAAAACTCTTTTATAGTCGTACCAGGTCCAAACCTTATTCACCACTAATTTACTCTGTCAACCTGTGCAGCCAAATATACATCTTGTCTGACAAATATGTCTGCCCAAGTATTACAACGCCCCCAATGAAGTATTCGAAGGAAAACATATAGTTTAAAGTACTGGCAATATTAAACATTTTGTGTTGTGTATAGATAAAAATAAAATTATAAAAATTATTACTTTCACACAGAGTTCAATAATAAGAGAAGTCCATAGCTTAAGAGAGATGGCAGATTTGATGGGAGGATATTAACATTCTTTTAAAAAGGATTCAGCTTTCTTTCTAGTTCGTCTAATAATAAAATCTGCTTGAACAAGGAAGATTTCATTGGAGTCTGTGGTGATGCTGGCCGCAATGCCACCTGCAGTGACTTCAGCACAAGTGGAACGTCAGCAACAGATACCGCAGCTGAAGCGGAGACGGAGCTTGTATGTGTTGCTGCAGTTGGCTGTGAAAGAACTACTACTTTAGCCAAGAGTAGAGCCAGGGGCTTTGAAGTGACATCAGCTGATGCTGAAGGGTTAAAAACCCCTAAAAGGCTTCCAAGGAGGCACCATGTAGAGGGCTATAAATAGCTATGATAACATTTCAAAATGTTTTGTACTGTAACTTAAGGAGGGAAACTAGCTTGAGGGATTTTTTGCAGAGTGGGTACCGGGTCTGTAGAATGAGAAGCTTCCTTTGATTTCAACGAATTGGGAACGTAAAGTGTTCTATCTGATTTTTCAGGCTGTACCAAGGAGTACAGCTCTTGAAGCGGGTGTGAGATCACACTCATCCCGCAGACCTGGATGGTGACTTCAACTCTTGTTTTTCCGCAAGTGAAGCTTCAAGGAGCTTAGCATTGCTTTCACTTACGGAATTTGGGTGCAAGACCATACACAAATCACATGAAGTAACATCAAGTGATTTAACAAAGTCTAAGACACATTCTGTATGTGGGTCAAAAGCCGCAGAACTTGAAGGTTGGCATTCTTTGTTCAAGACATACTCTCGGCCAACAGAAACACTTGAACAAAAGATTTTTGCTCCCATTTCCTGTTTATAAAGGTGGAGAAAGAAAGAAACTTACACCAGTGGTGTATTTTTTATGTTGTGCTGGTGTCATATCCAGAGCTTGTCAGGTTCCCTCTGCAACAGCATCTAGCACAACCTGGCATCAGTGACAATCCAAGGAAAAGATTTATGTAAGGAACGTACTCATCTTTCAGAGTTCATTGCTATTTACTAATGTATTAATGTTTGGGTCAAGGGAAAGATCTACATCTAGTATGACCTCCAGTATTATTATGCTTTGAATGGAAGCGGGACCTCACCCAGTGTTGTTAGCTAATCGAAAGGTAGTGTATTTTTAGTGTGTCGCGTGCATTGAGGATCTCTGAAAGGAGCAGTTCCAGGATGGTAGCTCCCTGTTATCCAGATTCAGGTCTTTTTCAGACACTCATGAATTCAGCACCTTTCCTGTCAGTTCTTTACTTAGAGATGTACAGCTGCAATATCATCTACACAGGGTTACCCAAACAACACATCTATACAGTACAAAGGACACGAAAAATGGTATAAAGGATAAGCCGAAAATGAATATGCATGAGCTCATAACAGCTTTGAATTTACTCCGCTTGCTCTCACTGGACCAAAGAATAGCATCTGAAACCCTGAGCACCATGCATTTTCCGAAAGAAAGGTTGATGCAGCGTCACCACATTTCCAACACAGATATTCGGTCCAGGCACACTCATCACTGTGTCAATAGGAGTCAAAATGTAAAGAAAGTGAAGGATGGGCTGAACAGCACAGTGCCTTATGCTTCAGCACAAGGACAGACGTTTGCCCTACTGAGGACCTACCATTGAAAAAGCAAGAAAACTACCTACAATTAAGGAAAAATTTAAAACTGCCTTGCTGAGGCAATCCTCTGTGCACTAACACATCAAATCAGAAAGATCTCCCGCTCTCACTGTAAGGATTCTGCACAGCCATCTAACACAGCGCTCTACCTAGAGAAAGATTATAATTATGGATGATAATATGATCTTCCAGGACACTCTCTTATCATTCCTCAGTAGGTCACCTGACGTGGCAAACTTTTGAAGTCCCTCCTTAAGCAACTATTGACATCACACTGTCCACCTCAGTGCTTTAACTTTGGATCTGAACAAATGGCAAACATTGCCAGGCAATTACTGAACATAAAATAATTTCAGATCCCATGAACAATCACCGCAGCCACCCCACTGCTGTGGCATCTTAGGTCATATTCTGATCAATGTCAGCAGTCACAAGAAGATGCAGCTAATCTTTGTATTCAATCAGGAAGGCCACATAATTTGTGTGTCAGGATCCAAGTCTCCTTTCATAATTGATTGTATACTATATATTGAAGTCCTTCATATCAGGATAAAATAGTAATTAAAAATGTCCCTGGCAAAATTCTAAGCTCTCAAAGAATCCGAAAGTGAAGACAACTGAGCACACATCACATATCACGGGTGATATTTCACGAATCATGGGAGGACTTCAAAGGTCATCTGGTGGCACGTTGGTAGCTGAATTTAAAATCTCAATGGGGAAAAATTATGTTGATGGGTATCTCTTTCTCTGCTATAAATTTACATAATATTGTTAAACGAGACAAAAATGTAAGTGCATTATTCAACTATATTTCAAATACAAAAGCACAGATTCGAGGCACCAGGTGACTACTATTTTTCTATCAGATAGACAATATTATCAAATGTACCTGTACATAAAATGCCATTGTCAACAGTCATATCTTCAGACTTCCTTGCAGTGTAGGATTGTTCTTGTATTTCTTTAGTGTCTACTCCCAAAACGAAAAATCCTTCCAAACCTCTGTACGAGGAAACAGGGTTTCTGCCAATGAGCAAAGCGCTCTCCGCCTCCTAACGATAAAGAAATAGAGATACAAAATTTTAACCTCAAAACCTGCCAACGGGAAGAGAAACTTGTAAAAAGCATAAAACCTACTGGCTGTGTAAATAGTCTTCAGTATGTTGAAAAAGCACGCCTCAGTTTATAAACGTTCGTCTCTTAATACAGTTGCTCTTTTTCTACAAAAAGAATCCAGTATTCTCATATTGAGCACACAAATTGAATCACCTCTAGGCAATCCCGCTAAGAAACTTAGGGGAGTTTTGCAAATTGCAACACATTTATCACGACGCCATCTAACTGTCACCTTGAAGATTTTGTGCAAAAAGATAATGCTGAAATTTTGTACAAAATGAACCCAAGACACTGCGTTATGCGAACCTCTCACATAATCTCAGAGTCTTGCCATTTTTACAGCAGTCACAGTAATAAATTACTCTGACACAGTGTATGAATCAGACTGACTCTAATGAAACTCAAACAGTATCACACATGGAACGAAAATAAGGAGCAGAGCTGACAATTACCAAATTATGAGATTGACTAAAAGATTGTACGGCCATTTTACTGTTATCAACTCTAGAATAATTATCAGTTTTCTTATTTTTTTTTTTTAAACCTCTCTTTTATTTTCGACGACAGCGGTAGATATACAAAGCAGACACTTGCAAGTGGCATGAACGCTTATTTCACTGCTAGGTTGTGATTTAAAAATGCAAGGTGCCAGAGAGGATGCATATAAAAATATGGTGAAATGAGGCCAGGATCGAAGGAGGCAATCCCTGTAAGATGGATGCCGCTGGAGATACCTGGACAACAGTACAGTTAATTGCCACCACCTCTGCAGCCTTGCATGGTACTGAAATAGAGGATCAGCAATAATTAGGGTTATCAATGAAATGGAGCGTTTCTGCTTCTTCTTTCTTTGCTTCGATTTGGTGTATCTATTTATCAATGAGACTATCTGGATAGGGTGGCAGCTTAATGATGAAACGGCAGTAAAACTAAACGATAGAAATAGTTGTGATCGATTGAATGGGATGTCCTGTTTTCTACTGATGGAATATGTGCTTTAACAATAGTCGTTCTGTGAGATGGATGGTACTGTATGCCTGTCTGTAATTAATTATGTTGGGACAAGAAAAAGAGCTACTTCAGTCAATGCTGGTCAGAATTGGTTTGTTTAGAGCAGGTACATTTACGACTCAAATCTCATTTTTCCTTTCTTTTACCCACTAATGGTGAACTTGAATAATCTTCTCTCGCTTGGCCGTCACCCATGTAAGGTAAATGGATGAGGCTGATTTTTCTCCGGTACTTCTTCCTTCTTTTTTCCGTTCTGGCTGTGTCCTGCCCCTCTTTCTCACAAACTCCCATCCACGCCAACCGATCACAAGAGCCCAGTGTTGTCATCAGTGATGCCATCTGAGATGTTATAAGTGATGTCATCAATGAAGTCATTGAACATGTCATGAGGGCTACAGTCTGTGAGGTCATAAGCAGGGCATGGTGGGGGCACAAGTTCTAGTAAATTCAGTAATCTGTAACTGGTGCATGTATGTGTTTTATTGAGTTTAGAATGATTTAACTGACTTTTTCACTTAAATTTAACATCATTTTTACCTTTGTTTTTTAAGTGAATTTTTCAGTTTTTAAAACTTTTTCCTAGTCCCTCTGTCTTTTGTGGGTCCAGGAGAGGCTCCTCTGGGACCCGCCCACAATGGATGGGGGTCAGGATAACGTTTTCACGACAGGGACCAAGTCCTGGGTACTATAAAGGCCGCTACAAAATTGCTTTTCATGTTGAGGCCAGCCAATCAGAGCACTCGCACTGAGAAAGCTACCTCAGTCAATCACATGGCTTGAATCTTTGAATTTCAGCTCAGTGGTGCAGATATCTTTACAGTTTTAACCTTATTTTTTTAAAAGCTACTGAACAATTAACATCAAATCACAAACTACACACTTTCTGGGTAAAGATCTAGCTTTCTGCCAAATTTGGTGTAATTCCATTTAGTTGTTTCAACTGTAGCACTGTCTAAAATTCCCAATGGGAATTGCAGAGGGAAATTGTGTTTTGGGCCCCCCGCCTTCCTTTTTCTGGGGCCCGCTTGACGGATTACCACAAAACTTTCCAGGAAGAAGCTGAGGCAGATAAATATTATTTTTTTTTGTAAATCTTTGTGAAGATTGACATACTTATATATAAAATTTAAAAAACACTGACATTTTCAAGTTATAGTCTGGTTTTAATAGTGCATTAATAATTACCGCCATGAAAAGAGGTTGCATTGCAGACACATGCATGGTCAGGCATATATCATTGACTATTAAGGTGACACTTCACAGAGAAATGTTATCGATTGAAGTATATATAACATGGCAGACCTGCTTCTTTGAAACACAGGTATTCATAGGGCGCTAAATTGTTTATTATGCATGTATTGTGAGTCTTTCATTAAATTCTGTCAAGTTTTTCTTCCGCTTCTATTGATAATTATGAAGTTTGTTCCTTATTATTTGAACTACATGGATTATGTTGGTAGATTTACGATTGCTTACAATATGAATTATATGGCAATCATAGGATGAATAACAAATGCTCAACACAGGAATGCAGATGGAAGAAATGAAAGTCTGTTTATTGTTTCTATGAAAATGTGGATATTTCTTTTTTCGCATGATGGACACTCACTTTCAGAAGATAGGCTTCCAGAAAGCTGAAACGTGTTTGAGAGCCACAATAACCAGAGACGTTTTAAGGCATGGACAAAGTGGGCTCTGGCCCTGGGCCCCAGCCTTTTAGGGGGCCCCCTGATAGAGCCATGTCTGTTCTGCAGAGAGTCTTGCCCTGATGACTTTGAAAAAATCTTAAACAGATTGTTTTAAATACTATTTTCCTTTAATTTATTTTTAATGTGGGTGATGCGTACGAGTCTATTACACATAGACATTTTGTAAAGAAATGTGTTTATGTTTCATGCAACATCCATAAAAAAGTTCTTTTAGATCAAAACAGGATCTCACATATGAGAAATGGGAGGTTGTCACAGAGATTATTTGCAGTAATATTAGTGAGCTGTTGCTGTGTTACAATATGGAAAACACAGGTTACTATCCTTGAAGATTAGATGTAAACACATTTAGAATCTGGACTAGTGTGCCTGTGCGCTGTCAGTGAGCAGGCCAAAGAAGGCATGAAGGAGCTGAAATTAGATCATAAATTCATAGCTGTTCCGAACAGAGGCCCCCAAAATATGTTTGGCCCAGGGCCCCCAAAATCCTTCAGATGTCCCTGGAAGTGAATAGTCTCTGGAGTAAGGCCTTTCCTTGTGGTTGGACTTTGGATATATAGATGGATTCTTGCCCTCGCTGTAAACACGAACACTGTAGGTGGACATGGCTGCTATCTGCCTGGGAAACCACATGAGCATGTATTAAATATGGTGCTTGGCCTCCACTTAAATAAAAGTCATTGCAGTAAGTGGGCAAGTGGGGTGGCTTGGTTAAGCTTTGTGTCCTTCAATTTGAAAGCCCCAGGGAAAACAGTAAACTCACGCCATCCCACGACCTTATCTGAACTGCACATTGGGGTTATATACGGCAGGCTTACCACTGAAAACAGATGATTCAATTTCCAAGGGGACAACATGTTTTTATTGCTCCCACATACAATAATCCACACCAAATATGCCCAGAGAGCCGTTGGGTCCGTGACCTGCTAACGCGCCATCCGACCGGCATGCACAAATTACTTTGCCTGAGACCACCTTTGGAGTTGAGATTGAAAAATCTCAGGCTGTATTTTATTTTTACACACAAAAAACATTATTCACATTAAATTGTCAATAAACACCACATCAAATATTTTGCACAGTAATCACATTTCTTATTTACATGATTGTTACAAATGAAGACTGGCCTTAAAAGAGCCTCTAACACATTGAAGTCTCCTAACCATAACTAGTTTGTTCCTGTGCAACCAAAGATTAAAAACAGTTCCTGAGTGAGACCACGACTGGTCCATGACCCTTCCTTTCCAACCCAGCCAGAGGGCAGGAGCCTCCATATGGAAGATCTCATCTTCCCGTTCCCCCCCAGGGAGCTCTTGTACAGGAGGTCTGTCTGCCCATAGGATACCTACCTTGAGCACCCCCTACACCCAACTTTTCTCTTCCACAAAGGGCCGGTGCTATGTTGCGCCCACTGCACCTGCATGGGAGGTGACAGGCAAGGACCTCGTGTCAGTGACAGCCTCCTGGCCCCCGCGCCTCTGCAACTTCATTACGAATTGCTGCCAGCCCCTCTTTGAGGTTCCTCTGACACTGCTGTTTTTACCCATTGTCTTGCTAGAAAAGGATGCCGCAGGGGACCTGAAGAGTCCCGCCATTCATGACCTCACCCGCCCCAGGCCAACATAGTTCGCCTACTATCTGTCCCCCACCCGATGCAGACTGCGCTGAGTAAGCCAAGCTAGCCAATTCTTGAGAAAGATTTTGTTACCTTCTTTTGACAAATGTACACAATCCTGCAAGAAAAAAATGCTCACCCTTGATGCACCCATGGGTTATTGATGCCACCCTGGCGGTGTTCAATAGCTTAGCCACTTTTCTGTTTAGATGTTTCGCCAACTCACTAATGGCCCTGACAGAATTTCCACCTTTCCACTGCATTCTCAACACAATGTGTGACCATGCTATTGTGACTTCGGAGAATCTCCTTGACAGCTAACCCACCTCGAAGACTATTAGTTCAAATAAGTCCTTGTGACCTAGGTTGGCTAGGTCATTGCCTCCCAAATGTATGATTACCACCTCCGGGGGCAGAAACCTCCATGGCAACAATCTGTCTAGTGATGATCTCAGGTCACCAAGTGGTAGACCTCCCTGCCCGTAGAAGGTTAGAAGGAATTCCACCTGTCTGGCGCGCATTGAATAATCTCCCGCTGCATACCAGACTCTTGCTCGCTTTACAATCAAATGACCCAACACCAGCACCTCTTTAATATGCCTTCCTTCTGTGCTGACAGGAGAATACCAGAAAGGAAGAGCAGAGGATTGATGCCACATCATTATAACATATTCAATCCTGCATACCGCATATACCAATCGGACTTCCATATCTTATCTTTTGGACCGATTGTCCTCCAAAGCCTATGCCCACCGCTGGGATAGCTGCTCCGAACCTGAAGGAATGAGGACTGTACTCTGCAGGGGCTAAACCTGCTGCAGCCAGAGTAAAACTGAGCACGCTGGCGAACTGAAACCTAATGAGGGGTGTTCCATCTTCGTGTATGAACAGCGCCTTGGGGGCAGTGCACCATATACACCTCCAAGTTCCTTAGCGGGCATTCCTAATTTCCTGGTGCCTTATTAAGCAAAACATGCTCTCCTCTACCTAGCTGGTCAGTTATTGAGTGAATAATTGTTACTGCCAGGGAGCCACTTGGCCAAGCAATATCCTCTACTTGAAGACCACCCTGTTTGTCCTACTTACTGCTTGCCACCAGCTCAGCTACCCTCAAAGCCCCACAGAACGCCAGGCAGAAAGCTGCCTTGAAAAGGCATACCTCTGCAGGTGATCTGCACACCTTTGCCAGGCTGGCGATAATCTTCCCCAGCCTTAGTGGGTCTATCTGGTGCCTAGTATCTTATTTGCTCACCTCTAGTCTCTGCCAGCCCCTCAATGCTCTTTGCACAATGAACACCTTGGTCCCATCGGGGCATCCCCTCATTCTGGCGAAGAAGGAAATGGCTACTGTGTGCCATCTAGAGTACAATACCGTCCTACCCTCTTCCATCAATGACCCTAAAAATGCAGTTATAGACTCAGGTGAAAAAATTCCCCCTTCTTTCCTTGAAACCTGCAGTATTTGCAAAATGCCCCCCACATAGGCAAACTTTGTCTTAAGCGCTAAACCAGCAGCCACGAGGTCTGGTAGACTGGGGCACCAAGCCGCCAGAGTTGGTCCTGAAACGGTGAATGCAACTCCGCTGCTTCTGGGTGGTGGTAGCTGAAAACCTGCATCTTAAAACGAGACAGAGCATCTGCTGCATTGTTCAATATGCCAGGTACATGTTTGGATTCAAAAGTGACATTGAGCTTTAAACATAGCAATATGACTTCTTTCAGTAACCTCAAGTTCATCTTACACTTTGCTGCTTGCTGATTAATGCACTCTTCTACTGTCCTATCGTCTGACCAGAATATAACAGACTGGTTGCGCAACTGGTCAGGTCAAACTGTGAGGGCCACCAAGATGGGTAAAAGCTCCAAGAAACCTATGCTGGCTACCAGTTGTAGGAAGCTGGCTTTGTATATACTATACCAAAATGAGGTACGGTGTGCACAGAGTCCAGTGGAACCCGAAAGGTAGGCAGAGGTAAAAGTAGATAGCACCTTACTCTCTATTTGTGGTAGTGTGGGCGAGCAGTAAGGCTTTATCAGAGGGTAGTGTTAAGCATTTGTTGTACACACTAAGGCAGCAAATGATGTCACACACTCAAAGACTGAACGCAGACAAATTTGTATAAAAAATATTATTTAGTTATATTTCTTTTCTAGAACCAAGCAAGCCTGGTACAGGTAAGTGTAAATGGTACTTTTCAAGGCAGGTTGAACAATACACGCAAACTGAATGAAAATTTCTGTGTTACAGGTTTGTAAATCTTTCCAATACAGTGGATATTACTCTTAGATTACTTTTGATTACTTTACAGATTACTTTTTTTAAAACTTTTTCTACTCAGTGTGATATGCCTAGATATCACACTGGGACATTTCCTAGAGAAAAGGTAAGTAAAGCAGTTTGTAGTTATTTGCAGTTTTTCAAGTTCTCATACAAAACCAACTCCACACTTAAAATCTGGTTATCGGTTAACAGGTAAGTACTTGGTTGTGGGAGTTGGCATTCTGGGGTAAGAACCAGGCTTCCCCCAGGGTCAAGGATGCACTCTCAAAGCAACCTCAGGGGCACTAGGGCGGCCGGGTGCAGAGTGCTGAGGCCCAATGCTATCCAATGGGGGGCCTCCAGTTGGTGGCTGCTCACCAGCAGGCCACAAGGTTGTGGGAGAAAAGCTCCTGGTGTTAAGCTCAGGGCAAAGGGGGATCCGAGTTAGCACCCAAAGTACACCCGCAGCGGCGGCTGGTTGCAGGGTGCTGGTTTGGTGTTGGGTGCCCTGTTGATTTCAATTGGGATTCTTCGGTTGCAACAAAGGCTGCAGGCTCGGAGACGAAGATCTTCTGGAGGTGACCACCGGTTGGAAAGGTAAGTTGGGATGCCTGGGGATGCTGGGACACAATCGGTTGGGACAACCAAGGCTGTGGGAAATCGGGTGCAAGGGTGTCTTTAGGCGTCGGGTTTTTCTTGCCAGCTCCGGTCGCGCTGGGGGGATCCTCCAGAAAGAGGCTGAAGGCTTCGCTTGGAGATTCGAGGCAGGTCAGAGATCACCAGATCTCAGGATCACCGGGGAGACCTCCTCGTGGTGTTGGGCCACTCGAACTCGGGCGGTAGGTGTCGGGTGCAGAGTGGTGCAGACTCGTTGATTTTGGCTGGAGCCAGAGTCTGTGGGTGAGCAAATTCGGTGCTCAAAGGGAAACAAAGTCTTTGACTTGGAAGGCAGGGCAGGTCCTCAGGGTTCTTGAGGTTGATGGCTGCAGGCCACACTGGGATTTCACTGGAGCAGGTTTGAGGTGGGGACAGTCAGTGGGCGTCCTCCTCTTCTTAGTTCAGCACGGGTTCTTCGGTCATTCTTCTTCTCTTCTTCTTGTCGATTCTTGTCTAAGGAGGCAAGGTTCAGGCTTGCCCCTAAATACTAGATTTAGGGGCATTACAGGTAGGTAAAGGTTGGGACCAAAGGGTCCCTTCCTTGGGGAGGGTACACCCCCTATTATGTCACCCTCCAGTGGGAGGGGGAATATACCTCACTCTGGTTGGCTGGGTCCCACCATCTGCAAGATGGCAGGGACTGAGAGTTGTGCTTCACCTCACCTCCCCCACCTGAGGGGTGGGGTTGGCAAAGGTGGGCACACCTCCCTTCCTCACTTGGTTTTCCCGCCGATTCTCCTGCCCAAAGTGGGGGTCAGAACCGGTGGGGCCCAGTTGCTGGAAGCTTTTTGAGAATACAAGGGTACCCCAATATGTGAACCTGGGGTGGTAAGATGTATGTAGAAAACAATGGTTCAGGTGTGGCCTTAAAGGTCCAAAGCGAAAAAGTGACCCAGAAAGGGGCACTGCGTTCTAAGGGAATGAAATTAATTCTGGAGGGAGCAAAAGAAAAGATCCACAGAGGGTCATGTAGGTCAAAAAACGACAGACATTTATTTACAATTCTGTTTAGTATTCAGGTGCTCACATATTAGGTGAAAAGAAGCGTGACGTGAAGGGTGGTGGTGAAATATAAAAAAAGACATTGCATTGACAACAGTATTATGAGCTCCACAATTGATTTATAAAGAGTTTGGCAGGAACCCAGAGCACACTCAGTCAAAGTACATCAGCAGATTAGCAAAAAGTGGGGGTGACCATGCAAAAAGAGGGCACTTTCTTACACCAGTCCTGTGTGATGGCTAATGTTGGGCCCACCAAGAAGTGCTCAAGATGGCGCCAAAAGCGACACTGCCTGTCGAGTCCATAAACAAATCGAACTCACTGTTGGACTTTGCGAGACTTGGCCACACCACCGATCCATTAAAGTCCTTCAAAAATGCCCCCCAAATTCTCCTGTCCTGTCTCACCTCACTTGACAACCTGGTGCGATGGGGTTTCGGCTTCAAACCGGACATGGCCTGCACAATAGATCTGAAGAAAGGGCGGTCCATGGGTATGATAGGCAATGGGAAATTCAGCTGACCCACTACAATCTGCAGTTGATGCAATGTCACCTTCTTGACCTCCAGGCACTCCTTTACCGCCCTTGTAAATGCCTTGACCTTCTCCTGTGGTAGCCTAGACACACCTGCCTTGGATTCTAGCTCTATCCCGAGAAATTCAATTGTTGTGTTTAGGCCACGTTTTTACCTGGGCAAGAGAAACCTCAAATACCTCCATTAGCTCCTGAAATGCTTTCAAAACCTCCCTACAGCCTGCTGTGTCCGAAGGATCTAGGAACAGGAAATCATCCAAATAATGCAATACCCAGAGTTGGCCTGTCCTTTGCCTCAAAACCCACTCCAAAAAGGTGCAAAACCTCTTGAAGTAAGCGCAGGAGACTGAACAACCCATGGACATGCATTTGTCAAAGTAAAAGGAGTCCTCTAATTGAAAGCCTAGCAAACTGCAATCCTCAGGATGGACTGGTAGCAGCCTAAATGACGATTCTATATCTGCCTTTGCCAACAATGTCCCATGCCCAGCTCCTGCAGCATCCTAATGGCTTTGTCTAGGGAGGTGTATTTGACAGACCACAGTGCCTCATCAATGGCCTCGTTTACCGACTGTTTCTTAAGTGCTGACAAACTATGGTTCAAGCAATACTTCCCTGGACCTTTTTTGGGACCCACCCACAAAATTTTCCAGCCAGATGGAGTCAAATGGGCCTGCTATCCTTCCCAAATTCCTTTCTTTCTGGCCACATCACAATTAGCCTCCAATGATTGCTGATTCTTACAAAATGAAATCTCTACAAAGCCTTCTGCAAGGATTCTGAAACCATTCTTAAAACACTCATACGGTGAGTGTGCTGCTGCTGTGTTGTTGTTCGCATTCAACGATGCCACCATTGCTTGCCAATTAACCGAGGAGGGGGCCTTCACCAACAGGAGCTGCTCAATCATGTTTCTTAGGGCCCCTGTCCTTTGACTTTTTGAAACACTTGGACTTCGGGTTTGATGGGAGGCCGCAGAAGGAGCAACAGTGTTTAAACGTACAGGTCCATGGTGTCTAGAACACATCCTTTTATTAAAATCCCAACATAGCCCCTTCCGCCATCCTTCCCCTGTGTGGGTGCTTGCCCATGAAGCTGACCGAAGGGGCTGTACTGGAGCAGCTTCAGTCGTTTGCACCCTCGTGTAATGCAACCACGTATTCAGCTCTATCTGGTCCCATGCCAAAGTGCTTCTGGTAGCTTTTATCCTTCTACATTCTTTATTATAATCCCTCTATGCCATACCCCAAATCTGTCATGTCCACACACTTTTCTGTTCTGATAGCAAGCTTTTTCAGTACCTATTGTAGGAAATTTCTCCACCATGATTGCCTGAAAATATGTGAAAATTTTGCCTCAATACATCAATGTTTCTTCCACATTTGTCTTGTAGGGCCAATGTGTGTAGTCCCTAGAATAAACGCTTTCCTAACCCCTCTAACTCTCCTCCCTTTCAGGAGAGTCCTAAATTAGTTCACATATTTTCACATAACTTCCTTTCCAAATCTTTTCTTTCGCTACAACAGATAAGTGCCTGTCCAATTGATCATGCACAGAACGCACATCCTCCAAACCCATGCTTGGTAAGGACGCAAGCATAGCTGCTGGCGAAGAGTCCTTGATGGGGTGCGGCACCCCAACTGCAGCCTGCATGGCCTGAGCACACTGCCTGTTCTCTGCGTACCAACAGCTGCTACCGCCGACCCACCCACTAGCTACCACAGGTGTGCCAACCTCCCCAGCCTGATGAACCTGGACATAGTGTTCACCCGTACTGTCCAATTGGGCCACCAACACCAGGACCCTCCCCATGTTGTCGCTCTCAGTGACCCCGGCTAACGCATCCTCCATATGGGGGGTAGATACCAACCCCACTTTCGACAACCATGGCAATACACTGGCTAAATTAGCCACCAAATCAGGCTGTCCTGTGCTCATCCCTGCCATCACCCCAGTTGCCATGCAGCTATTGCGACTTTGCATAATGCTATTAGTTGGCGCACGCACTATCACTGCAAGCGAGCCATGATGCTCTTTGACTGTACCTACTCTTCCTACAGGGGCAATGCCCAGGGTAACCGGTAACCCAGTGCCACTTTCTCCACCTATAACCTGTCTCCGACCACTCTTTTCTACTGGCTAGAATGCCGCTCTTGTGGGAACCCCCAGCCTCCTAGGCCTCTCTGCCAAGGCAGCATGCTTGGGTGCCTCCCTCCCCTGCGGTGCCAGTGGGCGCAGAAACGCCAACAATTCATCCATTGAGTCCATCCTGTGCATCAATAAATCCATGTCAATTCCTGAGTATGGGTGCTTGTTGCGCTTCTTGGACCCGCCAGGCATGTTTGCTAGAGTCCAATAGAATGTGTGCAACAATCTCTACAAAATCTCTCAGAAGTAATCGCTCAGCAGGCTGCAACAATCAGTGAAAAAACTTGCAACAGCTGGATAATCCTCAGCTGTGTACTCTCTTCCCTTTCTTTGTACACCGACTACCAGCACCTGACAGTCATTCAATATGGCCTTGCCCCTACTGCTGAGATTTGCCAAAAACCTTTGCGTCAAAAGGGCCTTGCAGCACCAAAATTGTAAGCGACCTTGCCCCTGAACTAACAGCTCCTGACTTTCCCCATGTGCGTTGGCCTCTTGTTGCAAACACTGCAACTTCAAAACAAAACACTATGCAAGCGCCCTTCTGGTACCTCCCCAATACTGCTGACAACACTGTGACTGAAAATGCACACCACGTGCTATACGCTGCAAAAGATTTGACCACCCCCGCAACCCTCCTCTCTCCAACCGTCAGAAAACCTATTGCTGCTTGGGGCCTCTCAACGCCCTCCAGAGCCACCACCAAGAGCAAAAGCTCACTGGGTCAGGATGGGAAAACAAGTATTCTTGCCAGTGCGGCTCCCAGAGGGCAGGTGAGGGAGAGGCCATAGCTGGTGTATGACGCACGACATTGGCTGGGTGGTCATCTGTGCGAGATGTCCGTGTCAGGAAGCAGGCAACAAAGAGGCCCGCTTCCCATCCCACCACTCTTTTTAAAGGTGGGGCCTGTGCGCTGCTGACCCCGGCCAGAAACCACCTTGAACCCCAGAAGGACTATGTCCTTCAAAGGTACCGTAGCTGTGGCCACGTCCCCAGGCCGACACCACCGTCCCGGAAGCGCGACCCCAGCCACCTATTTTGCAGGCCCGGAACCCCCGCCACAGATGACGGCTCCCCAGATTTCGAGAGCCTTGTCCAGATTACTGGAAGAATGATCTCCACACATGGCAAAAACCTACAAAGGCATGCTAGAGATATTATTCAAATAAAACAGGTAGATCTAGAAACCATACGTTAGGATTAAAATATTTAAAAGAGGCATTAGGAAGTCATTAAAAACAGGAAACAGTGAAACATTTTTCAAAAGCCATACAAAAGTTATAGAGATGAAATTAACCTGAAAAAGAGACATCAATTTTTATGTGATACACGAGATTATGCAGACATTTGAGTACTAACATTTCCAGGAAGGTGTGATACAATAACAAAAGATTTGAAAAAAACTTCTAACCAATGGCAATAGGAGCTTTTTATAACCAGGACAATTCTGATCTGAACTCTGATGTTGAGGAACTTCTATTGGTTTGGGTAAGAGATTGAGTTTTTATGTGAGTTTCAACTTATAACACAGGGCCACTAATTGGAACAGCTCACACGGAGATGGCAAAAGGAAAAGGAGGCAGCAAACTACAAGGCAAACAAGACAGGAAGGCAAGGGTGTTCAAAACAGACAAGAAACTGTATGGCAAATTGACTCAGCAGGTAAAACGAGAGAAAAACTAAGCGTGGGTGAAAACAATATGACTGATATAAATATTTCTGATGATGTTTTAACCATGTGACCAAAAGACAGCACTGGAAATAGGATTATCTTTCCGTCCAAATGTCATTTTGATTATGCAGCCACCGCAATAGATTTTTTTTTGTTCATAAAGACCTTAAAAATGTTAAGAGCACATAGGCAGTCCATAGACAAGATTAGTGACCCCAATATTCCTATGGTAATATACAAAGATGGCTTGTGTATCAGTGATATAGATTGCTTAATATCTTTATATGAACTTGACAATGATGAAGCTTGAGATCTTGGGGGCTTATGAGAGAACGGCCTTAATACAGTCTTAGCTAGACACTGATTTACCACATAGGAGTGGTTTCAAGGTCAACTCAAGACACAACAATCCCACTGTACCCCATGATGATATTGACACATTTTAGAAGAGAGTCATGAAGGACTTGATGGCAGTTTATATGATAAGGAAACACACAATCCATGGAAATGTGACTGTTGAACCAAGGGAATATTCAGCAAAGATCCCGCTATTGTTATAAAACCCTCAGGTGAAGGGTGTAATGTATTGATGAGTCCTGATGAATACAGAGGCTGGAGCACATCAACAACTGTCCACCTCAGATTGCTATGAGGTCACAGATGTAAAAATACCTGTGACCCATAAAAAGCTATCACAATTTACTAAAAGAATGGAAGGGGAACTGTTATTATGAGTTTGATGAATATCGTTACTTCAAAAACAACAATACCAAGGTCACGTTTTTATCCGTTACACAAATAACACACTACCATCCATAAAAATACCAAAGAGCCCCAGGGTGACAACCAATAGGGGGCTTCTTGGTAACATAGCTATATATTTAAACTGGGTTTGGGCTCCTTCTCTTTTTATGTCATGTCTCCCCTCGTATTGTAGGCATAGCACTGATTTTGCGAAGAAAATAAATCGCTGATACTGAATGGAAACCCATGTATTTTGTGACTATTCTAAAAGGGAGTTTGTTGTGCGCATGCATATAACATGAAAAGAGCATAAGAGATTGTAGTTATTACTTTAGGGGTAGACCCATTGTCCAATAAGACACAAACATGTTGTTAAAAATGATGACCTTTAGCTCACAGAAAAGTATTTTTGCATTCAAGGACACTTATTTTAGACAATTCGCAGGTATAGCAGTGGGCAACTTCTTTCCCCCTGCTATGCTAATTTGTTCATGGGCTGGGCGGAGAATCAGGCAGTTTGGGCTAATGACAGTAAAGTGCATACTGAATATATCTTATTTGGATAAGAAAGAGACAATATTTTTGACATGGAATAAAGATATGGACGAAACTAAATCTTTAATCGATTATTAGAGAGGAATGATCTGAACATAACCTCTTCAAATAACATGAGTTACCGTGATGTTGAGCAGCTGGACATTAAACTACAGGTTGTGAACAAAAGACCAACAACAATTTATTGTGGAAAGAAACAGCTGTGGAAAGTCATCATCCAGAAAAACGTAGATGAAGTGTCCCTATGCGGAGCTGTTGTGAGTTAGGCAAAGCTATAATACCAACAAACTCGTAAAATAGAAGAAAAGGCAATTGTGAGCAGATTCCACAATAGAAGGTACCCGAAAAAGGTATTAGAGGGTGCCTCCAAGGTGCTAAATTTAAAACTGGGGAAGAGCTTGTATTCCTCATTGATTCCCATACGACCATAAAACATCAAATTTTTATATTCATTACTACTTCAATAGAAGATTATAACAAGTTATTTCCATCCTAAACAGACAACGGAGAAGTCTGAATTCTGCCAAGGTAATTAGGAAGGAGGTAGGACCCCATATGCCCATTGCATACAGGAAATCACAGTTGTTAAGGGATGACTTAGTGACCAGTCACCTGACCAGAAGAAATGATAGCACCAACAGTTTGGGGTTTGGGCTCCACATGGGTTTGAAGAAACATACAAAATAAATTAATGTCATTAATATAAATTATTAAATGTATGAAGTAAAAAATTTCCAGTATCGAAAATAAGTATGGAACACTAACGAGCAGCCAGGTATGTTGGTCTTGTTGCCAGACATTTCAAGGAACATCATTACAGCAATAATGAGCAACTGAACATTTTTGGAATTAGGATTTTTAAAAAGAACTATGATCGTGACCCTGAGAAAACATATATAAATATATTTTGGAAATTAATACAAAAAAATCCATGGCCATAATATAGATGATTAACAGGCGGTGCACACTGAATAAGGAAAACAGTGGATTTTCCTTGAGGAAATGTATATTGACTGAGGGATTCACTGAAGTCAAGGGTGCCAATTGATCAGCTGTTTTCTTTTGCTCCCACCAGGCAGAAGCAATTCTGTGTTTCCCTGCCATTGACAGCACGGGCAGGGAGAAACTTATGCTCTCACCTGGCGGGAGCATCTTTCTGCTTCCGCCGGGTGGGGGTCCTTAACAGTCCCTTGCCCGTGTTGCAGGGGGCAGGGGAAACAACAGTGTCCCTGGGGTTGGGGTCCCCCGGGACACCGCAAAGGAACTTGGTTCCGGGAACCCAGGAATGGAGCCCCCAGGGCAATACAATGGCTCAGGGAGGAGGCGTCGGTTGCCCCCTCCCCTTTTATTAAACTGCACTCCCGGAGGATGGGGTCCCAGTGCTTTTTTCAGGCACTGGGAGAGGGGTGCTTTGCCCTGTCCCTTTTTAAGTAAATGTGGTGCTGGTGAATTGGGTCACTGGGCTTGATAAAGGCTCGGGCAGGGAGGCTGTGCCACCCCAACACTTTTAAGTAAATGCAGCCAAGGGGGAAGGGGCCTCGAGGGCCTGATAAAGGCTAGGGGAGGGGGCCACACTCCGCCCTCCCCTTACAAGTATCAAATCGCCAACCCCGGGACCTAACCCACAACTGGGGTGCTTTTAAGCACTTTTTAAAAATTCCTTTTTACCCCGGATCCACAACAAATTTGCCGTAAGTACAATAAAAAGCATTCTTGATCCCTCTTGATACTCACCCCCCACCCACCATTCCTAGGGGCAAGGTATCCATTACATCTTTTCTTAACCTTTTTGTACCACAGGGAACTGAGTCCTCAAGCCCTAAAATAGCTGCTGATGTGGTGACTTTGTTGATGTGGTGGCAGCCAATTCGATCTTATCTTAAGATCTGCCAGCTCTGCAGATCCTTCGGGCGTGAAACATGCAAAGTTTTTGTGCTTTAATTTCTAAAAAAACTACTGAACAGATTTACACCAAATCACAAAAAGCACACGTTCTGAACCAAGACCTAGCTTTCTGCCAAATTTGGTGTAAATCCGTTCAGCCATTTGTACTCTAGCTGTGTCTAATTGTCCAATAGAAAAATGAATGGGGAAAATGCATTTTGAGATCCCCCATTTTCATGGGCCCAGCTTGATGTATCACCCCAAACCTCTCCCAGATAGAGCTGAAGTGGAGGAATCTTTTTTTCAACGTTTCATGAAGACTTGTCAAATGGCGCCAAATTTATTATCAAGACAAAAAACACTCTTCCTATGAAAACCATGAAAAAGTAATCACAAAATGGTGACTGCAGCTGTGTTATTCTATACATATACGTGTGTGTGTGTGTGCGTGTGTTTGAGTGCATAGATATTCATTTTAAAAAAATTAAAGTTTGGGCATTATTTAAAACTGAAAAACCACAGATATTCGCAAATTGTGGTTAGCTTCACACCAAAACCAAATACCAATTTATAACAACATCTAAAAGCACAACATTGTTAAATAACAACACATACATAAATCAATAAATAATGGGATTTTCTTAGCTGTCTCATTGACAGTGTTAATGGTAATGAGACGTAACCTGATCTGAAAGATCCTTTATGACATTTTTAATTGCTTCTGTTACATCAAAGGTGAGGTCATGATCATCTCATTTGGTGTGTGTTATAGGTGCAACTATTCTTTAAAATAGTGGTTCCCAAACTTTTAGAACCACAACTCACTTTTAGAACAACAAACTTTCGCACCCCATCTACCTTTAATGGGCATGATGAGGGGCGATTTTTAAATTGGGCAAGGTGAGGGGCGAATTTTAAATTGTAACTAAAGAATCGTGTGGTAGCGCATTGTCATTTACAGAATGCACATTTTCCATTGAAATGGCCATTAACAATGCACAGACATAAGGTTTTACTGATAAAACTATATATCACACAAATGATAATGGGCGACAAACAGGTTTCTATGAGTATTTGCGCATTACAAAGTAAAGTGTCTTTATTTGTCTTGAGCCTATTAAAATCTCTAACTCCATGTTTCCAGCACACTTAAGAATTACAAAAACAGTGTGCTTAATATTTGCTTTCTTAGCTGCTGAAGGCATACAGTTCACTTACAAGTATTTACATTTTGTTCTGTATTGCAAAAAGACAACATCCTACCCATTTTCATTGTTTGGACTTTCCCGACTCACCAAAATTTGACACACGACCACCGGTGAGTTATGACCCACAGTTTGGGACCCACTGCTTTAAACTTTTAACAGTTGGCTATGTGGTAAAATGTTCTTTAATTTTTTTTATATGGTGGCTTGTAGCAAACAAAAAAATATATTTATCCATCAGTTTCATGTGTACATTTGTTTCCCACTTTCTGTGACCTTTTTTTTATTAACATGCCCATAAATTGCTATATATCGTTAGTTTGAACAAATCTGATTCTTGATGGCAGTTCATTCATTCCATTCATGCTGTTCTCCAGTAACCCATGTTCCTGTACACAACAAGAAAACGTCATCCGTGTACCTTTCATAGTAAATTAATCCTTTCTTCCTTGCATCGTTTTACAAAATATTCTGTTGTTCATAATGCTTAATGTACATCTTGTCTATTGATGGTGCTGAGTTAGAGTCCATTGAAACATTAGTCACTTGCAAATAATATTTATTTCCCTATTTTAAAAACGTATAGGATAGGATTATCCCCAGTATTTGATTGAGGAAATTTGCATTTGCCCCGCTGGTTTTGTTATGTAATAATGCATGTTCAAAGTGTTCTCTTGCTTCATCATGTCTTATGTTTGTGTGAAGACAACTTACATCTTGTGTACACAACAAACAATTCTAATCATAATTTCTAACAAAAAAAAATAATAATAATTCACTGTATGCGTTGTATATGATTCCATATATATAAAACCATGGGCTGTAATGAGTGATCAAGGTATGTTGTAATTGTAAATTGTATTTATATAATGCTTACTACCCCTGACTAGGTGTTGAAATGCTTTGCAGTGAGTAGCATGCTACTCCAGAACACAAGTTTAGAGTTTTATAGTGAGTAGATAAGTAATAAGTGTTTTTATATTAGTAGTAGATGAAACACGGACAAGGAAGTGTTAAAGAATCTTCAGTTCTTAAAAAATCTGCCTTTGTCTCTCAATTTATTTATGTTCATAGTCGGATTTCCTTGCAACTCAGTGTATGTTGTCAGATCCTTTAGATGGTGTTATACCTTTTAGTTATAATAATTTGTGTTCAATAAAACAATTTTTCCAACTATGTCAACCTTTTTATTTGTGATTGCATCATTGTTTTCAATCTTACAATTATGTGTCTCTCTTTATGAGCAATAGCACCCCTTTTCTGATCAAATATATACTAAATTTGTTTTAAGTCACTTAATGACGACCTTACAAAAATCTCATTTTTTATATCGTTGGAATAAACTTAAATTTCTATTTCTTAGATTTCTAAAGAGAACACATTTAGTTACAATTACTAACTAAATACTTCTATATACTTGTTAACCACTTAGTAGCAGGGCAAGGCATAACATTCCTCAGTTTTGGTAATACATTCTCTTCTGCTTCTGACAAAATGTATGATGAAATGTTAAAAACTAAAAGTCTCCCTTCATTATTTTTTGGATCTCATGTTTCTTCCTTTCTACCCCTTCCCCTGCTGGCTTTCTTTTTTCTTGGTTTATATTCTAAAGATACAAGCTTATTAATTGTCTTCTTTACTTTTTGTGTTTGTAATCTAGAAAGTCCTGCTCTAAGTTCTTCCCAGGTGTTTTCAAATTATCTTATACTGTCTGTATCTGACCCTCCCTTTAAGCTCTTTTTAGGCTCCACAAATTTGTTTGGCCATTCATATAATTTATCCCTTAGCCATATATACCCCTTTTGGAAATTCCTTTTTCCATTGCTCAACCAATTTTGTGAGCTATCTGCCTTTGTAACTCCTCTTCTAATAATGTATCCACATTTAGAAGAAAAAACTAGAAGAGGTTTCTTAATAAAACAATTAAGATGATGACAGAGGGGTTTAGAGACAATGTTAGATTATACAAGTGCTATTATTATAGTATATATATTAGAGGATACCAGAGTATTATGTAATCTAAATAGGACACAAATGTTGTTTTCTCCCACTTTCTTACGTATTTAGTTTGCCTTCCCAGGAGCCGTATAAAAAAGTCTTCACCCCCTTGAGATAAAAAAAAGGAGCGAACCATCAAGTCTATTGTTATCTCTGGGAAAGGTATTATGGAAGAAGAAATTGTCTTAGGTTTTTGATGGAAATGCCCCTTTTCACCATTGCAAAACATCTACCAGCTATGTGCTCTAAAACAGGAAGGGTAGACAAGTTACTCCACTCTCCTTTTATAAGTGTCTCATCCTGTACACTCTCTCACCTGGAATCACCTCCGGTGTGCATTTAGGTTTTCCCAGTACCCAAAACAAGGTTGTATCACTCAAAGCATGCACCCAGGACTGAACCAGATCTCAAAAGGACTTCATGCCCAGCTCTTGTAGGCAGGGTCCAACACCTACCAAAATACTTACCTCAGGTGATGAGTCTCTGTGGAACAGTAAGCGTAAAGGGACTCAAAGCCCCGCTCCTGCAGGCAGCTTGGTCTGAATGTATGGCGTGACTGTACTTCTCTACTTCTGATGGTTTACTCTCTACTGTCGCATTCACTCTGTTGACTTTGCTCTTCTCTCTTCTCTGTACAACAACTACTTGGGGGGGGACTGTTGCCCTTTGGTAGAAAGTTCCTACAAATGCATCCTTCACACGTCCCTGGAGAAGCCCACTGTAATGTGAATTAAGAGCGCAGGCACCTGAGAATCAGGCTTGGAGATGGATCACCAGTTTTGTGTTTGTGTCAGTGTTAATGTGATTTTGACTTTGTTGTTGCAGATGCCACCTGTTAGCCTTCACTGTTTATATAGTTATTCTATCATGTGAAGTCAGCAATATGCAATCGGAGAGATGCACACACACATGGATCTGAGGAGGGACTAGAACAATCTGAAGTTGCAAGAATACCTCTTCATGAAGAGAGGCTAATTCTCTTAGCTTTAAGCCTTTTTCTCTCACTCTTCTATGTATGGACTTTGGACTAATGGTTGTAGGAAAGTGATTAGCTGTTCCAAGAATAATTTTTCTAGATTCTGTGACAGACTAGCGATTGAAATAAGTGAAGTGTAACCATGATGGAAGCCAGTGCTTCTTTGATTAGCTTGCTTTCAGCCATCAGCGTTAGGTATATGAAGACATGGTGCTTTTGCCTTCCGAGTAAGTGAAGTGCTGCAAATACAGATTTGGGTAAAATTCAATAGTTGGACTTCAGGTTGAAAAGACGAGTAATGCACAGGTAGTGCTGACTGGTCATAGAGAAGCACAGGAAAACAGAGTACCTTGGGGGAATGGGCACATAATGTCTTCCTAAGTAGAAAGAAAAATTGTGTTCCTTTGTTTTTACAACATCTTTTCTACAGGTCCCACATGGAGCCTGGTCAAAATGACCTGTTGAAGCTTCTTTAAATGTTTGAGTGGCCACTTGCCTTCAGAGATGGGGTCTTGATAAACATCATTGTGTGCCCTTAATGTAAACTGTTTAGTACCCACCTGCCTGTTAGTCTCTTGGGGTCTGGAACTGAGGCCCCTTTGTGTTTTATGCATTGATATGTTTACATTATATTTTGCTGTGCTTTTTGCGACCTATATCATTGCTAGTAAATTGGCAGGTGTTTAGTATTGGTGTGTAAATTCATGAGAAGGGACAGCAATTATCACTGATGTTCCACTGACTTATAAATCCACTACAAACCCTTGTGATTAATCTTAACAAAAGTAGCAGATTATTGACTGAACCAACAATAGAAGTTCTCTGATTTCCTTTGTAATACCAGATGCACTGATAGAGCAAGCACTATTACTACTAAAACACAGGGTAAGCCATCCAAATTAAACTAAGGATACCATCTGGCCCCTTGGCATTGAAGAACTGTATTATTGCAATAGTAGTCACTTCTAAAATACAAGTTATTGGGGTACAGAATCCAAGTCCAAATTATATGGATAGTTGTTCCTGCATCTTGAATAAAAGGAGGAAACAGATTATAGTTCTGTCTAATGATTCCTAAGATCTAGTCTGTCTGAGCAACCAACATCTCATATTTCATATGCTTTAAGGCATACCGGTAACCAGTTTCCCATCAAGAAGTCAGTTTCTGATACATTGTAGACAGGCTTTTGTGATATAACCTTACAATCCCAATCTACAATAAGTGCAATATGCTGCTGCCATGATCCATTACTTGTACTGCATCCCCCTGGTAGAAGATCATCTCGGATATGCCCTCAAGCTATTCTCACTCATGAGTTATCTGTCTTGGTAATTGAACTCATCAAAATTATTGATTCATTGCCAGTTCGATATATACTCAACAATTAACTATACTGTTCTATTAGTCCATTTCAATCCCACATTGATCACTAATCTTGAGAGAGGAGGAAGCAGCTAACTTATTTGTTCTACCGTTTGGGCAAGCTTCTCTATCTATATTGCCTCTCACTGTTTAGCTTCCATCGTAAATAAAGTGCTTATGTGAAAATACTCATCAAACTTCCACTACTGTTCAGTTATGCACAGTTTATTGTTCTTTATTGTTTGAAATATTTAGGATTTCTTCAAAACAAAAGCCATGTTATGTAAAATGTCTTACAACGTATTTTCTTTCAACAGTATTGTTTAAGCAAAGGTGGTTACCTTACATGATAGCTCAGGGTACCAAATTCCAAGACACTAGTGCAGAAAGGTCACTAGCTAGTACTAGCCCAAATGCCTCTTATTGCTTGCTATCAGCTTGCATAGACAGAAGAGTGGAGATAAATACAAATTATAGCATACAACAACCTCTCAACAGGTAATATTCATAGACAGTTATGAAAGACATGCACAATAGTTGCAGGAAGGAAGAACCAAGGAGGCATGAAGGTTTTTTTTTAAATTGTAAATGGCGGTCTATATTTGGAGAAAATCTACAGAGGAACTATCAACACTATTTACATTATATGTGAATGTAACCCATGAAAACTTGTGCACAATCGTGCGGATAAGTGAGAGGTGCAAGTGACAAGTGAGGTAAGGCAAAACAGCAAAAAAAAAAGGCACAAAGAAAATGTACAATCACTTATATGGTTGCAAAACTTTCAAAGTTCTTATGAAATTGTTATGAAAATTCAGAGCCATCAATAATTTAGAGAACTACAAACATGTGCCAAAAATTGCGCTGCGTGGTCGACGGCGTTTTGAGCTGTGTTCAGTTCAGGTCATCTTCAGGATCAGGTTACGAATGAATTTTAAAGTGCTGTAAGTAACGTGGTTCGGAAATCCAGGAAAAACCACCCGAAGGTGTGGTATAAATGAAACCAGTTGATGGCTGGAGGGAAGGCAGTACCAAGCAGGTGTGCAAAGGGAATTCCGTTTGGAGGAAGCAAGGAGGAGCCGGGAAGCAGTTGCGGGCATCCGGAGTCTTTAGTTTACGATAGGCAGGAACACTTGGATAAGCGTATGCCGGCGTCGGTTGGAAGACGTCCGAACTGTAGACTGTTGTTGCAGTAAATGCAAGCACCATCCGGGAGGAGATATTGCCGATGAATGCAAGGAGCCTCTGGGTCTCAGCATGAGTCCGAGTCAAGTGGGGCTCAACTGGGTCTATGGGTATTCTCCTGTAGTGTTTTACCGTTGATAAATACAAAGCCACTATCTTGATAAATGTACTATTTTATGAGTCAGTGATGTAGAAGAAGAAAATGAGTTACTTATCTGTAACTACGGTTCTCCAGTATTGGTATCTTTCATAGATTCACATGCTTGAATCATCCTTGTTGTCGATGTGGGAGTCTCCTGGTATCTTTTATAAGGCAGTAAATGGCATAACCATAGGCTTAAATTCAATCAAAATTCACTGCAATAGCCTATCTATATCCTTTTCTAAAAAAGGACCAAACTTGAACCATAACCAATCAGGCAACAGCACCCTGTAGAACACTCCCAAGAGAGGCAGAACCCCTCAGATTTTTAAGCACAAGTGTGATAAGAGTAAACATGACTAAATAAAGGAAGCTTTGTGGAGGAGGAGGGTGGGTCGCATGTGAATCTATAAAAGATACCAATACTGGAGAACCGTAGTTACAGGTAAGTAACTCATTTTCTTCTCCAGTATTGGTTCTTTCATAGACTCACATGCTTGAATCAGAATAGCAAGCAGTTATCGCAGGCATGCAGTGCAATAATCGAAGTACCCTTGAGGATGGTGGGTAACAAGTCAGTATCCACAATAGAGGCTTACTTTATTGGAATAGATGATGTAAGACTGCTTGTCCTACAGCTGGGTCACCGCGATTTGCCAATTCCAGGCAGTAGTGCTGCGTGAAAGTCTGGGTGCTTTTCCACGTGGCAGTTCTTTTCCAGCAGGACACCGGCAAACAGAGCAGTAGAGGGGGGACACTGCTCACATGGAATGTGCTTTAGCCTTAACTGTGAGGGGTTTGCCTGCCTTAACATGGCAGAAGTGGATGGTCGCAGCAATCCATCTTGCAATAGTGGTCTTTGTGACTGGACTACCTTGTTTTGATGGGCCATAAGATACTAACAACTGGTCAGCCTTTCGAATTTGTTTAGTCTGTTGCAAAAAAAATTTAATAAATCATTTGATGTCTAGAGTGTGTAGAGATCTTACAGCTGGTGTAGATGAGTTTGGAAAAAAAAGTACAAAGTACAACAGGTTAGTTGAGGTGGAAATGAGATGGAACCTTGGGAATACATTTTGGATTAGTTCTGAGAAGAACATATTCTTCAGAAAAGCGTAGATAGGGTTCTGTTGTAAAAGCCTGAATTTAGCGCACTCTCCTAGCAGAAGTAAGGGCTAGTAGTAATGAGGCCTTCCAAGTGAGAAATTTCAGTTCGGCCATGTGAACAGGTTTGAATGGTGGCTTCATAAGCTGCATGAGAACCGCATCGAGATGCCATTCCAGAGGAGCAGCTAAAAGTGGGGGAAAAGCTCTGAATAATCCTTTCATGAATTGTTTGACAATTCTTGTAGAACAGAGTGATAACGAGTGGGAAGAGTGTCTTTATCTAGAAATAGCAGCTAGGTGAACTCTAACAGATGTATGTACCAACCCCGATCTAGCAAGAGAGAAAGTAGGGCAACATTTGCTCTGGTGGTGAATCGATAGGGTGGATATTGTTCTGTAGGCACCATGAACAGATGCGTTTCCACTTCAATTTATATGCTTTGTTTGTGGATTCAGCTCTTGCTTTGGATAATATCTCCCTGCAGTCCTAAGGGATGTCTAAATCCTTAAATTCAATGAATTTAGGAGCCATGTATGCAGTTGGAGAGAGGCGGCGTTCGGATGCAGGACTTGGCCCTTTTTCATGGTTAACAGTGCTGTTGTTACTGGAAAGCGAAAGGGCTTGGGTTCAGAGATCACAAGGAGCTCCGTGAACCAATGCTGGCGGGGCCAGCATGGAGCAATTAGGATCAGCAGACATGGCTCTCTCTTCATTTTCATGAGAAGCCTGGGAATGAGAGGGTATGGGGGGAAAGCGTAAGCATATATCCCCGACCATCTTATAAAAAATGCACTCCCCCATGTCCCTCTCTGAGGTTCCCAGCTGGAGAAGAACTGCCATTTTCGATTCTCTTAAGAGGCAAAGAGATCTAAGTTCGGTTTGCCCCACTGTTGAAACATAGAGTTGAGAATCGGGTGATTGAGCTCCCACTCATGACAGGCTTGGTTGGTTCTGCTCAGGGTGTCCGCTAGATTGTTGCTCACCCCTGGTAGCTGTTCTGCTTTGATAGATATCTGGTGTAATAGAACCCATCCCATATTCTTTGAGCTTCTAGAGACAAGATGTAAGATTTTGTACCTCTCTGCTTGTTGAGGTAGTGCATGCAGGTGGTGATGTCTGTCCGTATGAGGATGACTGATCCCTGTATCCTTGGTAGGAAGGACTGAAACGCTAGAAAAATCGCTCTCAATTCAAAGAAATTGATGTGCATTGTGGATAGGGACATACTCCATCTTCCTCTTATTCGGAGATTCTGAAGATGGGCTCCCCAACCTTCCAGAGAGGCGTCTGTGGTGATGATGAAATCTGGAAGTGGAGATAGGAATGCTAGCCCTGATGAGAGAATCTTGGAGTTTTGCCACCAAGGAAGAGCTTTTCTCATGGCTGGTGTGATCCAAATGAGATCGTCGAATGAGCTGGTCACTTGGAGCCACTGTTTGTGCAGCTCTTCTAAAATGGGTCTCATCCTGAGCTGGGCACAGGACACCAAGAGAATGGCTTGAGACATCATGCCGAGTAAAGACTTGAGGAAGAGGACAGAAACAAACTCTCTTTTGGACAGATCATGAGCTAACAACATTATGGTCTTTTGTCTATCTGCGGACAAGAAAGCCTTGTCCTGTAAGGTATACAGAGTTGCCCTGAGAAAGGTTATCCCCTGTGAGGCCGAAAGAAGAGACTTTTGATAGTTGATTGTGAGCCCCAGGGAGCAAAACAGTCATAGGCAGGTTAATGTCGCCTGTTGAAGAGATGGTGCTTTCACCAGCCAATTGCCGAGCTACGGAAAAAGTTGCAGGCCTCTTTGTCTGTGAATTGCTGCTACTGGAGCAAGATACTTGGTGAGAACTCGGGGAGCAGAATGGAGACCGAAGGGAAGCACCTTGAATTGATAGTGAGCACCTGTTACCATAAAACGTAGGAACTACCAGTGTTTGGGATGGATAGGGACGTGGAAGTACACATCTTACAAATCTAGGCTGGCCATAGAATCTCCGTGATTGAGTAGTTGTAGTATGTCTTGGAGAGTGACCATACGAAAGGACTTTCTTTGCAGGTACTTGTTGAGCTTCCTGAGATCCAGAATGGGACGCCATTCTCCAATTTTTTTCTTTACTAGCAAAAACATAGAGTAAAATCCCATTCCCATTTGAGAGTGTGGAACCCTTTTAGCAGCATGTCAAGTGCCTCCTTCCTGAGCAGGTGGAGATGGGAATGGAGGTGATCTTCTGGTGGATGAGTAGGTGGAACTGTGATGAACTCCAGAGTATGGCCGTAAGATCTAGGGCCCACCTGTCCGTCGCTGATATGCTGATAAGAGCGAGAGTTGCATGGTCACCTAGATCGAGGAGTAGAGGGGGTTGTAGCAGGCACCATAGAATTGTCACTGATTTCTGACAGTGTCCCTTGGCTGAGCTTGTTGCTTTCATTTTGGCTGCTGTCTGAAATTTGCAGCTGTTGGTGGTGTACAATATGTTTGGTGTTGCTGATAGGCAAGACTATAGGACTGTTGGGGTTGGAACGATTGGTATCGTCGGTATCTGCCACAAAAGGAGTAGGTACCTCGTCCACGGGGTCCTCTGAAAGGTGTTTTCCTGAATTGAAGAGTTCCTAAGGGCCTTGCTGTGTCTGCCTTGATGGCTTGTAAAGCATCATCTATGTGTCTCCTAAAAAGCACATCGCCATCAAAGGGCATGTCTAAGATCTTGCTTTGTACCTCAGGGCAGAAAGTGGTTGCTTTAAGCCAGCACTGGTGTCTAAGAATCTCTGCGCCAGCGAACTAACAAAACCCAAGAGAGGCTAATTACATAGGACAATCGATGATTTTGCAAGTGGATCGTTCTCTTTCCAGCAATATCTTGTGGGCTTCCTCTTTCTTGTCCTCTAGCAGAAGATCCAGATATGGTGCAATATCCAACCATAGCTGGCGGTCATACCTTGCCAAAATTGCTAAAGAGTTCGCAGCAAGCACCGTAGTCATTAAGACGCCTGCCTTCTTTATTAGGTGGTGTTGTAATAGGCACTGAAGGGTTAATTGACCTGTACTGCCCAGCTTGGTTATCACCGAGTCTGGCTTTGGGTGCCCTATCAAACAAGTTGGAGAGTTGTCAGGGGCTTCATATTTTTTTGGCAATCTTGGGAAGGACTACAGGCACAATACTTGTTGTTTTCGATATTTTTATATCCTCTTCTCATATATGAGGAATCAGAGGGATTGCCCTCACTGTCTTGCTTTAATGCTCTTTAAAACCATTGAGAAAATAGTCAGACTGTTAGACTGTCTTTGGGAACTGAAATTTCGTAGCTGCCCTCTGTATTTAAGAGTGAAAACCACCTATATCCTCCGGCGGTGTATGTGCTGGGTGAGGAGCTTGGGGAGGGGGGCGGGGGGGGGAGATGGAGTTGGAATAAGATATTCATCCCACCCGTTGGCAGCTGGGCGAGGGTCTTGAAGTTCTCCTTCCTCCCTTTCATCATCAAAGGAAGATGGATCCTGTGTTGGTGGCACGGCAATGTTTGAAGCCGGAGTCATCCGAGGCATAGGAGGAGGCATAGGAGGTGGAGATGCCGAAGCTGGTGGAGGAGGAGGCGGGGGTGTTGCTACCGCAGGTGCAGGAAAATGCTGATGGTAGTCCTGTAACATTGCTTGTAAGCCTTGTACCAAGGACACCGGAAGCTGGACCATGGGTTCATGTGTGGGTCCTGTGTAGTGCCTTGACTTGTTTCCATGGTACCTGTGATGACATTCCTGTGCATAATAGGCCGATTCTTGCTCCCCCCTTATCAACATCATCATCTTGGTATTTTACATGGCGCTGTGATGGGTTAGGAACTGGCCCAAAAGCCCCATTGCCATCAGATTCTTGTAAATCAAATAAATTACTATGTGATAATGGAGAAACTTGAGTGGGAGAATGTCGAGAGTGGCAAATCTGGCATGAGGAGCAAGGTGGATGGGTTTTTTGGCTTTGTCAATTTCGTCACTGGCACCCTCGGTGAAACTGCCTCTGACGGTAGGACAAAAGTCATCGACGAAGAGATTGTCGTCATCAACGTTGTTGACGCGGTCGTCATGGACAGTGTGATGCTCGTCGACGGTGAAGACTTCGTCGACCGTGAGGCTCTCGACGACGGAGGAGAGATGACAGTCGTCGGTGACTTCTGACATGTAGCCATAAACTATGGTTTTGACGGTACTGCCGTTTATGACGAGGACTTCAAGGCGAACTTTGCCTTTATTAGTAAAGAGTGTGAAGGAGATTTTTTAGGTTTTAAGGTCACAACAGATAATGGAGGATCAGATTTCGTCTGAGAAAGAACTTGCCACTTTCCTTTTTGTTAGGAGCTTTAAGAAGACTCATGATGTTTTTAAAATAAAGTTTTTTATGACTTTCTGGTGACCCTTCCGACCTTTCCCTCTTCTTACATTTGTCATGAGAGGTGTGAGAGCTGCCACTATCTTCCTCCTCAGACTTAATTCCTTCCTCATCAGACTTAATTTATGTCCCTGCAGCCATAATAACAACCTTCCCTCTCTATCCTTGAGGGTTTTTGTTGAAAAGGTTCTACAAATTTTGCAGTCCTTCACCTTATGGTGCAGATATAAGCAATAAATACAGTCTTTATGAGGATCCTCAGGCTCTCAGCATGGAGCATCTTCTTACCACAAGTTCCACATGAACTGAAGAGTCCTTTTTTAGAAAAATCCGACATGGTATCAGTAGAAATTTTGCATTTACCAAAGTTGAAGAAAAAAACTGAAGAAACTGAGCAGAGCTCAGGGGGATTCCCTCTCACACAATGCGTGGTAGAAAATCTGAGGGCATTTGCCTCTCTTGAGTGTGTTCTACAGGGTGCTGTCACCTGATTGGTTATGGTTCAAGTTTGGTCCTTTTTTACAAATGGATATAGACTATTGCAGTGACTTTTCATTGCATTTAAGCCTATGGTTATGTCATTTACTGCTTTATAAAAGATACTGGGGGACTCCCACTTCTACGACGGGGATGATTCAAGCATGTGAATCTACGAAAGATCCAATACTGGAGAAACATCCATGATCATTTACTGATTCAGTCATATGTTGATGTTTAATTGTTTTTAAAGAGAAAGTTGACTACTCATAAAAGATAAAAAGTATATTTCCAAGAGAGGAAAGACTTAGGGCCAGATGTAGGTAAAGTCAGTTTTGCGAGTCCTTAATAGCGATTTTTACCGAATCGCTATTAAGGAGTCGCAAAATGGAATGTATGTAGGAATCGCAATAATAATTGCGATGCCTTAATATTCCTTAAGTGCGAATCGCAAATTGAGTTTTGCAATCAAGGAATACCTTCCCATTCATTCCTATGGGCCAAGAGGCCCATAGGAATGAATGGGATTTGCACACGCAATTTGCGAGTAACCAAGAGGTACTCGCAAATTGCGTGCGCAATTTCAAGGTTGCAAGGGTTCCAAAAGGACACCCTGTTGCACCCCTGAAATGTGCACGTGTGCACATGTTGCGCACATACATGCCCTAAGGGCATGTATGTGTGCCACATGGCACTTTGAATAAAGCAAAAAAGTGCTTTTGTAAAGGAAATCGCAAATTACCACCAACTTGAAGTTGGTGGTAATTTGTGATTCCTTAAGGCAATATCGCAATTTGCGATGCCTACTAGCATAGCATTTAGGGAATCGCAAATTGCGATTCTCTAAATGCTTGCTCACAATAAGGAATCGCAAATTTTGCGAATCCTTATTTTGAGACAGGGTATTTGCCTACCTACATTGCACACAGCCAAATTGCGATCGCAAACGCTGAAATTCTGCGAATTCCAGCGTTTGCGATCGCAATTTGGCTTCCTACATCTGGCCCTTAGGGCCTTATTTAGAGTCTGGTTGATGGGATACTGCGGCACAAATGTGCGGATATCCCGTCCACCATAATACAAGTTCATTATAGCCTATTCCACTTGTAATACAGCAAATGGGATAGCAGTCACATTTGTGACAAATTTCCCTGTCTGTCAAGCTCAAAGTCAGGACCTTAGTTAAGAAAATAGAAGGAATATGGTATTCTTGTCTTCTCAGAATAGAAGACTGAGCTATCTGCTGAAAATGTACAGTATGGACCAAATGGTGACACTGAAGATACACATAAGAGCAGTACCTCAGCAGCAAAGTGTACATTCCAAGCTGTAATATTGTAATTCTTTACAGACTGATACTTTCTAACCTATATTGGGTGTTGGTGGCATAAGATTCTTCATGCAAAATAATGAATACCTATATGCGAAAGTAAAACTGGTTTTAAGGAAAAGGACAAGCAGTTCTACAAGATGGCATATACTTACAATACATGTATACGTAGATAGCAGTAAAATCATGCATCAGAATGTATCCCGTACAGCTGCCAACTAAATGACTGGATGCTCTTTCAGCATACAGTGTAGATGATGTATGTAGTCAATTTCTAGTTATGAAGTGTATGATTGATGTGTTCAAGTGAAGCCTGGTAATGTGTTGTGAGTCCCTTGCTACTTATATGACGTGGGCGCTTTTTGTGAGAATCTGGACAACCTATTAGTAGAAAAGAGATGGGGTCTGAAATATGTTTCACCATACTATTGTAACTAATTTTCAAGGATTACTGTGATTCGTCTCATAGATGGAAGATCCACCATTAACTGTAACACAATTCAGATGCGCAGGTAAATGCAGCTATTTGGGTGGGGCACAAAAAGCGATGTTTTCAAAATTAGGGATCTGAGCCCATGTGTAGATACCATGCTGTCTTCTGGGCCATTGTTTGATGTTATCTAGGGCTGTGTGAAATTCATGAAATTTGCTTTCATGTAATTAGGTGCTATTACAGGAAAATCATGTGAAATTATGCATAATTATTAGAAACGCAAATCTGGCATTTAGCACTATATTTTTGCGTGAAATGCAATAGTGCATTCATTTTGGACACGAGGAAGCATTTGGTGCTAAAAAATAGCACCAAAATTGCAAGTGCCACAAACAGCTTCTCGCATTTTTATCCTTGGCATTGTTCCCACACTCCTGTGCTATAATTACGCAACACAGGGTAATGGAGTAATTTTGGAAACTTTGCTGGATAGCCTTGTGTGAAATTCCTGAAATTATGCAAATTAAGTCTGTGAAATTGAAATTTTGGCCAGGTCCAATTTTATCTTGACAGACAGGAAATGATGTCTTTTACACCAATAAATGGACCTTAGGGCAAGGGTTCAGTTAGTGCATCAAAACAAAATAAGTTGGCCAATTCTCTTTTCAAAAAGCCTCAAATTTAACAGAGATGTGCATCATTATTGATATGTGTAACCTAGATCAGACCCCGGTCGTCTGCATAATGTGATTGTTTCCCAAACCGCATAGTAAAACCATCACTTCCAAATTTGTGGACCCTGGTTTAATACTGGCCCACTGACATATTTCCATGTTCTAGAAAATCCCACAAGGGCCCTCCACTTCTAGGTTGGAGACGAGAACAGACTACGTGGGCGGAGTGTGAGAGAGCCAATATGACACTAGAGGTACATCAAGGGCGGCGCAGTCCTGAACATATACAAGCATGGGAATAGATCATGAATCGCTGTCCCTTGATAACCCCTGATGGCCACCTACTTTCTGTCCGAGATGGGGAATCGTCAGATGAAGAGCGCGCTTCTATCCCCTCACTGACATGATCTCATGATCTCATGCCTCATACGCATCACATAGTGCCCGGAGTTGAGCACACTAGAGACTCACGAAATGTGTGCCCCCGCCACCTACATAACACCATCCTCTCTGCTGCCTCCCCCTCACAGTTCTATTGCTCCTAGGCCTTCCCCAGTGAATCAGCAGTCTCTAGTTCCCTATGTTGGGCTTAATATTCGTTTCTTGCTTTTTTGACTTTCCCTCCCTTATTCCTGTAATTGCTCCTATAATAGCGTGGGATTCAATCAAAGTACTGGTTTGGATGGATCCTGAATGTACAATTGCTTGCATGTATATTGACATCCCATTTACTACTTTACCTATTTGAACATGAGTTTCAAGTCATTGTATGAGGCTCGTTCCATCTCACGGCCTGTTTGTTTGATACCGTGATTTGCTGTTTCTCATTGTTACTGTACCTAGAATATGGAAAATGCTAATAAAGTTATTTAAAAAACAAAAAAGATGGACATCGGCTTTTCCAGTGTTTCAAATTTAAGTTGTGCATGTGTGTACAAACAAAGTGTATCTCTTAGACCTGCGCTATGACCTTGAGTGACACCGTGGATTTTTGCAGATGTTTGGAGAAAGTGCAACGTGCTGTTAATATTTCCTCTTAATCCCATATTAATATTCTTTCTGAGTACATTTTTTTTAAATTCAAACCTTACTTGATTTAAACTAAAATCTGATGTAATACCTGAAAGTGCAGCACACGTTTTCTTCAAAGGATTGAACTATGACCTTTCTTGGGAGGAGACTCAAAAACAAATTTCACTCATCAGGATCATAGAGGAGAAACGCTCATATGTTTTCCAAATTGAAATACCTTTAGGGTTTGATTTGCCACTGATGAGTTTACAGTTGTAGGTCTATCCAGATCCGTGCTTGGTTCCATCATTTGCTTGGTACCTCCCAATGATCTCAGGGGTGGTGACGAGTCTACAATGGATGCACAGGGAGCTGTTTTAGGCAATATGCTAGAGCTTGCAAGTTTTTGATTTTTTAGCTCTGTGCTTTTCTTTTCTGTGAACGGGGCACCACGTCGAGAGGCGTCATCGCTTTCCCTGAGACCGCTGTCAGTTCTTTTGCGAGGGGTGGTGCGCGTTGCCTCTGGTGTGGTGAAAGTAAAGCTATCAGCACTCTTTGATTTACAAATCTCGGTGGATGACATTCCTCCTGGAAGGAAAACACATTACAATAATGAAAAAATATGGAGCCCTGCGATCGCTCATTGTAGAAAATAATTTCTAAACTATTTTGAAATGTTGAGCTGTCCTGCAATACTTGTAGAACAATGGCCAAAGTTACCTCATGTATGACCAAGAAATTCCCTAAAATCAATTAACCTACTCATACAAATATTAATTTCAAACATGCATGTGGGTTTGTTAAATCGTATCGCCTTTGCAATGCTTTTTCTCGTTTATACCTTACATAGGGTGCTTTTGTCATGGAAGCATTTCTTTCAAACCTCTATGCTAACACCATTCTACTTGTTTATAGCTTTAATTACACTGTGTTTAGGATCATGAGCCCATGGCATATATCTCAACTTTATTGGTGAGTCTCTCTGGCTTGTAATGCTCCTGAGAAGTTCACAATGAAACTTCAGGAATGAAAAATCACTTATTATGATTGCAAATCACATCCCTTTCAACAATCAAATAACATCTCCTGGTTTTATAGGGCCGCTGCTAGCAACTGTAGCGAACGGATAAATACAGAAATAGAAAGAACGCATATTGTTTGTTCAAGTGAAGCGCAAGGTATTATTACAGTCACCAATGTTTTTTACACTTTAAAAAAACATATATTTTCTCAAATCAGAAGTACAAATAAACATTACACATCATAGGTATTTGTTCTACAGTGCAGTTTGGATCATCTTATCCTGACACAGGTTAACTCTGATTATATATGTATTTATCCACAACCAACTCCGGCACACCAGCTTACTATGCCAGAAAACGACACCGCAGTCCCAGGCTTCAAGTATATTCTTTATTTAATTAATTCTGGGCTATCTATATATATATATATATACATATATTAACTGAAAAAACCATAGGTTTCAGGAACGTTATAGTTAGTTGGACATTTCACTCGTACAAAACCATAGAAATTCCGGCATTATAGTTAGTTCAGCTAACTATAACTCGCGCCCCGCAATGCACTGCTGATGATGTCACATATTACATCATTCATGACATGGTCAGTGACATCACTGATGACATCACTGATGACATCTCAAATGACATCTCAAATGACATCACTGATGACATCACTGATGACATCATCCAGTGACTGTGTGTTTCTGTAAAGTTTAATTTTGTTTTATATATATGCCAAGCTGTATTGAGGAATGAGTGGGTGTATAAGTGTCTGTATGGCTGTATAAGTGAGTGATTAAATGTCTCTTACTGAATGCATGGGTTAGTGACTAAACTGTGTGAAAGTCTGTATCAGTCTGTCTGTTGTTGTGTAAGCTGCTGCATGGGTTGGTGAGTAGCTGCATGAGTGTCTATATGGGTTATTGATTGCTTGCCTGAGTATTTGTATGGCTGCCTGAGTGTGTAGGTGGGTGGGTGGGAGGTGTGTGACTCTGTGCATAGATGTGTGAGTGGTTGATTCACTGGGTATATGGGTTCAAGAGTGCATGTGGAAACAGCTGTATGAGTGGGTGAGTGTGTGTATGGGTGTGTTGGTGAGTGAATGGATGTCTCAGTGGTCGATGTGCAAGTAACTACATATGTAAAAGGCAGTATATGTGAGTGATGGTGTATATAAATAACTATATGTGAGAGTCAGTAATTGTGAGAGTGGCTGCATGGATGAGTGTGTATTTGTATCAGTGATTCTATAAGAGAGTAATTATGTGTTAGTATCTGTATGAATAAGTGAGGTTGTGTCTGTATAACTGTATAGGTGAGTAAATGGAAGTATGATTGATTCTTTGCATGACTAACTAAGTGTGTGAGTAACTCTGGATATGTGGCAGTGTGTGAGTGTCTGTATAGGTGTATGAGTGCATATGATTGTGTTGTATTGATGAGTGGCTGCATGTATGAGTGACTGTATGGGTGAATGAGTGGATGTGTGTGTAGACCTAGGAATCAGTCAGTGTGTATTTAGTAACTGGTATTGATGTGTCTATTTTTTCGAAAATGGTAGTCTGTATTTTAGAGTGGGTGTATCAAAGGTTATATTCAGGTGTGAGGAGGTGCATCAGATTTTCACGTGGATGATGTCATCAGTGATGTCATTTGAGATGTCATCAGTGATGTCATCAGTGATGTCACTGACCATGTCATGAATGATGTAATATGTGACGTCATCAGCAGTGCATTGCGGGGCGCGAGTTATAGTTAGCTGAACTAACTATAACGCCGGAATTTCTATGGTTTTGTACGAGTGAAATGTCCAACTAACTATAACGTTCCTGAAACTTATGGTTTTTTCAGTTAATTTCTATGGTTTTTTAAATGCTAATTTCTAACTATAGCGTGCCTGAAACCTATGGTTTTTTTCAGTGAATTTCTATGGTTTTTTAAATGCTAATTTCTAACTATAACGTGCCTGAAACCTATGGTTTCTCCAGTGAATTTCAAAGGTTTTTTAAATGAAAATTTGTAAGTCTAATGTACCTCAATCCTATGTTTTTTTAATTTTATATATATATATATATATATATATATATATATATATATATATATATATATATCACTGAAAAAACCATAGGTTTTAGGGACAGTTATAGTTAGTTGGACATTTCACTCGTACAAAACCATAGAAATTCCCCCGTTATAGTTAGTTCAGCTAACTATAACTCGCGCCCCCGCAATGCACTGCTGATGACGTCACATATTACATCACTCATGACATGGTCAGTGACATCACTGATGACATCACTGATGACATCATCCATGTGATAATTTCATGCATCTTCACCCTAATATAACTTTTGATACACCCACTCTAAATTACAGACTGCCATTCTCAAAACCATACACACTCCAATACCAATAACTACATACCCACTCACTGACTCTTAGGTCTACACACACACATCTACTCACTCACCCGTACAGTCACTCATACTTACAGTCACTCAGTACAGGACTATCATATGCACTTATACACCTATATAAACACTCACACACTGCCACTCATCCATAGAGGTACTCACACACCTAGTCAGTCATGCAAAAATTAATCACACACCCATTTACTCACCTATACAGTTATACACACACCAGCTCACTTACTCATACAAATACTAGCACATTCTTACGCCCTTATACAATAACTGATACAAGCACACATGCATCCATACAGCCACTCTCACAATCACACACTCTCACTTATAGCCATTTAAATACTCTAACACACTTATATACTGCCTTTTACATATGTAGTTACTCGCACATATACCACTGAGATATACATTCACTCACTAACACACCCATACACACTCACCCACCCAAGCAGTCCATCACAGATGCACTCTTGCAATCATGCACCCAGTGAATCACCCACTCACACATCTATGTACAGGGTCACACACACCCCACCCACACAAACACTCAGGCAGCCATACAGATACTCAGAGAACCAATCAATAACCCATATAGACACTCATGTAGCTATTCGCAAATCCATGCATCCACTTACACACCAACAAACAGACGGATACAGACATTCACACAGTTTAGTCACTAACCCATGCATTCAGTAAGATACGTTTAATCACTCACTTGTAGAGTCAGTCACGCACATACTAAATCATCCATTCAGACACTTATACACCCACTCGTTCTTCAATACGCCTTTCCCTATATATATTAAACATATTTAAGCTTTACAGAAACACAGTCACTGGATGATGTCATCAGTGATGTCATTTGAGATGTCATCAGTGATGTCATCAGTGATGTCACTGACCATGTCATGAGTGATGTAATATGTGACGTCATCAGCAGTGCATTGCGGGGCGCGAGTTATAGTTAGCTGAACTAACTATAACGGGGAATTTCTATGGTTTTGTACGAGTGAAATGTCCAACTAAGTATAACTGTCCCTAAAACCTATGTTTTTTTCAGTGAATTTCAAAGGTTTTTTAAATGCTAATTTCTAACTATAACATGTCTGAAACCTATGGTTTTTTTCAGAGAATTTCAAAGGTTTTGTAAATGACAATTTTTAAATGTATTAATTGTTATATTTATTTTTTTGATACTGATTTACTACATTTTTTTAAACTATTTATTTTTACATATTTTATTTTTTAAATTACATTGTAATTACATTATACATTACATTACAAAATATACTTTCTCAGAATGAATTACTTTAGTTTAAATACTTTGCAAATAGGCAATAGACTTTTACGTACAGTAGTTACAGTTGTTGCAATGGGCAACACAATTTCAAACACAATGCAACATTGAGCTCAATGTGAATTTCTAGTTAAATGCAATTAGGTACTTTATGGATTACTTTTCTAACCACAGGACTGGATCCTAGATTCAGTCCTGGGACATCTCCTGTAAACAGTTGAGTAAAAGCGTTTTGGTTACAGTAGTGATTTTTAAGGAATATTATTGTATTTTAAAAGTTGACACTTAGAAACTTTTTCACATAGAATCACCAATGTTATCCTATGGGAGGAAATTCACTTAGCAGGTAAGTAGTGTTATCGTTACTTTTTCTTACTCAGTGGTGGATCCTGTATCCAGCACTGGTGCATCTCCTGTAAACAGTTGAAAGAATGCGTTTAAGTCATACAGGCGATTTTTAAGGAATATTTGTAGTTTGTGAAAATCGACACTTTGAAACTTTTCTGCTGAAAACCAGACAATGGATTCCAATGGAAGGAAATACAAGTTACTGGTAAGTACGGTTAGAATTACTTTTCAGGGTCAGTGCTGGGCTAAAAGATGAAGCACTGGGTTCTCTCCTGATAACAGGTGAGTAAATCGGAATTCGTAGTTCGGCTGATTTTAGAGGAATATTATAAAGTTCCAAAACTCCACACTTAGAAGAATTTCCAAGTGAAACCAGTCAATGTTAGCCTATGGAAGGAAATTCAAGTTACTGGTAAGTACGGTTAAAATTACTTTTCAGGATCAGTACTGGGCTCAAAGATGCAGCACTGAGGTCTCTCCTGATAACAGGTGAGTAAATCGGAATTCGTAGTTCGGCTGATTTTAGAGGAATATTTGCACAATGGTGAAGGGAGGGGGCGGGGCCTGAGGTGACATCTGTGCAAACGCGCCCCATGGCGCGTTAAAAGTTGGGGGATTAAGTCCCCTTGAATCATGAGGGTCCCTGGGGTCCAACTAGCCCACCCTGTACCTCCAGTATGCGCCAGGGAGCTGCGTTGCAGAGAGGTGTTCAGAGGCCACGCCCCTTTTTGCACCTCTCTGCAACGCAGCTCTGTGGCGCTTTCTGGACATACCTGGTGGGCTAGTTGGCCCCCAGGGACCCTCAGGATTGAAGGGGATTTCATTCCCCATCTTAAAATGCGCCACGGGGCCTGTTTGCACACATGTTACCTGAAGCCCCGCCCCCTCCCTTCACCACTGTGCAAACGCGCCCCGTGGCGCGTTTTAAGTTGGGGTATTAAGTCCCCTTGAATCCTGAGGGTCCCTGGAGTCGAACTAGCCCACCATGTACCTCCAAAAAGCGCCACAGAGCTGCGTTGCAGAGAGGTGTATAAAGGGCGTGGCCTCTGTACACCTCTCTGCAACACAGCCCCCTGGCGCATACTGGAGGTTCCTGGTGGGCTAGTTGGCCCCCAGGGACCCCCAGTATTCAAGGGGAATTCGTTCCCCATCTGCAAACGCACCAGGGGGCGCGTTTGCACACTGCTGCAGGGAGGGGGGCGGGGCCTCCGGCACGATGCCGTTTTTTTTTTTTCCATTTCCTTTTTTTTTGGGGAGGGGGGCTGCGTGGCCCCCCTTCCCTCAGCCACTTTTGGCCCCGGGGACCCCATCCCCCGGGGCCTGAGCATTTTTTTTTGTTTAATTTAAAAAAAATAAATTAAAAAAAACAGGAAGGGGGCCGCGTGGCCCTTCTTCCCTGGGCCTCTATTGGCCCCGGGGACCCCATCCCCTGGGGCATGCCCTCTTTTTTAATTAAAAAAAAAAAAATATTTGGAGGGGGGCTGCGTGGCCCCCTTCCTCAGGCCATTTAAGGCCCCGGGGACCCCATCCCCCGGGGCCGGCCTTGCCCTTTTTTATATAATTGGGGAGGGGGGCTGCTTGACCCCCCTCCCGGGCCACTTATGGCCCCGGGGACCCCATCCCCCGGGGCATGGCCTCTCGTTGGAGACTGTGGGTGGGTCCCCAATCCCCCCACAGTCCCAGCCGGCTCCCCGCCTCCTGCGCGAGCCGGCATTGCTTTTCCACATGGGGAGCAGCTAACATGCTGCTCCCCGTGTGGAAAAGCAATTGGGTTTGCATTAAGAAAGAGAGAGCAGGTTTCCTGCTCTCTCTTTCAAAATGCAAACCAAGTTTGCTATGACAGGACGGGAGCCGCGATGCTCCCGTCCTGTCATAGCAAACTACAGTGTCCTGGGGGTAGGCACCCCGGGACACTGCAGGAGCCGGCCCTGGGGGGGGGGTGGTCCCCAGGGCCATCACTGGCTCCAGGAGGGGGCCGCGCGGCCCCCTCCCAGCTTGTTCAAAGCCCCGGGAGGTGGTGATCCCCGGGGCTCTGAGGTCCGTAACGGACCCCCATATTTAAATCTTTAGTGCCCCGGGGAGGTGGCGGTCCCGGGGCGTGTGGGGGCTGGAGCCCCCACACAGGTTTTTAAATAAAAATAAACAGCCCCGGGGGGTGGCGGTCCCCGGGGCAGCGGGAGGGCGCACAGCCCTCCCGCCATCATTTTTTTTTAAAAGCCCCGGGGGGTGGCGGTCCCCGGGGCTTGGGGGGCCTTAGAGGCCCCCCCATAAACAATAAACCCACCCCCGCATGCCCCCGGGACTTGGGCCACCCGGGGGCAAATTTGCATCGAGCGCGGGAGACCGCGCTCGATTTTATCGGCAGGATCCGCGCACCCTGAGCGCATCCTGCCGATGTTTTTTTTTTAAATGCTTTTTCTGCCCAGGGGGTCCTTGTGGGACCCCTGAGCAGACCTAGGGGTCAGGGTGTTTCTACCCTGCCCCCTTTGTGCGTTTGCGCACTTGTTTCTTTCTTTTTTCTCGGCGGGATTCGCGCACCCTAAGTGCATCCCGCCGATTTAAAAAAAAAATGCTGTTTCCTGCCCAGGGGTCCTTGTGGGACCCCTGAGCAGACCTAGGGGTCAGGGTGTTTCTACCCTGCCCCCTTTTGCGCTTTGCGCACTTGTTTCTGTCCCTCGGTTCTACCGAGGACAAAATGGCTGCCAACACTTCCTGATTTGGAGTGTTGACAGCCAATTAGCATGCAGCTCGTGATCGGGAGGGTGCGCGAATCCGACGCGGCCATAGATATATATGTGATTTTCCTTTTGATTTTCACAGGAACTACTGAACGGATTTACACCATTTAACAAAAAGGGTTCTTTCTGAACCAAGAACTACCTCTTTGCCAAATTTGGTGTAATTCCGTTCAGCAGTTCGGGCTGTAGCCGTGGCTAAAGTTTCCTATGGGAAAATGAATGGGGAAAACACGTTTTGGGATCCCCCTTTTTTCTCAGCCCCCGCTTGACGAATCACCCGAAACTTTCAGGGTAGGAGCGGACCGGAGCGGGCCATAATGTTTGAAAATTTCGCGAAGATTCGTCAACCAACGCAAGAGTTATTTCAAATAGAATGTCGCGGATTTCCTATGGAAAATAGGTCCTAACTATAACTATCTACTGGCGACCGCGAGTAGATTATATATATATATATATATATCTACTGGCAGTCGCCAGTAGATAGTTATAGTTAGGACCTATTTTCCATAGGAAATCCACAACATTCTATTTGAAATAACTTTGGCGCCGGTTGACGAATCTTCGTGAAATTTTCAAAACTTATGGCCCGCTCCGGTCCGCTCCTATCCTGAAAGTTTCGAGAGATTCGGCAAGCGGGCCGAGAAGAAAGGGGTCCCAAAGCGTGTTTTTCCCATGCAATTTTCCATAGGAACCTTTCATCGCAGCTACAGCCCGAACTGCTGAACGGAATTACACCAAATTTGACAAAAGTAGCCCTTGGTTCAGAGTCGTGCCTTTAGCTTAAATGGTGTAAATCCATTCAGTAGTTCCTGAGAAATTGAAAAAGAAAACACATATATATCTGGGCGTAGCCTAACCACACATGTCATCGTGAGATCTGATTGGCTGTCAGCACTTCATCCTGGAATTGCTGGCAGCCATCTTGGGACCTATAAATGATAGTACCCCATTGAAATGCATTGTAGTGAATCGAAGATTTTGAGGGTTACCAAAAGGAGAACTATAAAGGGTGATAACAGACTTTAGTTACATTAGAATTCATTTGTTGATGGTACCATACTAATTTCAGAAATTGAGGTGTGTTCTACGGTGATTTAACCCTGTGAAAAACCTTCTGCTGGGATATCATGAATCATGTTTGAGAGAAAACTATTTTCACATGCTTGTCCCATACAGTTTTGGAAGGTGCTCCAGAAGCTAAAATGAGAGCATATTTTCTGTAAATTCACATTATCTTTCTCAGTCATGTGAGAATGAAGTCTGACATTCTCAGTAAAACATGTACATCCAACAAGGGCAGAGACTGTCAGTTGATTCCTTTGTGTTCTACTGCAGGTTCCCAGAGTGTTCTAAAGAACAACTAGAGTGCTAACAGCCTTACTTATGACAAAAGTATAGCACACCTGAAGCCATCTTGATTGGAATAAACTGGTAACACTTAAAACATTTAATTTAAAAAGGAACAAAATGATGGGGTTCATTTTGTCATAGAAATTATGGTTAGTGCTGTAGAAAGAAAAATTAGGACATGTTTCAAGTGTGATCTCAAATATCTTCCTGTTATATTTCAACAGGAGCAGCCTGTCAGTTGATGCCTTTGTGTTCTACTGCAGCTTCCCAGAGTGTTCTAAAGAACAACTAGAGCGCTAACAGTCTTACTTATGACAAAATTATGGCACACCTGAAGCCATCTTGATTGGAATAAACTGGTAACTCTTAAAACATTTAATTTAAAAAGGAACAAAATGAGGGGGTTCATTTTGTCATAGAAATTATGGTTAGTGCTGTAGAAAGAAAAATTAGGACATGTTTTAAGTGAGATCTCAAATATCTTCCTGTTATATTTCAACAGGAGCAGCCTGTCAGTTGATGCCTTTGTGTTCTACTGCAGCTTCCCAGAGTGTTCTAAAGAACAACTAGAGTGCTAACAGCCTTACTTATGACAAAAGTATGGCACACCTGAAGCCATCTTGATTGGAATAAACTCCTAACACTTAAAACATTTAATTTAAAAGGAACAAAATGATGGGGTTCATTTTGTCATAGAAATTATGGTTAGTGCTGTAGAAAGAAAAATTAGGACATGTTTCAAGTGTGATCTCAAATATCTTCCTGTTATATTTCAACAGGAGCAGCCTGTCAGTTGATGCCTTTGTGTTCTACTGCAGCTTCCCAGAGTGTTCTAAAGAACAACTAGAGCGCTAACAGTCTTACTTATGACAAAATTATGGCACACCTGAAGCCATCTTGATTGGAATAAACTGGTAACTCTTAAAACATTTAATTTAAAAAGGAACAAAATGAGGGGGTTCATTTTGTCATAGAAATTATGGTTAATGCTGTAGAAAGAAAAATTAGGACATGTTTTAAGTGAGATCTCAAATATCTTCCTGTTATATTTCAACAGGAGCAGCCTGTCAGTTGATGCCTTTGTGTTCTACTGCAGCTTCCCAGAGTGTTCTAAAGAACAACTAGAGCGCTAACAGTCTTACTTATGACAAAAGTATGGCACACCTGAAGCCATCTTGATTGGAATAAACTGGTAACACTTAAAACATTTAATTTAAAAAGGAACAAAATGATGGGGTTCATTTTGTCATAGAAATTATGGTTAGTGCTGTAGAAAGAAAAATTAGGACATGTTTCAAGTGTGATCTCAAATATCTTCCTGTTATATTTCAACAGGAGCAGCCTGTCAGTTGATGCCTTTGTGTTCTACTGCAGCTTCCCAGAGTGTTCTAAAGAACAACTAGAGCGCTAACAGTCTTACTTATGACAAAATTATGGCACACCTGAAGCCATCTTGATTGGAATAAACTGGTAACTCTTAAAACATTTAATTTAAAAAGGAACAAAATGAGGGGGTTCATTTTGTCATAGAAATTATGGTTAGTGCTGTAGAAAGAAAAATTAGGACATGTTTTAAGTGAGATCTCAAATATCTTCCTGTTATATTTCAACAGGAGCAGCCTGTCAGTTGATGCCTTTGTGTTCTACTGCAGCTTCCCAGAGTGTTCTAAAGAACAACTAGAGTGCTAACAGCCTTACTTATGACAAAAGTATGGCACACCTGAAGCCATCTTGATTGGAATAAACTCCTAACACTTAAAACATTTAATTTAAAAAGGAACAAAATGATGGGGTTCATTTTGTCATAGAAATTATGGTTAGTGCTGTAGAAAGAAAAATTAGGACATGTTTCAAGTGTGATCTCAAATATCTTCCTGTTATATTTCAACAGGAGCAGCCTGTCAGTTGATGCCTTTGTGTTCTACTGCAGCTTCCCAGAGTGTTCTAAAGAACAACTAGAGCGCTAACAGTCTTACTTATGACAAAATTATGGCACACCTGAAGCCATCTTGATTGGAATAAACTGGTAACTCTTAAAACATTTAATTTAAAAAGGAACAAAATGAGGGGTTCATTTTGTCATAGAAATTATGGTTAATGCTGTAGAAAGAAAAATTAGGACATGTTTTAAGTGAGATCTCAAATATCTTCCTGTTATATTTCAACAGGAGCAGCCTGTCAGTTGATGCCTTTGTGTTCTACTGCAGCTTCCCAGAGTGTTCTAAAGAACAACTAGAGCGCTAACAGTCTTACTTATGACAAAAGTATGGCACACCTGAAGCCATCTTGATTGGAATAAACTGGTAACAGTTAAAACATTAAATCTAAAAAGGAACAAAATGAGGGGGTTCATTTTGCCATAGAAATTATGGCTAGTGCTGCAGAAAGAAAAATTAGGGCATGTTTTAAGTGAGATCTCAAATATCTTCCTGTTATATTTCAACAGGAGCAGCCCAGTCAGTTGATGCCTTTGTGTTCTACTGCAGATTCCCAGAGTGTTCTAAAGAACAACTAGAGCGCTAACAGTCTTACTTATGACAAAAGTATGGCACACCTGAAGCCATCTTGATTGGAATAAACTGGTAACAGTTAAACCATTTAATTTAAAAAGGAACAAAATGAGGGGGTTCATTTTGCCATAGAAATTATGGTTAGTGCTGCAGAAAGAAAATTTAGGGCATGTTTTAAGTGAGATCTCAAATCCTCTTCTATTTCATTAGAAAATTCTGACATGCAGACTGATACAATCACTTTCAATACCAGCAGTAGACTTCCAGTCAACTCCCTGGTGAGCAGTAGCTTTACTACAGTGATCTAATGAACAACTAGAGTGCTAACATTCTGAATTTATGGCAAATGTGTGACACATCTGAATGCCTTCTTGATGGAATCAAAGTAAAAAACTGAAAGCATTTCCTACTGAGGAGACTGCAGTAAATGACGAAATTAGGAAACTTCATAACAAATAAGTCTCCCAAGATGGCCACCAGACAAAAAAGAGCCCAAATGTAGCACAAATATCACCCAGATGTAGCCCACATATAGCCCAATGACAGAAGTGTGCAAAACACTTTTTATTTTTAGTTTTTCAGCAGTTTTATATAGTGCAAACTGGTCAGGTATTGGAGCGTTGCATCTTACTTGGACCCCTTATTGCGTATTTTGCACGAAGTACATGAGATTGATCTTGCGAAACATTGAACTTTACGATTCTGTTAACCTGAAGTTGCTCTGAACCGGGCTTTGTAACACCCGTTTTTACCTACTGGTTCTAATTAATTCTCACTGTATTGTATTAGGAATGAGGATTTACTGTTTTTATGTACACTTTTATGATCTATGTTTCTAAATCAGATCAAATAAAGTTTAATGAATTCTATGGCAGGACGGAGGCGAGGATTATGCATATCTTTCCTCACTTTATTTGCATAGCAGTTCAAAGAAAACGTAACACAACAATCATTAAACAAAAGACTACACAGCCCATGAACCATTAGGGGGGTAGTCTCCAAGGCAACTATAGTCCAATCATATCACAGTCCATCGTATATAATATTGTGACGTCCCTTCCGCTTCCTCTTTCTTCACTGCTCGTCAGTTAAGTGCATTCCTTACATTATTGGCTTAATTTGACGTTGTTGCTGTTTGTATAGCGGTTTCTTGTGCACGTTATTAGCATTATTGCCTTGGTATTGTTTCATATTACCTGCGCAGCAGGCTCTTGCCCGAGCGCGTTCTCCCCCTCGCAGTTTCTCACGCTGTGTGCTCTGCGCGCGGTGAGATCCTGTCAGGCGCGTCTGGTCCGAGCGAGGCAGCTCCGTCGAGCGCTCCTGCTGGTCTTTACGCGCGTTTGGGAATCCGGTCACTCCTTTAGTGTCCGCTTGATTCCCGACCAACCCTCGCCTAATTTTGACACCGCTACGCGGTGATTTCCCCACACGGCCACGTTAGTGACCAGCGCCACCTGGTGGTGGTAATTGGTATTGCGCCTCAGTCTATTCTTATAACAGCTTCCGGGAAAGCCCAGCTGTTGGAGAACCGGCGAGGGGGCTGTCTTAAGGATTTTAAGGGCATTTGTTCTGTGCTCACACCCTCTGCTATCATGTCTGCTCCAGAAGACCATTTTTACTCCTCCTACCAGGAAGTGGAGGAGGAATGGCCCCCAAACTTCTCCCTCCAGCAGTGGACCAAGCCCACTCTCTGGCTATTTCTAGGGTGCTGGCTCCTCTTAGGGATCAGGTTGATAAGCTGGCGAAGTGTTCAGTGACCCAGATCTGGTGGTGGCGGGTCCAAGTAGCTCCCAGATGGGGAATAAAAGGGCCGTTAAGCATAACGCGGGGCACTTGGAAGGATTTGATAAACTTACGGAGACCTTCCTCAAGAGTGCGCGAACGCTAAAACATGCACCCTGCCGGGAGGAGGAGAGGCCCGGAGAAAATTGCGACACTGTCACCACTATTGTAGACCCCGACGGCGGGTTTCCCTTAGAGGGAGAGGGTGTATCGGAGGACGATTTCTCCTCCGATGAGGATAAGGACTCGGGGCGTCCCTGGCGTCCAGAGTCCCACTCCTCTCAGTCCCCGGTTGGGGACGGGGTCCACTCGGACATGTTCGAGCCTACCCAAATTTACCATCCTAGGTCGGCAGAGTGGACACCTGACGCCAAAGTGGCAGAGTATGTGGTGGGGAAAATTCATCAACCCCTTGAAAGGGAGGTCAGGAATAGGATGAGGGGAGAATGCCCCAGGCCCTCACTGAAGGGGAAGGTGGCACACACGCCTGAAATTGATGAGAAACTATGTACCTTTTTCTCCAAGTATAGGAGGGATCCCAAGAAAGGAATTGATAGGTCTTGGACGTGGTAGGGCCCTTGACCCAAATTATTAAATTGACAGAGCGTTCCAAAGAGTCAGGATCCCCTTTGTCCACGGATATTGTGGCTGGTTGGGCGCACTACCCTAAACCCTAAAACACTACCCCCTCCACTACCCAAACATCACTGCACTACCCTAAACCCTAAAACACTACCCCCAGCACGACACCCTATACTACCCAAACATAACTGCACTACCCTAAACCCTAAAACACTACCCCCAGCATGACTCCCTACACTACCCAAACACCACTGCACTACACTAAACCCTAAATATACCCCCAGCATGACCTCCCACACTACACAAACACCACTGCACTACCCTAAACGCTAAAACACTACCCCCAGCACGACCCCCTACACTACCCAAACAACACTGCACTACCCTAAACCCTAAAACACTAACCCCAGCATGACCCCCTACACTACCCAAACACCACTGCACTATACCCTAAAACACGACCCCCTACACTACACAAACATGACTGCACTACCCTAAACCCTAAAACACTACCCACAGCATGACCCCCTTCACTACACAAACACCACTGCACTGCCCTAAACCCTAAAACACTACCCCAGCACTACCCCCTACACTACCCAAACACCACTGCACTAACATAAACCCTAAAACACTACCCCCAGCACAACCCCCTACACTACACAAACACCACTGCACTACCCTAAACCTAAAACAATACCCCAAGCACGACTCCCTACACTACCCAAACACCACTGCACTACCCTAAACCCTAAATCTACCCCAGCACGACCCCCTACACTACCCAAACACCACTGCACTACCCTAAACCATAAAACACTACACCCAGCATGACCCCCTACACTACACAAACACCACTGCACTACGCTAAACCCTAAAACACTACCACCAGCATGACCCCCTACACTACTCAAACACCACTGCACTACCCGAAACCCTAAAACACTACCCCAGCACGACCCCCTACACTACCCATACACCACTGCACTACCCTAAACCCTAAAACACTACCCCCAGCACGACCCCCTACACTACTGCACTACCCTAAACCCTAAAACACTACCCCCAGTGCGACCCTCTACACTACCCAAACACCACTGCACTACCCTAAACCCTAAAACACTACCCCCAGCACGACCCCCTACACCACCCAAACACCTTTGCACTACCCTAAACCCTAGAAAAGAAACCCCCACCCCATGCCCAATCCCCCTTACCTCTCACTCCTCATGGTTCCTCTCTCCTCGTGGTTCCTGCTTCACGTCATCTCTGAGGGCGGTGCACGTCGTTGTGAGGAAACGGAACAGCCTCTGTTTCCTTACAACGACATGGATCGTCTACATGTTTTTAGAACGCATGGTCATTTACCATACATACCTTTACAACAAAATTTGTTGTAAAGGCATGCGTGGTAAATGACCATGCGTTCTAAAAAATGCGTAGTAATGACTTCGTGATGTACAACGCATGCGTGGTAATGCATGCGTTGTAATGGTATCGCAAAGTAAAAAAGTCGTTGTAACGGCTGTTTACCGATCGAAGCTGGCCCCTGTTCTTCAGTGAGACGTTTATTTGATTAATTAGGAGGAAGGAATGTGGTTTTTTTACCGAAAAGTGCATTCCCGGCTGTTGTATTGTGAAAGTGTCCGCGTGGCCTGGTTTCACTTCCGGTGAGAGAGTGGAAGAGTCTGTTTGGATCTAAAGGAGTTCTGTTGTTGGACGGGGCCGGCGCGACATGTCATCAGAAAACATAGCTAATGGAAAGCGTCCTCCCTGAAGTGTGGAGCAGTGCCATGAGAGGTCAACTAGTGTGCGTCCCACCGCAGTATGACCGTACCGCGTGACCCATGTGCCGCCTCCAGGGTACGGGAGGCAGAAGCGGCATCGCAGGTCCTCTTGAAGACCGTTGTAGCACTAATTCTACAGTTTGGTACTAGGGCATTTTAACTTTGTTGTTCCTGCCAGATACAAAGAGAAGATCCTGTGTTATTCAGTGCCCTCGTTACCTTTTTGTGGGTTGTGGTGCTTGTCACTTCGCTGCCCCGCCGGTGCACACGACTGGGCACCCCACCTCGTGTGCCATCTGCAGGGCCTCTGCCCTCGGATCACTGGTTTCGGTTTCTGGAGTGGCAACATAAACAGTTGCTCCCAAAGGACTGGCCTGAACACTTAGGTGAATATCCCCTGCACCAGCATTCCACGGAAATTCTTTCCTAGCTCTCCCACGTCAACGAGCACGGCTCCGCTCGCGACACCGTATGACGTCATCGGAGCCATAAGAGGACCTCGTCGGCGTGCTGACGTCAGTTCCACCCATTTTTTCCTTGCCACCGAGGCAAACAGGGGACCGAGACATTTTCACATGTATACATAGTATAATAAATATATATATATTCACTGAAAAAACCATAGGTTTCAGGCACGTTATAGTTAGAAATGAGCATTTAAAAAACCTTAGAAATTCACTGAAAAAACCATAGGTTTCAGGCATGTTATAGTTAGAAATTAGCATTTAAAAAACCTTAGAAATTCACTGAAAAAACTATAGGTTTCAGGGGCGTTATAGTTAGTTGGACATTTCACTCGTACAAAACCATAGAAATTCCCCGTTATAGTTAGTTCAGCTAACTATAACTCGCGCGCCCGCAATGCACTGCTGATGACGTCACATATTACATCACTCATGACATGGTCAGTGACATCACTCATGACATCACTGATGACATCTCAAATGACATCACTGATGACATCATCCAGTGAATGTGTGTTTTTCTGAAAATTAAATATGTTTTATATATGTATATCTCAAGGTCGATGGAAGAATAAATGGGTATATAAGTGTCTAAATGGATGATTTTTTTTGTAAAATTGATTGTATAACTGACTAAGTGTATCTTAGTGAATACATGGGTTAGTGAGTAATGTTTAAATATGAAAATATCTGTATCAGTCTCTCACTTTGTGTATAAGTGGCTGCATGGGTTGGTGAGTAGCTACATGAGTGTCTATATGGGTTATTAGTTGGTTTTTTGAGTATCAGTATGAGTGTCTGAGTGTCTGTATGGTTCGGTGGGGGGTATTACTTAGTGCATAGATGCATGAATGAGTGACTCACTGTTTGTATGTGTTGAAGACAGCATGTGTGCAGGACTGTATAGGTGGATGAGTATGTGTATGGGTGTGTTAGTGAGTGAATGACTGTCTCAATAGTGTCTTTATGAGTAACTACATATGTTTTAAACTAGTATATGTGAGTATTGGTGTATATAAGTGAGTATATGTGAGAGTGAGAGATTGGAAGAGTTCCTGTACAAATAAGTAGGTGTTTCTATAAGTGATTGTTTAAGAGAGTAAGTATGTGTAAGTTTCTGTAGAAGTAAGTGTGGTAGTGTGTGTATAACTGTATATGCAAGTAAATGGATGTTTGATACTTTGTTTGCATGTGTGGCTATGTGTGTGAGTAACTCTATGGATGAGTGGCAGTGTGTAACAGGATGTATAGGTGTATGAGTACATATGATGAGTGAGTACATGTATGAGTGACTGTATAGGGACTGTTGGTGAATGAGTGGATGTGTGTGTAGATCTTGGAATTACTGAATAGGTGTGTTGTAACTGGTATTGGTATGTCCATTGTTTTGAAAATGTTAGTTTGTATTTTTGAGTGTGTGTATCAAAGGTTATATTAGGGTGAGAGGAGGTCTGCCACTCTATCACAAGGATGATGTCATCAGTGATGTCATTTGAGATGTCATGAGTGATGTCATGAGTGATGTCACTGACCATGTCATGAGTGATGTAATATGTGACGTCATCAGCAGTGCATTGCGTGGTGCGCGAGTTATAGTTAGCTGAACTAACTATAACGGGGGAATTTCTATGGTTTTGTACGAGTGAAATGTCCAACTAACTATAACGCCCCTGAAACCTATGGTTTTTTCAGTGAATATATATATATATATATATACACATATATATATATATATTTTAAAAAATTGTGAATAATTTTTAGTTAGGAAAACTATATTCATTCTTTTTTTTAAAAAATATTATACAGAAGTCGCGCACCCTTCGCGCACCCTACACGATGGCTGCTTGCATTCCGGTAGCCATTTTGAAAAGTCGCGCTGGGGTCGCGACTTCGGCGTAATTTGTAAAGTATGAAATATCTTTAAATTAATTATAAATAAAAGTTTTCCTTTAAGTGTTTGTCTAAATTTATTAATAAAAGTATTTTTTAAGTATTATTTTCAATTCATTTCGACTAAAAATTATTAGATTATTATTGGATTTGGAGGTTAGGAGGGATGGCCATTTTGCTCGATCTGTTTTGCAAGTTTTTTGGTCTAGTCAGGTGGACACCCTCCTCCGGGTGAGGTACGGCTTGAGGATTCTATTCAAAAGGTGAGGAATCAACAGGCAGAAGTATCCATCAGAAGAGCAATTTACTTACCTTCGGTAACGCTTTTCTGGTGGATACAGTATCTGCCTGTGGATTCCTCACTGTCCCACCCGCCTCCCCGTTGTCCACCTGTTTCTACCAAAAAGATGCTTTTACTGTTTGGCATGAATGTTTTTAATATGTCTTAATCGTGCTTATGTTTTAATAGTGAGAAATGCTTGATCTGTTGCTATTTCTTTATGCCTTTATTGGTTATGCATTTGTATATATATATATATATATATATATATATATATATATATATATATATTTAGTATACTATGTATACATGTGAAAATGTGTCGGTCCACCTGCTTACCTCGGTGGCCCGGAAAAAATGGGTGGAACTGACGTCAGCACGCCGACGAGGTCCTCTTATGGCTCCTATGACGTCATACGGTGTCGCGAGCGGAGCCGTGCTATTATGACATCGTCGTCGACGTGGGAGAGCTAGGAAAGAATTTCTGTGGAATGCTGGCGCAGGGGATATTCACCTAAGTGTTCAGGCTAGTCCTTTGGGAGCAACTGTTTATGTTGCCACTCCAGAAACCGAAACCAGTGATCCGAGGGCAGAGGCCCTGCAGATGGCACACGAGGTGGGGAGCCCAGTCGTGTGCACCGGCGGGGCAGCGAAGTGACAAGCACCACTACCCACAGAAAAGGTAACGAGGGCACTGAATAACACAGGATCTTCTCTTTGTATCTGGCAGGAACAACAAGGTTAAAATGCCTTAGTTCCAAAATGTAGAATTAGTGCTACAACGGTCTTCAAGAGGACCTGCGATGGATGCCGCTTCTGCCTTCCGTACACTGGAGGCGGCACATGGGTCACGCAGTATGGTCATACTGCGGTGGGACGCACACTCGTTGACCTCTCATGGCACCGCTCCACACTTCAGGGAGGACGCTTTCCATTAGCTATGTTTTCTGATGACATGTCGCGCCGGCCCCGTCCAACAACAGAACTCCTTTAGATCCAAACAGACTCTTCCACTCTCTCACCGGAAGTGAAACCAGGCCACGCGGACACTTTCACAATACAACAGCCGGGAATGCACTTTTCGGTAAAAAAAACACATTCCTTCCTCCTAATTTATCAAATAAACGACTCACTGAAGAACAGGGGCCAGCTTCGATCGGTAAACAGCTGTTACAACGACTTTTTTACTTCGCGATACCATTACAACGCATGCATTACCACGCATGCGTTGTACATCGCGAAGTCATTACTACGCATTTTTTAGAACGCATGGTCATTTACCACGCATGCCTTTACAACAAATTTTGTTGTAAAGGTATGTATGGTAAATGACCATGAGTTCTAAAAAAATGTAGACGATCCACGTCGTTGTAAGGAAACAGAGGCTGTTCCGTTTCCTCACAACGACGTGCACCGCCTCTCAGAGACGACATGAAGCAGGAACCACGAGGAGAGAGGAACCACGAGGAGTGAGAGGTAAGGGGGATTGGGCATGGGGTGGGGGTTACTTTTCTAGGGTTTAGGGTAGTGCAGTGGTGTTTGGGTAGTGTAGGGGGTCGTGCTGAGGGTAGTGTTTTAGGGTAGTGCAGTGGTGATTGTGTAGTGTAGGGGGTCGTGCTGGGGGTAGTGTTTTAGGGTTTAGGGTAGTGCAGTGATGTTTGTGTAGTGTAGGGTGTCATGCTTGGGGTAGATTTAGGGTTTAGGGTAGTGCAGTGGTGTTTGTGTAGTATGGGGGTCGTGCTAGGGGTAGTGTTTTAGGGTTTAGGGCAGTGCAGTGGTGTTTGTGTAGTGTAGGGGGTCGTGCTGGGGGTAGTGTTTTAGGGTTTAGGGTAGTGCAGTGGTGTTTGGGTAGTGTAGGGGGTCATGCTGGGCGTAGTGTTTTAGGGTAGTGCAGTGGTGTTTGGGTAGTGTAGGGGGTCGTGCTGGGGTAGTGTTTTAGGGTTTAGGGTAGTGCAGTGGTGTTGGTGTAGTATAGGGGTCGTGCTGGGGGTAGTGTTTTAGGGTTTAGGGTAGTGCAGTGGTGTTTGGGTAGTGTTGGGGGTCGTGCTGAGGGTAGATTTAGGGTTTAGGGTAGTGCAGTGGTGTTTGGGTAGTGTAGGGGGTCATGCTGGGGGTAGATTTAGGGTTTAGGGTAGTGCAGTGTAGAGGGGTCGTGCTGGGGTAGTGTTTTAGGGTTTAGGGTAGTGCAGTGGTGCTGGTGTAGTGTAGGGGGTCGTGCTGGGGGTAATGTTTTAGGGTTTAGGGTAGTGCAGTGGTGTTTGGGTAGTGTAGGGGGTCATGCTGAGGGTAGATTTAGGGTTTAGGGTAGTGCAGTGGTGTTTGGGTAGTGTAGGGGGTCATGCTGGGGGTAGATTTAGGGTTTAGGGTAGTGCAGTGGTGTTTGGGTAGTTAAGGGGTTCGTGATGGGGGTAGAGTTAGGGTTTAGGGTAGTGCAGTGGTGTTTGGGTAGTGTAGGGAGTCGTGCTGGGGGGAGTGTTTTAGGGTTTAGGGTAGTGCAGTGGTGTTTGGGTAGTGTAGGGAGTCGTGCTGGGGATAGTGTTTTAGGGTAGTGCAGTGGTGTTTGGGTAGTGTAGGGGGTCATGCTGGGGTAGTGGTTTAGGGTTTAGGGTAGTGCAGTGGTGTTTGGGTAGTGTAGGGGTACTGCTGGGGGTAGTGTTTTAGGGTTTAGGGTAGTGCAATGGTGTTTGGGTAGTGTAGGGGGTACTGCTGGGGGTAGTGTTTTAGGGTTTAGGGTAGTGCAGTGGTGTTTGGGTAGTTTAGGGGGTACTGCTGGGGGTAGTGTTTTAGGGTTTAGGGTAGTGCAGTGGTGTTTGGGTAGTATAGGGGGTCGTGCTGGGGGTAGTGTTTTAGGGTTTAGGGTAGTGCAGTGGTGTTTGTTTAGTGTAGGGGTAGTGGTTTAGGGTTTAGGGTAGTGCAGTGGTGTTTGTGTAGTGTAGGGGTTGTGCTGGGGGTAGAGTTTTAGGGTTTAGGGTAGTGCAGCGGTGTTTGTGCAGTGTAGGGGGTCGTGTTTTAGGGTAGTGCAGTGGTCTTTGGGTAGTGTAGGGGGTCGTGCGGGGGGTCGTGTTTTAGGGTTTAGGGTAGTGCAGTGGTCTTTGGGTAGTGTAGGGGGTCATGCTGGGGGTAGTGTTTTAGGGTTTAGGGTAGTGCAGTGGTCTTTGGGTAGTGTAGGGGGTCGTGCGGGGGGTAGTGTTTTAGGGTTTAGGGTAGTGAAGTGGTCTTTGGGTAGTGTAGGGGGTCGTGCGGGGGGTAGTGTTTTAGGGTTTAGGGTAGTGCAGTGGTGTTTAGGTAGTGTAGGGGGTCGTACTGGGGTAGTGTTTTAGGGTTTAGGGTAGTGCATTGGTGTTTGGGTGGTGTAGGGGGTCGTGCTGGGGGGAGTGTTTTAGGGTTTAGGGTAGTGCATTGGTGTTGGGTAGTGTAGGGGGTCGTGCTGGGGGTAGTGTTTTAGGGTTTAGGGCAGTGCATTGGTGTTTGGGTAGTGTAGGGGGTCGTGCTGGGGGTAGTGTTTTAGGGTTTAGGGCAGTGCAGTGGTGTTCGGGTAGTGTAGGGGGTCCTGTTGGGGGAGTGTTTTAGGGTTTAGGGCAGTGCAGTGGTGTTCGGGTAGAGTAGGGGTCGTGCTGGGGGAGTACTTTAGGGTTTAGGGTAGTGCAGTGGTGTTCGGGTAGTGTAGGGGGTCGTGCTGGGGGAGTGTTTTACGGTTTAGGGTAGTGCAGTGGTGTTCGGGTAGTGTAGGGGGTCGTGCTGGGGGGTGTTTTAGGGTTTAGGGCAGTGCAGTGGTGTTTGGGTAGTGTAGGGAGTGGTGCCTGGGGGTGTTTTAGGATTTAGGGTAGTGCAGTGGTGTTCAGGTAGTGTTGGGGGTCGTGCTGGGGGTGTGTTTTAGGGTTTAGGGCAGTGCAGTGGTGTTCGGGCACTTTAGGGGGTCGTGCTGGGGGTGGTGTTTTAGGGTTTAGAGCAGTGCAGTGGTGTTCGGGCAGTGTAGGGGTCGTGCTGGGGGTGGTGTTTTAGGGTTTAGGGCAGTGCAGTGGTGTTCGGGCAGTGTAGGGGTCGTGCTGGGGGTGGTGTTTCAGGGTTTAGGGCAGTGCAGTGGTATTCAGGCAGTGTAGGGGTCATGCAGGGGTGGTGTTTCAGGGTTTAGGGCAGTGCAGTGGTGTTCGGGCAGTGTAGGGGGTCGTGCTGGGGGTGGTGTTTCAGGGTTTAGGGCAGTGCAGTGGTATTCAGGCAGTGTAGGGGGTCATGCAGGGGGTGGTGTTTCAGGGTTTAGGGCAGTGCAGTGGTGTTCGGGCAGTGTAGGGGTCATGCAGGGGGTGGTGTTTCAGGGTTTAGGGCAGTGCAGTGGTGTTCAGGCAGTGTAGGGGGTCGTGCTGGGGTGGTGTTTCAGGGTTTAGGGCAGTGCAGTGGTGTTCGGGCAGTGTAGGGGGTCGTGCAGGGGGTGGTGTTTCAGGGTTTAGGGCAGTGCAGTGGTGTTCGGGCAGTGTAGGGGGTCGTGCTGGGGGTCGTGTTTTAGGGTTTAGGATAGTGCAGTGGTGCTTGTGTAGTGTAGGGGGTCGTGCTGGGGGTAGTGTTTTAGGGTTTAGGGTAGTGCAGTGGTGTTTTTGTAGTGTAGGGGGTCATGTTTTAAGATGCAACGCTCCAATACCTGACCAGTCTGCACTACATAAAACTGCAAAAAAACTAAAAATAAAAAGTGTTTTGCACACTTTTGTCATTGGGCTATATGTGGGCTACATCTGGGTAATATTTGTGCTACATTTGGGCTCTTTTTTCACTGGTGGCCATCTTGGAAGACTTCTTTGTTATGAAGTTTCCTAATTTCCTCATTTACTGCAGTCTCCTCAGTAGGAAATGCTTTCAGTTTTTTACTTTGATTCCATCAAGAAGGCATTCAGATGTGTCTCACATTTGCCATAAATTCAGAATGTTAGCACTCTAGTTGCTCATTAGATCACTGTAGTAAAGCTACTGCTCACCAGGGAGTTAACTGGAAGTCTGCTGCTGGTATTGAAAGTGATTGTTTCAGTCTGCATGTCAGAATTTTCTAATGAAATAGAAGAGGATTTGAGATCTCACTTAAAACATGCCCTAATTTTTCTTTCTGCAGCACTAACCATAATTTCTATTTCAAAAAAGAACCCCTCATTTTGTTCCTTTTTAAATTAAATGTTTTAAGTGTTACCGGTTTATTCCAATTAAGATGGCTTCAGGTGTGCCATACTTTTGTCATAAGTAAGGCTGTTAGCGCTCTAGTTGCCATAAGAGGGTTTAGGGTAGTGCAGTGGTCTTTGGGTAGTGTAGGGGGTCGTGCGGGGGTAGTGTTTTAGGGTTTAGGGTAGTGAAGTGGTCTTTGGGTAGTGTAGGGGTCGTGCGGGGGTAGTGTTTTAGGGTTTAGGGTAGTGCAGTGGTGTTTAGGTAGTGTAGGGGGTCGTACTGGGGGTAGTGTTTTAGGGTTTAGGGTAGTGCATTGGTGTTTGGGTGGTGTAGGGGGTCGTGCTGGGGGAGTGTTTTAGGGTTTAGGGTAGTGCATTGGTGTTGGGTAGTGTAGGGGGTCGTGCTGGGGGTAGTGTTTTAGGGTTTAGGGCAGTGCATTGGTGTTTGGGTAGTGTAGGGGGTCGTGCTGGGGGGAGTGTTTTAGGGTTTAGGGCAGTGCAGTGGTGTTCGGGTAGTGTAGGGGGTCCTGTTGGGGGGAGTGTTTTAGGGTTTAGGGCAGTGCAGTGGTGTTCGGGTAGAGTAGGGGGTCGTGCTTGGGGGAGTACTTTAGGGTTTAGGGTAGTGCAGTGGTGTTCGGGTAGTGTAGGGGGTCGTGCTGGGGGAGTGTTTTACGGTTTAGGGTAGTGCAGTGGTGTTCGGGTAGTGTAGGGGTCGTGCTGGGGGGTGTTTTAGGGTTTAGGGCAGTGCAGTGGTGTTTGGGTAGTGTAGGGAGTGGTGCCTGGGGGGTGTTTTAGGATTTAGGGTAGTGCAGTGGTGTTCAGGTAGTGTTGGGGGTCGTGCTGGGGGTGTGTTTTAGGGTTTAGGGCAGTGCAGTGGTGTTCGGGCACTTTAGGGGGTCGTGCTGGGGGTGGTGTTTTAGGGTTTAGAGCAGTGCAGTGGTGTTCGGGCAGTGTAGGGGTCGTGCTGGGGGTGGTGTTTTAGGGTTTAGGGCAGTGCAGTGGTGTTCGGGCAGTGTAGGGGTCGTGCTGGGGGTGGTGTTTCAGGGTTTAGGGCAGTGCAGTGGTATTCAGGCAGTGTAGGGGGTCATGCAGGGGGTGGTGTTTCAGGGTTTAGGGCAGTGCAGTGGTGTTCGGGCAGTGTAGGGGTCGTGCTGGGGGTGGTGTTTCAGGGTTTAGGGCAGTGCAGTGGTATTCAGGCAGTGTAGGGGGTCATGCAGGGGGTGGTGTTTCAGGGTTTAGGGCAGTGCAGTGGTGTTCGGGCAGTGTAGGGGTCATGCAGGGGGTGGTGTTTCAGGGTTTAGGGCAGTGCAGTGGTGTTCAGGCAGTGTAGGGGGTCGTGCTGGGGTGGTGTTTCAGGGTTTAGGGCAGTGCAGTGGTGTTCGGGCAGTGTAGGGGGTCGTGCAGGGGGTGGTGTTTCAGGGTTTAGGGCAGTGCAGTGGTGTTCGGGAAGTGTAGGGGGTCGTGCTGGGGGTCGTGTTTTAGGGTTTAGGGCAGTGCAGTGGTGTTCGGGCAGTGTAGGGGGTCGTCCTGGGGGTGGTGTTTCAGGGTTTAGGGCAGTGCAGTGGTGTTCGGGCAATGTAGGGGGTCGTGCTGGGGCTGGTGGTTTAGGGCAGTGCAGTGGTGTTCGGGCAGTGTAGGGGGTCGTGCTGGGGCTGGTGTTTCAGGGTTTAGGGCAGTGCAGTGGTGTTCGGGCAGTGTAGGGGGTCGTGCTGGGGCTGGTGTTTCAGGGTTTAGGGCAGTGCAGTGGTGTTCGGGCAGTGTAGGGGGTCGTGCTGGGGCTGGTGTTTCAGGGTTTAGGGCAGTGCAGTGGTGTTCGGGCAGTGTAGGGGGTGGTGCTGGGGCTGGTGTTTCAGGGTTTAGGGCAGTGCAGTGGTGTTCGGGCAGTGTAGGGGGTGGTGCTGGGGCTGGTGTTTCAGGGTTTAGGGCAGTGCAGTGGTGTTCGGGCAGTGTAGGGGGTCATGCTGGGGCTGGTGTTTCAGGGTTTAGGGCAGTGCAGTGGTGTTCGGGCAATGTAGGGTGTTGTGCAGGGGGTGGTGTTTCAGGGTTTAGGGCAGTGTAGTGGTGTTTGGGCAGTGTAGGGGGTCGTGCTGGGGCTGGTGTTTTAGGGTTTAGGGTAGTGCAGTGGTGCTTGTGTAGTGTAGGGGGTCGTGCTGGGGGTAGTGTTTTAGGGTTTAGGGTAGTGAAGTGGTGTTTGTGTAGTGTAGGGGGTCATGTTTTAGGGTAGTGCAGTGGTGTTTGGGTAGTGTAGGGGGTCGTGCTGGGGGTAGTGGTTTAGGGTAGTGCAGTGGTGTTTGTGTAGTGTAGGGGTCGTGCTGGGGGTAGTGTTTTAGGGTTTAGGGTAGTGCAGTGGTGCTTGTGTAGTGTAGGGGGTCGTGCTGGGGGTAGTGTTTTAGGGTTTAGGGTAGTACAGTGGTGTTTGTGTAGTGTAGGGGGTCATGTTTTAGGGTAGTGCAGTGGTGTTTGGGTAGTGTAGGGGGTCGTGCTGGGGGTAGTGTTTTAGGATTTAGGTTAGTGCAGTGGTGTTTGGGTAGTGTAGGGGGTCGTGCTGGGGGTAGTGTTTTAGGGTTTAGGGTAGTACAGTGGTGTTTGTGTAGTGTCGGGGGTCATGCTGGGGGTAGTGTTTTAGGGTTTAGGATAGTGCAGTGGTGCTTGTGTAGTGTCGGGGGTCGTGCTGGGGGTAGTGTTTTAGGGTTTAGGGTAGTGCAGTGGTGTTTTTGTAGTGTAGGGGGTCATGTTTTAAGATGCAACGCTCCAATACCTGACCAGTCTGCACTACATAAAACTGCAAAAACTAAAAATAAAAAGTGTTTTGCACACTTTTGTCATTGGGCTATATGTGGGCTACATCTGGGTAATATTTGTGCTACATTTGGGCTCTTTTTTCACTGGTGGCCATCTTGGAAGACTTCTTTGTTATGAAGTTTCCTAATTTCCTCATTTACTGCAGTCTCCTCAGTAGGAAATGCTTTCAGTTTTTACTTTGATTCCATCAAGAAGGCATTCAGATGTGTCTCACATTTGCCATAAATTCAGAATGTTAGCACTCTAGTTGCTCATTAGATCACTGTAGTAAAGCTACTGCTCACCAGGGAGTTAACTGGAAGTCTGCTGCTGGTATTGAAAGTGATTGTTTCAGTCTGCATGTCAGAATTTTCTAATGAAATAGAAGAGGATTTGAGATCTCACTTAAAACATGCCCTAATTTTTCTTTCTGCAGCACTAACCATAATTTCTATTTCAAAAAAGAACCCCTCATTTTGTTCCTTTTTAAATTAAATGTTTTAAGTGTTACCGGTTTATTCCAATTAAGATGGCTTCAGGTGTGCCATACTTTTGTCATAAGTAAGGCTGTTAGCGCTCTAGTTGTTCTTTAGAACACTCTGGGAAGCTGCAGTAGAACACAAAGGCATCAACTGGCAGGCTGCTCCTGTTGAAATATAACAGGAAGATATTTGAGATCACACTTGAAACATGTCCTAATTTTTCTTTCTACAGCACTAACCATAATTTCTATGACAAAATGAACCCCATCATTTTGATCCTTTTTAAATTAAATGTTTTAAGTGTTACCAGTTTATTCCAATCAAGATGGCTTCAGGTGTGCCATACTTTTGTCATAAGTAAGGCTGTTAGCACTCTAGTTGTTCTTTAGAACACTCTGGGAAGCTGCAGTAGAACACAAAGGAATCAACTGACAGTCTCTGCCCTTGTTGGATGTACATGTTTTACTGAGAATGTCAGACTTCATTCTCACATGACTGAGAAAGATAATGTGAATTTACAGAAAATATGCTCTCATTTTAGCTTCTGGAGCACCTTCCAAAACTCTATGGGACAAGCATGTGAAAATAGTTTTCTCTCAAACATGATTCATGATATCCCAGCAGAAGGTTTTTCACAGGATAAAATCACCTTAGAACACACCACAATTCCTGAAATTAGTATGGTACCATCAACAAATGCATTCTAATGTAACTAAAGTCTGTTATCACCCTTTATAGTTCTCCTTTTGGTAACCCTCAAAATCTTTGATTCACTACAATGCATTTCAATGGGGTACTATCATGTATATTGGTCTCAAGATGGCTGCCAGCAATTCCAGGATGAAGTGCTGACAGCCAATCAGATCTCACAATGACATGTGTGGTTAGGCTCCGCCCAGATATATATGTGATTTTACTTTTGATTTTCTCAGGAACTACTGTTTGGATTTACACCATTTAAGCAAAAGGCACGACACTGAACCAAGGGCTACCCCTTTGCCAAATTTGGTGTAATTCCGTTCAGCAGTTCGGGCTGTAGCTGCGACTAAAGGTTCCTATGGAAAAATGAATGGGGAAAAAACGTTTTGGGACCCCCCTTTTTTCTTGGCCCCCGCTTGACGAATCACCCCGAGACTTTCAGGATAGGAGCGGACCAGAGCGCCCCAACAAGTTGGAAACTTTCGCGAAGATTCGTCAACCGGCGCCAACGTTATTTCAAATAGAATGTTGCGGATTTCCTATGGAAATAGGTCCTAACTATAACTATCTACTGGCGACCGCCAGTAGATATATATATATATATATATATATATATATATATATATATATATATATACATATATATAAAATACAAAAAGAGTTGCCTCTAGGTGGGATGCACTCCCAGGTGGAAATTACGCCAAAGCAAGGGCACACTCTATGAACAAAGTCCTTTTCTGGTTTTCCTGCCAGACGCGTTTCAGGCCAACGCCCTCTTCAGTGGCAGACCATGTTACGTGCCGGCGTGCGGCAACCACCAGTAAATCCCCGTAATAATTATGCTCAGGTGAACCACCCGAAGCATTGCTTCCTGGGGCTGGTTGTTCAGAAAAACCCAAGTGGGTCGCCGCCGGCACTCACATTAAAAAATGTCTTTAAAAGGATTGCCGATGTTCGCGCCGCCACCCCTGCATATAACAGGCACCTCCTGTTCCACAGTTAGCTGCCCCAATAAAGCAGACGCGGACCCGCAAGTGTTTAGCGGTGGTGCAATCCCGCGACCAGGCAGGCCGCTGTACAAAATACAAAAAGAGTTGCCTCTAGGTGGGATGCACTCCCAGGTGGAAATTACGCCAAAGCATGGGCACACACTATGAACAAAGTCCTTTTCTGGTTTTCCTGCCAGACGCGTTTCGGGCCAACGTCCTCTTCAGTGGCAGACCATGTGACGTGCCGGCGTGCGGCAACTACCAGTAAATCCCCGTAATAATTATGCTCAGGTGAACCACCCGAAGCAATGCTTCCTGGGACTGGTGGTTCAGTAAAACCCAAGTGGGTCGCCGCCGGCACTCACATTCAAAAATGTCTTTAAAAGGATTGCCGATGTTCACGCCGGCACCCCTGCATATAACAGGCACCTCCTGTTCCACAGTTAGCTGCCCCAATAAAGCAGCTGCGGACCCGCAAGTGTTTCGCTGTGGTGCAATCCCGCGACCAGGCAGGCCGCTGTACAAAATACAAAAAGAGTTGCCTCTAGGTGGGATGCACTCCCAGGTGGAAATTACGCCAAAGCAAGGGCACACGCTATGAACAAAGTCCTTTTCTGGTTTTCCTGCCAGACGCGTTTCGGGGCAACACCCTCTTCAGTGGCAGACCATGTGACGTGCCGAGGTGCGGCAACCACCAGTAAATCCCCGTAATAATTATGCTCAGGTGAATCACCCGAAGCAATGCTTCCTGGGACTGGTGGCTCAGTAAAACCCAAGTGGGTCGCCGCCGGCGCTCACATGTAAAAATGTCTTTAAAAGGATTGCCGATGTTCGCGCCGGCACCCCTGCATATAACAGGCACCTCCTGTTCCACAGTTAGCTGCCCCAATAAAGCAGCCGCGAACACGCAAGTGTTTCGCGGTGGTGCAATCCCGCGACCAGGCAGGCCGCTGTACAAAATACAAAAAGAGTTGCCTCTAGGTGGGATGCACTGCCAGGTGGAAATTACGCCAAAGCAAGGGCACACGCTATGAACAAAGTCCTTTTCTGGTTTTCCTGCCAGACGCGTTTCCGGCCAACGCCCTCTTCAGTGGCAGACCATGTGACGTGCCGGCGTGCGGCAACCACCAGTAAATCCCTGTAATGATTATGCTCAGGTGTATGCATCCTATATATAAACCCTAATTTATTTTTCTAACTATTATTTTTCTAACGAGAAAAAAGGGGGGTCCCAAAACGTGTTTTCTCCATGTTAATTCCCATAGGAAATTTTAGCCACGGCTACAGCCCGAACTGCTGAACGGAATTACACCAAATTTGGCAAAAAGGTAGCGCTTGGTTCAGAAAGCGACCTTTTTTTTAAATGGTGTAAATCCGTTCAGTAGTTGCGGAGAAATTCAAAAAATAAGAGTGAAAAAATCAATTTCCCATAGGAAACTTTATGGAAGGCTACAGCAAAAACTGCTGAACGGAATTACACCAAATTTGGCAAAAAGGTAGTGCTTGGTTTAAAAATGGTGTAAATCCGTTCAGTAGTTGCTGAGAAAATCCAAAATAAAAGTTTCGATATCTATGGCCGCGGTGGATCCGCGCACCCTCCCGACCACGAGCTGCATGCTAATTGGCTGTCAACACTCCAAACCAGGAAGTGTTGGCAGCCATCTTGTTCCTCGGTAGAACCAAGGAACAAGAAAGCAGTAAAACAAGTGCGCAAAATGCAAAAAGGGGGCAGGGTAGAAACACCCTGACCCCCTAGGTCTGCTCAGGGGGTCCCACAAGGACCCACTGGGCAGAAAAAAGCATTTTTGTTTTTTAAAATCGGCGGGATGCGCTTAGGGTGTGCGGATCCCACCGATTAAAAAAAAAAAAAACACAAGAAACAAGTGCGCAAAACGCACAATGGGGGCAGGGTAGAAACACCCTGACCCCCTAGGTCTGCTCAGGGGGTCCCACAAGGACCCCCTGGGCAGAAAAAAGCACACAAAAAAAAAAGACCGGCATCGTTCTGGAGGCCCCGCCCCCTCCCTGCAGCAGTCTGCAAACGCGCCCCCTGGCGCGTTTTAAGAAGGGGAAGTAATTCCCTGTGAATACTGGGGGTCCCTGGGGGCCAACTAGCCCACCAGGAACCTCCGGTATGCGCCAGGGGCTGCGTTGCAGAGAGGTGTACAGAGGCCACGCCCCTTTTACACCTCTCTGCAACGCAGCTCTGTGGCGCTTTTGGAGGTACATGGTGGGCTAGTTGGACTCCAGGGACCCTCAGTATTCAAGGGGACTTAATCCCCCAACTTAAAACGCGCCACGGGGCGCGTTTGCACAGTGGTGAAGGGAGGGGGCGGGGCTTCAGGTGACGTGTGCAAACAGGCCCCGTGGCGCGTTTTAAGATGGGGAATTAAATCCTCTTCAATCCTGAAGGTCCCTGGGGGCCAACTAGCCCACCAGGTACCTCCAGTAAGCGCCACAGAGCTGCGTTGTAGAGTGTTGTAAAAAGGGGCGTGGCCTCTGAACACCTCTCTGCAACGCAGCTCTCTGGCGCATACTGGAGGTATCTGGTGGGCCAGTTGGCCCCTAGGGACCCTCAGGATTGAGGAGTAATTAATTCTCCAACTTAAAACGCGCCACAGGGCGTGTCTGCAGACATGTCACCTCAGGCCCCACCCCCCTTCCTTCACCATTGTGCAAAAGTTCCTCTAAAATCAGCCGAACTACGAATTCCGATTTACTCACCTGTTATCAGGAGAGACCTCAGTGCTGCATCTTTGAGCCCAGTACTGATCCTGAAAAGTAATTTTAACCGTACTTACCAGTAACTTGAATTTCCTTCCATAGGCTAACATTGACTGGTTTCACTTGGAAATTCTTCTAAGTGTGGAGTTTTGGAACTTTATAATATTCCTCTAAAATCAGCCGAACTACGAATTCCGATTTACTCACCTGTTATCAGGAGAGACCTCAGTGCTGCATCTTTGAGCCCAGTACTGATCCTGAAAAGTAATTTTAACCGTACTTACCAGTAACTTGAATTTCCTTCCATAGGATATCATTGCCTGCTTTTTGCTGAAAAAGTTTGTCGATTTTTGAAACATACAAATATTCCTCTAAAATCAGCAGAACTACGAATTCCGATTTACTCACCTGTTATCAGGAGAGACCTCAGTGCTGCATCTTTGAGCCCAGTACAGATCCTGAAAAGTAATTCTAACCGTACTTACCAGTAACTTGAATTTCCTTCCATAGGCTAACATTGACTGGTTTCACTTGGAAATTCTTCTAAGTGTGGAGTTTTGGAACTTTATAATATTCCTCTAAAATCAGCAGAACTACGAATTCCAATTTACTCACCTGTTATCAGGAGAGACCTCAGTGCTGCATCTTTGAGCCCAGTACTGATCCTGAAAAGTAATTCTAACCGTACTTACCAGTAACTTGAATTTCCTTCCATAGGCTAACATTGACTGGTTTCACTTGGAAATTCTTCTAAGTGTGGAGTTTTGGAACTTTATAATATTCCTCTAAAATCAGCCGAACTACGAATTCCGATTTACTCACCTGTTATCAGGAGAGAACCCAGTGCCGTATCTTTTAGCCCAGCACTGACCCTGAAAAGTAATTCTAACCGTACTTACCAGTAACTTGTATTTCCTTCCATAGGAATCCATTGTCTGGTTTTCAGCAGAAAAGTTTCAAAGTGTCGATTTTCACAAACTACAAATAGTCCTTAAAAATCGCCTGTATGACTTAAACGCATTCTTTCAACTGTTTACAGGAGATGCACCAGTGCTGGATCCAGGATCCACCACTGAGTAAGAAAAAGTAACGATAACACTACTTACCTGCTAAGTGAATTTCCTCCCATAGGATAACATTGGTGATTCTATGTGAAAAGTTTCTAAGTGTCAACTTTTAAAATACAATAATATTCCTTAAAAATCACTACTGTAAACCAAAACGCTTTTACTCAACTGTTTACAGGAGATGTCCCAGGACTGAATCTAGGATCCAGTCCTGTGGTTAGAAAAGTAATCCATAAAGTACCTAATTGCATTTAACTAGAAATTCACATTGAGCTCAATGTTGCATTGTGTTTGAAATTGTGTTGCCCATTGCAACAACTGTAACTACTGTACTTAAAAGTCTATTGCCTATTTGCAAAGTATTTAAACTAAAGTAATTCATTCTAAGAAAGTATATTTTGTAATGTAATGTATAATGTAATTACAATGTCATTTAAAAAATAAAATATCTAAAAATAAATAGTTTAAAGAAATGTAGTAAATCAGTATCAAAAAAATAAATATAACAATTAATACATTTAAAAATTGTCATTTACAAAACCTTTGAAATTCACTGAAAAAAAACCATAGGTTTCAGGCACGTTATAGTTAGAAATTAGCATTTAAAAAACCTTTGAAATTCACTGAAAAAACCATAGGTTTCAGGCACGTTATAGTTAGAAATTAGCATTTAAAAAACCTTTGAAATTCACTGAAAAAACCATAGGTTTTAGGGACAGTTATAGTTAGTTGGACATTGCACTCGTACAAAACCCGTGAAATTCCCCCGTTATAGTTAGTTCAGCTAACTATAACTCGCGCCCGCAATGCACTGCTGATGACGTCACATATTACATCACTCATAACATGGTCAGTGACATCACTGATGACATCACTGATGACATCTCAAATGACATCACTGATGACATCATCCATGTGATAATTTCATGCATCTTCTCACACCCTAATATAACTTTTGATACACCCACTCTAAATTACAGACTGCCATTCTCAAAACCATAGACACTCCAACACCAATAACTACATACCCACTCACTGATTCTTAGGTCTTCACACACATCCACTCACTCACCTGTACAGTCACTCATACTTACGGTCACTCAGTACAGGACTATCATATGCACTCATACACCTACATAGACACTCACACACCGCCACTCATCCATAGAGGTACTCACACACCTAGTCAGTCATGCAAATAATTAATCACACTGCCATTTACTCACCTATACAGTTATACACACACCAGCTCACTTAGTCATACAAATACTAGCACATTCTTACGCTCTTATACAATCACTAATACAAGTACACACTCATCCATACAGCCACTCTCACAATCACACACTCTCACTTATACCCATTTATATACTCCAACACACATGTATACTGCCTTTCACATATGTAGTTACTCACACATGTACCACTGAGATATACATTCACTCACTAACACACCCATACACACACTCACCCACCCATACAGTCCATCACAGATGCACTCTTCAAACCATGCACCCAGTGAATCACCCACTGATACATCTATGTGCAGTCACACACACCCCATCCACACAAACACTCAGGCACCCATACAGATACTCAGACAACCAATCAATAACTCATATAGACACTCATGTAGCTATTTTCAAACCCATGCAGCCACTTACACACCAACAGACAGACGGATAAAGACATTCACACAGTTTAGTCACTAACCCATGCATTTAGTAAGATACGTTTAATCACTCACTTATAGAGTCAGTCACGCACCTACTAAATCATCCATCTAGACACTTATACACCCACTCATTATTCAATACACCTTGGCATATATATTAAACATATTTAAACTTTATAGAAACACACAGTCACTGCATGATGTCATCAGTGATGTCATTTGAGATGTCATCAGTGATGTCATCAGTGATGTCACTGACCATGTCATGAGTGATGTAATATGTGACGTCATCAGCAGTGCATTGCGGGGGCACGAGTTATAGTTAGCTGAACTAACTATAACGGGGGAATTTCACGGGTTTTGTACGAGTGCAATGTCCAACTAACTATAACTGTCCCTAAAACCTAGGTTTTTTCAGTGAATATATATATATATATACACACACATACTTGATGCGATTCCACCAAAGAAAAGCCAGCACTCCAGGAATAATTTCACCACTGACTTTATTTCACTGGCTGACGCGTTTTGACCTACATGGTCTTTGAGTGGCTTTGACAACGACTGTGTAGGACCAAGGATGCGGTGCGAAGTGCGGCGGTGCCTTCTTTGGTGGCTTCAGGACACGGAACCAGTTACGGACTCGGTGACAGAGTCGGCTGCTCTTTTCTTCTGCGGCAACTAAAACCAGCAGTTTCAGAGACGGTGCCCAGAAGGATGGCAAAGTCTTTGCTGTTCCTGAGACTTCTTGAACAGGGGGCAAGCTCTCCCTCAAGACCTTGGAGATACTTTGTCAAGCAGGATACACACACAATTCCTCTCCTTGGCAGAAACAGCTACTGCAGGCCAACCCCAGACAGAACACAGCAAAGGGGCAGTACTTCTCCTCCAGCGTCTCCCAGCTCTTCTCCTTGGCAGAGGTTCCTCTTGAATTCCAAAAGTGATCTGAAGTTCAGGGGTCTGGGCCCCAACATTTATAGTTAATTTCTCTTTATTCTCTGGAGTCAGAGAGGCATTGTCCAAAGCAGACCAGGCCCATTCAGGTGTAAAGAAAATCTCCTTCCCCTACTCTAAATGCAGCCCAGGTCTAATCAGCCTAGCCCTGACTCATCCAGGAAAGGCAGGACATACCTCAACCCCCCCCCCCCCACCCCCCAGTGGCTGTCTACAGTGAATGCACATCCCCAGACCCTGCTACTCCAAAGCCAGACAGCCAATCCACAAACCAGCAGAGGCACACAGGATGGCTAAGCAAGAAAATACCTACTCTCTAAAAGTGGTATTTTCAAACACAGAATGTAAAAGTCATCCTTACTAAAAGATGCATCTCTAGATTCTGAGTTCAGGCATACTAAACTTTATCTTCCTATCTGGTCCCAATGGGGAGTTATATTTATAAGATGTTATAAATAAACTCCCAATCTATCCTATGGGACAGATAGCCTTTCAATAGAGAAAAAACGAAATTGGCAGTATTTCACTATCAGGACATGCCACACACATCAGGACATGTCCTACCTTTCACATACACTGCACCCTGCCCACCTGGGTACCTTGGGCCTACCTTAGGGGTGACTCACATGTAAGAAAAGGGAAGATTAGGGCCTGGCAAGTCGGTGTACTTGCCAGGTCAACATGGCTGTACTAAACTGCGCACAGACACTGCAATGGCATATCTGAGAACATTTTGCAAGGCTGCTTGTGTGGGTGACACAATCAGTGCTGCAAGCCCACTAGCAGCATTTGATCCACAGGCCCTGGGCACACACAGTGCACTGCACTAGGGTCTTAGTAGTAAATCACATCATCCAATTATGGAACCACTAATCCATGACAACAATTTACAGAGGGAGCACTTGCACTTTGGCACTGAACAGCAGTGGCAAAGTGCCCAAAGCATCTAGACCAGCAAAAACAAAATCCAACACACAGTAAAAACACAGGAGGCAAAGGCAAAAATACAGGGGAAACCCACGCCAAGGATGCCAGGTCTAACACGTGTCCCCTCCAACTGAAATGTGGGGAGAACTACAGACCCTCTTGGGCGTTCTCTTCACTAAGGTGACAAAATCTGGACAGACCATCAGCATTGGCGACTTCACATTGTCAGTGCTTTTTTGACTATAGGTATTGGATTGGTCATCCGCCGAAATGTTCAGGTGACTCAAGATCGTAGCTTTTGCAGAGATTCTTTGTATTGGAAGAGATGAAGGAGGTTAGAATGGAAGGAAGTGATGTATTTCATTGATAAATGGTAGATGACGGCATAGATAAGGAAAATTAATGGCCTTGTGACAGCCTTATATAGGAAACATTCCACACGTCACAAGATAGCCATGAATCTCTTTGGGGGATAGTGATTTGAGATAGACCTGGGCAACCGGCCCGACTCTTCCCTGGTCTCCGTTTTTTATATGATATTATAATTCACTGGAAGGAGATAGATTATGTCTGCCAATGAAGAATTCATGAACAAAGTGTCCATGATGAGCAGGATAAGGGGTGAGGTCATGAATGTCATAGGTGCTTTTGACTGCTGACCTCACATTGATGAAAGTGCCTGGTATGGGTTTGGCAGGGATAGTGGAGAGAATGGAATCCACTGAAATTGTAGTGGGGAGGGAGAGTTGAAAAAGTAAGAAGCACAAGGGTGGGAAAGGAACAAAGCAGATGTGGTGGGAACATCCAGGCCAGTAGCCAGTGTGTGACAGGATACGTCTAGAGGAGACATCTGTAGAGAGCGACATAATTTACTCTGGTGAAGTTCAGGTCAAAAGATGGAAGGCTAAACTGGTGTTCCTAACTCAATAGCTTTACATTTTATAGAAATGTATGCAATCAGTGAGTTATTGATAATGGGTGAGACTACAAGCTTCAACTAATGAGAAGAATGAATAGATTAAACTGAAAGACCTTACCTAATTTTATATGTCCAAGCTTGAAAAAACATGAGCTCTGTGTTAGTGTCACCTTTTAATAAGCTGAAATAGCTATTAGCAATTAGAGTTTATGGGCTGACAATGAGCGAGTTATGTTTAAATGCATTTTTTTACTATGCTTATTTCAGGGAATAGAAAACTTTGTAGCTCATTAGGACATGATGTGATGGGCTCCAAAGAGTTTTGCTTGACCATCATGAGCATACAAGATGTGGCCAGAAGGATAAAGTAATTATGATACGAATGAATTAGTGACACAAATGTAGGTTGAGGTGTGTAGGAAGTCATTTAACTTCAGGCAGTGGCAGTGCAGAAAATCAGTAGTCCTTTGCCTATATGACAAATCAGTGGATCATAATAAGTACATCCATTGATCAAGAGAATCAACACTGTTCGAGTCAGCAACAGATCTCAACCACAGATAGAAGTATTGGAGTCAGAGAAAGCGGTGTACGTGACCTACTTGATGCAATACACAGTAGCTAATCGTGTCACAGTTAAAGATGTGGAAGTACGATGCAGAGATGCTAATTTGCCTTTCAGTTTGTAATGCATTTGCACCTAACCATCTACAAATATTTGGCACAAGATGTAATGATTTTGCAGTTAGCCTTGCTTAGGGTATTTCATGATAGTTTTAGCCATGTTTCGATGTAGATGTCAACCTTCCCATGGTCAATGTAAGCTAATGAGCAGTAAAACACGTAATACACGAGAAAGTGAGCTAAACAATTCATATTTATGATAGCTGCCCATATTTCTTACAAGAGTGCACGCAAGAAGAGAAGTCGCAGTCTATGTCCTCCATTTGCTCTCATCTTTTTCCTTTGGACAGCATCAACATGACTGTCGCAATAAAGAGATCAGAAAAAAATTACTGGACCACTTGTGTTTGGTACCAACAACCAGGATGTGTGTGTGGTCAATAGCACAACTACAGATGACTGATCTGCCAGCCTAGCTACCATAACCCAAACACAGGTGGATCGACCCAGTTATCACTGAGCCTCTGTGCTGGGTTGTGACCTGCACGTTCCTGATGGCTGCCCCCTAATGGCATCACTCTGTGAAACCCAGGCTTGCGGAGGAGTTCACGCCCTTCGAGTTCGCCATGGATCCATGAGCTGCAGTAAACATGGCTAGGATAGCTGGAAAGGAGCTCATTAATCATCAGATCATTGTTGCAGCCAGGCAGGATTCCCTGCCAGCAGAAGAAGAATCACGGTGGTCTATTGTGACGGTTATATGAAGCTGCCGAGCCCAGGAGGGTCCTCAGAGGATGCAAGGGTTGAGATTCAGTTTGGAGATTTGATGGTGAGCACCCCACCTCTGTGCCTTCTTCTCTTAAGTATTCTTGAGTAGTTTTGCCCTAAATGTAGTTTTTTGTAGCTCTCATAACCATGATAAGGTAAAACTGACCAGAGTATTCTGTGAATAGGTGAAAGTAAGGTAATAGGTAAGATGAAGAGTGCAGAAGCTGTTAGAAGAGAAACTGGAAGGAGATTTTTTCAGAGTCAAATGCATATAGAAGTTGATTTGTCAATGCTATTTAAAGATACTCAGTCAAATCTGATTACTTCGGGGGGACGTGGCTTCGCCGGCTGCAAGATGGCCGCACCTTGAGTGGGCCCTGCCGGCCAAGCCTAAAATCCGACCTAATCCTGTGGACTCTGGGGCACGGTGACGGCCCTGATCATATTTGGCTGTTCCCGCCACTCTGTGAGGTGCGTGTAACTGTTTTTCTGGCTGCCAGCCGTTGGGCACAACGCTGGTGCGGAGGCCTGCTGCCCCGAGGGCCTGTACGCGGCTGGAAAGAAAAACTGCGTGGGCTGCGGGTGCCAGCTGCCGTGGCTGCTGTATCTGCACCGCGGCAGCCTAGGCAGGGGATCCGTGGGCTGCATGGTTGAGAAGTGAAAAATTACCCAGGCCAGAGGAGGAGGACCTGCATAACAGAAGGTGGCCTGCACCAACCTGGTAATGCGGCGAAGACTGAGGACGAATTCCCCGCTGAGAAAGCCGGTGCTGCTGTCGCCGAGGAAGACGGAGATTGCTGGGCCGCAGAAGAGGCGAACGGAGCAGTGGAGTACTCCAGGTAAGCGGGCCGGGGATGCTGCGGGGTGGGTGGGGGTGTTGCTGGGGGGGGGGCCACGCTACTGCCACGGAGGCGCATGTACCTGTGTTGTGGCTGGGGCGGGGGTCGGCGGGTGCCGGTGGTGCCTCATTGATAGCTCAGGGGCAGACCTGTGCCTTCCCCTTCGCCCCGGTGGGCTGCGGTGGCGGCTGCCCTCCTGCTAGATCCTTCGCCCCCCCAGTGGGCTGACCCACTGTGATAAAAGACCCACAGGAAGAGCTGTGGCAGCAGGCCCGGTGCACCGACTAGGCCAGCGCTTACACACGTCGCAGGTAAAAGCACAGGAGGCCATGGGCTTGTGATCGACTGTGCCCCCCCTGAAACTAACGGCACAGTGGCAGCAGTGACTGGAAGATAAGTGGGGGGCCTGTGTACCGCAATCTAAACCCCCCCACAACAAAAGGAAGTTAGAAGGCACGGGGGCTACTTAAGATCGTTGTGGCTCATCTGCCTAGCGATTTGTGTCACTGGTTAAAGAGGGCAAGAACCACTCAGAGTGGGAGACGGATCCTGGAGTAGTGGTGCATCAGAGCTGCACAGCCATCACCATGGGCAAAGCGGATGGTAAACAATCTAAGCTCTCGTTCGAGAGCAGGCGGCAGACTCGACAGGAAGAGCCCCCCCCGGAGGCGGAAGAACAAGCCACGCAGACTGAAAGCGCTGCCTCCCGTGATGATGATCTTCGCTCGCTATTGTTGGAGGTTAAACCCAGTCTTAACACCATAGACTTAAAGCTAGACCAACTGTCTGTTCGCCTCGATAAAGTTAAACACAGAATGGACACCCATGACACAAAAATCGTGCAGTTGGAAGCCAGAGTTTCGGACAACGACGACACCCTGGCAGAGGACAAGCAGCGGCTGCTCAAGATGGACAAAGTTCTGGAGCTGATTAAAGCCAAGAATGAAGACCTGGAGTTGCGTTCCAGAAGGAACAACCTCCGAATAACAGGAATGCCGGAATCTACAGTGATTTCCCTGATGGAGGACTAAGTTGAGGCACTGTTGCGTGAACTCTTTGGGAATGTTCTCTCTCCGGTCTTCATTGTGGAGCGAGCGCACAGATCGCTGGGATCTAGAAGGCCGCCGGGTCCCCCTGCACGCCCGATAGTTGCCATACTCTTAAATTATTGGGATCGAGATGCCGTCCTGCAAAAAGCACGTGAGAAGGGAGAGGTCAAACATCAGGGCAACGTCCTTTCCTTTTTCCCTGATTTCACTCTGGCCGTTCAGGTCACGCACCAGGAGTTTCTCCCAGTCAAACGCATCCTTCAGAAGCAAGCAGTGCCTTATGCTCTACTCTGTCCGGCCACGCTGCGTATCAAGCGTGGAGACAAGATGCAGTTTTTCACGGATCCAAAAGCTGCCCTAGCCTTCGCTAAGAAACTGAAAAAAAAACACAGGGCCTCCTCAAAGACCCCGGATCACCATGAAGATGGTGCCACTGCGACACTGATTTATGGTTTAGTCACTGGTTCAGGACTGTGCTAGCATAAAGTTAAACCCACTTGTAACTGTATGCGGTGCGCCCCTCGGAGGCGGGATGCTAACTATCCTTTCCTGGAGAATGAACAGTCCTCGTAAACTGACATGGCTTGGCCAACCTGTCCCTGGAACAGAGGAGACTGCTGGAAGAGGCCATGTCCCATGGGATAACTCCCTGAGTTCTTTCAGGTGGGCCTATTGGGTTGAGACGTGGGACGGAGGGCAGGAGGACAGCCACAACCTAATTGGGGGGTTGGTGTGGGTGGGCGGGGGGACCTTGGGAGTGTGGGGATAGTTCTAAATGGGATGGTGGTTGGGGGATGGGAGAGGGGAGAGGGAGGGGGGTGTTTATTTACTGGGATGGGACAGAGCTTACTGGTTAGATGGGTAAATAACGGGCCCAACATGGCACCTGCAGCACACTAGTATACAAGAACGCACGCTTGTCCTCCCCGCGCAATGTCATATGCCTCATCACTTTGCAACACGTCCATACTGAACTCCGGACTGTATGGCTAAACTTGCTTGACTTGGAGTATCCGGGGTCTCAACGACCACCAGAAATCTCGGTTGGTGCATGCTTACCTCGCTAGGCAGGGAGTGGATGTGTGCTTCTTGCAGGAGACGCACCTGATGGAGGCAACTGAGTCCAGGCTCTGTGCCCAATAGTGTGGAGAAACTTATTCATCCGTATATTCTAATTACTGCTGGTGTTGCTATCCTGCTCAGGAGGGGGCTGCCATGACGAGGCGTTCCGGGAGGAAATCCGTACTGCTATTGCAGACTACTTTGCAAATGAATGCGGGATCGGTTGAGTCGCCATCCACATTATGGGAGGCTTTTAAGGTGGTATTGCGTGGGACATGTATCGCGAAGCAGGCTGGAGTGCTAAAGGCGATCAGAGGTACCTTGAACAGACTAAAGGCAGAGATCGGCAGACTAGAGCTGATGCAGGCTACTGACCCCAGCTTGGCCACATTGGCAGACATTAGAGAAAAGATATCAGAATACAACGAGGAAGCTGAAATGGAGGTGAACTACTTAGGGAAAGAGGCGAGAGGGCGACGATATGGTGAGGGAGACCGACCCGGCAAGACCTTGACAGGGTTACTGCGTAGCCCGCACGCTTCTGCCTATGTGGTAGAACTGCAGGATAATGAAGACCAACTGATCACCTCCCCGGCTGCGCTACCCGAGGTTATGTCCTCCTTCTATGCCAAGTTATACACTGTGAGTGCAACTACGTATAAGCAAGCCTTACTAGAATACTTTGACACTATAGAGCTGCTCTGGCTTGGGTCAGGACACAGGGAATTTCTGGATGCTCCGATAACTTCGGAGGAAATAGCTCGGGTCATTGCTGACCTGCCGGCCGGAGGGGCTCCTGGCTCAGACGGTTTTACACCCGCCTTCTAAAAGGAATACGCGGATCTACTAATCCCGCATCTCATCGAGATGTATCATGAGTCGCTGTCAGAGGGACAGCTTCCTCCTTCCCTGCGTGGAGCTATGATCATTACGATTCTTAAGCTGGACAAGCCACCTATGCTGTGCAATTCCTACTGCGCCCTGTCTTTAATAAACATCGACGCCAAAATCTACGCGAAGGTCCTGGCAAACCGCCTGCTGCCACTTATGCCCTTAATCATACGACTGGATCAGTCGGGTTTTGTGCCCATACGTGGGACGTCGCACAACTTACGCACCATTTTTGCTATCATGCACCATATCCATCATTCGATACCGGCAGTGGCCGTTTCTTTTTGCGCTGATGGCGAGACTGGTGTTCAGTACAGGCTTTATACGGAGAGTCCAACTCTTATACGCCCAGCCTATGGCCCGTGTGCGCTTAAATGGGCAAGTATCTGAATGGTTTGGGATCACCTGTGGTACCAGACAGGGGTGCCCCTTGTCTTCCCTTCTTTTTACAATCGCCATGGAGCCGATTGCCGCGAGACTGCGCCAGCACCACGCGGAGCGCGGCATCGGATTCACTACCCGGGGACTGGTGGTATCGATGTATGCGGACGACATCACCCTTTATATCCATGAGCCGAGCACTAACCTTGAACCTTTGACGCACGAGGTAATACGATTCGGGGGACACTCAAGTATTCAGATCAACAGGGGAAAGTCGATACTCTTCCCACTCACAGAGGCCGCCGTCCCTTGACAAACAGAATCTCCATTTAGATGGGCCACAGAACCAGTCAAATATTTGGGCATATGGCTAAGTCAGGATGTGGATGAGATTTGAAGGGCAAATTATGGATGTGCGATGGACTGGTTGGAGTCGCGCATTCCAGTCTGGACCACGCTACCGCTGTCCCTCGCTGGTCGTATCGCTATTGCAAAGATGGTTGTACTTCCTACATTTTTATACCTCTTTACCAACATTCCAATGCTCCTCATCACACTACCAATTAAGAGTGACTTGCCGGACGATCTATGATACCTTCCCTGGCCCCCCACCCTCCACTGCACTTGAGCACCTGTATGACACTACGTCCTCACGAAGGCTTGTTACTAGGCTTTACACGCTCACAATGCAGGCCTCCCAATTGGACACCTCTAGGGCGAGGGAGGAGTGGGAACGGGAGCTGGGATATGAGGTCCCAGCGGACAGGTGGGAATACTGCTGTGGGAAGACGGAACGCCTATCCCCCAACTCCAGGCTACGACTGATTCACTTTAAGTATATCCATAAAATATACTGTACACCTCTGCAATTGCATAAAATGGGGCTGCGGGAGACTTCGGAATGCAGCTGCTGTTCTGCGGCCGGGCCCACATTTCTCCACTTGGCCTGGGGATGTCCAGGGGTGGCGGGATATTGGGGGATGGTGTGCAATACAATCAGCCGCATCATTGAGGCCCACTTACCGCCGGACCCGGTGACATGCCTTCTGGGCTATGTCAGGGGGATACTTGCTGCACACCGCAGGCCAGCCATCTTGCTCTTGTTAGCGAAACGCTAGGTCGAAATACATTGGGGCGGGAGACCAGTGCCTACTCACACTGCGTGGTTGTCAGATACTACCTACTGCCAGGAGCAACTTAGCACATTCTGGGAGCTTATGCAGGCAAGATCCAGGCCACTAGATATCTGGGAACCCTTTACCACATATCTCAGAACCAGAACTGCTGAGACGACAGATGGGCCAGAATAAGCTAAATAATATTGGACATGGCTGGAAGGGGCGCGGGAGGGGGGTGGGACGGGTGGGGGCTATTGCTAACGAACAGACTTGTGTTGCACATATTAAGTGATTGGTGAGAAGGGGGCGTCGCTTGGACTGCTTATCCACAACGACTTGCCTGTTATGTTGTGAAGGCGATATGTTCAAGCTGTAAGTTTGCTATGTAAGCTCTTTGATTGTTGCACCATAACGGTTTTTGAAAAAAAAAAATCTGATTTCTTCGCTATCAGATTTCAAAAGGCACAAAGAGAAAAAGTGAGGCATGAACTATATTAACCCTTAAAGGAGCTTCTAGGGATACATCTTATGATGTCTTAAACCATGTTATCATCAGTATGAGCATGGAGCCATCTGGATCAGGGTGTAGTAGTGCTCCCCTTGTACTGGTGATTCACCTTCATAGAGTGGAGGACTACATTATTTACCTGTAAAACAAGTTACTTTCTTTCGGTAATTCTCTTTCTGGTGGATATTCTAACTGCAGAGTCCTCACCTCGCGAATATTCACAGGCATCAGACTGGATCCAGAAACTTCAAAGTAGTAGGACTGCATGACGGTAGGTGGTGTCATGCAGCTCTGTGCCAATGTTGTTCCACTCCGGAAGTGACGTGCAGAGCCGTATGAAAGCGCCACCAATGCACGCTGATGTTAATTCCTTTCTTTACATGCCTTCAAGAGCAGATCCAGAGCTATTTAGTCTTTTAAAGACTTTTTTCTAACAGAATTCCCCATTTTTTACAGTGTGGAAGGGAAAAGGTGTCCTCCCAAGACAACCGGGTTCAAACAGTGAAGGGATTGTCATAAACAGAAGTCTGTGACAGACCCTCATGGGGTATGCTTGTTGTGCTGAATATGATTTCAGAGCCTGTGAGGATTACGCCCTGATGAATCCGAAGGTCATACAGGACTGCAAGGTGAAGCTTTATGTCGCCAAACATCAGAAAACACCATACCCTGATCGGTTGAGGTAGAAAGGAAGGTACCATTCCCTAAGTCATTCCCGGGACAGATCTAAATTTCGTCCAAAGTCTTCAGATTAGTCAAAACAAAAGCATGAGAAATTTAAGCTCCTTCCCCTGATTCCCAAACTCCAGAAGGAGTGCGAGGGCATCAACGTGCCACTTGGTCTTGCTCATGACCTCCGTCGGCAAACCTCAGAGTCAGTTGGGACTCTACCTCTTAAAGCAAGGGGTTTTCCTAAAGAGACCTGTCCCAGATTGTACTGCAAGAACTACATTTAGCTCAGTTCTCATTTGTAGCTAAAAGTTAAAGATTACATTCAGGCTTCTCAAAAATGTAGTCGAAAAAGTGAGGGAGGATGTTTCTTCTTTAATATTATTTTGACTAAAACATGTATAGTCTTTAGGAAGAGATAAACAACCTTCAAACACTAGTACAATTGAAGAGAACTGAAGGTCTGTTGTGTTCATGTCCCTGTTTCCAGGGTCAGTAAAGTCCTTAGAAGACAGATAAGTTGCAATATTTTAGGAGTTTGTACAAAGCAAACAGAGGTTTGGTGGCAAAATCTGAAATTCTGGTTTGGGGGTAGGGGAAAGGCTTTTACAGAAGTATATCTTCATAGAGCTGTGTGTCCTTTTGCTTTAAAAACAAATCATTAAAACAGAAGAGCAAGGATGTTCTGAGATCAAGCATAGGAAGCCACTCACCAGGCAAAATCACTAGCAAAGGTGTGTGCAAGAGCATGCAGGAGCGTCACCTTCGGAAACACCTTTTGAAATTCTACATTCTTACCCACTGAACTATGAAGTCAAACCTAATTATAATAATATCGAGAAAAATAGTCGAATACCTGTCCATTTCAAACTAGATGTGGTTGTGTAAAAGTACATAAATGCAGACACATAAAGGTGGTGGCAAATAAAAGGTTAATATTTGCTAAACGTTTTTCTTTTTATTTAGAAATTACCAATCCTTTGACTCTTTATTAAACACTGAAGTTGCTCATGGAACACATATTATCATTTGCCATGGCTCCAAGTATCACTGCAAACTGCACTGGAATATTACTAGATAAAGTACTCTGCTTAGCTTTTGATCTTTTATATTTTGAGTCAGGGGCTCCAAAACTGAAGAGTCATATAGAGGATGATTTTCAAGTCTTAAAGTCTTGTTTCTATGGTTGGGTTGTGTCTTTTAATTGCCAGAAGAGGAACAAATTAATCATTTCTGTCCCTTATTGAGCACAGCCCCACACAATAGGCTTTACAAGAGATTGACACTTTAGGACATGCATATATCCAGCCAAAGAAGCAGTGTCAAACGTTTTTGGATGGTTATCTTCACCAAAGTTTTAATACTCCAGAGTGGCTTTTCTCAAAGCATTTCAATGATAGTTTGGTGTCCCTCCAAGAACAAAAGTAATTGTGAAGATACTAGCGGTCGAGCAGTTGGAGAGAGTCTGAAGCTGTGCACACAGAAGGCCTGATGTAGAGCTTTGCATAAAGGGTACTCTGTTGCAAAGGTGACGGAGTACCCTCTCCCCAAACTGAATATCGACCAGCCTCATTTAGAGTTGTGCGTAACTTAAGAATGTCAGTGACGAAGACTAGTCTTTCTCCACCACTGACATACTCCTCCGATGGCCCGATGAAGTAAGGGCTGTTAGAAGTTTGGCCATTTATCCACCTGCCTATTTAGAGTGGGAGGACAAATGGCCAGATTTTCATTTCACACACCACCATCCAAAATGTGGTGGTAAGTGAAAGTAAAAAAACTTTTATTGACCCTTACGCCATGGAAGCAACCTCCAACAGGAAAGAGGGTACCTGCTTTTTTATTTTCAAAAAGAACATCCCACTTTGGAATTTTGTTTTTGAAAATAAAAAAAGATAATAAAAGTGTGCTGTATGGCACTGTTATATTGATGGAGTGCACGTCACACTTTCAATTCATTAATGACCTAAAAACAGCCGTACAAGCTCTAGTGATACCCAGAATAGACTATGGGAACACAACCCTATGTGGCTTACCGAGATCCAGACTAGCTCCTCTAAGAGCTTCACTCAACGCAGCTGCAAGACTCGTCACCGGCTCCAAAAAGAACAACCATATCACCCCTGAGCTAAAGGCACTGAACTGGCTCGCGTATGAGGCAAGATCACAGCTAAAAATTGCCTGCATCACACACAAAGCCCTGCACTTCAACACACCAAAGTATCTAGCCAATAAACTGGAATTATCAGGCAGCAGCAGAACTACGAGAAGCACCAACACCTTGCTATTGAAACAGCAAAAATTTCGGATAAAGAAAACCTACTCCCGCACCTTCTCCGGCCTAGCACCTAGGATCTGGAATGCCCTGCCCCCGGCAATAAGAATGAACCCCTCTACCACCTCCTTCAAAAAAGACGTCAAACTACTTCTAATGAACAAATCTCTCCCATGATCCCAGTTCTGGTGCAAGTTTGGTACCAACCAGACGCAGCTCACCTACCAGGATCCACGATGAATTCTAAGAGAGAATAACTAACGCACTCCTGAATACCTCTGGACCTACAACGAGTACGGACAACATTTCCGCTCTCCTGTTAGCTACTCATATCTATGTGCCTAGCTCTCACTTTATTTCTTTATTTCTTTTGATGCAACATTTGCGAAGCACTTTGATACCCCCACCGGGTCTAGTTTTGCGCTATATAAAACTTTATAAATAAATAAATAAAAATTAACAGGAACAGCCATAACAGCAGTTCCTACCAATATAAGAGATGTCTGTTGGGGCGGCTAACATGTTTAAATTCGGAGTTAGTTACTTATCCGGGTGTTTTTTACTCCATTGCCCTGATGGAGTAAACTTCATACTCAGATATCTAAATCAGCCCCTAAGTAGATTTCAAGATCACAAGCAATGGGCACTGTTCGCTGACAAGAATGAATGAATGGGAAATCCACCAGAAACAGTGCGGTAACCAAGGAAGAGAATGAGGCAGAGGCAAAACAATCCCTACGACAGAGTCTTTCCTTACAAAGGGAGTTTCATGAGATGAACAAGACAAAAGATAGTCCAAATCTTTCGATATCCTTCTCCTTCTAGCTCTTCATGTTTAGAAGTTATTACATTCAGTTTTACAAATGCTGAATCAGAAAGCAGAAGTGCTCAGCTACTTTTTTTGCGAAATAAGGTGCAACTTTAAAAGTTTTGCTATGACTTTTCAGTTTAGCGAGGAATTTACAAGAGTATAAGACAAATATATTTGAAAAATAGAATTGCACTTCTCAAACAACTTTCAAGCATAACAAATGTGGTACTCCCTCTAATGCATAAGTGTGAAAAATGTACACAATTGTGATGTGTACAATTTTTTGAAGACTATTTCATTTCAATGTGCTCACTTTTTTCACTCACCCTTTCTAGAGGGCTGTGGAAGTTTGTCTTTTGCCACAGGGTAACGAAAACAAACAATCGGCTTGAATGGTATAACATATAAAGATGTCTACAAGACACTAACCTTGTCTGCCATTAGAGGGCTTTGAAAGGTTCTCTTTTTCCACTGCATAACAAAAGAACAGTTTGCTAGGATGGTATAACATATAAAGATATCTACAAGACACTCACCATGCCTGCCAATAGAGGGCTTTGGGTGGTTATCTTTTTCCACAGGGTTACTCAAATGAATAGTTGGCTAAGATGGCATAATATATAAAGAAGTCTACAAGACACTCACCTTTTCTGTTAATAGAGAGCTTTGAAAGGTTGTCCTTTTCCACTGGATAACTTGAAAGAATAGTTGTCTTTTCAGTCCTATTGATTGCTGGGACCAGAACAGAGTCTTGCTTTTCAGTGAGCGATAAAGACTTTTTCTGATGTCCAAGCACTGGAGGATTTAGTATTTCACTGAAAAAGAAATAAAAACACAAATGTTTTTGATCATAAATGAAATACCTAACTCTCTTACCGATATTATCAGAAGTTAGGCTAGTCTGTACTAAGTTAGTCTTTCAGCAGAAAAATGTGTATAGAACGGAACTATGTTATGATGAGCAAGTTACTTACCTTCGGTAATGCATTTTACTGGTGGATACAGTATTTGCCTGTGGATTCCTCACCTTTGAATTACCCCTTGCGCAGCATTCCACAGAAACGTTTTTCATAGCTCACCCATGTCGACGAGGACGTCCCAATGGTACGGTTCCGCTCACAACTTGCATGACGTCATCAGAGCCATAAGAAGACCTCGTCAGCGTGCTGACGTCAGTTCCACCCATTTTTTCCCTTCGAGGCGAACGGGTGAACCGACAACATTTCATAAGTATACAATATATGCACAAAATACACAGTATATGATTCAAAGAAGAAAGACAATTTGGAAATTCTAAAATATAGACATTTCCTAGCGACAAGCATCATATCAATTCAAATGACAATCAAATACAAGAATGTCGTGCCCAAAATTCTTTTCAGTATAAGTAGGCAGACAACGGGGAGGTGGGTGTGTCAGTGAGGAATCCACAGGCAGATACTATATGCACCAGAAAAAGCGTTACCGAAGGTAAGTAACTTGTTGTTCTGATGGATACATCTGCAGGTGGATTCCTCACCTTTTGAATTGAATACCCAAGCAGTCCCGCTTCCGGAGGAGGGTGTCCGCCTACCTAGACCAAAAAATCCAGCAGCGCAGAACGTGCAAAATAACTGTCCCTCCTCACCTCTGAATCTAAGCAGCAATGCTTCGCAAAAGTGTGGAGGGAGGCCCAAGTTGCCACTTTGCAGATGTCTACAACAGGGACACTTCTAGCCAAAGCTGAAGAAGAAGACTTAGCTCTGGTGGAATGAGCTTGAATACCTTCAGGAGGCTCCTTCTTGGCCAAGGCATAGCAGATCTTGATGCAGAGGATGATCCACCTTGACAGCGTTCGCTTGTGGACAGCCTTGCCCTTCATTTTTCCCATGTATCCAATGAAGAGTTGGTTGTCCAGCCTGAAGTCTTTAGACCTGTCCAGGTAGGAGATGACCGCTCTTTTAGGGTCCAGGCGATGAAGTCTCTCCTCCTCCTTAGAAGGGATAGGGGGAGGATAGAAAGAGGATAGAGTAATAGATTGCCCTAGGTGGAAAAGAGTGACCACCTTAGGCAGGAAAGCAGCTCTGGTCCTAAGAACCATCTTACTGCATGAATAGAGGTGAAAGGGGGCTTAGAACTAATAGCCTGTAGCTCACTAACCTTTCTGGCCAAGATAATAGCAATAAGAAAAATTGTCTTAAAAGACAGGAGCCTCAATGGACAACAGTGTAGAGGCTCAAATGGGGGAACTCATCAGAAAAGCAAGAACTAAATTTAAATCCCACTGAGGCATGATAAATAGAGTGGGAGGAAACCTGTTAGTGAGACCCTTAATAAATCTCATGACTGTAGGAGACTTAAACAAAGAGGGTTGGTCTGGCAAGCAAAGAAAGGCCGACAAGGCAGACAAGTAGCCTTCAACAGTTGCTACCGCACAACCCTGATGAGCCAATGAAAAGGCGAAACTCAGAATAGAAGACAAATGGGCCTGTAAAGGATTAATTGATCTCTCTCCGCACCATTTAACAAACTTGGCCCACCTACCAGAATAGAGAGATTTGGTGGAGTGTCTTCTGGCTGATAATATAACATCCACCACATCCGGTGGGAGAGATAAAAAACTCAGGTTGCCCTGTTCAATCTCTGGAAGTGGGGGTGTAGAGCCTGCCTCTGCGACTGAGAGAGGAGGTCTGCCCAGAGAGGGAGACGGAGCGGAGGGCGTAATGAGAGGTGAAGGTGGTCTGTGTACCACACCCTTCTTGGCCTATCCGGGGCAATCAATATGACTAGGGCACGGTCTTGACGAATCTTCCTCAGCTCCTGAGGAATCAAGGGGTATGGGAGGGAACGCTAAAGAAGCTGTGAGCCCCAATTTAATTGAAACGCTTCTCCCAACGCTCCCCGCATCGGATACTGGAGACTGCAGAATGACGGACAGTGCAGGAGGTCTGCCCAGAGAGGGAGACGGAGCGGAGGGCGTAATGAGAGGTGAAGGTGGTCTGTGTACCACACCCTTCTTGGCCTATCCGGGGCAATCAATATGACTAGGGCACGGTCTTGACGAATCTTCCTCAGCTCCTGAGGAATCAAGGGTATGGGAGGGAACGCTAAAGAAGCTGTGAGCCCCAATTTAATTGAAACGCGTCTCCCAACGCTCCCCGCATCGGATACTGGAGACTGCAGAATGACGGACAGTGCACGTTCTCATGAGTGGCAAACAGGTCCAACCGAGGAAACCCTCACATCCTGAAAATATGATGGACCACCTCCGGATGAAGACGCCACTCGTGATCGGCCGTGTACTGCCGACTGAGACTGTCCGCACGCACATTCAGCACTCTGGCCAGATGATTCGCAATCACGCAAATCTGATAGTCCTGAGCTCAGGACCAGAGCCACAGAGCCTCTCTGCAGAGACAATATGACCCTACTCCTCCCTGTTTGTTTATGTACCACATTGCAGTAGCGTTATTCGTCAGGACCTGAACCGACTGACCGCGAAGGGAGGGAAGAAAGGCCTTGAAAGCCAAATGTATCGCCCGCATTCTAGAAGACTGATGTGAAACAATCTTTCCTCTGAAGACCAAAGCCCTTAAACTCCCGATCCCCAAGATGAGCTCCCTGCCAAAGAGTGGAAGCATCCGCTATCACTGTGGCCACCGGAGAAGGAGGTTGAAACGGCTTCCCTTGAGACATGCTGCCTGGAACACTCCACCATAACAGCTCCACTGCAGTGTCTCTGGAGATTCTGACCACTTCCCTGAGATCCCCATTGTGTTGAAACCACTGCCTGCGGAGGCACCAATGGAGGGCCCTCATGTGCCAGCATGCATGGCTGACTAACAGAATGCAGAAAGCGAACAGACTGAGGAGGTGCAGAACCTTCAGGACTGGAACAGCCGCTCCATCTTGAAACATTGGATATCTAGAATCCTCTGAGGAGGGGGGAAAGCACGACTCACAGTAGTGTCCAGTACTGCCCCTATGAACAGGTTGCGCTGAGAGGGGACCAGGTGAGATGAGGGCACCTGGTGAGATTTGGGTACATTTATCAAAAAACCCATGTCAAACAACAGCAGTGTTGTTACTTGCAGATGATGAAGCACCATCTCTGGCGACTGTGCCTTGAGCAGCCAGTCGTCCAGATAGGGGAAATCAGGAATCCCCGACCTTCTGAGATGTGCTGCTACCACCGCCATCACCTTTGTGAAGACCTGTGGTATGAATGTAAGACCAAACGGGAGGACCGCAAGCTGGTAGTGTGGATACCCCACCGTAAAACGGAGATACTTCCAATGCGACTCCAGGATGGGAATGTGGAAATATGCATCCTGTAAATCGATCAACACCATCCAGTCTTCCTGCTGCAGCGCCAACAGAACCTGAGCTAGGGTCAACATCCTGAGCTTCTCCTGTTTGAGGTAAAAATTCAAGATCCTAAGGTCGAGGATCGGTGTCAATCCCCTGTCCTTTTTGGAATCAGGAAATATCTGGAGTAGCATCCCTGACCCCTTTCCTGCTCCGGAACAACCTCTATCGCACCTTTCTGTAGCAAGGACAGGACCTCTTGTTGCAGGAGCAACAGATGGTCCTCAAACACCAGCCCTGGCGAGGGGGGAAACTCCAGGAAAGGAAGGGCGTACCCATTTACTACAAGATTCAAAACCCAACGTAACAGATTTCCAATTTTGTAGAAGATGGGACACCCGACCTCCCACGGGTCCAACATGCTCTAAGATGGGGAATCTAGAACTGATTCCCTGTGGAGCTAGTCGGGGAAACAGGAGAGGAGGAGGAGGAGGAGACTTGTTGGCGAGCAGATCCTCGCAGACGACCTCTTCCCTTCCCTCTGTATGTCCAATACAGAGGGTTCTGTTGTTGTTGCTGCTGTCTGGCCTGAAACTGAGCAGCCTTCCCAAAGCCCCGAAATCTTCGGTATCCAAAACCTCTAGGCTGAGATTGCAAACCTAAAGATCTAGCGGTAGCTCTACTATCTTTAAAACACTGTAGTGCTGAGTCCGCCTTGGTCCCAAAGAGTCTAGAGCCATCAAAGGGAAGATCCAACAGTGTGGACTGAAGATCTGGAGAGAAACCTGATCCTCTCAGCCAGGCGTGCTTCCTAGTTGCCACCGATGAGCCCATCACCCTAACAATGGAGTCAGCCGTGTCAAGTCCAGACTGAATAACCTGACGGGCCGCAGCTTGAGTGTACGACAGCACCCCTGCGAAGTGGCCCTGGACATCCTCTGACAGTTTAGGAATCACATCCTTAGCTGAGTCTATCAACGCATGGCTGTATCGTCCCAACAGGCACGTAGCATTAGTCGACTTCAAAGCCATACTGGCTGATGAAAATACCTTTTTTAGCCGACTGTTCTAGTTTTTTTGAATCCCTATACCCGGAATGGACGGAAAGGAACCTGAGGATTGTTTCGAGGAACATGAAGCTTTAATCACCAAGGGTGTGTTGATTTAAACTCTGGATCCCCAAGCACAACTTTGTATCACCTTGCCACCGTTCTGGATACAGCTGGGGCAGACATAGGCTTTTGCCAAACTTCCATGATGGGTTCCGTCAAAGCTTCATTGAACAGAAGAAAAGGTTCCATCACTGATGAAGAGGAGTGAAGACCCTCAGTCAGAATGTTTGATTTGACCTCTGCAGTGGGCAACTGTAAATCCAGAAGGTCAGCATCCTTCCTTATAACAGAATGGTAGGAAGAAACCTCCTGAGAAGGAAGAGCTTTGGGAGAAGAGAGTTCCCACTCTGGTGATGTATCCAGCCCGCTACCTTCCTGAAGCCCTTAAAAATCAAGCATGGGATCCAGTATCTCCCCTTCCCCCGCCTCTTCCTGTTGCTCCTGAAATTCCTCCTCTTCCAGAAGCCTCTGAGCCGCACTTCTTGACCATATCTTTGGTATGTGAGTCGGCAGCGCCAGACGCGGCACAGGCAACTTTGGAGCCGGCGTCGATGGAGGCCCTTCAGGGACGGCTGGAGGTGCCGCAAGAAGTCGAGACGGCGCCGGACCGGAGCCCAACAGTCCAGGAGAATAGTCCATCCTTCCCTTCTGGGACGGGATCGGCGTCGATAATCTTGGTGTTGGGAGAGGCCAAGTCCGAGTCATTGGCATGAAAGGCATAAAGGGTGCCTGGGCATAATGATGGGGTACGCGCATGTTGTAGGGAAACGTTCCCACGGGGCCACCAGGCGCACCGGATGGGTTAACCGCCCAGGCAAACATGCCACACACTGCATTTATAAAATGCGAAGGATCGGCACCTGGAGCCAGAAAAGGTGGGTACGGATCTGGAACTGCCTGATCTGGAACCACCCGAGGTCGCAAGACTGGTTCTGGCTGCGGTGCCGGAGACGCCGGGGGCGGATTGGCCGGAGGTGAAGGAGTCACCTCCCTGGGCGCAAGAGAGGCCCTCGGAGTTGGAGAATGCACTGGAGTCACCTGCGGTGAAAGAGAAGGCGAGATGTCATTCTTCCTGTGACGCCGTAGGGCTGGGGACCCCAACTTCAGTGACTTGTCTTTAGAAAAGCGATGCTTGGAACTATGATGCCACTTCTTCTCACGTTTCCTCGACGAATTCAAGGTGTATGGAGTCAGTGAATTCGACCTCGACTTTGTCCTCTTCCAACCCCTCTTATGCTTCTTCACCCAAGCCATAAACAGTTTCGCTTCCCTCTCCTTGAGGGCCTTCAGTTTCATACGGCGACACGAAGAGCATCTCTCGACGTCGGGGTCAGACGAAAGCACCAAAGACAATCACTGTGGGGGTCCGTGATGGACATATGTCCCCCACATTCCCTACAAGGTTTGAACCCTGACTTTTTCTGGGCAGCCATCGCACTGCTACAATTGCAGATTGACTGTAACAATGTTAACCACAAAGAAATGGCGAGTCCTAGAAAAAACATAATGCGTCGACGGCGTGGAAAAAAGGGAACTAGCGTCAGCACACCGTCAAGGTCTTCTTATGACTCCGATGACGTCACGCGAAGTCGCGAGCGGAGCCGTACCATTGTGACGTTCTCGTCGACGTGGGAGAGCTATGAAAAAAGTTTCAGTGGAATGATGCACATGGGATAATTCAAAAGGTGAGGAGTCCACAGGCAGATGTATCCATCAGAAAATAAAGGCATATCGAAAAAATTTCCAAAGAACATTACAAAGGATTACAAAGGACTGATAATAAAGAAACATGATTTGTACTTTGTGTTGACAATTTAAGAAGGAAGTATTATGAAAATGCCAGAATGAAGAGAACCCCTGACAGCAACCCTATCACCAACGCTAAATGCAGTCCTTAACTTGAACTCTCACACATTAGGGCCACCATTAGGGGAGCCAATCATCAGCTCAACACTCTAAGGAAAATCAAGCCATGCTTACCCCCAGAGGACATCCAGTCAGCAGTCCAATCCCTAGTTATCTCACGATTGGAATATGGTTTGGTGACACTAGCTGGGCTACCTAAAGCTAGATTGGCTCCACTTAGAGCCACTCTGAATGCTTCTGCCAGACTCATCATGGGCTCCAGAAAACATGACCATATCACACCTGACTTGATTCAACTTAACTGGCAATCCATTGAAGCAAGGATCCGTTTTGCGATAGCCTGCCTGACGCACAAAGCTATTCATTACATCTCCCCCATCTACCTGGCAAAAAAACTTGAGCTATCTGGCTCGAGTCGGAACTTAAGAAGCTCTAATACTCTACTTTTGAAACCTCCTAAATTCAATAAGAAAAGAACTTACAACCGTGCCTTATCTGGTCTTGCTCCAAGAATTTGGAACGCTCTTCGTCCTGAGATCAGATCCAACCCATCGACTGCTTCATTAAAAAAATATGTCAAATGGCTTTTCCTGAATGATTATCAACAGCAATAGCCCCGATGCCATTTCCAATCTACTTCCATCTCCTGTTTGACAGTTCTTTTTACCTTTTGTTCTAAATGTGTTATGTTTCTCATCACTTGTCCTTTTGATATACTGCTTTGCAGGAACTTTACAGCTCCCACTATTTGGGCCTAAACCTTGGATCACCTTTTTTTATTTCATCTTCCCTGTGCTCCCTCATGACCATGTTATTTTTCAGGTACTTCTTATGTTTCCATTTTGTACTGTACTCATGCTTTTACCTCAAGCCAACGTACGTTCCTTTGTACAGCGCTCTGATACCCGCATCGGTCATGTTTGCACTTTATAAAACTTTTCAAATAAATAAATAAATATCTAGAGTCCTAACATTAAACCTACCTATAAACGCATCCCAGAGCACAACCCTAACCGAACATAACGCTACTCAAATCGCGTCCTTGAACTGATTTGATCCTTGGCAGGGGGACACAAACAAACCTTTCTGCTCAATTGACGGTGATATAAATCCAAACCAAACAAGTACACTTGGCTAAAAATGTCTGCAGCCGGGGAATGAGAAGGGGAGAAGCACAGGGGGACATGCAGGGAATCAGAGAAAGCCGATCTCTGACTATCCCTTAATCTATCAAGTACACTACACCCTTTGGTACCACTTAGAAACAAGGGGAAACCCAGGCAGGTGTAGCGCACCTCAGGTATACCAGGACTACCTTCCACAATCCTACACACATTGACTTGGAAGGATTCAGTGGGCAAGTAACGACAGTCAACACAAGCTTAAATAGAGAGAGACAATAGACAATCTCCCCATAAAAAAAGCAGATAGAAGGAGGACTGTACTCCATAACTTCTGTGGATTTCTCCCCGTGCCTGTGACACAGGAAGGTCAGCGATAGACCTTTAACCCTACTTCCCTTTGGCTTGACCAGGCCCACGTTTATAACAATTACACACAGCGTACGCTGCGGGCTTGCCAAATGGCCAGGGAGGAAAATAGGAATCCGTGATCATGCATCAGTTGGCTTTTTGAGTCTACAAAGGTTGTCAAAGTGGAAACAAGACTCAAGGTCTCATGTTTGGTGCACAGGGTAAGTGATAGCATCGCCTGCCATACATTTAAAAAACTTTGCATCCAGAAACTGAAAGGCGTTCTGTGTTCTTCCACAGTTCATTTATCACTTGGTTCATCAGCCGATAAAATCAGGAACAACAGGAGCATAGGTTTTTTCCATAACAGGCGGAAAAATACTGGTGCTCTCTCCTTGATCAGCTTTGGAGAATCAAATACTTTGTCGTTCACAAAGGGCATAAACATTGGAAATCTTGAAATCTGGGCACATTTTTGGAACCAAGGTGCCTTTCAAAAGAGAATTTCCAAATTGTGTCCACTATTGCCCGCTCTGGTCCTTCCGGATCAGTCGGGTTTTGTTCCATCTCGGTCCACGTCTCATAACCTGCGCACTCTGTTTGCGGTTTTGCATCAGTTGGACCCGGAGTGCCGAGCAGTAGCGGTTTTTCTTGATGCCGCTAAGGCTTTTGATTCGGTCAGATGGGGGTATATGTTCGACACTCTAAAGCGGATGGGTTTGCCGTTCCCCTTTATTAGATGGATGGAGATTCTCTACACTGCACCTTTGGCGAGGGTACGCATTAATAATTGCCATTCTCAACAATTCCGCATACACTAAGGGACCAGACAGGGGTGTCCACTTTCCTCATTACTGTTTGCCATTGTAATGGAACCGCTGGCGTGCGTGGTGAGACAAAAATATGCGAATGCGGCTCTTCAGTTCAGTCAGCGCCCTCTTATAATCTCCATGTATGCGGATGATATGGTTCTGTACGTTCGTGACCCGGTAAAGAATCTGCATCCTCTCATTCGGGAATACATTAAATATGAACGGCTATCAGGGCTCCGGATCAACTGGGAAAAATCCTCTGTCTTCCCCCTCACGACGAGCACAACACAGTTTCCCATGGAATATCCACTCGAATGGTCGTTAGGCCCTGTTAAGTATCTAGGGGTGTGGATGCACTCGGATCAAGAGACGGTGCTGAGAGAAAACTTTGGTAAAGCTCTCACATCCACGGAGGAGCAGGTGTCTAGATGGATTGGCTTACCTTTCTCGCTAGCGGACAGAATAGCGGTTGAGAAAATGGTCATTTTACCCCGGTTCTTATATCTCTTCACCAATGTCCCTATTAAGTTAACGAGGGCATTCTTCTCACGGCTGCGCTCGACTATATTGCGGCTGGTCTGGGCAGGCAAAAAATCCTGGTGTAGCTGGAGTACTCTTACACGGCCATATTCATTCTCTGCGCCTGACATGTACTTGTATTATTATGCGCACAGGCCCAATTTGCCCACTATTGGTTCTTTCCTCCACCATTCATACCTCAGGTGGCGGTTGAGGCTGATGACATGAGCCCGGATCCACTAGTGGCACTCATCTCAAAATCGCACGCTACCTACCCCCTTAGAGACATGTTCACTGCGGACTGCACGGCACAAGCATGGCACGCCATGGCAAAACGTGCGGGTAGGCAGCTGGTCTATGCACCGGCTCTTCCAATAGCACATCATCCTAAACTCTCGGTGACTCAGGACAAACGGGCGCTGGGGATTCTGGCGGACACAGATATCATTACGATGGATGATATATACCCGGAGGGCTCCTTCATTACACTGGCACAGATTAGCGATAGGCATCAGGGAGCGCTAATGTCAGTCTTCACATACTATAGGTTGCGGGAGGCTCTCAAGGTTAATATCAATCATCCTGCTGCACCAGACACCTTGAGTTCCTTGCAGACTTTATTGGCAGGTCCCTCGCGGGGCAGGCTGGTGGGTCACCCGACTCTATCAAAGCATGCAATCTGACACCACGCCTGCACTCAGCCAGGCCCGGGTGCGTTGGGAACAGGCTCTCGGCAGTGCTTTCACTGATGAGGATTGGGAATTTTGCAGCTTAATGACAAAACGGCTAACGGCTAATTGCAACCTGCGCATAATCCACTTTAAGTATTTACAACAGATGTATTATACACCCCTTCTGTTACAGAGGTATGGTCTGCGTGACACAGCTAGATGTAAACGGTGCGGGACACAAGAGGCAGATTTCCTTCATCTCGCATGGGACTGCTCCCGGATTCAGGAATTCTGGGTCCAGGTCACACAGGCATTAACTGACATGATAATGGAAGTAGTGGAGGGCTCTCCTCTGATCTGCTTGTTGGGCCTGGTGAAGCGTTTTAAACCAAAGAATAGGCGACTGGTCTTGATAGCAGCTTTAATGGCCAAGAGGAAGGTAGCACAAACATGGGACAGCAAAAAAGCACCTAAATTCAGAGACTGGCTACATGACTTGACATTCTGCAGAGACCAATTAGCTTGCTATGCTGAGGAACTGCCAGCTCCCTCTCGGCCCAAAGATGTATGGTCCCCACTGACGGCATATCTATTGTCTAACCCTCTAGATGCTGCAGATGACAGTTGTACACAGTAACAGCTCTTTGATATAATGTGAAATGCTCTGGGTCAATGCAATAATTCTTGTTGTATGATGCTATATTGTAAGATCATTGATTTTTGTTGTCACATGGTGGGAGGGGGTTTGTTTGTTTGGTGCTTTGCGCATATGTTGTATGTATTTGAAAATGCAAAAAAAAAAAAAAGAGAGAATTTCACTTTCTTTTCCGTCAGAGAGAGCTCACAGCTATTATTATTGGACTTTCATCGTCGTAGTGTTTCAACCTGTTGAAGAGTTTCTCTTCTGGCCACGTCATCCAACTTTTGAGTCAAAGAATAACTAAGGTCCAGAAGTAACGATTGAGCCGCGGCTAATATCTGAGGGTTGCAAACATCCTCGGTAAGACGAGCACTCTTGCAAAATTGTGACACAACGATATCAAAGAAATAAGTTAGCTAGCGGAAAGGCTTATTAGTTCCCTCCTTAAAAGACACAGGGTCTCAAAGACCATGAGCTAGAAGAGAGGCGACGCACTGTCGTGTAGTTCCTTTAAGACCTATATAGGATCTGCGCGTTTAGACAACATACACTGCGGGATTGGTGTCCAGACTGATTCCAGACACCCCCACCGGGTATGTTGGCCTGTGTACCAGCTAGCTCGCGATGCCACTATCACTTCCCCTTACCAAGGAGAGAATAGTTCTTGGCAACTATCGAACATGACAACCCTGATCCCTCAGGACCGTGGAAACAGTAACTTACTTTTCGCTCAGTCACTCGCGCTCACTTGTTCTCAGAGAGATACACAGAATAAACGGTTGGGACGTTTTCAATAAGTATTTATTGAACAGTCGTTATTCTAGCGTAAAATAAGAGCACTGAAATCACCAGTAGACGGTAGCATAGATATATGAGTAAAAGCACTAAAAAAATAAACAGATGGTAGGTCTCTACCATTTTGCGAAAATCATAAATACAGGCAAGTATATAAAATACATGGCAATAAAATGAGTACTCCTACTATGCACCCTAACTAGATGTGCCTAAGTGTACCTAGTATGTGAGTAGGTGTAAAGCCAAGAATCCCTCTAGGATAAAGCCAACCCCATTACCTGATGTGAGAATGCGGGACCCCGTTCTGGTCTCAAGCTGAACACCCCGCAAGGGATGTCAGACCACTTCGAGCTGGAGTATCTGCATGCAGGGACCTCAGCGTCTTGCGTCAGTGTGTCGGCCGGGAAGTCCTGATCTCCTCTGACTATCTCAGCAAGATGTGGTGTTTATATACCCTAAGGTATCCCCAGGGGTTCTACCTTGCTGTGCCAGTGTCGGACTCAGGATGACGTTGGGAATGAACTTTATACACAGTTATTATGCAGGAGATGATGGTCCTGCTGTGATTCCAAGAAACTAAGAATCCTCTTGCATAACTTATGAGGCCAGTGTCCAGGGAAAACCCTACGTACTTGTGTGTAGTATTGTAACTGGGTACAAGGTCAGTGCTTCAAATCCGTTATGTATGTAGTATAGGAGAGAATGTAGGTGAAGGGTTATGATGTTACCTAGACCTATATCGGGGTACCTATATGAAATATAACACCCACTCCTCATCCGACTGGACGACATTACTAAAATCTAGCGTACTACCAAGGAGTGTAGAGGTTTGTACGCAACTAATAATAAAACCTCGTAAGAGAAGTTCAAAAAGCGTTTTTAAAAAATCCTTTAAAAAGTTTTGTTTAAAAAAATCATTCAAGCATTGGCTCTAAAGTGTCCGTTTATATAGTCCGAACAACTACAAGCATTTGAAAGCCATGCAGGTCAAAAGGTCTTCATTTGGAATTTCGTTAAAAGGTAAAAGGCCAAATTTTCCCAGCGTGCGACGTGCCAAATGTTTATGTGTCCTTGCTGGTAGATGCAACAATGCTGCTGCCTGCATACGCAGCTGACAATCCCTGTAACACCTCACAAAGAATGTCAATTGAGCACAATGATCTTCCGTACCGCCTGCAGCAGATGCCGGGGCAGCCTGTGCGATATCCGAGGCCTGAGTGTTGGCGGAGGAGCCGGTATCCATACCAACAGGAGCAGAGACTATCTGTGGTGGCTCTAAGAACGCTGCCAACAACATAGGAATACGCTGAGGACACTGCAGAACATGGGCCGTTATTGGGTCCAGTAAAGCATCAACGTCTGGTGGCGCAGCCGATGGAAGTGTCAGACAGAGGTCCAACACACATTCCTCTCCGCAGAACAGGATTCGGAGAACAGGTAGGACACAGTCCATCCAGACTGGTCTAAATGACAGGAACCAAGAGGCGTTCAGTACCCGTAGGCGAGGTGTGCCCAGATGTTGTACCATGCGATCACGGTATTTGCACTCCAGGAGTACTGTCGCCATTTCTTTGGTGGCTGGGACGTCCATTGCGTAGCAGAAAAGTAATAATCAGGATACCTGCTATTAGGAACAGGATCAGCGGAAGCCCTCCAAAAATGCTTCCAAAGACAGAGTGTATAAAGTTTGGTATAACTCCGAGGACGTCTGAAAGGTGCTTAACAGTCCGGAACCTATGGTCTTAAATAGGTGTACAACGCCCGTCGTATCAGACATGTTAAAGATACGACTTACCATTTCTGTGAAATGGAAGGGGCAGTTTGTACATATAAGTGACTGTATCTCAGCAGAGGACCTTGCGATCAGGAGATCAAAAGTCTCCCGGGCGGAGGTTAAGGGCAAGGTTCGTTGTAAAAGCATGGCTTTCATTCTGCTCAGAGTATCAAACCGTATAAAAGAAACATTTAGCGAAGGCCATAAAGGCGCCTCCCTGATTGTATGTGTTGGTGGAAACAATACTTGCATACAGCAAGTAACCCTGGAGCTCACAGTGACTAGATATGCGATGCCCAGAAGCATACCACAACAACCTTGATCATTCAGCATCAAGTAACTCCCATTCGAGAGAAGCCTGAATACCGGATTAACCACAGCTGCCGGGGTACCTCTCAAGTGACAGGACAAGTTCGCCACAGACCTATTACAAGCCCCGTGTAGCATAATATCCTGGCATATGAGAGATCCACTTAAAGCGTTCTCACAGTTAGTTCCGCTTAGAAACACTTCCAGATCCCCACTCCTGCATCGAAATCTGTATGGTAAATCCCAGGATTCCCTGATGAATTCCTTACCCATCTTTTCATATCTGCCTGCCTGTTGCTGTTCTAGGCAATACAGAAACTGGAAAGTTGCGACTGGTAATGTTATATGGCAGTGGATTAACCATTCTGTGGACGGTGACTCTGCCACAGAAAAGGGTAACCTATCCAGTTTTTCAATACGCAGCATTGTATATTTTGCTCCCCTCTGTGCCGTTTTCATCTGTTTTTCTGTTAGATTGTATGCAGAAAACAATGACATACTGTTGATAAAACGCCAAGGCACATAACCGGCACGCAATGACTGCAGCGTCCAGCTTAACAAAATAATAGAACGTAACTGTGACTGTCCGTGTTGTAATATGGACAAATCCTGTTATAATACTTCGATAGCAGAAGATACAATGTTGCCCAGTGAATATATCCTGGATGTTAACGTAGTCATGCCATTGTCAACTACGGCTAACCCCTTTTCTATGTTAATTCTATCTATTTCTCTTAATCTCTCTGCTGCTTCTTGTTACGAGATTTTCCAGATTTCGTTATTGACAGCATATAAAAAACGTTTTTGACGTGGCTTTCTGGGACCTAATAAAAAAATCCTGTAGGTCCACATCCTCTGTAAGTAAGGACAAGTGTTGTTTCACCTGGGGTAGTGTTGAGGTCTTTAGCCAATCGAGGCATAACTTCCCAACACTGTATGATGTAACTACCCCCGGATGTTCTCATTGTACATAACGTGGGTCTGGCCTATGGATACTAAACCCTTCGGTGGTACCCCTGAATCTTTCCTGACATTGGTTTGTGTCTGTGGGTCAAACCAACCATCCCTTCCAATTGGGGTCTGATCTATTGTATTGCAATATGTCATCTAACTTAGCTTCTTTATCTGATGTAAAATTCCTCTCGGTGTTTAACGGTGTTGGAATTTGAGGCGTGTTCAAGTCCTTATTCTTGGCTATTCCAAGACAGGAAGTCTGTTGCACAGTGTCATTCAGAAAAATCATCTGCTGTGGAATGAGGCATGCTCCAAATAGTGCTTCTGTTCCCTGGACTTGCCAGTCCCTAGAACCCCAGATTGATTTCAAGTCTACAGTGTCCATCCATAAGTCAAAACCCTGTTCAGACAGCTGGGTAATAAAGGAAGCAGAGTAAATCTGTTTGGTGATTGTTAACATATTTTTCTGTGCAGATATAGGTGCAACTTTATAGTAATACGAGGTCGGGTCAGAAGTGTTAAACCCTGAAAAATATGCACATTTTTGTGCAAATGTTTTTGAACTACCTTTTGGTGGTGTAGGGCATTGTTCCCACTGGTGGTATGTGAAAATATTTCTAGGTTTGTTAGATTTATGCAAGAAATGATGACCATAATGTTGGTAACAATACATTTTGTCAAAATCTGATGTATCCTCTAACATTTCAGTGTTAGAAAATGCGGCAGTTTGTTCCAAATCAGACAACAAATTATTAACAGTTTCAAAATCCCAATCATCAGAAAATGTACTAGAGGTAATGATATCGTTCAATGAAATTTTAAACAAATGTGGAATCTTTAAAAGCTTGTTTGGTCCAAATATATCATATTTTACTTTGTCCCACACTATACCATCCGGTATAGGAACTGCTGAAATGTTCACGAAGGACAAGTCTGTTTGTTCACGATAAGATGAAACATGAGGTTTTAAAATTAAGTTTACTTCTGACGTTGCAGAGCTCTGTAGAAGATAAGTTCCATTGATGAGCAAGTGGAAAGTGATTACTAATCCTAACCAAAAAGAAAAAAATAATATACCGGTGATTATCCAAAGTTCTAGCCAAGGTGATACTAAATAAGTCCTTCTAAGAAAGTTTAAAAAGTATTTGATCCGTTGTTTGCGAGAAATTTGGGCTGGCATTGTTTCAGGTTCACTTGGATCCAATGAAAAGGTATCGAAGTCGATGAAATAGCCAGATGTAGTTCGATCTATTTTTGTAGATTGCTCTTGAAGAGGCATGTTGACGTTGACATCCTTATTAGGTTGAATTGAAATTTGTCTTTCATTTTGATTTTGAAAGTTCGTGTCAAGGGGAACTAGTTCCATTGCATTGTTATCGATTCCGTTGCTTTGTAAAGGTGACTCTTCAAATGTTATGAGTCTTTCTGTTTGAACTTCATGGATTATAGCAAGAGGAGGACGTCGGCTACTCAGGAGCCCCGAGGCCTACTATTTAGTATCAGCCACATAGTGTGGTTTGATCAGATCGATTGAGACAAATCGCTTTTCTTTTCCGGGAAGAGGCGGTAGAAGTACAGTTCTTGATCCTTCAACGGCCAGGACAGGTACAGGCTTTCGATAGGATGGCCCGAATTCTTTTTGTCCACAATCTTTTCTCTGACCAGATCCCCAACTTTAGGAATCCAGGCAGGTCTTGCTGTGGCTGACTTGACTTCCCCAGTGGCGGTTTTCTTTGTCTCGACGTTACTTAAGGAGGCTCTGGATTCATTCAGATCCTGTAAAACAGCCAAACGTTTATTGATGTCAAACGGTTTTTCATCTGCCACTGTGCCTTCGAAATCGAGATCAGGTACCCACATTCTTGTACCAAACATGACCTCGTAAGGAGTGGCACCCCCTAGAGAGATTCTTGGCTGGTTATTAAGGGCTCGCTGGACCCCATATAGATGATTGACCCAACTACCACCCGAGCCTAATACCCTAGCTGTTAAAGATTGCTTTAAGTCCCGGTTTTTCATCTCCACAACCGAATTTCCCTCGGGATGGTACAGAGAGGAGTACCGCAATGCTACACCCAAACTTCCCATGGCTTCCTTGTAAGCCCTAGAGCTGAGCGCGGGGCCATGGTCAGAATGTAATGTGCAAACTGTGTATGTCCCTATGAAGACTCGCAAATCTTTTATAACAGTTCGGGTGTCAGCCGAGCGCTGGGACCATACCCATAATAATCTTGAACAGGAATCCACTGCCACCATGATATACTTGTAAGCCCCATCAGATTGTAAGGGGCCGCAGTGGTCCAGATAAATGCACCCGAGCGGTCTGTCTGATATTAACAATGGTGTCTGCGCTGGGCGAGCTACGGTGGACCCTTTTATCTGTTGACAGATATCGCACTTTAAGACGAAGTCTTTGGTCTGCTTTGTTAACCCTGGCCACCAATAGCGTTGTTTCAGTAAAGAAACTGTCGCCGTAACTCCTGTATGAGCAGAACCCAGACCCTCGTGTGCAGCCAAGATTAAACCTAACCTGCAATCCATGTTTGGTATTACTCTATCCCCCACTCCAGGAATCTGAGCAAATGGAACGTTGTTTGCATCTAACTTGTAGGAGTACTTGAGTGGAAAACCTTTAGGTAGTGCTTTGCTGTTATTGCGAGAAGCAATCACAACTACCATTGTGGTACCGTCTACCCTCGTTTTTGAACGGGTGATTGCAGCTACGGACGCAGTGCGTACTGCATCTCCCTTCATGCGGCTTCATCAGCCAATAAATTCCCTTCAACGTGAACGCCATCACGTTGATGACTCAGCGTGTGTATCACGTGAGCTCTTGGTAGTTCGTTTTTTACTCTGCTACCTGTTCCCATAGTTTTCTATGTTTAATTGTGCCAGCTTTTGAATCTCTGAACCCATTTCGTCCCCAATAGTGGAGATATTCATTGTACGACTGGACACAGTAAAAGGAATCACACACTATTAGTGTGGGAAATTCTGGATCCGCATTTATCAGTGCCAGTAATAGTGCTTTTAATTCTGCCAACTGAGCCGTGCAGTCTCAGAGAGACTGCGTTTTTGTACAGCTTGAACGGAACTTGCCATCCTGCATCCTACCTTTTACAATAGCGCATGCTGCACTGTATTGTTGCTTACTTCCTATGGCCGGATGAGCAGATCCGTCAGTATAAAAAATGTATTCATAGAGGCATTATTTCATTTGGTAGAGGATATTCTTGTTCATATTGCAGGAATGCTTGTGTTTTTAGACTGGGGTCATATCTGTATTCTACATCTGTTGCAGTGAGAGAATTAGCCCATTGTATCCATCTTGGATGTAACGCTTTTGCATTTGGGACGCTTGCCTTTGTGGCAGCCTCTAAGGCCGGTACCGAGGTCACGACAATTATTCGTTTCCCCTGAGCCAGTGGTCTCTCTCTCACTACAGCAGTCTGTACTGCTGTCAGATTTTTCTGTGGGTGCAAAACGCATTTCAGCGTTAGTGTACAAATGCGATTTATATGCAATTGGTACTGTTTCACCTTCATTGAAAGTTAAGTAAGTGTACCCCGATTGACCTGCGACTACGCGGATCACCAGTTTGCGTACGTTTACGTGTGTCTGTAAGTGTTTTGATGATATCATATCAGCTTGTAGGGAACGAAGGATATTTGTGTGTTCCTGTGTCCATTGTCTAACTGAAAAGTCAGGTCTTATTAGGTCATAGAAAGGTTTTACTCTCTCTCTGCGTAATCCATGAATAGAATACCTCTGTTCTATATGATTTGTGTGCCTCAATCACGAAAGTAACTTGCCCACCCCTAATTGTAACACCATATGCTACTAGTTTTAGGGTGATGGCATTTCTAACATTTTCTGCAATGTATATTGCATCTGCATCGTCTTCTTCGGCTGAGATGTTTAGTTCTCCTGTCGGGTCTCCGTGTACCGACATTGTTTTTAGTAAGATGAGCTTTTCAGGGGGACTGAGATAAGGTGTTTATGCACAATTAGGAACAATCTATCCTTCAAGCTTGATTAGACCAACAGCCAATACATAGGAATTTTCCTACTCTGCTGCGGCAGATTTTGTTCCCTCCCACTCCAGACGTCTCTGGGGAAATTGTGAGTAGGGGTCTCTGAGAATAGCACAACTGAACTACTCAGATTTGACTGTTAAATAAGTGCCAATACCAACGTTGGCGGCGCTATGTTGTGTAGTTCCTATAAGACCTATATAGGATCTGCGCGTTTAGACAACATACACTGCGGGACTGGTGTCCAGACTGATTCCAGACACCCCCACCGGGTATGTTGGCCTGTGTACCAGCTAGCTCGCGATGCCACTATCACTTCCCCTTACCAAGGAGAGAATAGTTCTTGGCAACTAGCGAACATGACAACCCTGATCCCTCAGGACCGTGGAAACAGTAACTTACTTTTCGCTCAGTCACTCGTGCTCACTTGTTCTCAGAGAGATACACAGAATAAACGGTTGGGACGTTTTTAATAAGTATTTATTGAACAGTCGTTATTCTAGCGTAAAATAAGTGCACTGAAATCACCAGTAGACAGTAGCATAGGTATATGAGTAAAAGCACTAAGAATGTAAACAGATGGTAGGTCTCTACCATTTTGCGAAAATCATAAATACAGGCAAGTATATAAAATACATGGCAATAAAATGCATATTCCTACTATGCACCCTAACTAGATGTGCCTAAGTGTACCTAGTGAGTAGGTGTAAAGCCAAGAATCCCTCTAGGATAAAGCCAACCCCATTACCTGATGTGAGACTGCGGGACTCCGTTCTGGTCTCAAGCTGAACACCCCGCAAGGGATGTCAGACCACTTCGAGCTGGAGTATCTGCATGCAGGGACCTCAGCGTCTTGCGTCAGTGTGTCGGCCGGGAAGTCCTGATCTCCTCTGACTATCTCAGCAAGATGTGGTGTTTATATACCCTAAGGTATCCCCAGGGGTTCTACCTTGCTGTGCCAGTGTCGGACTCAGGATGACGTTGGGAATGAACTTTATACACAGTTATTATGCAGGAGATGATGGTCCTGCTGTGATTCCAAGAAACTAAGAATCCTCATGCATAACTTATGAGGCCAGTGTCCAGGGAAAAACCCTACGTACTTGTGTGTAGTATTGTAACTGGGTACAAGGTCAGTGCTTCAAATCCGTTATGTATGTAGTATAGGAGAGAATGTAGGTGAAGGGTTATGATGTTACCTAGACCTATATCGGGGTACCTATATGAAATATAACACCCACTCCTCATCCGACTGGACGACATTACTAAAATCTAGCGTACTACCAAGGAGTGTAGAGGTTTGTACGCAACTAATAATAAAACCTCGTAAGAGAAGTTCAAAAGCGTTTTTAAAAATCCTTTAAAAAGTTTTGTTTAAAAAAATCATTCAAGCATTGGCTCTAAAGTGTCCGTTTATATAGTCCGAACAACTACAAGCATTTGAAAGCCATGCAGGTCAAAAAGGTCTTCATTTGGAATTTCGTTAAAAGGTAAAAGGCCAAATTTTCCCAGCGTGCGACGTGCCAAATGTTTATGTGTCCTTGCTGGTAGATGCAACAATGCTGCTGCCTGCATACGCAGCTGACAATCCCTGTAACACCTCACAAAGAATGTCAATTGAGCACAAATGATCTTCCGTACCGCCTGCAGCAGAAGCCGGGGCAGCCTGTGCGATATCCGAGGCCTGAGTGTTGGCGGAGGAGCCGGTATCCATACCAACAGGAGCAGAGACTATCTGTGGTGGCTCTAAGAACGCTGCCAACAACATAGGAATACGCTGAGGACACTGCAGAACATGGGCCGTTATTGGGTCCAGTAAAGCATCAACGTCTGATGGCGCAGCCGATGGAAGTGTCAGACAGAGGTCCAACACACATTCCTCTCCGCAGAACAGGATTCGGAGAACAGGTAGGACACAGTCCATCCAGACTGGTCTAAATGACAGGAACCAAGAGGCGTTCAGTACCCGTAGGCGAGGTGTGCCCAGATGTTGTACCATGCGATCACGGTATTTGCACTCCAGGAGTACTGTCGCCATTTATTTGGTGGCTGGGACGTCCATTGCGTAGCAGAAAAGTAATAATCAGGATACCTGCTATTAGGAACAGGATCAGCGGAAGCCCTCCAAAAATGCTTCCAAAGACAGAGTGTATAAAGTTTGGTATAACTCCGAGGACGTCTGAAAGGTGCTTAACAGTCCGGAACCTATGGTCTTAAATAGGTGTACAACGCCCGTCGTATCAGACATGTTAAAGATACGACTTACCATTTCTGTGAAATGGAAGGGGCAGTTTGTACGTATAAGTGACTGTATCTCAGCAGAGGACCTTGCGATCAGGAGATCAAAAGTCTCCCGGGCGGAGGTTAAGGGCAAGGTTCGTTGTAAAAGCATGGCTTTCATTCTGCTCAGAGTATCAAACCGTATAAAAGAAACATTTAGCGAAGGCCATAAAGGCGCCTCCCTGATTGTATGTGTTGGTGGAAACAATACTTGCATACAGCAAGTAACCCTGGAGCTCACAGTGACTAGATATGCGATGCCCAGAAGCATACCACAACAACCTTGATCATTCAGCATCAAGTAACTCCCATTCGAGAGAAGCCTGAATACCGGATTAACCACAGCTGCCGGGGTACCTCTCAAGTGACAGGACAAGTTCGCCACAGACCTATTACAAGCCCCGTGTAGCATAATATCCTGGCATATGAGAGATCCACTTAAAGCGTTCTCACAGTTAGTTCCGCTTAGAAACACTTCCAGATCCCCACTCCTGCATCGAAATCTGTATGGTAAATCCCAGGATTCCCTGATGAATTCCTTACCCATCTTTTCATATCTGCCTGCCTGTTGCTGTTCTAGGCAATACAGAAACTGGAAAGTTGCGACTGGTAATGTTATATGGCAGTGGATTAACCATTCTGTGGACGGTGACTCTGCCACAGAAAAGGGTAACCTATCCAGTTTTTCAATACGCAGCATTGTATATTTTGCTCCCCTCTGTGCCGTTTTCATCTGTTTTTCTGTTAGATTGTATGCAGAAAACAATGACATACTGTTGATAAAACGCCAAGGCACATAACCGGCACGCAATGACTGCAGCGTCCAGCTTAACAAAATAATAGAACGTAACTGTGACTGTCCGTGTTGTAATATGGACAAATCCTGTTATAATACTTCGATAGCAGAAGATACAATGTTGCCCAGTGAATATATCCTGGATGTTAACGTAGTCATGCCATTGTCAACTACGGCTAACCCCTTTTCTATGTTAATTCTATCTATTTCTCTTAATCTCTCTGCTGCTTCTTGTTACGAGATTTTCCAGATTTCGTTATTGACAGCATATAAAAAACGTTTTTGACGTGGCTTTCTGGGACCTAATAAAAATCCTGTAGGTCCACATCCTCTGTAAGTAAGGACAAGTGTTGTTTCACCTGGGGTAGTGTTGAGGTCTTTAGCCAATCGAGGCATAACTTCCCAACACTGTATGATGTAACTACCCCCGGATGTTCTCATTGTACATAACGTGGGTCTGGCCTATGGATACTAAACCCTTCGGTGGTACCCCTGAATCTTTCCTGACATTGGTTTGTGTCTGTGGGCCAAACCAACCATCCCTTCCAATTGGGGTCTGATCTATTGTATTGCAATATGTCATCTAACTTAGCTTCTTTATCTGATGTAAAATTCCTCTCGGTGTTTAACGGTGTTGGAATTTGAGGCGTGTTCAAGTCCTTATTCTTGGCTATTCCAAGACAGGAAGTCTGTTGCACAGTGTCATTCAGAAAAATCATCTGCTGTGGAATGAGGCATGCTCCAAATAGTGCTTCTGTTCCCTGGACTTGCCAGTCCCTAGAACCCCAGATTGATTTCAAGTCTACAGTGTCCATCCATAAGTCAAAACCCTGTTCAGACAGCTGGGTAATAAAGGAAGCAGAGTAAATCTGTTTGGTGATTGTTAACATATTTTTCTGTGCAGATATAGGTGCAACTTTATAGTAATACGAGGTCGGGTCAGAAGTGTTAAACCCTGAAAAATATGCACATTTTTGTGCAAATGTTTTTGAACTACCTTTTGGTGGTGTAGGGCATTGTTCCCACTGGTGGTATGTGAAAATATTTCTAGGTTTGTTAGATTTATGCAAGAAATGATGACCATAATGTTGGTAACAATACATTTTGTCAAAATCTGATGTATCCTCTAACATTTCAGTGTTAGAAAATGCGGCAGTTTGTTCCAAATCAGACAACAAATTATTAACAGTTTCAAAATCCCAATCATCAGAAAATGTACTAGAGGTAATGATATCGTTCAATGAAATTTTAAACAAATGTGGAATCTTTAAAAGCTTGTTTGGTCCAAATATATCATATTTTACTTTGTCCCACACTATACCATCCGGTATAGGAACTGCTGAAATGTTCACGAAGGACAAGTCTGTTTGTTCACGATAAGATGAAACATGAGGTTTTAAAATTAAGTTTACTTCTGACGTTGCAGAGCTCTGTAGAAGATAAGTTCCATTGATGAGCAAGTGGAAAGTGATTACTAATCCTAACCAAAAAAGAAAAAATAATATACCGGTGATTATCCAAAGTTCTAGCCAAGGTGATACTAAATAAGTCCTTCTAAGAAAGTTAAAAAAGTATTTGATCCGTTGTTTGCGAGAAATTTGGGCTGGCATTGTTTCAGGTTCACTTGGATCCAATGAAAAGGTATCGAAGTCGATGAAATAGCCATATGTAGTTCGATCTATTTTTGTAGATTGCTCTTGAAGAGGCATGTTGACGTTGACATCCTTATTAGGTTGAATTGAAATTTGTCTTTCATTTTGATTTTGAAAGTTCGTGTCAAGGGGAACTAGTTCCATTGCATTGTTATCGATTCCGTTGCTTTGTAAAGGTGACTCTTCAAATGTTATGAGTCTTTCTGTTTGAACTTCATGGATTATAGCAAGAGGAGGACGTCGGCTACTCAGGAGCCCCGAGGCCTACTATTTAGTATCAGCCACATAGTGTGGTTTGATCAGATCGATTGAGACAAATCGCTTTTCTTTTCCGGGAAGAGGCGGTAGAAGTACAGTTCTTGATCCTTCAACGGCCAGGACAGGTACAGGCTTTCGATAGGATGGCCCGAATTCTTTTTTTGTCCACAATCTTTTCTCTGACCAGATCCCCAACTTTAGGAATCCAGGCAGGTCTTGCTGTGGCTGACTTGACTTCCCCAGTGGCGGTTTTCTTTGTCTCGACGTTACTTAAGGAGGCTCTGGATTCATTCAGATCCTGTAAAACAGCCAAACGTTTATTGATGTCAAACGGTTTTTCATCTGCCACTGTGCCTTCGCAATCGAGATCAGGTACCCACATTCTTGTACCAAACAGGACCTCGTAAGGAGTGGCACCCCCTAGAGAGATTCTTGGCTGGTTATTAAGGGCTCGCTGGACCCCATATAGATGATTGACCCAACTACCACCCGAGCCTAATACCCTAGCTGTTAAAGATTGCTTTAAGTCCCGGTTTTTCATCTCCACAACCGAATTTCCCTCGGGATGGTACAGAGAGGAGTACCGCAATGCTACACCCAAACTTCCCATGGCTTCCTTGTAAGCCCTAGAGCTGAGCGCGGGGCCATGGTCAGAATGTAATGTGCAAACTGTGTATGTCCCTATGAAGACTCGCAAATCTTTTATAACAGTTCGGGTGTCAGCCGAGCGCTGGGACCATACCCATAATAATCTTGAACAGGAATCCACTGCCACCATGATATACTTGTAAGCCCCATCAGATTGTAAGGGGCCGCAGTGGTCCAGATAAATGCACCCGAGCGGTCTGTCTGATATTAACAATGGTGTCTGCGCTGGGCGAGCTACGGTGGACCCTTTTATCTGTTGACAGATATCGCACTTTAAGACGAAGTCTTTGGTCTGCTTTGTTAACCCTGGCCACCAATAGCGTTGTTTCAGTAAAGAAACTGTCGCCGTAACTCCTGTATGAGCAGAACCCAGACCCTCGTGTGCAGCCAAGATTAAACCTAACCTGCAATCCATGTTTGGTATTACTCTATCCCCCACTCCAGGAATCTGAGCAAATGGAACGTTGTTTGCATCTAACTTGTAGGAGTACTTGAGTGGAAAACCTTTAGGTAGTGCTTTGCTGTTATTGCGAGAAGCAATCACAACTACCATTGTGCTACCGTCTACCCTCGTTTTTGAACGGGTGATTGCAGCTAAGGACGCAGTGCGTACTGCCCCCTTCGCGGCTTCATCAGCCAATAAATTCCCTTCAACGTGAACGCCATCACGTTGATGACTCAGCGTGTGTATCACGTGAGCTCTTGGTAGTTCGTTTTTTACTCTGCTACCTGTTCCCATAGTTTTCTATGTTTAATTGTGCCAGCTTTTGAATCTCTGAACCCATTTCGTCCCCAATAGTGGAGATATTCATTGTACGACTGGACACAGTAAAAGGAATCACAAACTATTAGTGTGGGAAATTCTGGATCCGTATTTATCAGTGCCAGTAATAGTGCTTTTAATTCTGCCAACTGAGCCGTGCAGTCTCAGAGAGACTGCGTTTTTGTACAGCTTGAACGGAACTTGCCATCCTGCATCCTACCTTTTACAATAGCGCATGCTGCACTGTATTGTTGCTTACTCCCTATGGCCGGATGAGCAGATCCGTCAGTATAAAAAATGTATTCATAGAGGCATTATTTCATTTGGTAGAGGATATTCTTGTTCATATTGCAGGAATGCTTGTGTTTTTAGACTGGGGTCATATCTGTATTCTACATCTGTTGCAGTGAGAGAATTAGCCCATTGTATCCATCTTGGATGTAACGCTTTTGCATTTGGGACGCTTGCCTTTGTGGCAGCCTCTAAGGCCGGTACCGGGGTCACGACAATTATTCGTTTCCCCTGAGCCAGTGGTCTCTCTCTCACTACAGCAGTCTGTACTGCTGTCAGATTTTTTCTGTGGGTGCAAAACGCATTTCAGCGTTAGTGTACAAATGCGATTTATATGCAATTGGTACTTTTCACCTTCATTGAAAGTTAAGTAAGTGTACCCCGATTGACCTGCGACTACGCGGATCACCAGTTTGCGTACGTTTACGTGTGTCTGTAAGTGTTTTGATGATATCATATCAGCTTGTAGGGAACGAAGGATATTTGTGTGTTCCTGTATCCATTGTCTAACTGAAAAGTCAGGTCTTATTAGGTCATAGAAAGGTTTTACTCTCTCTCTGCGTAATCCATGAATAGAATACCTCTGTTCTATATGATTTGTGTGCCTCAATCACGAAAGTAACTTGCCCACCCCTAATTGTAACACCATATGCTACTAGTTTTAGGGTGACGGCATTTCTAACATTTTCTGCAATGTATATTGCATCTGCATCGTCTTCTTCGGCTGAGATGTTTAGTTCTCCTGTCGGGTCTCCGTGTACCGACATTGTTTTTAGTAAGATGAGCTTTTCAGGGGGACTGAGATAAGGTGTTTATGCACAATTAGGAACAATCTATCCTTCAAGCTTGATTAGACCAACAGCCAATACATAGGAATTTTCCTACTCTGCTGCGGCAGATTTTGTTCCCTCCCACTCCAGACGTCTCTGGGGAAATTGTGAGTAGGGGTCTCTGAGAATAGCACAACTGAACTACTCAGATTTGACTGTTAAATAAGTGCCAATACCAACGTTGGCGGCGCTATGTTGTGTAGTTCCTATAAGACCTATATAGGATCTGCGCGTTTAGACAACATACACTGCGGGACTGGTGTCCAGACTGATTCCAGACACCCCCACCGGGTATGTTGGCCTGTGTACCAGCTAGCTCGCGATGCCACTATCACTTCCCCTTACCAAGGAGAGAATAGTTCTTGGCAACTAGCGAACATGACAACCCTGATCCCTCAGGACCGTGGAAACAGTAACTTACTTTTCGCTCAGTCACTCGTGCTCACTTGTTCTCAGAGAGATACACAGAATAAACGGTTGGGACGTTTTTAATAAGTATTTATTGAACAGTCGTTATTCTAGCGTAAAAATAAGTGCACTGAAATCACCAGTAGACAGTAGCATAGGTATATGAGTAAAAGCACTAAGAATGTAAACAGATGGTAGGTCTCTACCATTTTGCGAAAATCATAAATACAGGCAAGTATATAAAATACATGGCAATAAAATGCATATTCCTACTATGCACCCTAACTAGATGTGCCTAAGTGTACCTAGTGAGTAGGTGTAAAGCCAAGAATCCCTCTAGGATAAAGCCAACCCCATTACCTGATGTGAGACTGCGGGACTCCGTTCTGGTCTCAAGCTGAACACCCCGCAAGAGATGTCAGACCACTGCGAGCTGGAGTATCTGCATGCAGGGACCTCAGCGTCTTGCGTCAGTGTGTCGGCCGGGAAGTCCTGATCTCCTCTGACTATCTCAGCAAGATGTGGTGTTTATATACCCTAAGGTATCCCCAGGGGTTCTACCTTGCTGTGCCAGTGTCGGACTCAGGATGACGTTGGGAATGAACTTTATACACAGTTATTATGCAGGAGATGATAGTCCTGCTGTGATTCCAAGAAACTAAGAATCCTCATGCATAATTTATGAGGCCAGTGTCCAGGGAAAAACCCTACATACTTGTGTGTAGTATTGTAACTGGGTAAAAGGTCAGTCCTTCAAATCCGTTATGTATGTAGTATAGGAGAGAATGTAGGTGAAGGGTTATGATGTTACCTAGACCTATATCGGGGTACCTATATGAAATATAAACAGCACCCCTGAAGTAAAGTATAACTGTTCACAGTGCAAGCACAGTTCAACATGGTGCACCCCATGACAGCAAGACACACAAAGCTGAACACACACAACACATAGAAGTTTGCCTGCCTACCACTACTAAAAGAGGGAAAGAGGTACAGTCCGGATGATGGCTCCATGAGTCATAATGAGTTGAAACACGTCAACACAACAAAATACATTATGATAACAGTCCAAAAATAACCACTAATGAAATCCTCAAGGAGAATACAGAAAATAATCGTATGATTGACACTGCAAATGCACCATAAGTCAAAAAGAAAATACTGAAGACACAATGGCATTCAAATGGCTTGACTGTTTTTTCATCCTTCAAAGATGATAGGACCTGCCATAAATTAATTTTTAAATGTAAAAAGACCCCAACTTTTCAAAAAGGGTACTATATTGGTAGTAGTCAAACCTCCAAACCGCTTTGCACACACCACAATTGAACAAAATTGCTATAATCACTTTTTAACAAGTGAAAAAAAATTCATATTTTAAAACTTTGATGAGATTAAATAGGTAGACTATAGATAGCTATTTGCTTTAATTCTGATATGAGGTGGTGCAATCTGTTGAGAATGTGACCAAAAGGAAATGCCAAAAAATCAGAAAAAGAAAAACAACTAATGCATGTATCCTTAACAACTTTAGGCCTGACTACATTGTGCCCTCTTGAATTGTGACCCCTGCTCAAACAATTGCAGCAATCGCAAATATTAGTTGTGCAACATTCATCACACCCGGTAATGCAAGTGCTGACAAGTTAGCAACATACAATTGTCTTGAGTAAACCAATGTATTTTGTAGGAGGGTTATTGAGGCATCTGGCATTTCAAGTTGTGGGGATAGGAAACAGACATACGTTTCCCAATCAATATTTCTGTATAACAAACATTTCTCGCCTTTCACTATGAGCTTAGCAGAAATCTCAATATAAAGTAAACATCCCAACAAAAAAAGGAAGCAACCCAAAAATACAAGAGCAGAATGCATTTAGGCAGTGGACAGCAAAGCAGAGGGAGGAATAAATGCATATCAATGCTAAATAAAATGAAATCAAAACATGTGGAAAATCATTTTCAAGCCCTGACAATCAATGGTGTCAACCAGTGGATCAGGAAAAGAACAATATTTTAATAACAAAGGCTCAGGAAAATGCATCAGAGGTTTGAGCTGTGTACATTACATAATCACATTTTAGAAAAGAGCTTTAGGCATTTAGTTAAATTATTTTTTCTAAAAAAATAAACACTTTTACCTATTTTCAGTGGATGAATCACAGGAGTCTGGTTCATGAATCACAAAGCTACTGGATTCTTCTATGTTGTTGTCCAGCTCCTAGACAAGAAAAAAGAGAAATAGTAATAGAAAGTCCAAGAGATCAGTTATGTTTAGGAGAAAACAAACATGATCAAGCTGGAGAATATCGTTAACATTCAGAAGAGAGAGTTATGGGATCACCTACACTAATTTTCAAATGAAAAATTTGCTTCAATCAAACTATTCATGTTGGTAGCAGTTCTGCATCTGTTTGCACTTGATTTTTGTCATGGGTATATCATTTTAGTTACAAAGTACTACATAAATTACATAGGTGTATTACTTATCTAGCTGTTTCAAAATCTATAAGGGGTTGATATATATTAATGTATTGTTTAAATTTCACACTAACACTCAACATTCTTAGCATATTTTCCCCCAAAACAAACTTCAGTAACAAACAACTCCAGGCGTGGATATCAGCAGCTCCAGCACGCAAATTTTCCCCAGATGATTTCAGATCTTTATTAGAACATTGGAACGCTGGGAGCTCCATTGAAAACAATGGAGTACTCTGGGCTTCTAATGGCCGGTAGAAGCCCGGAACTCAAACATTCCAATGTTGTCGAACAAAGGCCTCAAGGAACAAAGGCTTTCAATCCCCTTGGGCACCGTGAGGCCTTTGTTTTATTTGTTAGAACATTCTGCCCTCTAGTGGCAGAATGTTCTAATAGTCTTATAGCCCTCCGCAGCTGAGCTATACTGGCATTAATGTCCCGCTCCCTTTTCAAAGGCCCTAGCCGAAAATGCTGGAGCGGGCCTTTAATGGCCGGTATAGCCCTCTATGGTGGGCTACAAGGCTATAATACATCTAAGCCCAACACATGTCAGATGCCAATGTCCTTAGGGTTTTACACTGCTCAAGGTCTGCAATCTCTAGACCCACATCCTGGGAACATGTTTATTTAAAATTAAACTGCTGTCATGGTGTCCTTGTTTTTCCTGGTTTTGGCAATCCCCATGCTTTCCAATGAAGTCAGAGCCATGTGTCTTAAGGCACTCATAACTTTAAATAATAAAGTTAAATCTCACCAAAAAGGCACATTTCAGCCTAATCAACACATATCTAATGTCAGGTCACAGCTATAAAATCAAGTTCTAAACACCATGATTTAAAATCAAACGAAGAGTAAGAGGCTGAATGATCTGTAGTAGAATGCCTTCTTTGTTCTTGAAATCCAACAATGGCAAGCGAACCTAAGAAAAAAGGCACATATGTATTCTTTGTTTCTTAATATACTGCCTTCCTGTAGGAGAACGTTCCTTTTATCTGCTCCGAAATTAACAATGCAGCACTTCAAGTGTATGCTCAGATTATGTCTAAGCATGCTATTAAATTCAATTATTAATGAATATCAGAGTCAGTCTTTAATTATTCTTTCATCTATGGAAAAGTCTCTACTAGGCTCTGTGGCCCATGTTATTGTCAAGCAAGACTTTGAGAGAGCACCACTGTGATATCACAACGCTTCTATACTATGTGGTCTATTCACAGAGGTATTTTGGAAAGTTATACTCCTTTAGTATTCTTCTACATACCTTTGCCAATAGGCCCCAAAATATCTAAAATGGGCCAAATACTGGAATTTTCAGGGAATATTCATATACAGTTAGCACAAATAGAAAGCCCTCTTTGCACTTTTAAGACAAGGAAAATTAATCTTTCAAGTTGTAGCACTACCAGCCACGGTCTGTCCATTTGGGGTGAGGGGCCAGCCCTCCCCCCCCCACCTTTTTCCTGTTAAGAAGAGTGTCTATCAGACTAAACAAAGGTCAACCTGACAGACACTTTTCTTGGTCAGGTCAGGCAGTTAGGAGCTAGACATGTGCTAAATACGCATGCTCCTGGCTCCCTGACCTGAGCTTTGCCAGGCTGAGGATTGCCTCGGACCTGGGCACTTTAGTTTTAAGCCCTGAAGTGCCAAGGGCCAAGTGTCAAGCAGTGCCACTTCGTCACATTGTGGGGAGGTGTCAGCAGTCTCACTAACCCCATTCCACACTGTGACAAGTAAGGGACTGCTGCCTTTCTCAGTGCAGGCAACAGTTCAAACTATCATAGGACCTCCGAGGCTTCCCTCTCTACAGTGAAGGTAAGTTTTATGTGCTTTTTATGTTTAGTGTGTGCATACATGTATGTATGAATGTATGTTTATTTGTGAGTGAGGGTTGTGAATGGGGGTGTGTGTGTGTGTGTGTGTGTGCACGTGTGAATGCATGCGTGTGAGTGAATGTGTATGTGTGCGTGTGCCGCCCTCGCCACCCTCTCTGGCAAAACGAACTTTAGTAAATCCTCTGACAAAGACAAACATTCTGGCCTCTCATAAATGCAGGCCACAATTGTTAAATCACAAAATCATTTGTTTCTTTTACATCTTTCTATCAATTTAACACTGGAATTTACAGCAAATTACTGCACATCCTAGAGTAGGCGACATTAAAAAAACAAAATATATAACCTGATTTATAGCATTTCACACTGTGTTTGGGCCTATTCATGGCATGAATTCAGTTTAGAGAGACAAAAATCTTTGAACACAGTGCAAGTACAAAACAGATGAAGGACACTGGACTGGGGTGGCAGGGAACGTATGTATTCCATTTTGCAAATGAGCAAAGTTCATAAGGGATTGGTCAATCCTGGATTAGCATACAGAGGCAAAATGAGGCTCTCAGGTAGAAATACAGGTCTCAGCCTCTATGGGGCTCAGACATTCTGAGGCAAAAATCTGTTCTGGTTGCACAACACATTAGTAACATAACATATCAAGAAAGAGGTTGAAAGAAAACATGTCTGACGATTCAGAGTACCGAACAGGGTAGTCTTACACGCCCCACTAGAACCTTAGTGGAAGAAATTTAGTCCAACCTCATGGGTAAGATACTATATAAGTGGAAAAACCTGGAAAGACAATCTCCATTTACAGTGACTCAATATTTTAATCCTTAAAAATATTGAGGCATTTCACAAGATCTGGATTTTCTGCATTTGTCTACATAAGCCATCTCAAAAGACCAAGAACAGTCTAAACAAAGAAACAGTTACCAAATTATTAGTTCCTACACTTCATTAGTGAGCAAGTAAAAACTCAGTTCTTTTTAAATGTTCCAAACTATTTCCTCTTTGCAAAAGTACACATATAATAAACGATACAAGTTAGCCATCCCTCGTCACTCTGGGTTTCACTAGCACTAATCCCATTCCAGCCTATAGGCAAAACTTAATTGTCCATTGCAACCATTCTTACATACGTATCCTGGAAAGTCTTGTTTAACAAAGATTGACTTTCCACAGTGACCTCAATTTAGGTGGGGAGAAAAATGCCTGCTTACTGTTAACTTGGGACGAAAAAAGCAAAAGACACACAGATGATGGACGGAATGCAGAGCAAATCAAACATTCATCCCCAGTCAAGAGATCTGGGTTAAATCCATTGTTCCTTTGCTCACCGTGCCACCCCAGTTTAGACCAGGCATATGCAAATCAGTCTTGACCCTGTGCCTCATGGGAACCGTCCAGCCCGAACTGCCAAGCCAGGTCCTCTCTGGACCGGAAACAAGCATCCTGGGACCGGTTTTGGGGCATCACCCCTCATCAGCCAGGCTAGCTTGAATCCAGTGGCACTGTGAGCCCGGGACCCATGTCTGGGTATCCCTGGCGCACTTAGGGCGAGAAAGCAAAAGACGCACAGATGATGGACGGAATGCAGAGCAAATGAAAAAAATACTTACCTTCGGTGACGATATATCTGTAAGAAACATAGGTTAGTTATAGATTCCTTACCTTAGAATTACCCCCAGGCATCAGACTGGATCCGGAAAGTTTTTTGTCAGCAGTACCCCTGCGCGTTGGAAGGTGGCGTCGGTCGACTCTGCGTTCGTCGTTGGCGTCGTGGTCACCGGGATGACGTCGCAGTAGCTACATAGACGCCGCCCTCGCGCGCTGTCGTCAGTTCTGTACACGACTTTTGATGCCAGAAGCGCAGAGCCATGCAAGACACTGACCACTGGTGCACAAAACTAGGGCCCTGAAAGGAAATCCTTAACCCTAGAAGTCAGTTCGCAGAACGGGAAGGATGGGTGGGGCGGTAAGGAATCTATAATTAACCTATGTTTCTTAGAGATATATCGTTACCGAAGGTAAGTAACTTGTTCATCTGAAAGAAACAGTTAGTTATAGATTCCTTACCTTAGAATAGATACCCCAGCAATACCAACCCTGGAGGTGGGTCTGCGAACTAAGTTCACACCAGAAAGTCCTGGAGAACAGAACGGCCAAGGAAGCTGTCTCTCTGGACTTGGCTGTCCAGGCAGTAGTGTTTGGTGAACGTGTGCAGCGATGCCCACGTAGCTGCCTGACAGATGTCATTAAGGGGGACTCCCCGTCCCAAAGCAGTGGTAGCTGCTGTCGCCCTGCTGGAATGGGCACGCAGTCCCTCTGGAGGCTCCTTCTTTGCAAAGGAATAGCAAGCTTTGATGCACAAAACGACCCACCTGGAGATGGTCCGTTTGTGCACGGCCCGACCTTTCTTAGCGCCCACGTAACCAACAAAGAGCTGGTCGTCCACGGGTATTGTTTGGTGCGATCCAAGTAGAAGGAAAGCGCACGTTTTGGATCCAGACGGTGGAGCCTCTCTTCCTCTTTTGAAGGATGCGGAGGGGGAAAGAAGGAGGGCAAAGTGATAGTTTGGCCAATGTGGAAAGAAGTAACCATCTTGGGAAGAAAAAAGGTCTAGTTCTGAAGACGACCTTGTCCGGATGAACAGCCAGAAAGGAAGGCTTAGAAGAAAGAGCTTGTAGCTCACTCACCCTGCAGCAGAGGCGATGGCCACTAGAAAGGCAGTTTTCAAAGTGAGAAGCCTAAGAGGGCAGTTTTGGAGCGGCTCAAAGGGAGCGCACATAAGATATGTAAGAACCAAGTTCAAGTCCCACTGGGGCATTACGAAGGGAACAGGAGGAAAAAGATGAGTAATGCCCTTAAGGAAACGATTTACAAAAGGGGACTTGAAAAGAGAAGGCTGATCAGGAAGCCTAAGGAAGGCTGAAATGGCAGAGAGGTAGCCCTTTAGAGTGCCCAGAGCAGAGCCCTGCTGGGCCAAAGAAAGGAGGAACAAGAGAACATCAGAAAGAGGGGCGGAAAGGGGATCCACAGCCTTTGCTGTGCACCATGCCACAAATTTGTTCCATCTGCAGGCGTATACCGTCTTAGTGGAGGGACGCCTGGCTGCCAAGATAACATCACAGACTTCGGGAGGAAGGTTGAAAGCTGTCAAGTGTTGCCGCTCAATCTCCACGCAAGGAGGTGGAGGCTGGACAGGTTCGGGTGGAGGACCGTCCCCTGCTGCTGCGACAGAAGATCCTCCCGAAGAGGCAGTCTGATCGGAGGATCGATGGCCATGTGTAGCAGCTCGGGATACCAGACTCTTCGTGCCCAATCCGGAGCCACAAGAATGACTTGGGCCCGGTCGCGCTTGATCTTCTTCAGCACTCTGGGCAGAAGTGGTATAGGCGGAACGGTGTATAGAAGAACGCAACTCCACTCGCGACGAAAAGAGTCGCCTAGCGAGTGCCGCCTTGGAAATTCCAACGTGCAGAATTGCTGACATTGCGCGATCTCTTCGAATAGATCTAACCAAGGCTCTCCCCACGTGCGAAAGAGACCTTGCACCACCTCTGAGTGAAGACGCCATTCGTGATCCATCATGCACCTGCAGCTGAGTTCGTCCGCCCTGGCGTTCAGGGAACCTGCCAGGTGTTGAAGCACCAGGGAAATGCTCTGATGTTCCAGCCATGTCAAGAGGCTGAGGGCCTCCAGACATAGGGTCCACGACCCCACCCCGCCTTGTTTGTTGCAGTACCACATGGCGGTGGTGTTGTCCGTGAACACCTGCACTACTCTTCCCCAGACAGAGGGAAGGAATGCTTTGAGTGCAAGACGAATCGCCCGAAGCTCCAGAAGGTTGATGTGGAGCCCGGACTCCGCCGGAGACCAGAGGCCTCTGATCTCCGCCTCCCCCATGTGGCCGCCCCATCCCAGAAGTGATGCATCGGTCACCACTGTGAACTCTGGTTGGGGAAGGGAGAGTGATCTGCCGTCGACCCAATACTGGTTCGTTAGCCACCACTGCAATTGGTGTGCAGTGCCCTCCGAGATATGGACGCAATGGGACAGGTTCCCCTGATGTTGTGCCCACTGTAACTTCAGGTCCCACTGCAGAGCCCGCATATGCCATCTGGCATGGTCCACCAGCAGGATGCAGGAGGCCATCAGGCCCAGTAGCCTGAGGGTCATCCTGACCGAAACCAGGGATAGAGGCTGAAAGATCGGAATCATAGCCCGAATATCCCGGACTCGCTGTTCGGGAGGACAGACCCGAAACTGCGTCGTGTCCAGACCTCTCCGATGAAGAGGAGCTTCTGAGAGGGGGTCAGGTGTGACTTCGGCACGTTGATGGAGAACCCCAGCGAATGCAGGTGGTCGGCTGTAGTCTGGAGGTGGGAGACGACAGCCTGGGGCGACCCCGCCTTCATCAGCCAGTCGTCGAGATAGGGGAAGGCTGGAACCCCTGATCTGCGCAGATGAGCTGCGACCACCGCCATCACTTTCGTGAACACCTGAGGGGCACTGGTAAGGCCAAAGGGGAGCACGGTAAACTGAAAATGCTCGTGGCCTACCGTGAACCGCAGGTAACGCCGGTGGGCCTGCAGGATGGGGATGAGAAAATAAGCGTCCTGCAAGTCCAACGCTACCATCCAGTCTCCAGGGTCTAGGGCAGACAGGACCTGAGCTAGCATCAACATTTTGAACTTCTCCTTCCGGAGGAAGCGGTTGACGTTCCTGAGATCCAAGATAGGACGCAGGCCTTTGTCCTTCTTGGGCACCAGAAAGTAGTGGGAATAGCAACCACGACCTACTTCTGGGACAGGAACTCACTCGATGGCCCCCTTGGCCAAGAGTGCCGAAACTTCCTGTTGGAGAAGGGTCAGATTATCCTCTGACATGCGATGGTACTGAGGTGGCATGGATGGAGGGGTAGTCTCGAAGGGGAGGGAGTAGCCCCTTCGGACTATTTGCAAAACCCACCTGTCCGACGTGATGGTGCACCACTGGGAGAGGTGATGGCGAATCCTGCCGCCCACTGGCGTTTGGTGGCCCTGAAAGGTCGGACTAGGAGGGTTTGGAGGCTGCTGCAGGGGGGCTGTGGTGGACTGGCCCACCCGCTAGCCGCCAGAACCAGGGCGGTGGTTCCCACGTCCTCGGCCGCACTGGAGTTGAACAGCTTGCACTGGCCTGTGGCACTGGGCGGGACGTGGCGGGGTACCCCTTCCGTAGCCACGAAAGGGGCGAAAAGCAGACTGCGCAGGGCGGGTGGTGGAGAGGCCCAAGGACCTGGCTGAGCCTGAGAGTCCTTAAAGCGCTCTAGCGCGTTGTCCGCTTTGTCGCCGAACAGGCGACGGCCATCAAAGGGCATGTCCATAAGGGTGGATTGGACATCTCCTGAAAAACCAGTCGACCTCAACCAGGCGTAGGGTTGAAGGGCTACCGACATGGAAATCGTCCTAGTCGGCGTCCATAGTGAGTCGGCGGTATCCTGCCCACAGCGGTTGGTAAACTTCGCTGCGTCTCTCCCTTCGGCAACTGCCCGAGAGACTACGGCCCGGGCCTCCTCCAGGCACTGAGGCAGCACTTGCGCAACCGTATCCTACACGGAGTGGGTGTAACGGCCCAACAGACATGCGGTGTTTACCGACCGCAGTCCCAAGCTGGAGGAAGAAAACATCTTCTTCCCAAGATGGTGCAGCTTTTTGGATTCCCTATCAGGTGCAGCGGTAGGGAATGCGCCCTTGGAGGTGGAGGCTTGGACCACCAAGCTCTCAGGGGTGGGTTGTTGGGAGAGGAAAGTGAGGTCACCCGGGGCCGGGCGGTGGCGTCGGGCAACCATCCTATCCACAGGAGCCCCTGTGTTGGGCCTGGACCAGGTGCCCAAAAGGATGTCGGTCAGGGCTTCATTAAACGGCAGCAGGGGCTCCGAAGAGCTCGCTGCCGGTTGAAGTACCTCTGTCAGGAGGTTAGTCCTGACTGCCACCGTAGGTAGCTCGAGGTTGAGAGGCTCGGCCGCCCTACGCAACACCACTGCAAAGGACGCTCCCTCCTCCGTAGCCACGGTAGGAGGAGACAACAGGCCAAGGTCTGGTGAGGTATCCTGACCACTGGCTTCCCCCAGTTCCTCTCGCCAGTCTGGTTCATAACCTAACTGGTCAGTTAAAGGGTCTCCAGAACCCTCCCAGTCCTCCTCACCCTCCTCTGGCTGCCAATCTGGTCTCAAAGAGCCAGGGTAGAACAGGGGCACAAAAGTACCCGTCGGCGTCGGATCCGGAGTCGGTCGACGCCGGTCTGCCTCCGTATCTACCTCGAGGTGGAGGCCAGGGTCGACGTCGGCTGGGGACACAGCCGACACCGGCTGCGGACGTGGTGCAGGTGGAAGCGGCCAATGATGAGTGTGAGAGTGCACACCTTCCCTTTGCTCTTTAATTCATCCATGAAACTATGCATGTTTATTCTAGTGCGTGCGAACAGTTTTCTGAGAAATGCAGGTGGAAGCGGCGCCAGTGGAGGTGTAATAAGGTCGACTGGTGCCGATCCGGATCCAGGCCTGGATCCAAGGGGACCCTGCGGTGCCGAGGCCGGAGCCGCGGCGTCGGAGGCCCAGGGCCCCCAGCCGAGTCTGCGGGGCCCGAAGGCGTGCGGGCAGAGTCGGGCTGCCCAAAGATGGCGTGCATCGCTTCGTAAAATTGAGGAAGCTGGGCAGGGGTCGCTCCAGGTCCTGGAAAGGGGGGGAACCCGAAGTCAACCCTTCGGGCTCCGCACTCGGAGCCGCGGGAGGGGCACCACCTGCATCCCTCATCGCAGCGGCCGACGAATGGGGAGAAGTCGAAGAGTGACGATGCTTCTTTGACTTCTTCTTGTGTTTCGACTTACCTGACCCCGAGTGTGAAGACTTAGAAGAAGAATGATGGTGGCTCCGCGACCGGTCCTTCAACCTCTTACGCGACCGGGACCTCGAGTGACGCGGAGCCGACTGCCGGGTCTCGAGAAGCTTTCGGGACTGCTCCCGCAAAGACTTTGGATTCATGGTCCGGCAGTCGGAGCATGACTTGGGGTCGTGGTCGCGCTCTAGGCAGATGAGGCACACTTGGTGCGGATCCGTCACCGACACCAGTCGGCTACAGGAACCGCAATCCTTGAAGCCGGGCATCCCTTGTGCACCAGGACTCGATGGACTCAAAAACGATGTCGACAAAAGTTGAGAAAAAGTCAGTCAAAAAGTGACTGGAGGTACCGCTCTCTCCGGATCTGCGCTTGGTGGCGCGGAAAAAGAACTGACATAAGCGCGTGAGGGCGGCGTCTATGTAGCTACCGCAACGTCATCCCGGCGACCACGACGCCAACGACAAACGCGGAGTCGACCGATGCCACCTTCCGACACGCAGGGATACTGCTGACAAAAACTTTCCGGATCCAGTCTGACGCCTGGGGGTAATTCTAAGGTAAGGAATCTATAACTAACTGTTTCTTTCAGATCAAACATTCACCTCCAGTCAAGCGATCTGGGATAAATCCATTGTTCTTTTGTTCACCATGCCACCCCAGTTTAGACCCAGTAATATGCAAATCAGTCTTGTCCCTGCGACTTAACGTGGTGGCGTACAGACAGTTTTGCTATTGGATGTCTTGGCATAGCCAGTGAGATTAGCTTGCTTAAGAGTGTGAATCATTTCTCTGAGGTTTACCTGGTAATGCTAAGTCTACCTGGTGAATATGATGTCTACGTACATGGGACTGAAGTCCTCCAATCCAGTACAAGCCTGGTCTAATAATTTCTATAAGGTAGCAGGAACATTCTTTTTCCAAAGGGAATTACTCAGAAAGGGAGTGAGCTATCTGCAGTGAAGAATGCTTAGCAGCATCAGTTACGGAATCAGTGGCAAGCAACGAACTAGGTTAACAATGTCATCTCCTCCTGCTTCCACATCCTCAAATGTCTCAGGAAAGTCTTCAAATGGCTCCCACTAAGCAGCCAAAGAAACTTCAGCCAAGCCCTGATCACCAGCAAACTGGACTACAGAAATGCAGAAATGCATTCTACATCGGCATCACCATGAAGCTCACTAAGAGTCTCCATATCATTCAGAAAGCAGCACCCAGACTCGGTCTCAAACACCCAACATGCACTCACATAACGAAGCTCCTCAAAGACCCCCCAGTGGCTCCCCATACACAATTGGTCCTCTTCAAGCTCCTCCCACATACATAGAAACACCTACACAAGCAAGGCCCGGCATACTTGAACAGCTGCATCAACTTCTGCACACTGACCAGACACCTTTGCTCAGCTAGCCTCCTGCTCAACCACCTCCCTCACATCCAAAGACCTGGAAGCCGTGCCTTTTCATACTTGGCCCCCAAAACCTGGAACAACCTCCCCCTTTACATCTGAGCCACCAGCTCTATCATAGAATTCTGCAAAAACATAAAACCTGGCTTTTCCAATAGGCCCTAGTCAGGGCAGCAACCCTTCTTCCTATGCGTCAGGATACCCCCCCTGGGTGATATGTGCGCCATACAAATAAACATAACATAACATTAATATTACATCACAGAACAGAACAATCTTCCAGTACTCAGGGTCAAAGTCAAGTCAATGGCAGTCTCTAATTTCTCAAGCCCTGCAGCAATAACCATGAGTTGGGCATCTGTCATAGTGACAGAGATAAGGCCACTATGGTCCCCATATAACCTTAGCTCTGTGGTACCAGGATTAGTCATCAAAACCACTGTGCTAGAACATGAACAACCTGACGATTCAGCCATCCTTGGCCTCAGAATCTTGGCTACTTTGAACCTGGTGTTGCCCCACACCTCATCTGACATCCTGTATATCCTATACCACTGTGCCACTGTTGTTTCATGAGCAGTCGTTTAGGGAGGGGATCTTCCTCCTTCTCTTCTGCTACTGTCACAAGAAACAAAACCATGTTAAAACACTCAGAGGGTTGTCAATTATTGACAAAAAATACCTTGGGATTACAATGGAGTATTTGGATCAGTGAAATAAGTTGTATCAATAGCCATTTCCAGCAATTTGTGGGCCCAGTCCACTTGTCTTGCAGTGCTTAGATCCAGGGCCGGACTGGCCGTAGAGGGCACCGGGCGTTTCCCCGGTTGGCTGCCAGGGTGGGGGGCGATTTTGGGCCCCTGGGGGGCCGTTTTTGTTACAGGGCCGTTTTTGCAGCATAGCTGCAATATCGGCCCCTGTAACAAAATCAGCCGAAACCGGCCTTGGCAAAGTGCTCGGCCGCACCCCCAACCCCGGGGGGGCCAGTCGAGCACTTTGCCAGGACCGGTTTTGGTTCCCAGTCCGGCCCTGCTTAGATCTACACAGGTTACACATTAAAATCTTATCTAGGTTTGTAGTCAAGCTGGCCTTCTAACCATAATCCGCTCTTTCTTACTTCCATATTCCTTGTAGGTTTCTTTGTGTACTAGTTCAGCTGAGGCCTGAGGCCTAGGACACAGTTTAGAAGGTCAAATCAAGTCATTCTGGGATGGTTTCCCACCCTCCTGGAAGATTACTATGGCTTAAGAGCCCACTGGGCGGGCTCTACCAGCCATTTAAGGCCTGTTCCAACGTTAAAGGCCCAAGCCGAAGGCCTTTAACAAGGGAGTGGACCTTTAATGGCCGGTAGAGCCCACTACGGAGGGCTCTAAGGATATTATAGAAAATTCCGCCCCTAGAGGGCAGAATGTTCTAATTTGTAAAACAAAGGCCTCACACAGCCCAAAGTGGATGAAATTCCCTCGGGCTCCGTGAGGCCTTTGTTAAAGATTGGAATGTTGGAGCTCCAGGCTTCTACCGACCATTAAAAGCCCGGAGCACTCCATTGTTTTCAATGGAGCTCCCAACATTCCAATGTTCTAGTAGGTGATTACTAGGTGGAACTCTTGCAGGTTTCCAAATAAACATTCATAGGGACTCAAACCCTCTCTATACTGAGGTATTTTCAAACTACGCAAGCATGTCATGGTAGATGGACATAAAATATCCTCCTTAGAGGCTCCACGTACATGTCATCTGTTATGTCTGAAAGGGTTTTGTGAAATCTATTACCTTTACAATCAGTGAAGAACTTAGATGTCACTATGCATGGCTTTCATAGAAGCCAACATTATGTTTGTATTTGTTTGGCTGAAGCAGCCTATTTGGGGAATGTCACTCAAACAGATCCCAGGCTACCATGAAGGCAGTCATACTTCAAAGCAGAACAGCCTCAGTCTAGTTGGTTGCATGGTGTACAACCAAAATAGATCCTTACTCTTTCAAGTGTGGTCTGGCCCAATGATAGTCGTTTGTGGTGAGCCAAATATGTTTCTCTTCCTATAATTTCATACTGGATGAATAATTTGTGCAATAATGACGGAATTTCTTGACCTCCACATTAACCTGGAGCCAAAATATATTACCAGCCTACTTATCATGAGTCCTAGTGACCCCGAGGTGTCCTGCCAAGAGAATTTCATGATGACATTTAAGTAAAATTTCCTGTAATACCTCGCCAACATTAATATTCTAATGGGCCTATTCAAGATGGATCTGAAAATCTTTGAGGGTGGCATACTCCATTTATACCTTCTATCTTACAAAGAATTGTTTGAGCTATGCCTCATGATACCTACATCATCAGTGTTTTGCTTATGAGACCCCTAATATCAAGCGTGAGGGACTGTTGGTCAAACTCAAATTCCTCTCCTGTAGGGGTCAGCAAGTCCGTTTCAGCTTCACTAGACATCACAAATTCACCAGTGTATTCTTTTCCTGCCCCCTGTTACACTTTGTGTAGATGCCCTTTTCCACACACCATAGGATCAGGTCTTGTACACATCTCTGAACTGCAAGTTAAGACCCTGCTGAAATATATTTCCAACACCAATATACAAGCCATTACCTGGGTTGAATGCTACTCGAAGGTGAATATTTCCTGCAACCTCCTTTTGGACAACTACAGATTCTGCTCCAAAACAACCAATGCCAAGGAATAAGCACATTAGCCCATTTACAGCCCTGATACAGCAATAACACTTCTCTAACCACTGCTCTGGAGTCACTAGCATTTCATGTACCAACATCCCTGATAATAGTCACAAGGACCACATCTGCAGAGGCATCCTGCAAGTAACTACCATTAGCGACAAGGATTTCAGAACCATCCTCTCACCTTCATGTGGAAACTAGTGAGCCCTCTAGACACACTTATCCCACTCAGTAACTACTTACAAGCTCAAGCTAGCGAATCTACTTTCATTTCATGGACCAATAGACGCCCCCATCTTATAGGGTTTTTCTTGAGCCACACGCCTTTTTTTCAAAATTTTGGAGTCCAATGATGAACTGTCAACTTTATTTCTCAACCCAGTCTGCTGCCAATTCAATGTAGCTTTATGCTGCACTCCCCACCTCAGGCTCTTTTACTGAACCAGAAGGATGTGACCAGCTATTTAGAATGAGCAGGTTTCAAACCACCCAACTGTAACTCATCAAAACCAATCATGCAGGATGTGTTTTATATTAATCAAATTGTGCATTCACATGTTTATGCCCAATTAGCATAAATTTAGACCCGCAGTTTTTGTGTTGCATGATGTGGGGTGATATTGTTTGTGGGTGAGTGCATGCTGTTTTTTCAGTTTGCTCTGGAGCATGGCTTAAAGTATGAGTACTTAGGGGAGATAGAATTCTACTAATCCACTATTGGCTTTGCTGTTGCTTGAAAAGCAGCTCTACAACCACTCAACATGGCGGTAGCGGGAGCAATAGAAAGTATATTAGGAGAGCTGGAGGCAGAGCAAGGGGAGAGTGGGAGAGACAGACACCGAGTGGTAAGAAAGTGCCAGTGGACAGTGGGGGAGAGGGAGAGGGAGCGATGGGAACCAGTGTAGGGGGGAATACCAAGGTAATGATGATTGGGTGGGTAGAGAGTGAAAAGGAGTGGTGAGAGAGAACGAAAGAGCCAGACATGCACTCCCATTGAGTGCTAAAGCTCAAATGCCAGAGAAACATTTAGAAAGAAAAATAGTTTCTTATGACAGAAATAGAAAGCCACGTTCAACCACTCAAAAACCAGTGTGAATCCTAAATACTCCAGAGGTAGGACAACTACGAGAATAGGAATGAACACGATTGATTTATGAGCAGGTGACTGAACTAAACAAGAAAGTTGCCAAGTCATGATAAAGGGGAAACCCAAAGCTCACTTTAAGTGTATGTTAAAGCACTGGTTTCAGTGCTGTCTGCGACAGACAGCTAAAGTGGTCAAAACCAGGGGACAGAGTTAAAATACAAGTTTCCACCCTGAATGCAGCTCAACCACTGTGTGCAGAGAAGCAAATGCTATGAAGGGTTACAAAAAGGGAACATAGGATCCTTCAGAGTAATTTGGCCCATATAAAAATCTTGATTATAGATGATTTCTACGAGAAAGGGCCAATTTTGCATGGATCATGTCTTTCTTTTGCTTTAAAATAAATCAAATACATTTAAATAACAGTTATCACCCATGTGTCTGGCTTCAGTCCCCTTTTTGACTAGTAATTGAAATGTGCAGTTTGTGAATGGCAATGGGCTTACCCTTGTGGATGGGTGCATGTCCCTTCCTAAACCCCTCCCTAACCCTTCCTTACTTCTCCCTATGTCCTTCCAATTTAGTAATATCTATGCTTCCTTTTTCCAGCCACTCTCCCCGCTCCCTCCCACATTTACTACTAAGGGGTCGATTTCGATGTCGTTAGGAAGGCCTCCAGATTGTTTCAAAAACGTGCAAATCCGATTCGGAGCCTATGTTTCTGACCAAATCGTCCCCCGTTCCGAATGACCAAGTACGATGCGAAGATCTCGTCCGCGTCGACCAAATCGTTTCTGAACCCGATCCTGTACGTCTGACTCGCTCGCAGCCGAATCGTGCCGCGCAATGGAGCTGGATTCTGAACGAGCGAGTACGATGCACGATTCGGACAGCCGTATCAACTCGGTCTCAGTGAGACGAAACGGCTGTGTGAATCGGACTTCGGGGGGCCTTAGCAGGCCCCCCTTCACCCGGGGCCCTCCAAATTGGTCACGGGTGGCCCCCCGATCCAAACATGCACAGTGTGGCGGGCACCATGGGGTGCCCGCCACAGGGTGTACGCTTTTCCCCACCCACCCCTTTTTGCTATGGGAACCTGTGTACGTGTTCGGTACACAGGCTCCCATAGAGTTCAATGGGAGCCCGACCGAACCGAGTCCGTCAGCATACGGATGCATTGTACTCGTTCGGTTGGACTCTCACATCACGATTCGCTAGGGAAGCCCTCCAGATCCGAGTCGTACGGAGGGTTTTCCTAGCGAGATCAGAATCGGCCCCTAAGTAGTGAACTTATAGGGGAGGTGGAAATGTACACTTGCATGTTTTTGAACAGCACTTAGTAGTGTTTTATTAGTTCTATTGTACTACTACTAAATAGTTTACAAAATGTGATTTATGAATAGGCCCCAAAGTTTTTAAAGTCAAGGTGTTTACTGCTGATGACCCTACAGAGAAATGTATATATTGTTGCAATCTGCCATTTTCCCTTGTGTAAAAAAGATCCATACCATTTAAATTTCTTTCTACAAGGAGGAATTGCCTGTATAAAATTCTTATTTGCCAGTAGATCATGCCAAAGCTGATTCAAAACTTGTCAGCACTGTGATTCAACACTAATTCATTCATCACTAATTCACAGCACTGTTTAAAAGCCTCAGAGAGCTTCATTTAATGAAACGGCTAAGTTACTTAGAAGAGACCCTCAAACATTTTGAACCTGACTCACAAAGGCATTTTCGGACATAAACATGTTTATGGCAAACAATGACTGGACTTATTCTGCTAAGTAGTCACAAAAGTATAGCAAACAGGTGTAATTATTATTATTGTTTTTCCACTTTTATATAGCGAACTGGGCCCAAGGGCATTACAAAGCTTTACATTAGCACATGATTACATTTCATACTTTTAGGCACAGGGCAGATTAAGTTATTTTCTCAGAATCACAGGATGTTGAGCTGAGGCCGAGACTTAAATTTGAGTTTCTAGTTCTAAGGTCAGCAGCTCTGGCAGTTAGGCTACTCCTCCTACACAATATACACGTAATTGTAGGTTATGACTGCATTGAATTCCACAGAGCAGCTTCCTTCGAAAGCATAGGAGGAAGTAGTGGGTGTAACATGGCTTTGCCTTTAGAGTTTGTGGACATTCACAAACTCCTCCCAGATTTTTTCCCACCCTTGAGATGATTGAAAATTTGCTCCAGCTGAGAGCTTGAGTACATCTCCTTCCGGGGTCAGAAGAGAAACAGAATGTAATTGGAACTGCATGCTCAGTATAGTTCTGTACTGATAAAATCCCTGTGCCTGAAAAATTCACAACGGTCCTAAGAACATGCCTGGAAACCTGGAACTGGCACAGTTTTTAAGTGTACCCCTGGATAGATTTGTGAATTTAAAAAACCATAAAAGTATATTCAAGCAGCAGTGTAAATCTCTAGGGGGACTTTTATACTTTTTGATGATGGGGTCCTTTTTAGGTCAAGCCTGGGCAGCGCATGCTCTGCTCTGCGAGCCATGCTGTATTGGAGTATGTACTTGAAGCCCCGCCCATATTTGTCATTGGCTTGTGTCATTTTCCTTTGTAAATGCTGGCTTCTGATTCGTTATTAGGCTTGTCAGTCCCTCCTTAGTACTGCCTTGTCTTTATTTGTAACCTCCCAAGAGGACTGGCCCTTTCACTTCGTTGTTACACAGTACGTCTTTTTACGTCTATTTTCTTTAACCGCTTGACCGCGGCGCGGATTCCGCCGCGGTGCGGATTCCGCCGCGGTGCTGGGCGTTCCCTTGAGTGGGCGTGTCTGGGACGGCCCCCGGCTGTCCTCCGCACACGCCCACCGTGACGTCGGACGGCCGGGGGCCGTCCGACGCATGGAAAGGGTTAATGAGTTTATCTTACTGCAGGAAGGTCTCTCATGCGCAGTTGTGACCACAGGCTTGTTTATTTAACTCGCAGCAAACGGGAAGCTCTTCAGGGGCCATGGGAGACAGAAGGGGGCAACTCAGCAATGCTTTCAACCATTTGGAATGCAATTGGTCTCGCATTTGCGATAATGTAAGCTATTGGCATTGTAAATGACAATGCCTTTTATTTATGTATTAAAAATCAAAACATAAATAAAAGGCATTGTCATTTACAATGCCAATAGCTCAAAATCGCGTAAATGCGAGACCTATTGCATTGCAGATGCTTGTTATGTGTACTATTTAGGTCAACAAAAGTAAGTGTTTCTCAGTTGTGTTGTCCTTTGCACATAACAAAACTCTCTTAATGGCTCAAGGGAAAAACTAGCTTGAAAAAATATATATATGCATTTGAAATTGATCATTGGCTGAAGACAGATCAATCATGTGCAGAGTTTAGAAGTGAATGCAAAAAGAACAATTGATGGACAGAATGCAGAACAATGTCATACATTCACCCCAGTACAGAGATCTGGGCCTAAATCCATTGTTTTTTTCCTCCACATGACATTCCAGTTTGAAACCCAGCCATATGCAAATCAGTCTTGATGCCGTGCCCAATGGGAACAGCCCAGCCCGAAATGCCAGGCCAGGTCCTCCCTGGACTGGAAACAAGCATCCTAGGACCAGTTTCGGGGTTTCACCCCTCATCAGCCAGGATTGCGTGACTCTAGCGGCATGGAGAATACGAGACCCACGTCTGGGCATACCCGTACCACTTGGGGTGACAAATGCAAAAAGAACGGTCCCAGAATGCTTGTTTCCAGTCCAGGGAGGACCTGGCTCGGCAGTTCAGGTTGGACTGTTCCCATGAGGCACAGGGTCAAGACTGATTTGCATATGGCTGGGTCTAAACTGGGGTGGAAGGGTGAGCAAAAGAATGATGGATTTAACCCAGATCTCTTGACTGGGGGTGAATGTTTCATTTGCTCTGCATTCCGTCCATCAGCTGTGTGTCTTTTGAGTTTAGAAGTGAAAGCAACAAAGATGCCAAAGATCACACATTATGTGGTAGAAGCATAATTAATTTGATTTGCATTGCGTGGTAGCAGCATAATTAATTTGATTTGCATTGCCAGTAAATGATCACGGTCAAAGCAAGTGTGGATGTTCTAATCCTGGACAAGCACTGAAACTGGGAGCGATAGAACTACCACCAAGGCGATCGGAAGTGAATTTACAGTAATTTAACAAAATATTTGCATGAAAAGGAATGGCAAATGTATTATTCTACAAGTCAGTTCTCAAACTGAAAAGTTTGCAAGCTGTATAAATTGCACATTCCTGTGCTTTTCTACTGCACCTCATTTACTTCTGTGAATTTTATAGATGATTCTGGTCTCTCAGGGTTCACGTCAGATGATCGTGGCCTGAAAAGAGCTGCATATTGGTCGTGTTCTTCCATTTCATCTTCTGGAATACAAAAAAAAACAAATAGTAACTAGTCTGTGATTCAGTTCAATTTAAACTGAAGAAAATGTAATGCGCGTGTTACATTTTAATGCTAGAAGCGAATTTGACAATAGTTGATATCGCGAGAAGTGCATGCTCTATCACTTATTTTCTTGGTCAAAATTGTCTGCTTGAGAGCATTTGTGCAGGCTGCTTAACAGGGGCTGTGAATCAATTTTATCCTCACAAAAGATGGTGCTCACAGTTTCCACTTAACATTAGACTTGTTCTGGAGGTCCAAAAACATAGCCAGCAGCAAAACTGGAGCAAGTAAGTAAATAAACTAAAATGCAGCCTCCAGGTTGACAGAAGCATTCGCAAAATCAATAGGTCCTCCATTAATGTGCTGACGCATGCAAGCACAGGAACGCACAAAGCAAAAATGCTATTTTATGCTATGTCTCCGGGCGGCCAAAAGCTGAACGGGATCGAAAGTCAATTCTCTATATGTTTATTTACAGTAAAAGGTTTTGGCTAGGGCAGCCCTAAAAATGAGAGACATGAATTGATGTGCAGAATCATTTTATGTCAATTAACATTAAGTGAATGAACCCAGAGCAATCTATCTGTACCGGAAGTATTTTCTATATGATCTGCAAATACTTTGCAGCACTTTTGAAGACTTAGAAATTGTACATAAGAATAATGCACAATATTCTGCGGCATGACCTTAGCAAGGTATCAGAATGAAATGACAGATATGGAAACTAGGGTCTCCTCTGCAGAAGATGAAGTATGTTCTCTCAGACAGCGGCGGCTACCAGGGCCGGACTGGCCATAGCGGGCATTGGGCGTTTCCCCGGTGGGCCGCCAGGGTCGGGGCCGATTTTCGGCCCCTGGGGGGCCGTTTTTGTCACCGGGGGTCGGCAATATCGGCCCCCTGTAACAAAATCGGCCGAAACCGGCCCTAACAAACAGCTCGGCCTCACCCCCCCCCCCTCCCCACCAGGGGGGCTGGCCGAGCACTTTGCCAGGGCCGGTTTCTATTCCCAGTCAGGCCCTGGCGGCTACTCCGCTAAAGTGGAGGAGCGTCGCCCCACTTAGTGTAAAGGAAAAATAAAATGATAACGCAACGTTAATAACGTTAAGTTATTATCATTTTATTTTTCTGTATGGAGCCCGAGCCAGGTTAGGGCAGTGCGGGTCTGGGCTGTGTCACAGAGAGAGGGAGGGGGAGTGGAAGAATGTGTACCATAAGTGTGCATGACGGTTTGGCCGACCTTCTTGGGCCGGCCAAACCGTCATACGCTGGCCAAAATGTCATGCGCACTTAGAATTTCTCCACCTGGCTGTATTGCACAGTCGGGTGGAGAGAACATGCACAGGCTCCCACTCCCTGTCTGAGCGTCAAACCAGGCCACTCAGACCATTCACGACACTGCTGTCATGCTGGTGACAGCAACGTGGTGATTGGCTTAGGGGAGTCTGGGAGCCTGTGTGCTTCCGTGCTGCCAGGAAGAGAAGAGTACGGAGGAGAGGCGGTGGCCCTTCACAGGTAAGTGAACTGTTATTTTTATTAATCGAGCCTCCTCCCTCGTCGCCCTACCACTACTTTGCCAAAGCGGCCGCCACTGCCTTCAGACAGACAGGACTACATGAATTTGCAAGAAATCGCACTATGGCTCAAGAAGCGTGTGGAAGATGCGGTAGGCAGATTCCGGAGTAACAATCTTTGCCTGGTGGGGGTCCCAGAGGGCCTTGAGGGCATGCCCAGAGCAATATTTCATGCAATGGTTTAAATCCTGGGTCCCGGCACACAAACTCTCCTCCTGCTTCATACTAGGAAGTGCCCATAGATCCCTTACCCCCCTGCCCTCCCCAGGGGGCACCGCCTAGACTAGTGATTCTTCAGCTGCACAATTATTGAGACAGAAACTTCATTCTCGGAGCAGAACGTGAGCTTCAGTCGGCCTTGCTGGAGTCTGCTCGGTCATGATCTTCCTGGATTACACTTTACGAGTCGAGGAACAACGTCATACATTCCTGGAGGCGAAGGCCACACTTGGAGCAATGCAAATTAAATACATACGTGTTAGACCGGACAGCCTTGGGTGCTCTTCTCCCCAACGTTTTGCCTTTCTGCTCCACTTTTCTGACTTCAATTTTGCTGTTTTTAGGACACACTTTACCACTGCTAACCAGTGCTAAAGTGCTTGTGCTCTCTCCCCTGAACATGGTAATCTTGGTTCATTCCCAATTGGCATATTTAATTTACTTATAAGTCCCTAGTAAAGTGGTACTCCCAGTACCCAGCGCCTGAAAATTAAATGTTACTAGTGGGCCTTCAGCACTTATTGTGCCACCCACTTAAGTAGCTCTTTAACCATGTCTCAGGCCTGCCATTGCAGAACCTGTGTGTACAGTTTACACTGCCATGTCGACCTGGCAAAATAGCCCTCTTGCCAGGTCCAAACCTTGCCTTTTTATACATATAAGTAATCTCTAAGGTAGTTCTTGGACAACCCAGAGGGCAGGGTGCAATGAATTTAAAAGGCAGGACATGCACTTTTAAGTTTTTCATGTCCTGGTAGTGAAAAACACTTAAATTAGTGTATCACTACAGAAAGACTTATATCTCCCATAGGATAACATTGGGGTTACCTTATTACAATTTATAAATGTAATTTCCAAATGGGAAGATATGATTGGTCCACGTTTGGTATCTCTGGAATCCTAATTTAAAATCCTAACATATAATGAAGTTGGATTTTAAATTACAATTCTGAAAATGCCACTTTTAGAAAGTTGACATTTTCTTGCTTTAGCCATTTGGTGCCTGTAGCCTGTCTCTGATCACATGACTGGGTGCAGTTGGGGTTTGTGTTTCCCTCTAGACAACCACACACAATGGGAGCTGAGGTGTGACTTGATGGGCCATCCTGGAAAGATGGGAGGGAGGAGCTGGGCACAGCCTCACTTATACCTGTATAGGTTGTGTCCTGTCCACACACAAAGGGCTGCATACCCACCCCCCTCCGCAGTGAGTCTGGAGCCAGGGCAGAAGGGAGGACACTCTGTGCACTTCAACGGTCTGTCTTTGAAGTCTCCCCCACTTCAAAGGCACCACTGTGTATAAGTACTGGACCTCAGACACCACCACTTCAGTACCCTTCTGGACCTGATGATACTCTGCCAGGAAGAATGACTGCCACTCTGCTGGACTGCACTCTGCTGGACTCCTGCTTTGCTGATCTGCTGCCTGCTGCCCTCCTGCCTGGGGAAGAAGGACTTTTTGCTTCTTGGCGCTATTTTACTTTAAAACTGTGAAAGCCAATATCTCAAGTTCTACTAACTGGATTTTTGTTGTTTTGGTCTTATTCTATTTGTTAAGACAAGACATATCTTTTTGTGTGGTGTTTTCAGTGATTTACTGTTTGAAGTGTTGCACAAAAACTTTACACACAACCTCCAAATTTAAGCCTGACTGCTCTGTGCCAAGCTACAAGAGGGTGAACACATGTTTTTTTTTTGGGGGGTGGGGGGAGATTTATATAGCGCAAGCTTGACCCGAAGGTATCAGAGCGATTTACATGAGGACCAGTTGCCTTACAGATGGACGCATTTATTTCGGTAAGCATGGGGAGATTAAGTGATTTGATCAGAATCACAGGATGTTGAGCGTCCCTGCAGAGACTCAAACCCGGTTCCCCAGCTTCGAGGTCGACCACTCTAGCCATAAGGCCACATCCTCTCCCCTGTTATTGTTAATTTATGGTTTGCCTGCCTTTTACCCTGACTAGGATTGTGGTTGCTGCTTGACTAGGGTTCCTACCCCAGTCAACCAACAACCCAATTCTTAGCAATACTCTTTTACCCAGTACGACTAAAGGCCATTAATCAAGGGAAGACTCACTTTTTTGACATGGCGGAAGACGCCTGGTGCTGGGCGGAAGAGAGGCCTCTGTTGAAGGCCTCTAGGAGCGACCACTCCACAAGAGAACCGGACACTTGGATGGTGGTTTATCCACCCAGGGTCTGCCGCCGTAGACGTCATCACAGTCTGAGAGGAAGAAGCAGCCGGACCTGACCCCGGCCCCTCTGACCAGAGACAATGTTCCAGACCTGTCTGAGTCATCTCAGCTGAGATAACCCTGGGGTCTTGTATTTTGGCGCGGTTGCCCCACCCTGGAGGTGGGAGGGGGTTAATCTTAGACTGGCTTCCTAGGGTATGGGTTGGGGGAGTCGACATGGCCATTCTGGGCGACAACTCAAGTGATAGAACCAGAGATCAACTGGAGCCACATTGGCGCACGTACAAAACGCTATAAGGTAAGAAGAGAAATGGTGACAGGCCATTCCCTAGTGTTCAATAAGTTGGGAAGTTTTGAGTTAGGGCAACAGATACTTCCTGTCAGGGTGGGAGGGGTTAGTGACGGAGAGGCCGGTTGCCTCCCAAAATTGGGAATTTCTAGTTTGAAGTCCACCAGGTCCTTAGTCTACACAAAAGGCTACTGACATGGAGAGCGGGAAATTGAGGAACCAGAAGGCAGGGCAGACCCAGGAAACACAAATCCAATAGTAGCCACATCGGGAAAAGGAAACACTTAGATACACAATCACAACACATGAAATGCAGGGGAGGTGAGCCACATCAGTTGAAGGTCTTGTGATGAAACGTCAACAGCCTCCTTAACAAGCTAAAACACAGGAGTGGTGACATAATACATTAGGAGACAATCCCCAGACCTAATGCTCCTACAAGAAACAAATCTAGTGGGCAACATAGTCCAGTGCCTTAACAGAGGTCAATACATAACACTGGCTCACTCAAGATATACTAGGGGCTATATAGGGGTGGCGATCCTGGCCAAAAAGAAACCCCATTTCCAGATGGTCAGGACCTGGCTTGACCCACAGGGATGATATGTGGGGATCCATGGAACCATGGGGCGGACCCGCATGTTAATCTTAAGCGTCTACGCACCCCCAGGAGTTCAGCAGCCAGGGGTCCTCCTTTTACAGATGGAAGCATACATACATGTAGTGGGTGGAGATTTTTTTAATGAAGTAATGGATAAATCTATTCACAGATTGCCCACAAGCACAGCGTTGATCTCCACAAAATCCCCACTGACACAACTCTCCCAAGCAATGGGTCTCCTGTATGTTTGGAGGGCTAAAGATCCAGCGGACAGGCAGCACTCCTTTTTCTCTAGGGCCCACAAGACCTTTTCTTGACTGAACTACGTATTTGTCCCTGTGGAGGAATGCCCCGCCCACCTCAGCAGAATATCTACCAAGAGGAATCTCAGACCACGCCCCACTATTGATAATGTGGTGCACAGACTTGCACTGAAAGACAAGGGTGGCGCCTTTGCAGCTGGGAGCTCCAAGACAAAGACATGGTAAATGGCCTGCGGTCCGCATCCACCCAATAATCTGAGGAAAATAAAGGCTCAGTGCCCTCCCCCGTGACTCTGTGAGAGGCATACAAGACCATCCTTTGCCACAGCGCCTAAAATCTAATATCCCGGAAAAAACACAGAGACAAGCCCAGATGGTGCAGCTGGAAACAAACATACAGAAGACTGAGCAGTTATATGTGAGGGCGAGCAGCCAGGCAACGCTGATTCACCTGGAAGCCATGCAAAAGGCATATCATGCAATAGCACATGAGGAGGCTAAGAAACACTATCTGGCCTCACTGTAAAAATGGCCTGGCACAGCCGACGGGAGGAAGCAGCGAGATGAGTTGGCGAACTCCGAGACGCCACAGGGTCCCGAATCACAACTCACAGGGGAATAGCTAACGCATTCGCGATTTACTACCAAGCACTATATGAGGCAAGGCACACCATCAGAGAGGCAGATATGGGCCTTCTTGATGAGACTCCCACTCCTGAAACTTAACTCGGCTGGTCTGGAATACCTAGATCAAGAGATCTCCCTACAGCAGATCTCAGAGGCAGTGGGGAGATGCAAGCAGGGAAGTCCCTACCCCAATGGGATACCAGTAGAATTTTGCAAACGTATGCTTTCTATTCTAGCCCCCCTCCCCCTTGCTGGCCATGTTTAATGTGGCAAGATCTACGGGTGAGCTACCTCCAGACCTGAGTTATACAACAACAGAAGTAATCCTAAAACCCACTACAGGCCCATCTCACTACTAAACAAGAAAGTCCAGGTCCTGGCGAAGATCTTGGTGTTTTGCATAATAAGAGTTACAACCCCCTTATATCACAGAGACCAGATGGGCTTCATGTCCTCCCGGGTGACAAAAAAAAATCTCCGCTGCCCACACAACTGGCTGGATTGTATGAAGGACAATCAGTAACTAAGGGCTCCCTTCTCCTTGGTCCCCTGTTCCATTTGACCACCTCTGTGAGTTACAGGGGCACTACAAACTTCCAGAGAACTCCCTGCAACTGCCCAGCTGACCTGCCCCAACTGGATCTGTCTGGGCCTGCCTGAGCCCTTCTGCTGGCCTCCTGATCCCCAAAAGGTGCCCTCAGGTCCTGGACCCTTGGCTGGCATCAGTGTGAGGTCCTTCTCATGAGAAAGTGAAAATCATGGAATTTTGGGGTCCTTGTGACTGCAAAGTGACTCCTTTGCACTGAGATTCAACCGCCTGCGACGACTGCCAATGCAAACCTCTAACACAACCTGCTCTTTTGCCAACAGCGATGACAGGCAACAGGAGACCTGCATTTTGTGTCGACAGTGACTGTCCGTGACGATCAACCAACACGAAGCTCCAGTGACAACCGACTCTTTGCGCTACAGCAAGGACCGTCCGCGACACTTGACCTGCTCCTCAAGCTAGAAGCCTCCTCCTCATGGCCCCCCTCTAACACGAACAGAACTCTTCGCGGCAGACTTGAGACGGTAACTCTTTGTCCATCTGTAATGAACCTGGTGCTCATGTAAAGCGCTCTGATACATGATAACTTCCGGTCAAGTTCGCACTATATAAAACTAAAAAAAAACTCTTCAGCAGGACTAACCTGGTCTCTGTATCTGACTCTATTTTTTTAAATTGGCTTTGGAATTGTGTTTTCACCGTATTACTGCTTGCATGCGGCATAATGCTTTGCACATTGCCTCTAAATTTAAGCTTGATTTGTATCAAGCTATCAGAGGGTTAAGCACAGGTTAATTTAGTGACCTTTGTGGTTCACCGTGACATGGATTGCTTTTATTATTTGAGTGGGACTTCCGCCCCTCTCAACTAATAATCCAACTTCTCACAATGGTAAATCAGGGTGCAAGCAGTATTTCCCCATTACAGGGAAAAAGCGTGTAATGACTTTGCAGCAGACATACCAGCTGGCAAATTTAATTTTGGCCCTCCAATATCTCCGTTGCAGAGTTCAACCAAATCGTAGTGAGGGACTTAGCATAACTGCATAGACTCAGAAAGCCTCAACACAGAAGCTACAACTTTGGGCTAAGAAGTCTAAAGCCAGGCAGAAATGGTACATCCTTGCCAGTTGGAGCCACCATGCAAACCAGGCCTCGCCGCCTCACAATTTTGACTCTGCACACGAAACCTTTGCTATCGTGCCAATGAAGCATGGTGGGCATACACAGCCAAGGCTGTCTGGGGACACCCTAGGCACCCTTTTAGGGCGGAGTTCATATTGACCCCCTATGCCAGTTATTCACATAAGCACTGGATTTCAATGACCATGCAAATAGAACAGGTTCTATAGCTGAGTGACAATGTTCCTCATTACTTTAAAGATGGAGAAATGTACCATGAGTAAGAAAATACATTTTTTCACATGTGTAAGGATTACTTGTAATATTTTAAAAATGAAACATGAGCATATGTGTATTTTAAATTCGAAATAGAAAATATTCAAAAGAAAACACTATAACTGGAAATGTTAACATCTGCAACCTGACACAGAAAAGTGATAAACACTGAGGTCAGATATCAACAGCATTCCAGTGATAGGTCATGGCAACATTTTGGGGCAATGGTAATGTTGTTACAGCGACCCCACCTTTATGCATATAAAACAGGTATACGTGTCAAGTGAACCACCACCAAACTTATGCAATAAATACATTGTCACCATACCTGTAAAACTACTGTCTCCTTCATTCAGCGCATTCTGTGAACCATCCAAAACTCTTTCAGAACTTCGGAAGTCCAGGTGAACAGGGGATAAATGGTCTACAGGAGTTCTAAAACCAAACAAAAGAAGATGGAGTTAAATGTGTAAAAACATTAGAAGCATCTGTACATATCTGTTTAGATGATGCAGCCAATGTCTCTGTCATAAAAATGTATGTCAGATGTGTCCAATGTAGGGTCTGGTAAACTGGAAGCAAGGTAGATTTTCAGGATAGACAGCGTCTATGTAAGTGATTTATATTCAATTAATTGTAAGTAAATGTATCTTATGAGGATATCCTTAAACTCAGGCATGGATCTGGCCCTTTGTGACCTATGGTCCACATGAATGTTTACGTGATGCAGCCCAATATCTATGATTGTCTAAGGAAGTCACAACATTTCATTGTGCTATTATGACATCTTTGTCAAACAACCCTTCGTGTCTCACAGTGGGCCGAACTGCTCAAATTATTTCTTTCACAGAGAATATTTACATTTCCAATGTTTCATTGTCACCAGTCTCTTTTTTCATCCCTGACTTTAACCTCCATGATTCTAATGCTGGCATCATGCCTTACCCTTAGGGTCAGAGGCACCCTATGATTTTATGTTCTCTTGTAAGAACTCGAGAATAATTATTCAAAAGGGACAGACTAGTAAAAAAGCAGACTGAAAGTATGACTTTCAAAGTTTTGTTTTCAGTGTGATGTTCACATACCTTCTGTGTTTCTTGAGCAATAACTTCTCCATATAACTCAAACTGTTTTGGGTAAATTCAATTTCAAAAGGTTTGCTTACAGAGCTCATTAGTGTTTGCACTTCAGATTCTCCAACTGATTCTGCAAGAGGCAACACAGAAAACAAAAATATATAGAGAAGTAGCACTGCAGATTAGATAGATATATTGTTATTTTTAACATAAAAGTACATACTATTTTGAAAAAAAAAATGTTGAATATTTTACAGAAAAGTATTCACTAAACAATTACTTATTTTTTTCTTTTTGCTTAGATGAGGTAATAGGGCTCTTGCCCTTTAAAAAAATAAGCCCCACCCACCCATGAGGTGGGCCAGGGCCCAGAAGGTCTGCGCAATATTTTTTTGGGTTAGGGGGCAAGCGGGCCCCTCCCCGATCCATTTTAAGGCTCCAGGAACCCCACCCCCAGAGGCTGCACACAGCCCCTTTCCCATACCGTTTTGAGACCATCAACACCCCATCTCCTGGGGCTGATTTGCTTTTTAAGGGGAAAGGGCGTGTGCTCCCCTCTTCAAGCCAAAACATTACCCCGGGGACCCTAACCCCTGGGTCCAAAGCAACTTGTAGTTTCCGTGGGTGCCCCGGTCTTGTGGGCACGGAAAAGCAGTGCCCCGGGGGATGAGGCGGTGTTGGGCACCCATTGGAGGTTGGGTGCAGGGCCTGGATGCAGGCCCCCTCCTTCCCATGCCATTTTGGGGCCCGATGACCCCATACCCCGGGGGCAATTTACTTTTTATGGGGAGGGGGCACGTGGAACCCATTCCCTAAGCCATAACATGTCCTCGAGACCTGATCCACTGGTGCCAAAGCAACTCGTAGTTGCTGTGGGTGCCAAGGTCCCAACTGCGACACCACTGGCAATCCGAGGTCTTGGGGCTGCGGGAGGAACCCCAGGGCCCCCATGATCCTTGCTGGCTCGCCTGCCTGCACCCATCCTGGGTGCGGCAAGAGCCAGCTACATTTTTCTTTCTGTTCCCGTCAGGTAGGAGCAAACCTGTCTTCCTTGCCCATAAAACTACGGACATGAAACAGCAGAGTCCTGGGGGAAGGGGCCGGCTGGGCCTGGCCACAAGCCATGCGCAGCAGAGTGTGGGTGTTTGCGGGGGCTTGGGCGCTGGCCCAGCGCCCAAGCCCCGCTATGCACAGTGATAGACATCTTACTTTACATTAAAAAAACATAAAAAGTCACTGAAAAAAAATAAAGGTTAAAGGGACATTATATTCACCAGTTATAGTTATGACATGTAAGCATAAATCGTGCCCTAAACAAACTATAACTTGCGCCCTTGCCATGCAATGCTAATTACCTCCCATATTACATCACTCGTGACATGTTCTATGACATTACTAATAACATCACTGCAACATATGAAATGGTATCATTAATAAAAAAGACTGTGCATGGTAGGGGGCGCTAGTTATAGTTACTCTATGGCATGAGATATAATTGTTTGAGATAACTGTAACTGATGAGTTTCAGTGGTTTTGTTCGCTTAAAACTGTATGTATTTATTTTTTATTTCAGGAGTATTTTATAATGCATTTTTCATAAACAAATGAACAGGGAGAAAAGAACAATCATATAACGCAAGGGCCCATTTTAAGAAGTACAGTTCTGATACATAGAACCTTGTAGGGTTGGATGTGACCTGAAGATCTAGTATACAGAGAAAAATCCCGGTAACAGGTGACAAATGAGAGCAAAATACCATATGGTATTTAAACAGACGGTAAGATAAGAGATACGGTATGAGGTATAATGAATTGATAGGAGTAAAATAAAGAAAGAAGGAAGGAATGCTAGTAGGTACAGATTAAAAAAAAACATGTATGGGTTGACAAAAACCAAGGAGATCTTAGAGCACGTAGATGTAGGTGAGTTTCGGGGTGTATATTCCACATTAGCTAAGAGTCAGGCACAAGGTTTTGGGAGGCGGTGTTATCTCCTAGTAGGATTTCACTGTGGTTTAGTGGTGGCAAAATAGTTGTCAAGGGAATTCCAAATAGATGTATTGTGTACAATCCAAGGGGAGTTTTGCAGGGAGGTGTTATCTGCCCCTCTCAGGAAGGAGACCCAGTTTAGGCAGGTGCGGAATGAGGTGACGGCTGTGTTCTTCCAGTTAGCTAAAATAGTTTTACAGGCAGCAGTAAGAAGGATATCAATTAATAGACTGTTGTTGCAGGATCTGATGTTTGGGTCTAAGAATCCTTTGATTAGTGTTGAGAAATTCTGTTCTCGATGGACTACGCAGATAGAGTGAATAAAGCTGAATACAGAGTCCCAAAATGGACAAACAGCACTACAGTAGAAGAGGAAATGGGGAAGATCCCCCATAGGGTCATTACAGTTCTAGCAAGGTGGAGTCTCTCTGAGGAAGAGTTTGTGGAGGTCTGCCGCAGGGGCGGCTCCTCCATTAGGGCAGAGGAGTGCCGCCCCACTGCTTTCTCGCAGTGAGAGAAGCAGAAAGTAAAATGGTATTTTAAATACCATTTTATTTTCTGCTTCTCGCACTGTGAGAAAACAGAATGCAGGGGTATGCCTGGTTCGGGGCGGCGGGAGGATATGCCTGGTTAGGGGCAGGTGGGTGGGAGGGTCGGGGAGGAGTGGCTTGCACCATTCTGAGTACCCTGACTGCTTTGGTCAGCCCTGGGGCCGACCAAAGCAGTCATGCGCACTCTACATTTTCTCTATGTAGGCTGCATGCAGCCTACATAGAGAAAATGGCCTCCCTACAGGTGCCCGGCTGGGCGCTGTCCGGGACTCCGAACCAATCACAACGCTGCCATTGCAGCGTTGTGATTGGCTACAGGAGGGGAGGGAGCATGCCTGTTCCTGTTCAGGACCGGTCCAGGAGCAGAGGCGGCGCGGGACCGGGATCTGGTAAGTTTTATTTTTATTTTTAATTTTAACCACCCCTCCCACGGTTACCCCCGCGCGATAACCCCCGCGCGCCCCCCCGGCCACGAGAATTGCGAGCCGCGACTGGCCTTCCGGGGTCCAGAAGGTCCTTAGTAATAACCAGAATTTCGTATGTGCAAGGGAGGGAGAGATTTTATATGAGACCACTGACTTTCATATCAGGTGCCAAGATTGTGTCGTAATCGTCTCAGCTGGGTCCCACTTAGTTTGGAGTCTTAAGGACATGGTGGAGGACTTCGGTTTTATGAGCTGGTAGAACTTGGAGGCCTGGTGACTGGATTTATTAAAAGATAGGATGGCTTTGGTAAGGGAAGGGAAGGGAAGGGTCGTTATTTGGTAGTTTTAGTTTAGATAGAGAAAACCTAAGCTTCAAAAAATTGTAGAGATCTATGTTCTGTAGGTTAAAGTGTTTTTTTAATTCCCTAAAGGATAGCAGAGATTAGTGGGCCCTTGGTCTTTCAAGAAGTGAATGCCCCTGGAGGCTCAATGAGACCAGCAGGCTAGGGAGCCATGCATTCTGATTTTAGGGTAGTTCCATAGGGAAGTCATATTTGAGTTGGAAATCGGGGTTTCTACTATTCTATCAATTTTCAAGAGGGCCCTTTTGGTATTGTAAAAAATATATTTACCCGAGGGCGGGGGTTTGGGATTGCTGGTTAAAAGAGAGATTGGGTGAAATTTGCCTAGAAGATCCCTCTCTACCAATAGCCGTGTGGGGGTATAGTCCGGAGATTGGGTGAATCAAAGGGAGCCCTGTCTGGCCAGGAAGGCGGTTTGATAGTTCTTGAAGGCCACAAGGGTAACACCGCCGAGATGGACTGTGATGTGTAGTTTTTTTAATCGAGATTTTTGGTCGTTTATTTTGTCAAAAAAATGTTTTTTAGTAGCTTATCAGTCTTCTGTAGAAATTCCTCTGATAAAGCTAGGGGTAGCATGTTCGCAAGGTAGTTGATTATAGGTGCAATCATCATTTTGATGGTCTCAACGCAGCCCCAACACGTTAAAAATTCAGGGTTCCAGCCCTCAAGCTTGGATGGCGTGGTGAATGGCAGCTTAGCTGCGCTGCTCCCGCCGTCGCTGGCCGATAAGCGGCTGATTTGACCCTCGGACGTTGCGGACGAAATCCCTGCACCACGGAATTGAGGAACGGATGACTGCGGGCGTCTTCTGATCGGGAGATCTTTCCGAGCGGAGTGCTAAATACTGGTTCTTTCTTGCAGGGTCTGTGAGTGAGGATTGCTGTACCTGCCTCCTAAGATGGTGGCCGACACAGCGCTGATCTGAGCAGTCCCGGTTCTCTGCCGCTGACAGGTGAGGCCACTGAGATGCAGATCCCTGCTGTGTGACCCACTAGCACCAAGACTGGCCGGGTTTTGCTCCAGAAGGCAGTTTTTCTGCCCTAGTCACCGTGTTGCCTGACCCTATCATGGCCGCCGGCACGAGGCTCCTGACATTCTTTGCCTTCTCTGTCTCCTGCTGATTCCTGCTGATTCCTGTTGATGGTAAATGAGATCTCTGTTCCACAGACTCTAAAACGGTATGTTTTAACCGAGATTGTCACCTAACTATAAACACCCTTTAATCTTTTTTTTCAGCAAATATAATATGAATATACATATATAAAGAGTGTGTGTGTGTGTGTGTGTGTATTTATATATATGTGTGTGTTTGTGTGTGTGTATATATATATATATATATATATATATATATATATATATATATATATATATATATATATATATATCCAATTACACTCCCTTGTGCCCTTGACACACAACAAACAGGTACGGACAACTTCTTAAGCTGGTGCCAAATATTACTTTATTTTATTAAAGTTAAAGTGCAATGCTTCTCATGACGCTTTTCGGGCCTCCTGGCAAATTCACCCACGTTGATCCTCCTCCTCCAACGCAAGTACACGGCACCACTCCAGAGGTATGGTTTGAAAAAATATATTTATTTAGCACACCCAAAGTGCATAACATATATATATATATATTTAGAGAGAGAGAGACTGTAGGGGATGTGGAAAACAGTCTGTTTGCTTGGTGGAAGCTGGTGAGAAAGGATAGGTAAAGGCACTAGAATTTAAAATTCCACAAGGGAAGAATATGGTGAAATAAATGCTGTCAGAAGTTTTAGAACCTGATATTGAGTTAAGTACTTGACAAAACAGCTGAGATCCCCCTAAACCCAACCATAGGTGCACAGCAAAATGTAGAAGCACATTCAGTCCGAAACACTGTTTTCAGACAGGTCCACTGTTTTTCAAGGCGTTTAATGAAAGTCATAGAAAATCAGTAGTCAAGAGCATGCCCGTTTCAGGACTGGCATTGTTGTGAAGGACAGAGGCATGTGGGAGTAGTGATGGAAGTAGAAATGGTGAGTGCCTGCTGTGCCTATAATGTCAGTCCAAATATCATGGGAGAAGAAGGGGAGTGGATACTGCAGTCTTTTGGTCTAGTATGGGAGGTCTGACCAAAGGTCTTCATTCCCATGGCTTCAAGGGTACGAAGGGTATGATTTAAACAAGCAGGCAGAAAATAAACCCAGCTTTATAAATGAATGGAAGGCATTCTTTTTTGAAGAAGGCCCAACTGTCAAGCTTTCTTCAGTTGTCCGAAAGGAAAACACAAAACATCACTAAATGATACTACCAAGTGAGAGGAAACATTACATAACATCCATATAAATATAAATTTTACAGAAATAATAATACAAATGTCAATGAACATGTGGCATTCATAAAGAAATAATATTCCATCATCCATTGTGATATGATTCTTCCTCAAGATTTTTGTATAATTTTAGGTTGCTTACAAAGAGATTTTCCCTCTCGCACACACCTGACCTTAACCACTTTCATCTTATCCACAAATGAAAACTCCATCATCTTCACTCCTGATGCTATTGGCAAATATATATGTGCAGTGTGTCCATCACTTTGGAATAAATTAGTCTTGATCTGGCTACTTCAAATAAAATCCAAAGGAGGCGACCCTGTGCTGTGGTATTCCACAGTTCTGTAAGCCTACAACATCTCATCCATCATCAATTTCCTGCTTGTTTGGCACCCGCTGGGTATCTTTAATTACTCTGTTCACCCTCTCCGAGTCCAATAGATAAGGTATTCTTTATAACATTCAACCACATTGTACTCCATTGCACATCTCAAACTCCACAAAACAATCTTCTATAAAAACTAAAATTTCAATCTCTTTGCCAGTGGTCACGTCATTCATGCACCTCGGCTCTGGCCACAAATAGTGGTACTCAATAAGCACAAACATACAGCATGTCACCCCATAATGTCAAGTGCCACTTTCATACATGGTGCGTTAGAAGAAGATACCAGCTTCAAGGGTTGTGTAACTGTCCTGTGCACGTTATTAATCCTGCTTCAATACAGAATCTCCTTCGTGGTCTCCTTTATCTCACAGGCCATATTAGGCCACTAATACAAATCCCTCCATTTGTTAACATGACCCCACAACAGCCCATCATGGACCATATCGATCAACATCAATCTTAAAATATCCATTGCCTGTAACCTTTCATCATTCACCAAGGGCCCACAAGTAACTCACTTAAAACCAATTCTTAACCAAAGAGTAACATCCAGAACAGTCACTCTTACATTGCCAAGAACAGTGAGATACCAGCACCAGAGTAACATCTAGAATAGCCACTCTTACATAGCCATGATTCGTGAGATACCAACTCTTTCTCTACCTTATCTTATTTAGTTTGCCTTCTAACTGTACCATTCTTGCCACATGCCTGGGCCACCCAGTTAATATCTGTTACATCTTGATCTTCTCAAATGCCAGCCTCCTTTGGTACAATCGGATTAGATAACTTGGCAGTCTATAAATAGCTTTTCCCCCACTTGACGCTCCTAGGCATAGTTTGAACAGATCAATCAGCAAGAGGGGTTAAATAACGGGATATAGCTCAGCGCTCACCTGACAGTCAACACAATATGTCAGAATTCAATACAATCAGAGTGGTGCTCATACGGGAAGAATGCTCACCCCACATCTAAAATTCGGAACCCCTCACAGGGTCCTATACATGGACTATAAACCCAGTTGGCACACACTTAGTCAGTACATAAGCATAATTTGCATTCATAATCTTTCACCTTTCCATTGCTGTATTTCTTAAAATTCCGGACTCCAAACATCAGTGTATCAATCTTGGACTCCACAAGTCATTTATTTTGATTTTTCACAGAGCAGAATGTCTCAGTAGCCAACATGTGTTTCGTCGACAGTTGCGACTTCATCAGGGCTACAATAGTAAAGAAAATAACAATATAGACATTCTAGGCTTGATAAAAGAAAAGCAATTAGAAGCAACTGTATTGCCTTCACCAATGCCTCAATGTGTACTCCCGTTGCATGCATGCAATGTAAGCAAATTAATGAGTGTAGCTTAGGTAGGCATGCAAATTCAAAAAATATCTTGCGTTTATTACCAAATATCAACGTCTCAAGTGACATGTATAAGCATCAAGACAAGCATGATAAATATCCATGACAGGAAGTTTTGGTGAGAAAATTGTTAAATTCCGTACAAATCAACATTTCATAGAAATTATATAATAATCATGAGGTCGGGGTGATTGTGTAAAAACAGAACCCACATGCAGATGAAAAGCAAAGGAAGGGCAATAAGCCCTTTTACCTCAAATTTGCTATTTTTTGATCAGTAGTTTAGCAGCATAGCCATGCTAGGGAAAGCACCACTTGTTAGGATAAGACCTAGTTGAGATAAATTTATTTTTATCCAAGAGCCAACATTAAGAGTTAAACATTGACAATAAGGATTGCTTATGTAATCTAATTACGTATCTAAAGATGGATTACTCACCCCATCCTGGTAAATTTTCTATGAAATGTTGATTTGTACGGAATTTAACAATTCTCTCACCAAAACTTCATATCACGGATATTTTTTTATCATGCCTGTCTTGATGCTTATACATGTCACGTGAGACGTTGATATTTGGTAATAAACGCAAGATATTTCTTTTGAATTTGCATGCCTTCCTAAGCTACACTCATGCATTTGTTTACATTGTATGCATGCAACGGGAGTACACCTTGAGGCATTGGTGGAGGCAATACAGTTGCTTCTAATTGCTTTTCTTTTATCAAGCCCAGAATGTCTATATTGGTATTTTCTTTAATATTGTAGCCCTGATGAAGTCAAAACTGTCGACGAAACATGTGTTGACTACGAGACATTCTGCTCTGTGGAAAATCAAAATAAATGACTTGTGGAGTCCAAGATTTATACACTGACGTGTGGAGTCCGGAATTTTAAGAAATACAGCAATGGAAATGTGAAAGATTATGAATGCAAATTATGTTTATGTACTGACATAGCTTGAAAAGATACCCATGTGCAGAATAGGTATGGCAAAGGCTTCTGACTTTCTTCCACACAGTAGGCCTATCCTCAAAGTAATGAATTTAAGTTAAAAGTGACCCATTACACAGTCACTGATCGTGCTTGACCACAGAATACTTACACTGACTTTCTGTAATGTTGTTGAGGCGATTTGGATCATCCCACTTCAGTCTTGCTGAATTTAAGTTGACATTGCCCAAGTGTATGACTACTTACACACATGTTTAAAGTTGGCTGAATTTATATCAAACCTGAGATGGGGGGGGGGCACTCTGTGGCTTTCATGATGTGGTCAAATTCAACTGTGTATTTGTAATGCCACTCAACGTTACTCTTTTTCATCAGCATTCTTGTGGGTTTTAGCCTTCCCTGAAAAACTGAGAGTATAAATTGAGAAGAACTCAATCAGACCTTGACCCCTTGTCTATACGGTTCATTATCACAATATTGACCCCCTCCTACCCCCACCCCACATCCCTTGACTGCCTCCAGGACCACAATATCAGTTGCCTGCTCAAGATTCTGTAGGGCTTGCCCTTCCCCAATTGTAAGGTTTTTGTTAGCATATCCACCCTTCTTACCCCATGTATCCTCCAGCTTATTAAGGTCTCTAGTCAAAAACGTATAGAAAACATATATGGTGTTGTCTGGTGGCAAGGGAGGAGTAAATGTAGATTTGAGTTTCAAGCCACTGTCAATATCCAGATTGGGTGCAATGTCTAATTCTGTTAACAACTCTGCTATTGATGGAGTAAAAGGGTCCGATGCTTCACTCGACAATAGCAATTGTATATCCTGAATGTATTTAATGGACCTACGCCATGCTTCCAGGTTTGTTGATGTAGCTGGGGAGTTGTTAACATTTGACTTGAAAGTGTTTTTTCAACTTGATCTTCCGTATGTATTTGAACATGTCAATGCGAATCTGTGTAAAGTTACAATTCTAAGTAGGAAAAATCCAAGACCTTTACATAAAAGGTTGCATTCAAAGGGTATCTGGAAATGTTAATGAAGGAGATATCCTCAATTGGTGTGTCATTCACATCAAATCCTTTCTTTAGATCTGATATCGAGCCTCTAATGTCAATGTGTCCCTCTGTTCAAAATTTTTGTGAGGGGCCAGCATTTCATGGGACGTCGTCAATTCTTGTGTTTTCTGGAGGCTGCACATGCTGTTACTCCTCCCTTTGTTGTTGCTCTTTAATCAATTTTTTCCCCTTCTGGTGGGTTTGTGTTAGAGAAAACTTACACATAAATTATTTGAGTTTTATAAGAGACCTATCTTTTTGGCAGCCTAACATAGGCAATTCGCAAAGCATTAATAGTGGTGAACCCATTTGCTAAGTCCGCATACTTACACACCTATATCGCTTCTTAAAATCTGAAAGTAAATCTCTTTTACAGTATGGGCATCTCTACTCTCCATGTGTGTACCCCAGAAAACAATTCAGAAACCTTCTTTAGATGGTACTACACAAAACGACAGAAATCCACTCTGTGGCCATTTCCCAAAACAAGATACAAAAAGAATGTGAGTCAGCTGCTGCAAACTCCAGAAGACTCTTCACACAAATCTTCAACCGAGCTGCCCAAGCCATAGAAGAGTAAAGAGGAGAAACAGCCACAAACCCAGATATGAAGAGATGCTATGGCTAGTGCTGACCTCGAGAGAGACACAAGTTCAAGTAAAACTAACAAACTGCAGGATAAAGGAGAACTGCAGTGAGGGTTCATCCATGTATGGAAAGGGACCACGGCCAGGGCCACAAGATCAAGTGTGTGGTACCAGACAGCAATGTTATGCATTAATAGTAACAATCTTGAGAACCTCTTCCTGGTCCAAACACTAGGTAGGATGTTACCAAGGGTAGAGGAACAGGACAGCACTATGAGTTATCCCACAATTCTTACAGAATAAAATACATAACAACTAAAGAAGATGAAATGAAACTTTGAAAAACTGAGGTAGTGGCAGCGAGATAGCTTACTCCATTGGTGAATCCCTATTGCCACACCCAACAAGTTTTATAACCATTCTAAAGTATTGCGCTTGCAGGTTACAAAATGTGCGTTAGACCTATTGATCAAACATCCCTTTACAATTGAGGACGTAAAGATACTTGTGCTTTCAATCGCTCACACAGGGCGAGGCCACCAGCCCGGACGGCATTTAGTCAGACACATAAAGAGCTAATCTTAACGGATTCATTGTTAGTGTCTGTTGATTAAGCATAATGATTCCAGTTAATGAAAAAAAGGGTTGCAAACAAATACAAAGGCTACTACTCAATGGGAATTAATGACCTTATTGTAGTTTATTGAAGGCTGATGAGCAGGGGATAGTACAAAGTATCAATGAGACTTTTGGGCACATCTCTCAACCATCCACCACTGCTTTCTGTGCAAACAATGGCTGAAAAAACAATAACATAAAAGATTGCCATTTGTAAATTTTGTTTCTAAAACTCGAAAGCATTGTGTTCATAGGACCTTACTCTAGTCTAAGCTAAACCGAAGGTGTCTTACAAAGAGATGTCTACCTTTAATCCCGAAGATTTGCCTAAACAATAAGGTCTCAGTGTAGCTTAGGTGGATAAAAGCAGTCATGAAGAGCATTGTGTGACAAAAGGGTCTGCCACAGATGCTCACTGGTACTTCTACCTTAATACAAAGGCAAGGGCCCATTTCCTTGGTACTCATGACATAGTTAATCAAAGGTGGGAGAAAAGAGTATGCAGTTCCTTGGTTAGGATAGAGAGAGAAAAGAGGAAACAAGACAGAGCTGGCTACTTAAAGGATTAGTCAGACTCGTAAAAGAAGAGGAAGGGCATTCCTCTTGTCGGAGCTAGGGTCCTCACACACCCAGCAAGCTAGGTGTCATGCTTCATCATATGGACCTGCTCCTCGTCGGGTTGGCGCTGCAATACCCGACGGGCACCCATAAAGGGGCTCTTTAGCGGAGATCTTTTATTCCTGGCCGTATGGTGCAGTGCGTGAGAGGAGCCTAGTTGTGTAGATGTAGGTAAATGAAGGTGATTTAAAACAGGTTGGATAGTCCAAATTAAGACTTTTATTCAGGCTGGCTATCCACCTGATTAAAAACAAAATAAGAGTGGCAGCTTGCTGATGTAAGGGTTCAGTTCAGCTATGCTCAACTCTGGCAGTCAACATCTTTCATGCCTCGTGGTCCTAGTGATCCTCGGCAATTCTTCAGGACCTAGTGCAAAGAAACTATCTACACAATGTGGTGGGTGCAGGTGCTACCTACCACGTGTAGTACTATGGAAAACAGTCTCTCCACAGATGTCGGGTGACCTAAGAGAAATACATAAGGTCATCACGTCTATTAAAGTGAAGAGTAGGAAGTCCTCTCTCCTGCTTACACTAGCAACTCTCTCTCTCCGTGGTGCATCATACAACCGGTGGTAGTGATGACTAAGAAGTTAACAATGATTGCCTCCGTGCAGGTTAGGTAACCAAACATGTATTGAAATTAAAACAAGCAATAATTAAAATGTAAGTAAAAACAGAAGACTAAGGGACCGGATGCAACATGTGCATGGGTAGAATTATTTACAACGTCGGGTTTAGAGCCACAAGCAAACGGGGTGCAACTGTCATTGATGGCACTCACCTAACTCAGTACTAATACATACTCCAATCCGTGTCCGATGCGGTACCGGGACACCTAAAGTCTGGTGTCCTGTGGGCGACAAGACATCATAGACAACTGAATAAGCCGTGGAAACAATAGTGAGGTTGGACAGGTATTGGTGAATCGCCCATGTGCCACTGTACCGCGTGCATTCAGGTAGTGGGGGTGTGTGACCATCACCTGCAGATCATTCCACGCAGAACAAAGTCCCCGCCACACCCAGAGGGGGCCGTTAATGGTTTGCTCAATAGGCCCACACAAAGTCGTCACTGGACGTACAGTGCCACCAAGTATGGGGGAGTACGTCCGTGGCCAGTGTGTAATCTAAAAGCACCCAAAGGCATGCCCAATAGACCATGTGGACGGGGCTGATCAGGATGGAGGCATACAAAAATTGCTTGGTCAGCGCCTCCCACATAGGTCCCCTTCTTGCCTCCAAGGTACAGAATGCTAGACTAAACCATCGACTATTTACTCAAGATTGCAGTCGCCGGAATGGGCTGGAAAACCTACCCCTCGCCGCTCGAACCGGGAAGACCAATGCTGTCAATGCCTCGCGTTAAAGTACTTGCCGGCGTGGGCGTGGAAGGGCTGGCTTCCGGGTAGTCGTCATGCGCGGTGGCACATAACAGGATCGAAGAACAGTGCTCCGAGAGGTGAACCGCTCGTTGGAGGTGGCGGCCATCTTATATTGTGTTCTATTCGGTGCTGTTCCAAAGTATTGAAACAGAACAGTGGTGCCATCGGATGTATATAATATGGTGTTGCCGACAAGAGTGTCTGTGGTGGAAAAACCAATGTATATCGCAACTGGCTAGAAAATAATTATATTAATCGTAACTGACTAGAAAAAAGATTATTTCCTTCCCAACTGGTTGGGAAAAACCTTTTTAAGCTCGAACAGACTGGTTAGAAAAACGAGTAGTATCAGTCATAGTGGGTCGCTCACAATGCCCTTCTGGCCCAGATGTAATGAAGACCGCAGCTATCCTACAGGTACTTCCAGGAATAAGTATGTCAGTGGTGGATAGGGTCTAAGTGGCCTCATAAGATGTGCCAGTAACTGTTGTTGATGATGGTGTTTCAACAACGTGATCAATGTACGGGTAGTGAAACTCATCTATTGGATAAGGAGGACCAGGGTATGTCATCATTCAGACCGTCCCGGTCTGATGCAAGGCGGTGAACCCACCTCTGTTCTATTCTGAACAGTGCCCGTTGTGTTATCTTGAGATGTGTTTCCAAAACCAGCCAACGTAAGGGTTCAGGGGCATGGTTGTATTCCCTGTAGTGTGTGTACATCTTAGTAGTAGCCCTCTAACATCTAATGCTGCTCTTATGCTCTGTTATGCGTGTCTTCACTGGTCTAAGAGTCATCCCCACATATCTCATGTCGCACGGACAGGTGATCAAGTATATACAGTGTGTTGTGTTACAATTGGTTTGTCTCAACATTCTCCAGGTAAAAGTTTCAGAGAAAGCAATCTCTTTAATTATTTCCGTCTGGTTACACACTGAGCAGGTGCTGCATGGGAAGTGCCCTGTTACTGGGGGGAGATCCCAAAGCGTTCTTTGCACATTAGTCCTCTCGCTTTTGGGTCTCGTATGTACAAGAATGTCTTTGAGGTTTTGTGTTCGCTTAAAGGCAAACCTCGGTGTCCCTCCTTCTTGTTGAATAGTTAATCAAAGGCTCACTAACTTTGTGAAAAGCACACATATACTGTTTAAAGAAATATAGAAAAATATAAAGGGTTTGAGTAACACAATACGGTTTCGACTAGTGAGCATATCAATCATAATATCATAACTAACATTGGAGTAGCAAGAACAAATGGGCCACGCCTCAAACGGACTGGCGTTGAACCTAGTCAGTTTACCAAGAGAATTATAGATACTAATAAGTAGAATTTTGAGTTCTTTTTATCCGAAGTAGCTAGTAATAGGGACATTCAATAGGGGCATTTGAGAGAATTACAAATTCTATTAATGCCCATCTTACATAGAATGGCAGGCATTGTAAGACAAGCCAGTGGGATGGTTTGACTATTCTTGCTCATTAGCATCATAAATAGCACCAACTTGCCCTAAATGCATCCCCAAGAGATCATTCACTGGTTACAATACTTAGGAAGCAATATAAGGAGACATTGCCTGCCAGGAAAAAAGAGCTACAAGAGGAGGCCTAGTCAAAGTTCAAAGAAGCTGCAGCCACAAACAGTTGCATTTTATTCTGTCAGAAAATCAATTCCTTGTTCCTGAAAAATAATACAGCTCCTGATTTAGATTTACAAGTACCAATGCAAGCATGGGTCGATAATTTTTCTACCATTTTTAGTCAATCAAATAATTCAGTCCACTCAGGTAAGGGCCCAAATAAACATGTACAACTCACAGTGGGAGTTTGTCACTAGCAATCTCTCTAGATGAAGTTGTAAATGCTACTGGGAAAAGTGCCAGCGGGAAAGCAGCAGGACCAGATGGAGTCCCAAGTGATATGTATAAATATCTACCAGATTTATGGGCTCCTATTTTGACTCAAGTATCAAATATGGCCATTAATGGATATATTCCGACAACCTGGGCAGAATCATCGGTAATTCAGATTTTTAAAAAGGGCTCCAAGAGTGGTCCCAAATGCTACTGTCCCATTTCCCTCCCTCAGTTATACAGGAATTTATCAGCCAGAGTGTGCTATGGGCCCAAATAGGGAGTGCTCTCCACCACTTAACATTCAGAAAGGAGTCAGGCAAGGGTACGTATTGGCACATTTCTTATTTTCTTTATTTATTAACAGTGTGGATAACTTACTCTAGGAAGTGGCTGCCAACTCTCTACGAGTGGAAGGAAGGGCTGTTTCTGTTCTCTGCTATGCTGATGATGCTGTCCTCTTGTCATGGACTGCAAATGCCTGCAAAGACTGATGGACCGCTTTTCTGCCTTTATGTTGGACAGGGATCTTAAAATAAACCTGAAGAAAACCTATATGATGTTCTGTGGAAAGGGAGCTTGTAAATCACGTGCTCATTATATTAACGGCACACCAATTGAAACAGTGATTTCTTCTCTTGCCTGGGTATTCTCTTTAGCTCCAAAGGTTCCTGGACCAAGCATACAGACAACAAGAGGCTAAGGATGAGACAGTAATTACAAGAGGGAGGTGGCCCCACCAGCCAAAGGGACCAGGGCACTGCTAAACAGTAAAAGTAAAACGTGTCCCTTGGAGAAGAAGACTCAACACACATTCAACCAAACTTTACTCAAACCAAAGGCCCCACAGAGTAGGGGTGCACATACACCGGACCTATCCCTTCAGACCAAAGTACCACCAAATTCGAAAAATAGCATCAGGAGTTTTATTCAAATAAAAAAACACATATTAAAAACAATCATAATTCACATTTAAAAACATTGAGTATTTAGTCATTCATAATAGTACAATGCATACAATATGGGTTAAAAAACAATTAAAATATGCCGATTGTAACAGTCATGCAATCAATGAGGCCTATGTGTAAGTACCCAATGAAAGACTTTTCACATAAAAGAATCTAGGGAAAGGGAACAAGAAAAAACTAGCGAGGGAGACCCTATTGCACAGTGAAAGGTGCTGTTACAGAACCTGATCCAACTTTTTACATCGAGTGTATGTATTTGTTACTGATGATGAGACAGGCCTGTGAGGGCATTTGTAGGTTTGCCATTAAGTTATGCTGTAAACCAATTTGGTTGATGGTCTCAAATTATAGAGCCAAATGTGCATCTACAGCTTCTTATGGCAGTGGGTTATGGGGTTTCACAGAATCCACTACTTTACAAATGCAAGAGAATATATTGCTTCAACGACTGCTTCCCACAGCACAATCTATATTAGCCTATATAATATACAGGGGATTGGGCATGCAGTATTTGGAAGGTCTACTAGCAAAAAAGCCAGTCCAGTTGTGGCACTCTGTTAGAAATTGGGTTCCTGGTTGGCAGAGGTATGCACCCCGTCCAAGCAGGAACCCCAAACCTAGTCAGGGTAAGTCAGACATACACCATAAATTAACTTGTGCTCACCCTCTGGTAGCTTGGCACAGAGCAGGCAGGATTAACTTAAGAGGCAATGTGTAAAGTATTTGTGCAACACTTCAAACAGTAACACAGTGAAAACACCACAAAAAGACTCCACACCAGTTTAGAAACATAGATTATGATTTTATAAATTCAAGCCCAAAATGACAAAAATCCAATATGTAAAAATCAAGATATAATTTTTTTAAGATTAAATGTATAAATAGAGCTTAAAAACAATAAGCGCCTATGGGGAATATCTGATCGCGCTAGACCGGGGCAAAGTCAAGAGTTCAGGCCAACCATGATGGAGAGCGGGCCGGATACAGGAGCCATGCAAGGCCTGATGAATAAAGTATCTTGATTCAGGATGCCACAGTGAGATGCGGGGTGCAGCCGAGCGATACGCTGGTGTCGATCCCGCAGTCAAGGCGATGCATCGATTTTCTCCATGCAACGATAGCAATGCGCCGGTTCCAAAGATGAAGCGCTGAGGCCGAGATGCCTTTGGTCCGATTCCGATGCGCCAGGTTTCTCCAGGCAGTCGAGTGGATACGTCAATCTTCTCAAACTTCAGCGGCGGCGATGCAAAGGTTGCCATGCATTGGTTCTAGAAGTGAAGCGTTGGTTCTGAGTGCGATGCGCTGGGCCTGTTCCTGCAACAGTGGTGATGCTTCGATTCTGATTTCCACAGCAGAAGATGTGTCATTCCACTGGAGCAAGCACCTGGATCCACTTCCAATGGATCAGGCACAGGAGGGGAGACTTTGATATCACTGAGTCTCTAACCAAGAAGCAAGCCAGCATGCCCTTGGAGATCACTCTGGGTTCAAGCAAGAATCCAGTTCCTCCTCAGCAGGAGCAGAAAGTACCAGGCAGCAGGGAAGCACAGCAGAAAAGCAATTCTTCCAGAACAGCAGTTCAGCAGATTGGCAGTCCTGGCAGAGCTTTTTTACACGTCCAGAAGTGCCTGATTTGGTGGGGTCAGAGACCCAATACTTATACCCAGTTGTGCCTTTAAAGTGGAGGTGAATTCAAAGAGGGGATTTGAAGTGCACAGAAGTCCTCCCTTCCCAGTCCTGGCTCCAGACTCACTACAGGGGGGTAATCAACCCTTTGTGTCAGCTGCTCCCTCCCATTTTGCCAGGATGAGCCACCAGGATGCAGATGGGCACTCAGACACACCTACCCCCAAGACATGTATTTGAGACAGGCTGCAGGCACACAGAGCTTTAAGAGCAGAGAAATGCTATCTTTCTAAAAGTGGCATTTCTAAAATAGTAATGTTAGATCCAAGGTTGCCAGCAAAGAGGATTTATCATTACCATTCCAATGATATTAACCATGAGAGAGCTTCTCCTTCTCATCAGGAATTACTGATTACAAGTATGATAAGGAATTCCCAATGTTAACCTATGAGAGAGGTAGGCCTCACAGTAGTGAAATACGAATTTAGGTTTTTTTCACTACCAGGACATGCAAAACGTAAAAATACATGTCCTACATTTTAGTTACACAGCATCCGCCCCATGGGCTTCCCAGGGCCTACCTTAGGGGTGACTGATATGTAATAAAAAAGGGGGGAGTTTAAGGCTTGGCAAGGGATTTTTAAATGCCAAGTCGGCATGGTAGTGTAAACTGCACACACATGCTCTGTAGTGGCAGGCCTGAGACATGTTTAATGGGCTACTTAAGAGGGTGGCACAATCAGTGCAGCAGGCCCACTAGTAGCATTTGATTTCCAGGCCCTGGGCACATGTAGTGCACTTTACTGGGGACTTATAGGTAAATTAAATATGCCAGTTGTGAATAAGCCAATGTTACCACATTTTAGGGAGAGAGTACATGCACTTTAGCACTGGTTAGCAGTGGTAAAGTGCCCAGAGTCCTAAAGCCAACAAAATAATGTCAGAAAAAGAGGAGAAGGAAGGCAAAAGTTTGGGGTGACCCTGCAGAGAGGGTCATTTTCCAACACACTCTATTTGGAGCAAAGAAGAGACAAAGTTCACAAAAGCAATTATAAAGGATTGTTTTAGTCTAGACAATGCATTGAGAATCCCATGACTCTTGTATATCTCCAGACAGAACCTGATAGTATAATGCTCTATAGTAAAAGAGAATTAAAACTTTTAGTACTTAGAAAGAAGACTTATGCTAGATGTGCCAAGGATAGTACTAAACCCGGAGTTGTTAGGTAACTCTCTGTGGCACCAAAGCAGGGCCTTCAGAGGTGTTTTAGACTTGCATTCAACACCCAAAATTGTTTTGTCATCACACGTCTACATTGGGAACAGCTCATGCTTTGGTAGCCTTTCCAAAAATGAAACAATGGCCTGAGGCAGCAGTCAAATGGCCATGTGATGGAAGATCCACTCAAACAAAAATGCATTTTATCCTATTTTATAGCTTCTATACTGGAATCAGAAGATTATATTTAAAATCTTTGTTTTTAGCTAATACTATCAGGAATTACAATGATGCTTATTTATATTTATGTTCATTGGAGGATCCAAATGTGTTTTAATGTTGCCTCCTTTATATGAAAAGCCAGTCAGTCAGTCAAAGTATCTTTATTCGGTCAAATAACATGACCATAAAAGCACAAGGAATAAGTTACATTTGAATAATCAAAAATACAATTATGGTAAAATAAGTCTTGAATAATGACAGTTTGTTTATTGCTATATTATTAAAAAGACACACAAATTTACAGTTAAGAAGCATACTTCTTTCTTAACTTTATAGCAGCAACAATATAACTAAACACTGCAGATTAAATTACAGGGGAGGCTAAACTTTGTAGAAATCCCAACCCTTCTTTATAAGAAGTAAAGTGCTTGTGCAATAGAATTGGGCATAAAAAACAGGCTCTTATGGTTCAATACAAAGTGCAAAATAGCATAAAGTGCACAGTGGATTGAGAGGAAGAGGCATGACATGAACAGCATGCAAGGGAGGCATACCAAGTGCCTACCAAGGGAAAAGCTACTAAAAAGTGGACCGTGTTCAATCTTAACCTGGCTAAATAAAATCTGGTTCCAGGATTCATGATCCAAATTAAATAAGGTTCCATGTCTGAGATGGTGGAAATTGGCTTATAACTAAAGACTGAAATCATGTCATGCCATTTGTGTTAGGAAACATTGGGCAAGATGTATGTAGCTAGCATTTTGCGATTCCCTAATTGCGAATCACAAGGATTCGCAATTAAGAAATCACAAAATGAAATGTATGAAGGTGTATAGTACACCTTTTGCAATTCCTAAGGTGTCGCAAATGACCTACCTCATGAATATTAATGAGGTAGGTCGCAATTTGCGACCCCCTAGGAATCGCAAAAATCACGGGGATGGTGGCCTGCTGAGATCAGCAGACCACCATGTCCATGATTGCTTTTAAATAAAGCAATCTTTTTTTTTTGTAAAGCAGCCCGTTTTCCTTAAAGGAAAACGAGATGCTTTACAAAACGAAAAATGAAAAGTTTTCTTTTCATTTTTTAAGAGCAGGCAGTGGTCCGTGGGACCACTGCCTGCTATTAAAAATAGTTTTACAAACATTCACAAAGGGGAAAGGGTCACTTGGGGACCCCTTCCCATTTGCGATTGGGTTAACACCTACTTGAAGTAGGTGGTAAAATGCGAATGTTTAGCGACCGCAATTGCGGTCACAAAACATTCATACATACCGATGCGATTCGGTATTAGGAAGGGACGCCCTAAACACGTCCCTTCCTAATACCGAATCGCAAATCCATTTTGCGATTCGGTAACAGGTTACCAAATCGCAAAATTAGGTTTGCTGCATCGGAAAAGCAATTTTGCGAACTCAAAAATGCTTGATACATCTGCCCCTTAATGATATGTATTAAGCTCTCATTTGGCATTTTACGTGACTCGCTGATGGCCCAAAAGGATTAGTTACTTACCTGTAATCCTAGTTCTCATCCAGGGGTATACTCATCATAGTCATAATCTATGAATAATCCCCGCCCACGTGCGGGATCCCGGAGTATATAGAAATATATATATATATATATATAAATATATATATACACATATGTGAAACATATAAATGCAGCCTAAAAAGTTTCCAACATGGCAGAACTGCCGAAATTACATAGGTTTGCATTGTAAAACAAATACTCTCCTAACCCATAAGGAAAAGAGTACATTCACAGCATAATTGTGATATACCAATGCTTTATTGCCACAAGGAAAAACTTGTAATTGCAGGCATTCGCCTGTAGGCTGCATTGCAGAGTAATAATGAAACAAGACAAAAAGAAAAACTGGCACCTTGCCTTTAAGGCTTCCAAGGGTTAGGGTACCGTGCCTTTAAGGCCTGCCAGAGACCCTCTGCTCCCATCATGCACCACAGGTGACAGTTAGGTCAGTTCTTTTGACGGTGTATAATGTAGAGACACCTGAGTAGAGGATGCAATAACATAGAAGAACTCCAGTGATGCTCGTCCGGGGAGGAGGGAGGGTCGCTTATGACTATGATGAGTATACCCCTGGATGAGAACTAGGATTACAGGTAAGTAACTAATCCTTCTCATCCAGGGGATACTCATCAATAGTCATAATCTATGAATAGAGTAGCAAGCCCATACCCAGTACCTTGCGGACGAGCAACGGAGTATACAGAACATTACATTCAAATTGCAATCATGCAAACAAATTCCTCAAAGAGGCCTGCCCCACCTGGGCATCGGCCTGTGCATCAGAATCTAGACAGTAATGACGTGTGAAGGTATGAACCGACCGCCATGTGGCTGCCTTACAGATTTCAGACATTGGCACATTGCGAAGGAGAGCTGTGGTAGAGGCTTTCCCTCTGGTAGAGTGCGCTTTAGGTCTGCCTGGTAAGGTCTTGTTAGCTAACTGGTAGGATAAAGCTATACAAGAGACAATCCATCGAGAGATGGATCTTTTAGATGCAGCTAGACCGGTGTTAGTAGAACCGTAGTTAATAAAAAGCCGGTCAGACTTCCTAAGTGTGTGAGTTTTATCAAGGTAAAACTTCAGCACTCTCCGGAGATCTAAAGAGTGTAATGATCTCTCGGGGGAGTTGAAGGTTTAGGAAAGAAAGTGGGCAGCGTAATAACCTGATTGATGTGAAAATCCGAGACCACCTTCGGGAGGAAGCTCGGATGTGTACGTAGCACCACCCTATTGGCATGAAAAACAGTATAAGGTGCCTTACAGCACAGGGCCTGAATCTCACTCACCCTGCGTGCAGAAGTGATGGCTACCAAAAAGCAGCCTTCCAGGTCAAATGCTGCAAAGATGCCTTATGAATAGGCTCGAAAGGAGCACCCATAAGTTTCGTAAGCACAATGTTAAGTTCCCAGGGAGGAGAGGGAGATCTCACTGGGGGGTAAACCTTCCTGAGACCCTCTAGAAAATCCTTTACCACTGGCATCTGAAAGAATGAACCCTGGGTCGGGGACTTCCTGTAAGCTGTTATAGCAGCTAGGTGAACCCTGATGGAGGGATATTGTAGGCCTGACTTTGCCAAGTATAACAAGTAGGGAAGAATCACTTGCTCCTGACCTTTAGTCGGATCAAACTGGTTGTCCTTGCACCACAGGTAGAATCTCTTCCACTTGAAAGCATAAGATTTCCTAGTGGAGGGTCTCTTTGCTTCCTTGAGAATAGACATACAATCAGCAGGAAGGTCTAAATGTCCATACTGTATGACTTCAGGAGCCATGCAGTCAAACGCAGAGACGAGAGGTTGGGATAAAATACTCTCCCTCGTTCTTGGTCAACAGGTCCGGTTGACAGGGAAGCCTCCGGTGTGGGACTTCGGACAGCTGCAGGAGATCCGGATACCACCACTGGCGCGGCCACTCTGGTGCTATCAGGATCATTCTGGCATTGGTCCTGTAAAACTTCTGTATGACCGCAGGGATCAGAGGGAGAGGTGGAAAAGCGTACAGCAATGTCTGCGACCATCCTATCAAAAGTGCATTCCCCGTGATCCTTGTTGTGGGAATCTGGACGCGAAGACGGGGCATTTTGTATTTGCCGCGTCTGCGAACAGGTCGATGTCTGGCACTCCCCATTGCCGAAAAATGTCCTGAGCGACTTCTTCGTTTAACACCCAGTCGTGTGCTTCTACGAAGTCTCTGCTGAGAACATCTGCCTGCACGTTCAAGGTTCCTGGAAGGTGAACGGCTACGATGGCGAGACTCCTCGCCAGAAGCCACTTCCATATGGTCTGTGACTCCAGAGACAGGACCCGTGACCTGGTGCCTCCCTGCTTGTTCAGATAGTACATTGTTGTTGTGTTGTCTGTCTGAATCTGAATGGAGCTGGACTGTAGGGACGGGTACAGCGACTTGAGAGCCAGATGGACTGCCCTTAGCTCCAAAAAGTTGATGTGATAACTTTTCTCTGTCTCGGACCAGAGACCTTGTACCTGAAGCTGGCCCATGTGCGCTCCCCAACCCTGCAGTGAGGCATCTGTAACTACAGTCTGTGTCGGAGGTACTTGGTGAAAGGGGACCCCTTGCAGAAGGTGAGAACGTTTCATCCACCATTTGATGGAGTCCCTGGCCGCCTGAGGAAGAGAGACACGATCTTCCCAACGGCCTGAGTGCTGAGTCCATTGATCTTCGAGGGACTGCTGTAGAGGCCGCATGTAAAGCCTGGCATTTGGCACAATGAAGATGCATGAGGCCATCGATCCCAGCAGTGATGACACCTGCCTTGCTGTAGGATGTATAGTGCTGAGAAGTGCGCGGCACTTGATCAACATTGAGGACAACCTCTCCTCCGAAGGACACACGCTTGCCGTTGCGGTGTCTAGGGATGCGCCCAGATAATGTATTTTCTGCGTGGGGTTGAGAACTGACTTCTTGTAGTTGACTTGCAACCCCAGTGAGTGAAGCAGGTTGAGACAGTAAGTGAGATGGCTCTGGAGTAGAGAAGGTGTTGAACTCTTCAGGAGCCAGTCGTCTAGGTAGGGGTAGACGAAGATTTTCCTCTTGCGGAGGAAAGCGGCTACCACCGCCATGCACTTGGAGAACGTCCGGGGAGCGGATTTGAGACCGAATGGAAGTACTCGGTACTGATAGTGCTGATGAGACACCTGGAACCTGAGGAACTTGCGATGTTTCACTGAAACAGGAATGTGAAAGTAGGCGTCCTGCAGGTCGATGGCACACATCCAGTCTCCCAGATGAAGATGTGGGAAAATCTGGTGCAGGGCTAGCATCCGAAATCTTTCTTTTCTTATAAACCTGTTCAGCAGGCGCAGGTCGAGGATGGGCCTGTACTCTTTGGCTACTCCTCGTTTTTGGACCAGAAAGTACCGTGAGTATACCCCTTGATTTTGCTGGTGAGGTGGGACCTCTTCTATAGCCTTTTTGGAGAGGAGGGTACACACTTCGCCCTGTAACAATACATTGTGTTGAGGAAGGCACGTCAAATGAGGGGCAACTTGCGGAGGAGGGGTCTTGAACCTCAGCAAGTAGCCATGCTGTACAATATTTAGCACCCATCTGTCTTTTGTTATTGTTTCCCACTCTTCCAGGTGAAAAACGATACTCCCTCCTACCGGAGTGGCAAACGGGTGCGGAGGAAGCAATGTCTCACTGTTTAGGAGGCTGCTTGGAGGAGGACTGCTGTTGCTTATTGTTCCCTCTGCCCCTGCCAGGACGCTTGTTCTGGTATTGGAACTTTTGTTGGTTTTGGGAGGACCATTGAGGGGTTTGAACCCTCTGTTGGAAGGGCCGCTTGTCGTTCTGACGGAAGCGTTTCGAAACTCCTTCCGCTTCTCCAGTCCAACTGCTTTGACTGTGTCTAGCTCGGCCTTCATCTTTGTCATCTCCTCATCAGCATGAGAACCGAATAAGGAGGAGCCGTTGAAAGGAAGGTTTAGGATCTTCTTCTGGGCGTCCGGTTTTAGACCTGTGAGGCGCAACCACGCTGAGCGCCGTGAACAGATGCCCTGTGAGTAGCCGTGTGCGGCGAGATCTGAGGCGTCAGCCGCCGCGCTGATGATTTGATTGGCTACTAAGCCGCCCTCTTGCAAGATTTCATGAAAGTCTTGTCTATCTTCTTTGGGAAGCTTGTCGGTAAACCTAGACAGGGAGTCCCAAAGAGACCTATCATAGCGCCCAAGAAGGGCTGAAGCACTTGCAATCTTCATCGATGATGCCGAAGTATTGCACATCTTCCTGCCATAAGAGTCCATTTGTTTACTGTCCTTTTCTGGAGGAACAGAAGCGGATGAGGCTGCGGAGTGCGCTTTCCTGGCGGCTGCCACAATGATTGAATCCGCCGGAGGATCAGACCTAAGGAACAAGGGATCCTGGTCTGGAGCTTTGTATTTTTTGCAATCCTCGACGGAACTGATCCCACTGTGGCTGGAGTAAGGAACGTGGTCATGGCTGGTTCTAAAAAACCTGGCACCAGAGGTAGCAGCGGTCTGGGAGCTGTACGATGGTGCAATGTCTCGAAAATGACCGATGTAGGGATCACAGGAGTACATAAACTGATGTTTAGTTTATTAGCTCCTCTGCCCAGTACGTCAGAGAAAGTCCCAATGTCATCAATAGGAGACACCCTTGAAGGTGGTGTAGATGAGAAAGTTGGCGAGTAGTGCCGAATGGAAGACGAAGAACAGGTAGAAGATGCTCTGCGCCTCCTCTTATGTGGATGATCGTGCGAGCTGTGACGACCTCCTGACCGAGATCGGCGTGTAGAAGGCGACCTTGGTCTTCTGGAAGGCGACTTAGAAAGTCTCGTTGCGTAGTCGTCCGAGCCCGGACCTCTGCGGGCACCTGTTCCGACCCCGTGCAGCCAGCGAGGGGACAGGCCGCAAAGATTCTTTTCAGCAACTGTAGGAGATTTCTCTGGTGAAATCTGTACAATATTCAGCCCTGGAGATGAGTGCCTTGACGTCGAACGGGATGTCGACAAGGTCTGCGTCACCCTCGTCGTCGATCTGCGCTCTGATCTTGATCTCGACGTCGACCGCCCACGGCGATGGGGGGACTTTGACGTCGACTGTCGGCGTCGACGGGGAGACTTCGACGTCGCCCTTGACGCTGCCGCCGATCTCCTCGACGGCGAATGATCAGTAACAGGTCTCGACGTCGACCGCCCACGTCGATGGGGGGCCCTGATGTAGCCTGGACGGCGCCGATGGGGGATCTCGACGTCGACCTCCTCGATGTCATCGACCTCCTCGACGTCGAATGATGGGACCTCGACGATGCTCTCGACGTCGGTACGTCCCCTCGCGTCATCGCCTTCGACGGTGACTCTCTCAACGTCGACCCCCTTGAGGGTGGCGGAGAATGCCTCGACGTCGGTATGTCCCCTCGCGGCATGGTCTTCGCCGGCGAGTCTCTCAACGCCGATCCCCTCGAGGTTGGCGGAGTGTGCCTCGACGTCGACGGAAGCCTCGACGTCGACGGAGTTTTGGACAGTCTCTCAGTACCCACAGCCTTCGAGCCTGAAGTGCTGAGCGCCGACTTACTTGGCTTGTCCCTTGACGTTGAAGAATGTCTCGGCCTCTTCGACGGCGATCTCGACGTCGACGGCGAACATTCAGGCACCTGCTTCTTCCTGGACTCAGGAGAGGTGGAGCGATGCCGTTTTCGGTGTTTACTTGAAGAGGGAGCTCTATCTCTATCCCTCTCCAGTAGGGCATGAAGCTTGATGCGTTCTCTGTCGCGCTGGGTCCTCTTCGAAAACTTCTGGCAATGATAACACTGGTCAGGATTGTGTGACGATGGAAGGCACACAATACACACCGAGTGTGGATCTGACAGTGCCATCTTCTTGCCACAGGAAGGACATTTCCGAAATAAAGCAGGCATTCTGACTGGAAAGATTTTTGGAACAAAAAAATGCCAAAAGCCAGCCGAATATACCTCTAGGTATCAGAAAATGTCAAAAATTCCAAGATTTAATACAAAAAATTATCTTTCAGTCAAAAACTGAAGAGCAAAAACTCCAGGATCCTCACAGAAGGAGCCGGAAAAAGAACTGACCTAACTGTCACCTGTGGTGCATGATGGGAGCAGAGGGTCTCTGGCAGGCCTTAAAGGCACGGTACCCTAACCCTTGGAAGCCTTAAAGGCAAGGTGCCAGTTTTTCTTTTTGTCTTGTTTCATTATTACTCTGCAATGCAGCCTACAGGCGAATGCCTGCAATTACAAGTTTTTCCTTGTGGCAATAAAGCATTGGTATATCACAATTATGCTGTGAATGTACTCTTTTCCTTATGGGTTAGGAGAGTATTTGTTTTACAATGCAAACCTATGTAATTTCGGCAGTTCTGCCATGTTGGAAACTTTTTAGGCTGCATTTATATGTTTCACATATGTGTATATATATATTTATATATATATATATATATATTTCTATATACTCCGGGATCCCGCACGTGGGCGGGGATTATTCATAGATTATGACTATTGATGAGTATCCCCTGGATGAGAACTTTTATCTACTTGCACTTTGGGATTAGCGCCCCACTGTGGGGTAAAAGCCTGATAGTCTAGCCATAGTGTTCTATTTTTATGACGGTATTAGCACGATTAAGTGGGACTGAAGGATCACAGTGCCGCAGTGATTGTTTTGAAATTCGTGCTTTAGAAGGTTTACCACTTTATTTTATATCAACATAGCGGGCTCTAGATAGAGATTTTTGTGTCAGAGTTTTGTGTTTAACCAGGGTCGTCACATACCGGCAAACTCCTAAGCAAACTTATTTTAATGCACTAAGCTGCACATGCACTTTGCGACCCTATAGGTCCGGTCTAAACTTAGTAGGTTGCATTAGCACTTTACAACGAGTTGGCTGGCCTTATATCTTGCCATCGTAAGTTCACGCTGCTGTTTTTGTTGCAGATGATAAAATATGAAACAAGTTACGAAACGTGTGACATTCTTTTTTTACTGCCTGAAATGTGCCATTTAGTTAAATTCTATAATTCACATATTATATTTTATATCTTGTCATGTATCAACCCTGAGTTTTAAAACATTATAATTCATCGTGACAAATTTTGCATCCAGTGTTAGCATACTATGACAAATGCAACACTGATTTGGCAAGGCACTTCCATTATGCCTCTTGGGAACCAGACATTTTAAGGCATGGGCTCTGGCCCAAGGCCCCATCCTTTGGGGGGGGGGGGAGGGGGGGGCTTTTACAGCCGGCTCTAAACTGCAGAGTCTTGCCCTGATAACCTTGAATAATTGTTAAACAGATTGTTTTAAATACCATTTTCCTTTCATTTATTTTTGCTGCGGGTGATGTGTGGGAGTCTATTACAGACATTTTATAGAAAAATGTGTTTATGTTTCCTGCAACATACATAAAAAGGTTTCTTTTAGATCAAAACAGGACCTCACATATGAGAAATTCGAGGGTGTCACAGAGATTATTTGTAGTAATATTAGTGAACACATCACTATCCCTCTATATTAGATGTAAACACATTAAGAATTTGGATGTGTGTGCCAGTTCACTGTCAGTGACCTGGCCAAAGAGGGCGTGAAAGAGCTGAAATTGGATCATAAATTCACAGCTGTTCTGAAAAGGGGCCCCCAAAATACGTTTAACCTAGGGCCCCCAAAACCGTTAAGATGTCCCTGTTGGAGACGGTATTTCAAAACCGAATAAAGATCTCAAATCGAATCGATAAATATAAATCCCTATTTGTAAAGCGCAAACTACTCACCCTTAAAGGTCTCAAGGTGCTGGGGGCCGTCGTGGAAATTAAGTGAGCTATTGCCCAGAGTCACATGGTGCTGAGCTAAGCTGCCGCCGGAGCCGGGGATCGAACCGTGAGCCCTGTGCTCCGAAGTCAGCTGCCCTGGCCGCTGCACCACACCTCTCCACCATGAACACAGTGCTTTATAAGTATGCCTTACTGGTGGCTTAGGCGTGGTTTACAAATTCCAATGAGCATGTTCTGAGGAAATAAAAACGTTATGAATTCTATAGTGCTAAAGAAAAGGCTCATTTACTAAATAATTTGGAACTGCTAAACGTGTATATCCTCCCCATAACGAAACTGAAAGTTGTAGGTGGATAGGATAAATGCATCATATTCTAGGCGAGTGATAAATCAATGAGGCGTACAAATCTGCATGAAGAAATGTTATTAGAAAATATACCAATGTGCTATACTTGAATATGGATTAAATGATGGACTACAATTATTTACGGAGATGGTTTGAAGGGTGAAAAGTGGACGAAGGATATCTACTACCCAGTACCTAGTAGTTAACAGTTGTGTACTTGTACACATTTTTTGTGTCAGGGTCCGACTCCTCACGACGGCTTTAACAAGCGTCATCAGTGAAACAGCAAACAAGAAGACAACAGCTTCTTTTCCTCGTGGTCCTATTTTATCGTCGACCCCTGCATCAACTAGCTACTGTGAAATTTGAGTTTTCCGCATGGAACACAACTCAGTCCCTTTTCCTGCCAGATTCTGCTCTATGCTATAAATTTGCCAATGAAAGAGTTTATCCCAGCTTGTTTGCCTTTGCACAAAAGGGTCTAGCTCTTATACATCTAAGGTGTAGAAGTAGTGCTATTTACTTTACTTACAGTGACAAACGTAAAAGATCACTGTTGATAGGTGTGTTACTTAAGGCCTCTTTGTTGAGCAAATGATGTTACTGCCTGGATACTGGGTGGCTTCTCCCTATACATCGGAGATCTACGTAGAGAAAGTGTAAACACATAGAAATCATATTAAGAACAACTAAGGGCAATGCTTTCCGCAGTATGTTGAAGGACCTGACAGGCAATCTTGGGGCTACCCGCACTTTGCAAGAGCTCAGGTCATTTGTAAATAGCCAAAAGTTACCAATGGGAACATTGGTAAATAATTGTGTGATGTTTGGAGATCTGCATGTTAGGTGCAAATGTATGAGTAACAGAATTTACTCACATGGAATTGTTTAGGTAGACTTACCATTTATTGTGCTTAATCTTTCCAACAGTCCTTTGCAAGTGGTGATAAGGTACACTCTCTCATAGCAGCATTTGGGCTCTCTTTGGTTAGGCAACACAGAACATGGCAGACATCCAGAGGCAAAGATAGACAACAAACAGCTCTGGAGCACAGACCTTAATTGCAAAATTGACTGACAATAGTTACAGAAATAAACAAACAGCACCACGACTGGTTATTGAAGATATTTAAGGCCTGACTACCACTCATGATTCTGTTTTGGGTTCAGCAAGGAGTTCATGATGGTTCTTGATGCCGCACACTGCATATTGGCTGAGAGTGCCTCATGCTTACTCATTTTAATTGACCTACCAGTGGTGTTCTAATGTCAACCATCACTGGTTTACACAAAAGTTGCAACACAGACTGTTTTCACCATCAGGTCTTGAACTGGTTCCCCTCTTTTCACTCTCATTGGTACCAGCTGATAAAGATAGAGTGCAGCATCCCTCAATGCTCTATACTAGCTCCACTACTGTTTAACCTGCACCTCAAACAAAAACAGTAGTTGAAAAATAGCTTCCTCCTATCAAATCCCACCAAAACAGAATTCTTTCTCACTACGCAGAAACTCAACACAAATATGACACTGCGCCATTTCAATCAATCAATCAAAAACTCTTTATTTCAACCGCCAGGGCCATAAAAGATCAATTCATCACACAGCAACATGCACGGTAAAACAATTAAAAAACATGAATTTTCCGAAAATCATGTAGGATATATGTCTATATACAGTTATGAACGGATGTTTATAAATAAGACATATCATTAAAAGTGGGGTATTGAAAGAAATAACTCAGAAAGGGCACAAATAAAACAAACTGAAAATTGAATCATTGGACAGGTGATCGACCTAGGGCTTTCTTGCGTAGCACCCACATTGCACCCAAACATTTTGCAACAGAGATGACCAGTGGTATAGAAGAGTCTGATCTGAGAATACTGAGGGCATCCTGGTGATTCCGTACACCTAGTGACCTACATATCGGTGCCAGCCATTTATGCCGGGTGGATGAATAGCCTAGGGAAGCAAACATAACGTGTGAAACACTTTCCTTCTGGTGGTCACACGAAGGGCAAGTGCTACCTCCTTCACCCTTCCAACCTGCTGTGAATGATCTAAGGGATAGGGTACCTATACGGATCTGGAAATAGAGTTTCCTATGCAATGGTACTGTTACTACATCCTAGAATAGTTCCCGCCCCCACAGTATCTTGATGTCCATGTAGTCGCTTCTCAGCTTAGCAGTGGCTGACTTCCGAATGACCTTGTCATCCACAAGTGGCCAGTATTTCATTTTGAGCTCGTCTTTGGATGGAAAAACAGATGTATTAGGTTGGTTCCACAAAAAATTAAAGCCTAATGAAGACAAGGCTGACTTCATGTTTGAAAGCCAAGGGATTGAGTTAAGTTGGTCAGCCTTCATGGCATCCCTTAGGCAGTCAGTATATTGTGCAAGCTCTGGAGTGGTCCACAAGCGCCTCCAGTACAACAATGGCCATAGACAAATTTTATACGTGGCCCTTGTAGCACCTAGGTCACTGAACAATGGGTGTAACAGGGTACTAGATGGGAGGGAAGTCAAATACCTGAGAAACTTTTTCTCAAATTTTGTGATGTCATCGTGTTTGACAAATGACCACTGCTCAGCCCCATACAGGGTTGAGCCCAGACCCATGGCGTCATAAATGTTAAGTGCAGGAGTAATAGGTTTAGAATATGATGTCGAAAACTCCTTAAGTATTGCGCCAGAGATCTACTTTAGCCTGGTTGTGGCCTTACTAATGTGGGGTTGCCAGGACATACCCTCTGCAAAAGTGACCCCTAGATATGTGAAGGAGTCAACTTAGTTTGCCCTTGAAAGATTTATGCTGCCTAAAGGACATCACCTTAGTCTTAGAAGTGTTAATTTCCAATCTCCGATCCACACAGAATTCGTTAAAACGATCCAAACGTTTTTGGAGGCCTGACGGGGTCTTGGAAATCAACAGGGTGGCATCAGCAGATAAAAGGATTGGAATTTTAAAACCTGCCAAAGATGGAGCGGCTGCCTCCAGTTGAACCAAGATGGAAGCAATGTCATTAATAAAAAGTGAAAACAGGGTAGGTGCCAGCACAGATCCCTGTCGAACGCCCTTGCAGACCGGTACTATTTCTGTCAGCTGTGTCTGGTCACCTCCCAATTTTATACGTGCATAGTTGTCTTTGTGTAAACGGATTAAAAGAAATAACATTGTAGGGGGCATGTGCAAATCGACCAAAAAACTCCACAGTTTCAGTTTAGAAATCATATCAAAGGCCGACAAACGCGACATACAAGCTGCCACCACAGATCAATACAGTTCTTCAGTATATCAACATAAATCGAAAAGCCTGGTCAATGGTTGGAACTTTGGTATGGAAGCCAGCTTGAAAGGTGCTTAGAATATTATTCCCATCTATCCAATATTTTATCTTTTTAAGTAGGCACCGACCAAAGATTTTCTGAATACAATCCATAAGGCTTATTGGCCTATAGGTTAATGGTAAGGAGCGGTCACCTTTTTTGAATACGGGTAGGACTATGGCACCTTTCCATGAATCCGGAATGGGGCCCCTGCTGCAATTGCATTGGCCAAGGCTAAAATATACTGGGACCAGGGCTCTATGTTATTTAAAAAGATATCACCAAGAATGCCATCCGGGCCAGCTGCACGCCCTCGTGAAAAGGAATTCAGGGCCTGAATGATATCTGCCGTTTAAAACATCGGCGTATTGCTAGATGTTGTCTGGATTGGTATAAAAACTGTTGATGTTGCAGAGTCCACAGAATCAACAGCATATAAACTGCCAAAATATTTTACCCAATCGGAGGCAGCCACATTATTATCCAAGTTCTGTGCGGCTCTTGAACGATCCTGAGCCACCAAGGCCCAGAACTTGGACGAATCGCTATTGGAACATGAGTCCAACAGGGCCCTCCACTTTTGCTTCATCCCATTCTTTTTTAGCATGCAGGATAACCTTTTTGTATGCTTTCCTTAATACAGGTATCTGAGCCAAATCTTTAATTTTTACTGCCTTGACTAATAGAAGACTTATGACACGACATTAATTATTATACCACAAGTGATGTCTTTTCGGCTTCCTAAGTGATGCGTTAGGGATAATAAAAAGCAATAAAACTTGTTTAAAAAAAGCCTTACTGATCCTGGCCAATAGGTCGTAAGCGCTATCACGAGCTTCTTCAATCTGCTCGAGAGCTGCATAAAGGTCGTTCGAGGGGAAGCAGCAATCTGGGGCCATTTCAAATGGCATTTATCACCTGTGGGGACGACCTCTCTAGTGTAGGTAGTTGGAACATGATCTAAGTTAATAGATTCACAGAAAGACATAAAAGTTGCAGATAGAGAATTGTGGTCATGGTCTATTCTTTCTGTGACGACCATGTCGATGACTATTGGCCACAACCTCAGGTCAACCACTGCACCATTTGATTAGTTTAAATAGGATGGTTACTGTCGCACAGCTAGAAACAAGGTGGGATATACTGATAAAAAGGATCTGTGTGTTGGCAGCAATTTGATGCTATAAACTTCAATCACAAGAACACATATGCATTTGAAATAAACGCTTCAAGTAAAAGAAATGGAAAAAACTGTATTTTATTACATCATAGAAAATTTATGAACCTGACTAGTGTAATTTATGTTTTATGCCTCCCTTAGTCTTTGTTTATGTTAAAATTGATTGTTTCCACCCTTCCCTCTATCTCATAGTAAAGTCTCCAAGCTTCATCATTGATGACACTTTATCAATATCTCCTCACATAAACAAGCAATCCCAACCTGCCAAAGTTTTTCAGGGCTCAATAGAGAAAATTAAGTGTTTACTGATGCCTAACCTACTAAAAATGTCTGCTCACACCCTACTCATTTCACAACTAGGCTTTGGTAGTACAATGTTGTTGGCGTTACCAAAAAGTCTCTCATCCTAGTTAAGGCAGTTCTTCAAGCCACAACCTGATTCATGTGCAACAAGAGAAAACCCAGGCAAGAATTGAACTTAAAATGTGATGCCTTGGGCACACAGTAGCCAATATAGGAAAGAACTTTACCTGTCAAAAATGGGGATCATTTCTGGTGGACAATGAGCCCCAGGGATAAAAACACTGCATCAGGAAACCCGAAATGCAAAACTTCTTTAGCTTTTCCACAAATCTTTACTGATGCTGCAACCAACCTCTGGAAGTTGTGTCTGTCTAACCCAAGAATTCGGTCCAATCTCATGTCATTCAGGATAATCCTGAAAATAAATCAGTTCCATCTCCATAGGAACTAAATTCAAACTAATCATAATTTGCATGCATTACATTACTCCTCCTTCTAAAGTTATCCCATTGTCATCATATTATTCAACTGTAATCTCTCTCTTGTTCATAGTTTTTAGATACCATTTAATTGTAACCGCTCTATTGTTAAGAGTAAAGCACGTTAGTAACTGTTAGGAGCAGCAGCGCTATAGAACAATGTTAAATAAAAGAAATACAAAGCTCTAATGACATCCTAGGTGGTTTGCTTCAACCCCCATCTCTGTCCCAGATGTTGCACTGGCATCATAGCTTTGTGGGCTGTTAACACCACCTTTACACAGGGTGACTCCACATACCAGTAAAAACACGCACTGCAACACCATTTTATATTTTGCCTCCCTGTTAATTTGCAATTGTGAATTTGAAGCATCAGCAAGTTGTATAAAATATACTGACAAACAAGATAATCAGTCATCGTGATCAGGCCTACTTTACGCAAACTCGAGGCAAATGCAGTGGTAGGAGTCAACCTTCAAAGAACAAGGATGATTTTGGATTTGTTCCTTTTCGGTGCCCTTGGAGTCTGCACAACAGTTAGGGGAGTGATGCTTTTAACCATCATAAGGACATCCAAACCAACTTTTTCGGTGCCCTTGGAGTCTGCACTACAGTTAGGGGAGTGATGCTTTTAACCATCATAAGGACATCCAAACCAACTTTTTCGGTGCCCTTGGAGTCTGCACTACAGTTAGGGGAGTGATGCTTTTAACCATCATAGGGACATCCAAACCAACTTTTTCGGCGCCCTTGCAGTCTGCACTACAGTTAGGGGAGTGAGGCTTTTAACTATCATAAGGACCGCCAAAGCAACTTTTTGGGTGCCCTTGCAGTCTGCACTACAGTTTTTTTTTTTTTTTTAAACTTTGTTTATTGATTTTTTATACCAAAATAGCAGCAATTACAGTGCAACACACATTAATACACGTGTTGGATATTATACATCATGCAGGTACGTACAGACAATATCAAAGTTAAGTCAATGATACCACAAGGAACAGACAAAATACAACACTGTACTGACTTTACAATGGGCATCATACCATACCCCCCCTCCAGGTCCACTATCCCACTCACAAGAGGTGCACTCGTGGGTTGTGTATTTGCTAGTGTAGTTGTGGCATCCGATACATCCTGGAGATAAAGGTGTAACGGTTGCCATATATCTAAGGGTCTCACCGCAGGCGGTTGTAATTTTGAATAAATGTCACTGTTTGTGCTACAATATGTCATACTGCGCAGCCATGACTTGATCGTTGGTATAAGCTTACTACCCCAGTTTATGGCCACCTCACGCTTAGCAATGAGCAGTGCAATGGCAGCATATCACCGCTTGGATCTAGGGAGGTCGTGGACGTACCCAAGGAGCGCCATTAAGGGCGTGGGTGCAACTGTAAAATCTAACATTTTGGAAAGTTTCAAAAACACAGCCAACCAGAACCCTCGTCTGCACTACAATTAGGGGTGTGATGCTTTTAACCATCATAAGGACATCAAAACCAACTTTTTGTAGTTCCCTGGAGGCTCTAACCAAACAAACTCAACCATGCTATCATAAGCCAATAGTGTAGTCTCTAGCCTTCATACACCTTAAACTACCGCTTGATTTGGCATGTCCTTCCACATCTGACACTTGCTCATGATGATTGCACTGGTTAGGTAACGACCAACCCTTTTAGAGTCACTTCAGTTCAATCAAACTGTGTATTTAATACCTTTGTGGCATGTAACATACCCATTAAGGATACATTTTAATAAATCAAATGTCTCAAACATTTCAAATAAACTGGTCCGGTTGTCTTTAAAAATACAATTCTCCTTTCTCCAGCTTGTAGGATGGAAAGTAATATTTTGCCACACAGCATAGCACGAGCGTCAACCAAGGCAAATGGGTGATATTATTATAGGACCTTTTTATTACTGTTGTTAAACAACAGAAAACCATGGAGAGGGAAGGACAATGGTGATAACCCCCCAAAAAGTATGCAAAATATGTCTACTGATCATTAACACTGTCTGGTGTTTTAATATCTTGATGTGTTACCTAATCTTGAAATTTGAACTTGGTAGAGTTTATGATCTGCTGGAGGACATAAATCCTGATAATTATTGTTCACTGCTGAGTGCAGAGGCCTAAAGAGTGCGAGCCAAGTTCACCATTTCTGTTTTTAATGGGCACTGCATATGCAGGATGTATGTTCTCAGAAATCTTCACTCTGTTTAGTTACTGCAAGATTTTGTCCATTCTGGCCCTTCTCTGCACTCTTGCAAAGTATGGGTAAAATCATTTCTATAAACATTTCCTTGCAAACCTCAATTTGAAAATTTTCTGGTGTAGCAACCGCCATCAGTTATGATGTCCTCTATCATTTGTCTTATTATGCTAGACTTTTTCGATACGACGCGCTTTCTCTTCTTCTCTTTACGTCTGTCTATAGCGTCTTGATACACTATGATGCATCCCTCACACCAGAGAAGAATAGGGAATAACATCCTCAAAGTCTATGAAGTATCCATTAAGTTAATATAGTATTGGTCTGATTCAACAATATTTTCAGTTTCCTCCAGTCCTTAAGAGTACTTATTTTCTGAGGTAATAATTATAATGTAGAGCATGAGTAGGTGCTTGAACCCAGTAAGGGAATCGGAGGCCCAAAGAAAGATTTTGTTCTTTGATAGATCTCCATATCCTTGACATTTCACCAGCATCCAATAAGGATAACAGAAAATAATCAATTAAGTGGTGTTCCATTTTAAACGCACCGCACTCTGTTGGTGGATTTGGTAAGACTGTGCATTTATTTACCAATCTGGGTATCTTTTTTCTAGTCATTTGATTACCATTTGCTACTACTATTTACATTGGAAGTGGGCATGTAAGCATCATGTGGAACACCCTACACATGCCTGGTGGATCAATGAGCCATTTAGCTTGCTACACAACATGGACTTTTTGTCATGACCTCTGTCTGGATCTTGTGTTCCTTTGAATTCACCAAAGTATTTACATATGTTAAGGCACTCAAATTTCAAGGTATTTCTGAGTATCTAGTCATTTGGTAAGCACTGGATGTTACATTCTTTATGCTCTGTGTACTCCAATGCCCAAAGGAGGAGAAAGGCTACCTATGACCTCCCACTACTTATTCTTTTTTAATCTTTTTTTGTCACATAAGAAACAGATTATTACCAAACTCATATAGACTTTATAATAACAACTGGTCCTTAAATATTCAAATCTATTAATATGCGCATGTTGTATTGGTATTTTTACAGTGCAAAGCTGGCTGGGGAGCAAACGAGACCTGTGCATAGTAAAAAAAAAAAAAAGGGCAGGGGCATGGAATCTACGTCGGGGAATTAGATAAACCGGCAGTTCTTGACATTTTGACTGCTGTGACCCCACATTGAATCATTACTGGAATACGGGGACTCATACAGAGTCATTATTGGAAGCCAGGGACTCCCAGCCTAAGCAATTTCTATGATTTGAACCTTAAAAAAATACACAAAAATACAAAAACATGTATAATTAATCAATCAGTGGTTTGTAAAGCGCGACTACTTCCTCCTGAGGGTCTCAAGGCGCTGTAAACACAAAACAAATGCCCAAATATTGGAATATTTAGTTTAATTCACAAACAAATTTGGAAAAGTCTTCAAATATAAAATGTTGCTTCTATATTTATATATACTTTATTCATTTTAATTTATAAATTTTAATATATTTAACATTTGTAAAACAGTCGTGGACCCCCTGAAGAGGTCTCATAGGCCCACAGGGGTCCCTGGACACAGGCTAAGAAACATTGGACTAAACTATTTGAAAATGTGTACATTATGAGGGTGAGGGCGGATTCCTGCTGCTGGACTGAGTTGGCTGAGCTTGGACGTTTCTTACTGATGGTCCATGGGGTGCTCTTTGATTAGCTGGGTCTTCATCTCCTTTCTGAATTCAATGATGACAGAGGGTGCAAACTTGATATTATTGAGGGATCCTATTATAGATTCTTGGTGCATACATTAAAGCAACCTGTATCACAGTTTATTCAGAATGCCAGAGCTTTTACACAGAATCCATTTCAATAATTGGTTAATGTATACTGTGTTTGTGGACACACTGCATCAGACATGAATGGGTTGTTTGAAGTTAATGATTACTGTCCTCTCGAGAACAGCCCAAAGTCCTTGCACAGACTGATGCATAAGGCGAGTCAAGTACGTTTTCCTGACTATTTTAACACATTGCTGATAATGCACTTCTGATATTTCTAACTGCTGTAAATAACAAACAATATTTTTACTCAATTAATGGAACTCAATTTATCCATTTCAGTAGGATGGACAGTTAAGGCTGCCTCATCGGTATCCAAATACATGGTCTCCAGAATACTGCATGTTGAAGGAAAACGCTCAGCTCATTGTGCCTGCCTTCCAGCATTTAGCCACCTCTAAGAAAAAGTTACTTACCTTTGATAACGCCTTAGCTGAAAGACTTTGTCTAGCTGCTAATTATTTTTCTTAGAATATTCCCCAGATGTCAGAGTGGATCCGGAAATTTTTGAGCTGTACTCCTGCACGCTGGTAGATGGTGTCTGTTAGAAATGGGGGTCTCTAATTGGCAGAGGTAGGTACCTTTGTCCAAATTGGGACCCTTGCTTCTAGTCAGGGTAAGGAGGATACACTTCTAAAATAACCCCTGCTCACCCCCTTGGTAGCTTGGCACGAGCAGGCTGGCTTATCTCAGAGGTAGCGTGTGAAGCATTTGTGAACACATACAGTAATACAGTGAAAACACTACAAATGGACACCACACTAGTTTAGAAAAATAAGTAATCTTTATCTAAACCAACACAAGACCAAACAACAAAAATCCACAATACAGTATTAAAAATATGACTTTCCGATGGTAGAAATAGTTCAGTTCAATGCAAATTGCAGATGCGACACTTTTCTCACAAAGTACCTGGGATGCGTCACGTAAACAAACAAAACAGGCCGCAGGGAAGGTGATGCGCTGGTTCCTTACACTCAAGAAAGGTGATGCGTCGGTTCCTTGCTTCGGGGGAGGTGATGCGTCGGTTCCTTACTGCAGCGCAGGGGAGGTGATGCGTCGGTTCCTTACCGAAGAGGAGGTGATGCGTCGGTTTCTTACTGCGTCCCCCAACGATGCGACAGACTTGGTGCCTCGATGCGATGCGACGATCCAGGACGATGCGTGAAGTCGTGCAGCCGCAGAGCACGCCTTGCGTAGAACTCGGTGCGATGATCTCGGACTTCGGAGATTGGTGCACTCGATGCGGCGTGCGGCGATTTCTCGAGCCGCGGCAGGCGCTGGGATGGAACAGGTGCGGTTACGTCTCGCTTCTTCGAAGTTGAGTTGCTTTTCCAGCTCCCAGCGGAAAACAGTCTCTGGAACTTCCCACCCTCTTGGGAGTTCTCTTCACTAAGGCGGAAAAATCTGGACAGACCATCAGCATTGGCGTGTTCTGTACCAGGGCGGTGTTCCACCGTGAAGTCCATCCCCTGTAGGGAAATGGACCACCTCAATAGCTATGGATTCTCACCCCTCATTTGCATCAACCATCTGAGGGGCCTGTGGTCGGTCTGAACCCGGAAATGAGTCCCAAATAAGTAGGGCCTCAGCTTCTTCAGCACCCACACCACAGCAAATGCCTCACACTCAATCGCACTCCACCTCTGTTCCCGTGGAAGTAACCTCCTACTAATGCAGGCTGCAGGTTGGTCTAGGCCCTCTTCATTCAGCTGTGAGAGCACATCCCCCAGACCATGCTCTGAAGCATCTGTCTGCACAATGAACTCCCTTGAGAAGTAGGGCGCCTGAAGCCCTGGTGCCGTGCACATGGCAGATTTCAGGGCATCAAAAGCTTTCTGGCAGGCGTCAGTCCAGTTCACTTTCTTGGGCTGCTTCCTGGAAGTCAGCTCTGTCAAGGGGGCAACAATGGTGCCATACCCCTTGACAAATCTCCTGTAATACCCGGTGAGTCCTAAAAAGGCTCTCACCTCTGTATGGGTCTTGAGGGGTTCCCAAGCCAGAATGGTATCAATCTTGGGCTGTAGGGGCGCCACCTGGCCGCTCCCTAGCTGGTGTCCCAAGTACACCACAGAACCCTGCCGATCTGGCACTTTCTCGCCTTGATCGTGAGGCCTGCCCTCTGCAGAGCCTTCAACACTTCCCAGAGGTGGTGCAGATGTTCCTCCCAAGTGGCACTGAACACTGCAATTTCATCAAGGTAGGCGGCACTGAAATCCTCCAGTCCAGCCAACACATGGTTGACCAACATCTGAAAGATGGCAGGGGCATTCTTCAACCCAAAGGGCATCACCCGGAATTGGTAGTGCCCCTCTGGCATTGAGAATGCTGACCTCTCCTTTGCCCCATCAGTTAAGGCAATCTGCCAGTACCCAGACGTTAAGTCAAACGTACTGACGCACCGGGCAGCTCCCAACCGATCTATGAGCTCATCAGCTCTGGGGATGGGGTGCGCATCAGTCCTGGTGACCGAATTGAGCCCTCGGTAGTCCACACAGAACCGGAGTCCTGGCGTGGCACCGGGTGCGGCAGCCTTTGGGACCAAGAGCACTGGGCTGGCCCAAGGACTGTTTGAGGGCTCAATCACCCCTAGCGCTAACATTTTGGAGACCTCCTCTTTGATGCAAGCCGAGACCCTGTCAGTCACTCTGTAAATTTTGTGCTTCACAGGAGGACTGTCCCCAGTGTCAACATCATGGACACACCACTGAGTGACACCAGGGGTCAGGGAGATCAGAGCAGCAAACTGTCCCAACAGTTGGCGATAGTCACTCTGCTGTTCAGGAGTCAGGGCAGGGGAGAGTGATACACCATCCACTGACCCATCGTGCTCCTTTGCAGACAGGAGGTCAGGAAGAGGCTCAGTCTCCTCTTCCATTCCAGCATCTGTTGCGAGGAGCATGCCCACTTCGGACCTCTCCAAGTGGGGCTTCAGGCGGGTTACATGCAGGACCCGCAAAGGGTTCCTAGGACACTGCAAGTCCACCAAGTAGGTGACTTTACTCTTGCGCTCCACCACCTCAAATGGTCCGGTCCACTTATCCTGGAGCGCACAAGGCTCCACTGGGGCCATGACCCATACTTTCTGAACAGGCTGAAACTCGATCAGAGTGGCATTCTGATCATACCAACGTTTCATTTCCTCCTGGCTGGCTTCCAGATTCACCTGAGTGAGTTGTCTGAAGCTTTTAGTCTGGTTCCTGAAGGCCAGCATGTAGCTATATACATCCTGGGGAGGTTTACTAGGAGTTTTCTCCCAGCCTTCTTTGACCAGACTTAGAGGTCCTCTTACAGGATGGCCATACAGGAGCTCAAAGGGACTGAACCCTAAGGACTTCTGCGGTACCTCCCTGTAAGCAAACAAAAGGCTTGGCAAGAGGACGTACCACTTACGCCTCATGGGTTCACAAAGACCCATAATCATGCCCTTCAGGGTCCGGTTGAATCTCTCAACCAGCCCATTACCTTGGGGGTGGTAAGGAGTGGTGAACTTATACGTAACCCTGTACTCCTGCCACAGGGACTTCATATACTTGGATATGAAGTTGGTACCACGGTCGGACACCACCTCTCTGGGGAACCCCACACAGGAGAAAATCTCCATCAATGCACGACCCACCACGGGGGCCGTCACAGTCCAGAGAGGGATGACTTCCGGGTACCGGGTGGCATGGTCCACCAAGACCAGGATAAACCTGTTGCCCATGGCTGTCTTGGGATCCAGAGGCCCCACAATGTCAATACCCACCCTCTCAAAGGGGGTACTGACCACAGGGAAAGTTTGGAGAGGAGCCTTACACTTCCTCCCACTCTTACCACTTGCCTGGCAAGTCTGGCAAGACCTACAGTGAGTATCAGAACTCTTACACATTTGGGGCCAGTAAAAGTGGGTGACAAGCCTTTCAAAGGTCTTGTCTTGCCCCAAATGTCCTGCCAAAGACACATCATGAGCCAGACCCAATAGGAAGGCTCTGAAGCACTGGGGTACCACCAGCACACGGGCTGACCCAGGCTCAGCAACCTTAGGCTCGCTATACAGGAGACCATTCTCCCAGTATATCCAATGTGATCAAAACTGATCACCTGCTGCCTGGTTTGTAGCCTGTTGCCGCAAACTAACAAGAGAATGGCACTTCTGCTGCTCCTGGCAGAATTCCTCCCTGGAGGGGCCTCCTTCCTGCTGCCAATGGGTCAGCTCAGGCAGGTCCCCCAGTTCAGCCACTTGTTCCCCTGTAGGCTCCAGGGCATCCCCCTCAAGGTTTGCCTCCTCATGGAACGTGGGAACTTCGGGAGCCGGTTTCCCGCGCCCCCTGCCTCTTCTTTTTCTGGCAGGCACCTGGGCCACTCTTTCAGGCTCCAGGTCCTCTTGAATGCCCTTACCGGCTGCCATTGACCGAGTGGTCACACATGCGCACTCAGGCAGACCCAACATCTCTAAATGAGACCTCCGCTCCACCTTTGCCCATGGGGAGCTCTCCAAATCATTGCTAGCAGACAGTCAACAGGCATGGCTGGCCTCACAGCTACTTTCAAGGTACCTGAGACCCCCCCCCCACTCAAAGGGAGCCTGTGCCATTTTGCAGAGGCACTCTGAGTTGTCAGCGGCAAATACTGGGTAGAATGTGTTGGGGACCACCTGCGATTCAGACACCAGCCGACAACTGACAGCTGTCACACTGGCTCCAGTGTCTCTCAGAGCCTCTACACTATGGCCATTGATGGTCGCCCACTGCCTGTACTTTTTAGTGTTATCAGGCAGATGAGCTCTTGGGACCATCTCACTGTCTCCTAAAGAGACCAGGGACATCTCTGCGGGACCCCACCCCTCTTGGGCACCCGACTCCTCCCTCAAGGCTACACTAGCCATTTCCCGGGGCGGTGCACCAGTGGGTGCGGTGGTAACCTTTTTGGGACACCTAGGATCCCCTTGGAAGTGGCCCACCTGACCACAACCAAAACATGCTTTGGAACCCCTATGAACAGGCTTACCTGTCGGGACCCATGGCTTCTTTTCAGTGGGAGGCTGGGAACCCTTACCTTGGTTCCCTTGGGGATTACTTTGGGGCCCTTTCTGGAACTCCTTCTGTTTACCCTTGTCCCCCCAACTCTTCTGCTGGGGGCCCTGCCCACCTTTGGCGGAGTCTCCCACACGACCTTTTTGGACCCTGGTGCTGACCCAGCGGTCCGCCTCCACAGCAAGCTTTCTGGGGTCAGTCAGCTTACTGTCAATCAAGTGCTGGCGTAGCTCTGGAAAACAATTATCTGACAAGTGCTCCCATGAAAACAAATCATAGAGTCCCTGCAAATCATTCACCTTGCTACCCTTCACCCAACCATCCAGTGCTCTGAAAAAATAGGACACATACTCCACCCAAGTACTTGATTCCAGCTTCTTGAAGTTCCTAAACTTCTGCCTATACAGCTCTGGGGTCAACCCATACACCTGGCTATCAAGGCTTCCTTCATTGGGGCATAGGACATCTGATCCTCAGTGGGCAAAGCTAGCAATGTCTCCCTTCCTTCACTGATAAAGCGACCCCACAAACCCGCTCCCCAATCTCTCTCAGGGACCCGGTGGGACCTCATTGCTACTTCATAGGCCTTGAACCCCTGCCCAATGTCCTCATGCTTCATGAAATCCTTGATAACATCTTTAGGAATGTATACCTTTCCTTCTCCAGGCACTGATGGTGCGCTGCCACCAGAGGGATTGATCCCTAAACTTTTCGCTTTCAGGTCCAACTCCCTCAACCCTCTCTCATGCTCTAAAAGCATCTTTTTCTCCTCCATGGCCAATTTCTTGCTCTCCAACTACAATTTCTTACTCTCCATGTCACACTTCTTCCTCAGCCTGAGCTTTGCAAGCTCCATCTCATGCACTCTGCTTCTCTCCCTGTCTTCCAACTCCTCTGGAGACAGACCCTTTGAAGATACACTGCTGCCCACCCTGGAAGGCAACGTCCCCCCAGTCAGGCCCAACAGCCCCTCCTGCTGCCCATCTAAATTCTCTCCCTCCACCATAGGCTCCTCAGTATGGTCACTGGCATTCCTTGATTCCAACCAGGCCCTCAGCGCCTTTTGGTATTCCTCCTTTCTGGTGAGGCCTCTCACAGAGATTTTACATTTTCTGCAGACAGCTTTAAGTTGTGGCACAGTGTAGGTATCAACCCTCTCTTCTTCAAATTCAATATCCACAGATGCAATGGATGCTAGTTTACTCATGGTGAAAATTGGCAGTTCTCAAGATGCAAACAATTCCCATGTACGTGGTCGCGTAATGGTCTGCACTATACTAGTAGTGTACACCAATCACTGTATGTAAGTCACAAATGCAAGCCCAGTTCCTCACCGTTGACCACCAATGTTAGAAATGGGGGTCTCTAGTTGGCAGAGGTAGGTACCTTTGTCCAAATAGGGACCCTTGCTTCTAGTCAGGGTAAGGGGATACACTTCTAAAATAACCCCTGCTCACCCCCTTGGTAGCTTGGCACAAGCAGAGAGGCTTATCTCAGAGGCATTGAAGCATTTGTGAACACATACAGTAATACAGTGACAACACTACAATGGACACCACACCAGTTTAGAAAAATAAGTAATCTTTATCTAAACCAACACAATACCAAACGACAAAAATCCACAATACAGTATTAAAAATATGACTTTCAGATGGTAGAAATAGTTCAGTTCAAAGCAAATTGCAGATGCAACACTTTTCTCACAAAGTACCTGGGATGCGTCAGGCAAACAAACAAAGCGGGCCCCAGGGAAGGTGATGCGTCAGTTCCCTACACTCAGGGAAGGTGATGCGTCGGTTCCTTGCTTCAAGGAAGGTGATGTGTCGGTTCCTTGCTGCAGCGCAGGGGAGGTGATGTGTTGGTTCCTTACCGAAGAGGAGGTGATGCGTCGGTTTCTTACTGCGTGGGGAGGTGATGTGTCGGTTTCTTACTGCGTCCCCCAACGATGCGATAGACTTGGCATCTCGATGCGATGATCCGGGACGATGCATGAACTCGTGCAGCCACAGAGCAGGCCTTGCGTCGAACTCGGTGCAATGATCTCGGACTTCGATTTCTCGAGCCACGGCAGGCGCTGCGATGGTTTCTTCGGCGATGCGTCGGAAACAGGTGCGGTTGCGTCTCGCTTCTTTAAAGTTGCGTTCCTTTTCCAGCTCACAGCAGAAAATAGTCTCTAGAGGTCCAGCAAGGAAATTCAGGGGAGCTGGTGGTGAAGTCTTTGTGTCCCGGAGACTTCAGAACAGGAGGCAAGCTCAGTTTCAAGTCCTTGGAGATCTTCTTTCAAGCAGGTGACAAAGCAAACAGCAAAGTTCTTTACTCCTTTCCTTGGCAGCAAGTAGCCACTGCAGGCCAACCCCAGACAGCAAACAGCACAGGGGCAGTATTTCTCCTTAGCTTTTCCGGCTCTTCTTCTTGGCAAAGGTTCCTCTTGATTCCCAGAAGTGATCTAAAGTTCTGGGGTCTGGGCCCCAATATTTATACCCCAAAATCCTTTGTTCTCTGGTGGCAGAGAAGCCCTGTGCTCAGACCAAACTGGTTCTGGCCTCTCTGGTGCAGCTTCCTGGAAGGAGGTGGAGACAGCATTGTCCGTGGCAGACCAGGCCCATTCAGGTGAAGGGAAATCTCCTCCCCCTACTCTAAATTCAGCCCAGGTCTATTCAGCCCAGCCCTGACTCATCAGGCTCTCTGGAGCCACTGCCCCTCTCCAGCCCCTGTCATCCAAAAGCCAGACATGCAATACACAAACCTAGCAGAGGCACACTGGATGGCTAAGCAAGAAAATACCTACTTTCTAAAAGTGGTATTTTCAAACACAGAATGTAAAACTCACCCTCACTAAAAGATGTATTTTAACATTCTGAGTTCAGGCATACTAAACTTTATTTTCCTACCTTGTTCCCAGGGGCAGTTATGTTTATAAGATGTTATAAACAAACTCCCCATTCTGTCCTATGGGAACAGGTAGCCTTGCAGCAGTGAAAAACGAAATTGGCAGTAATTCACTATCAGGACATGCCACACACACCAGGGCATGTCCTACCTTTCACATACACTGCACTCTGCCCACAGGGGTACCTTGGGCCTAACTTAGGGGTGACTGACATGTAAGAAAAGGGAAGGTTAGGGCCTGGCAAGTGGGTGCACTTGCCAAGTCGACATGGCAGTACCAGACTGCACACAGGCTCTGCAATGGCAGGCCAGAGTTACATTTACAGGCTGCTTATGTGGGTGGCACAATCAGTGCTGCAAGCCCACTTGCAGCATTTGATTTACAGGCCCCGGGCACACACGGTGCACTGTACTAGGGACTGACTAGTAAATCAAATAGCCAATCATGGAAACACCAATCCATAACAGTAATTTATAAAGGGAGCACTTGCACTTTGGCACTGAACAGCAGTGGCAAAGTGCCCAAAGCATCTAGACCAGCAAAATGGAGTCCAACATACAGCAAAAACACAGGAGGCAAAAGCAAAAAATGCAGGGGAGACTCACGGCAATGGTGCCAGGTCTAACAGTGTCATTCAGCTCTGCGTCGGCATCATTGGATGTGGCGTGTGCAGTGCCTATATAGACACCACCCCAACGCGCTGTCAGTTTGTTTTTGTGACTTTTCATGTAGGAAGCGCAGAGCCCCAAAGAATACTGACATACTGGTGTACATTACTAAGGCCCTCAGAAGGGTGACCTTGCTGAATCAGTTCGCAGGGCGGGGAGAATGGGAGGGTCAGTAAGGAACCTGCGGCTAGATAGAGTCTCTACCAGATAAGCATTTACCAAAGTAAGTAACTTGTTCTTTTGATAGAGACTTCTAGCCGTTGATTCCTTACCTTAGAATAGAGATCCAAGCAATACTTCCATAGAGCTGGGTTTTCGAACAGATTAGACACCCAACCATCCAAGCAGTAGTGCTTGGTGCTCATGTGCAAAGACGAACGCTTTGCTGTCTGGCAAATGTCCAGGACAGGGACTCCACGAGCTAACATAGTGCGGCTGTATGACGGAACCACGCTTGCGATTACTTTGCATGCCTTAATAACGCGGTCTTTACCACAACCGTATTTTTACCACGCATGCCTTTACCACGCATGCCTTTACAACAAATTTCGTTGTAAAGGGATAATTGGTAAAGTGATATGCGTGGTGAAGTTTACACCTCAGCCCACTGCCCTGAGTCCTAAAACCCGGCCCCCAGCCCTGAAAACGACCCGACCCCAGCACTAAAAACACCAGCCCCTGCTGTGAAACCGGCCCCAGCTCTACAAACACCCCAGCCCTTCGCCCACGCCCTAAAATTGGCCCCCAGCACTAAAAACTACCCTGATCCCCACCCTGAGCCCAAAACCCGGTCCCAAGCCCTAAAAACGACCCCGACCCCAGCCCTAAAAACACCACAGCCCCCTCCCTGAGCCCTAAAACTGCCCTCTAGCCCTAAAACCTACCCGACCCCCCACCCTGAGCCCTAAAACCCGGCCCTCAGCCCTATAAACTACCCCGACCCCAGCCCTAAAAACATCCCAGCCCCTCTCCTGAGCCCCAAAACTGGCCCCCAGCCCTAAAAACTACCCGACCCCTGGCTTGAGCCCTAAAACCTGGCCCCCAGCCCTGAAGAGTATCTCTAAAAACAACAGAAAAAACTACTCACCAAGCCGCTCCTTCCTTTCTTGTCCGGGCAGGAAGTCCCTTCAAGTCTCCAACACCTCCCATCCCCGCCCATTCGTTCTGAATCTAGAGAGCTGACTGCCTTTACCATGCATATGAATTTACCACCTTTACAATGGATATCATTGTAAAGGCATCCGTGGCAAAGGCATATGCATGGAAAAGGCATATGCATGGTAAAGGCAAGCGTGGTAAAGGTAAGCATGGTAAAGGTAATCATGGTAACGCGTTGTAATGGCACATGTGGTTTAGACCACTTTGTTAATGCTGTTTCCCACACAGTGGTCATGGCCTTGGTTCTGGTAGATTGAGCACACAAGCCCCCAAGGGGTTGCTTCTTGGCCAATGCATAACACATCTTTATGCAGAGCACTATGCATTGTGAGATGGTTTGTTTCTGCACTGCCTTCCCTTTCTTAGCCTCAACATATCCTACAAAGAGTTGATTGTCCACCCGGAACTCTCTTGTGCCATCAATGTAGAACAACAACGCTCTTTTTGGAGTCTCTTCTCTTCCTTGGATGGGTGAGGCGGAACAAAGAACGTAGGCAAGGTGATGTTTTGGCCTACATGAAAGGGTGTGACAACCTTCCGAAGGAAGGAGGCACAGGTCCTAAGAACCAGCTTGGGAATGCTGGTAACCGTGATTGTCCTCTGACCCCTCCCATTTGTCACCCTCCCCAGGCCTGTTAAAAGAAAAAGGCACTGGTTATGACTCGGAAGGCATGGTACTGGTCGGCACCCGAAACAGCATCGGGCGACACCCATCCGGCTCCTTGCCGGAGTGGGATATAACGATGTGGCCCGCGAAGCCGGGAGCAACGGCACTGGAGTGGGTGCCAGGCAAGGTCGCAATCTCACGGGCGGTGCACTCCACATCCAACACGATGCCAATTACGCAGAGCTGAAAAACTCCACTTACCAGCGCGCAGAGGTACTGCTCGAAACTTTCTGGCTCTAGTCTGACGCCTGGGGAATATTCTAAGGTAAGGAATATACAGCTAGAAGTCTCTATCAGATAAAGTATTCTCATCCCCCTCAAAATTTCTACAGGTCTGCCTTTTTTAAGATACTCCTTAAAGGGTGAGGTAAATCCTTTACTGGAATCTTCAGAGTGCAAAGAAATTCCCATGCCTTAAATCAGCATTCTATACAAGTGTGGGTTTTTGAAAGGTATCTCAATAATACAAAAGAAAAACTGTCCTTTGCAACACTAAAGTATCCTAGCCAGTGAGCTAAGCCATAATGAACATGTCTTCACTTACATGGTACATCCAGATTCGCAGTGCATTACCGCAAGGCCCAAAGACCAGCCGGCTCCACTGGCTGTCAACTCACCATGATTAAGAATTGGCAGCATCTCCAACAATTAAAAACAATCTTCATATTCTAGACACATTCTCCATTAACTGTGGTGAAACCAAATGAACCAAACGAGTGAAACCTCGCTTTCCTACAAGATTCTGAGAACATGAGTGAGTTAGTTTTAGGAGCTCCACAGTAACACTTTAGAGACAGCATACTCCTCATCGTGTTCTGGCAAGTTGCTGCTGACGTTTTTCAGATTCTACCAAGGCAATGAAATATTTATGGTCCAACATTCACAAGAAAGTTTCCTTTTCCAGATCCAGGTGCTGCTTCTCCCAGTACTAATAAACTAGCACTAAACGTAGAAGAATGGTGTCAAGAGATGCGTTTTTTCAAATACATAGGGATCAGATTTAGGTATTTCAATTAGGCAGACCAGCAAAGATCGGATGTGCAGCGTTTTATCTGAATTTTTAATTGATGTAAAGATTTTTTTTTTCTACTGCATGATTGCATCTTTTGGGGTTGTGATTGCTCCCGAATATTGATTTATTATTATTAAACTTAGAAGAATGGTGTCAAGAGATGCGTTTTTTTCAAATACATAGGGATCACACTTAGGTATTTGAATTAGGCAGACCCGCAAAGATCGGATGTGCAGCGTTTTATCTGAATTTTTAATTGATGTAAAGATTTTTTTCTACTGCATGATTGCATCTTTTGGGGTTGTGATTGCTCCCGAATAAAGATTTATTATCATTAAACTTAGAAGAATGGTGTCAAGAGATGCGTTTTTTTCAAATACACAGGGATCACACTTAGGTATTTGAATTAGGCAGACCCCCAAAGATTAGTGTGAATAGTATGCTTGCATTTCACATCGAGTAAAGAGAGTTTTTGTATTGTAAATTCATCAGGTGTTTTGAGAAATAACGTGATCTATGTAAAATGTGCATTTAGAGTGTATTGCAAAGCATCCTACTTCGCAGGAGATCCCATAAACCTTTAAACATTTCCACCCCATCTGGTGATCTTATGTTTCAATTCATTTCAAAGACTAACAGACGCTAAATCCCCTGCAGGGTCTTCCAACGGGGCATAAACAAGTAGGCATGCCAGTCAAGGTACTGTCTCAACCAGAGTAAGGCAACAATTTCATTCAGTCAACTCTTTACATACTTTCGAAAGGGATTCTATCCCTTCTTAGACATTACTATCTTTACCATATTGTATTGTATTGTAATGTAATGTAATTGCATTTATATAGCGCTTACTACCCCTGACGAGGCGTCAAAGCGCTTTTTCAGCGAGTAGCACGCTACTACGGAACCCATAAAGGATTAGTGGTGAATTAGTATAGTGAAAATATGAAAGTAATTTGAGTAGTGAATATGTTAGTCAGTTATTTGGATTGAGAAGGATAGTGGAGGGATAGAAGAGGGAAAAAGGTTTGCATTTATATAGCGCTTGCTACCCTTGATAGCTACTTCAGAACTCAGAAAGGATAAGTGGTGAATTAGTATAGTGAAAATATTAAAGTAATTTGAGTGGTGGATGGGTTTTCTTTTTCAAAGCTTACTTTAATTCATTTTTATACTTTTATGTATCTAGTTTTCTATCATTTTTCCACTGCACTGAATTGCATGGTCCTCATCTTTTGTGAAGAAAAAGCCTATTTCCTCTCCCGATGCCACAAACTGAGCACTTTAAAAACTTTAGCGTGTCCCCTTATGGTCTGCTCTGGGCTCGATATAAAGTCAGAGTGTGATTAAAATTAATAAAAGAATCTTCCAGCCATATCATTTCATGAACACCAAGAAAGATCAATGCATATGCATTTCTTCCTCAACATTTACATCATCCTCACGCTCTTCATCACTCCCAAAGTTCTTTCCACTTGAAAGAACGGACTGGCATAAGTTGAATACAAAATGAGAGCCCTAAAGTGCGAAAATATGGTCCAGGCCACAGGATAAATTCACTCACACGAAGCACACGCCCACACACCATTTTTATTTCAAGCACCCTTGGAATAAGAGTTAAACAAAGAATTATAATGCACTCATGTTTGCGCAGATTTAAGAGGAAGCGCGCTACTGTTCAACACTTGGCTGTGCACTGCATCATGTTCAGAGCAGGGCCTTCAGTTTGGCAAAGTTGCCCAGGTGTCTCCTCGCCCATTAGACCCCAGAGAGATTCTTCGCAGGTAGTGGACAGCGGCCTCCAGATTACTACATAGAGACGAATGGCAAAACCGGGTTTCTTCTTCTTGGTATCATGAACGCCACGAGTTCCTCGTGGAAGGCAGAGCTGCTTAGGGTGACCACCTGACTCTATGTCATTACGGACACAGTTTACAGTCCTGAGCTTTTCAGTGTCAGCCTAATGCATGCTGGGTGTTGTAGTTTTGGTTTGATTCTATTAAACTAATGAGACTGACATACCAGATAATGATTTGTAGGTGAAAGGTTCAGGACTGGAAAGAGAGTTTGTGGGGACACAGAGATAGGTGGTCACCCTAAGCAGCTCCCCATAGCAGCTCCTGGTAATAGGAGAGAGGAGGTGGTGGGTGCACTCACTGCTGCCGAAAAAAGATCACCACAGAGGCAGGTGCTGATAGGATGTAGGAGCCTAGTGGGAGAGGAAAGTAGCCATTAGGCACACTGACTGAGTGAGCAGTGTCCTATGGCAGGGTGAGGAGCTGCTGGGTAAACTCAGTGTGTGAGGAGAGTCCTGTCAGGAGAAAAGAGGAGCTGCTGGACATGCTCAATGTGTGAGCAGCATCTCACTGGCAAGGAAGCAAATTCGCCAGGCAGCCATGTTAGCACTGAAAAACCACAATGCATTCAATATTTTGTCATGCTTTGAAGATTTCAGAAACCTTTTTTTACTTCAACAGTGTTTTTTCATTCTTTCTGTCAGCACTCTATTGTGAGACTAATACTTGGCAGCAGTGGGGAGGAATCACAGCACAACAATCCTAGGGACAGACTTGCAAAAGGAGTTAAAAGATGGGTAATGCAGTAAAAAGAAAATATTGCTTTATGAACAGCAGAAAATGAAGACATAAACCATTTAATATGCAATGATTGACCGTACTGTTGAGATCTAAAATGGTCCCTTGCGCCAGAAGAAAAATAACTAAAATACTCCTTTAGGCTAACCAAGATGTGATTTGTAGTGTCTGAAGCTTATGGCTGCAGGATCCTGACCAAGAAAGCCAATGCCTGAAGGAGGCTGACTCAGAGCATATATATATGTATTTTTTAAAAGACAAATGGTTGTGGCTTATGCCAAAACTGGACAGCACATCAAGTTTAAAATCCTAAGTGAAAAAAAGTAACTAAAACCACTTACCCTGCGCTCGCCGCATCCTCGACTCGGGGATGCGGCGAGCGCAAGGAAAGTGGTTTTATTTATGTTTTTATTTATTTTTATCTATCCCGTCGACTTCCGCCCACCCCCACTCCGCCCCGTCTCCGCCCCACCCACTCTTACCTGTGCCGACCATGCCTAGTCCCATCCCCATACAACAAAAATATCAGCTGAACTCATCTTAGTTTTTTTGACCAACGCTCACAGACAGGAAATTCCTTTGTAGCACCCAAGGCACATTCGCACTGAAGAACCTATCTGCATACACACTGATAACGAATGAACAAACACACAACCAAATAAACTTTGCTTAAATGTTTACTGGTAAGTAAAACGATGTATCCTCTCCAAGCCGAAAGGTCACAAATTCAAATGTAGATCATCTCCAGAAAGAGATCTGCCATTAAATCAATGTGCCAGCGCATGTATGGGTACTTGCTTTGGATCTTGCTTTCTTGCTAGTTTTTTTCCTTTTTCCGTTTGCTTCTGCTGGCTGTAAGATTATACAGATTGCTGGAGAGTATCTGATTTGGTACGCGTGAACGTCTCATGCGCCTTGGAGGCGAAGCATGCCGCGGAGAAGAATCCTTTAAACTTGCCTTGGCGGTTGGGAAAATTGAGGCATTTTCTGGACCGTTAATATTCATAGGTGGAGTTGGGAAGTCGCAATGAATCCCCAAGAGCTCAATTCCTCTACAGATGGCCCAGCTTACCAGCTGACTGTTATACGTCTGCTCATTTTGAATGCTAATTAAATGCTTGGCCAGTTCGCCAATGTTACTTCCAAGGCTGTCAATGGAGCGGCACATTTCTAGCATGCTTTGGTTTTGGGTGGAGGAATCAAAGTGAGTCATTCTCCGCAGACCATTGATTGAGTCTATGATCACATCAGTACTATTGCGCTGCCCTTCGAGGACTAGCTGTTCTGCTCTCAGTGGGCTGCTTTTACTCTTGGTCTTTTCATCCTCATCATGTCCCATGAGGGTTTCCACTTTAAACTTGAAATCATGTTCAGGCTTTTGAAGGACAGAATCCAGTGGCCTCCCTATACTCAGGCCCAGACTGTGGTTCCCCCCAACGTGGCTAAACGAATAAACTTCCTTAGAGGCTGTCCCTGTGATTGGGAACATCAAAGGCAAATTATCAACAGGGAAGAAAAACAAATTTTGACTTCTCTACAAACGAGCTCTATACATTATCTTTAAAATAGTGGAAGAAATGACATTTCCTAGCACTTGAAACTACACACACAACCACACACACACACACACACAACCACACACACACACGCGCCAACATATATAATGTGGCACAAGTCATTTAGAACAACTGCACTAATAAACGTACATTCACTTGTTTATCACTACAGTGCAAAGGTCAAATTACAGTTTATTACCACAGTAAAGCGATCCTAACTTAATTACTTAAGAAAAAGTGTTTATTGCTTCACAGACTGCATATCACAGTTACTTAACATATGGAAAGAATGGCCACAAGGCCTCTTCATTGTGATTACTTTACTGCACAATCTGAATCCATGGTATCTGGTAAATATATATGTTTTTGTGAAATAAACATGGTAAAAAGCCATGCTATAAACCGTATATTCAGATGCGCAGAGTATAATATTCTATTTATTAGCATTATTGAGGAAGGGTGGGGTATTATGGCCCACTCGAGGCTTCGCCCCCCGACAAGTCATGGATCCTTTCCAACCTCATCAATGGAAGCAAACAGTATATCAAACTCGTTGTGTGTGTGAGAAAATTATTTTGACTGAAGTTCTTTTAGAAAACCTTCAAATCCTAAATTGCCTAAACAGTTCAGAAACTTGGCTTGACGTGATGCTGAGATAATCACGATCCCTAATAACATTGATGAACACGAGCATTTCCGCGTGTTGTCTGGTCAAACATTTCACCACTACAAAACATATAAATGTATCAACAAAAAACAAGTATTATTCTTACAACAGTAGGTAGCAGAACTACATGTAACTACCACTATTTTAGCGTCTACTCATTCATCATTTAATCTTCATTTTTTTTTTTTTAACTGTTTATTGTCGTTTTTTTTTCAATTATACATGTTACAATGCAGATATATACTGTTAACAGTAGAACCAGTTGAGATCAAATCACAGATTGCACATTGTGCGAAGCCGGTGGGTATGTTAACAGTGACTATATTGGCTGTAATCATATATCAAGTTAGTGTCTAGTCAATACAACTGTTATACATCCGCATTTAGTGCTACGCACTGGATCACTACATATACCAAGCAGATCTGCCCCTTACAGTTCAACAAATGATCCTCCTAAGCATTGCGCAAATGTCTCCTTCCGACATTGTCGCAAGGCTCCTTCTTGGATATAACTGAAGAAGGCTGTAACTATAGATTAATGATCATCTAATTAACAGAGAAAAATAACCAAAAAGGGAGGAAGGGAGTTTAGGAGGGAATGCTAAAGATCTGCACTTACTCATATATCTACTTAGTTTCAGCTCATTTGCATCATCACAATAATGGATTATGGTATCTTAGCCATTATGCATAGGTAATACGTATATTATTGTACATAGTGATAACAAGTCATTCCACAACCCGCTATATATTCAACTCAATCTGTATCGGGAACAATCAGAGGGACCTCCGAGGCCCAGTGCTATTTGTAATGCCATCAGGATCGTACCCCAGGCCGCCGAAATGGGATATTTACGCAAACCTCCCTTAGCAATGAGACCGCTTCGTTCATCATTTAATCTTCATGCTGAGTTTGTATGTTCTTTCTTTTCAAATCAGATTTTACTTCCTATAATTGTTTTGCCAGCAGGTTAAAGGTCAAACGCCTTTTAATTCATTTTGGTGAATTTGACATACCAGAATATTCATATTTCAGGATAAAGCAGACACAGCCACCCACCAGAAACTACGGATGTAGCATCGCAAGGCGTTACCTCCCTCTTCCACTGCCATTACAACCAAGTTACCTATCAGCTCCTTGCAGGAACTTCTAATAAAATGAGGTGGGTGCAACCCACCGCCCATGCAGGCTAGGTGTCACAAAAGTATTTTTTTCTGATTCCATAGTTGCCAGTTTAGTGGGAAGGGACTCGATGATAAAGATACTGTCTCGAAGCACGCTACAAGTAGATTTATAAGTATATTCATGGACACCTCGCTCATTGAGGGCAGGAATTTGTAGTGTCTTCAGTATACAATTTTTATTGTCAGACTGTGAAGAACTTTTTCATGTAAAGGAAGAAAGTGCAGGGTATCCATTGGTTCGTCAAGGAATAAAACAAAAAGGGCAGAGATCTGATCGCATAAGCAATGAAGACCTAGCAGAAGGCATCTCAGTGGTGGCACAGCATAAGTCCATAACACCATATGTACGGACAGCACTGTGAAAATCCATCTGAGATCCTTGTCTCCACCAGCTCATAAAGGAATAGAAACATTCCTCTTCTTTCAATGAGCAGAAGTACTACTCCACTTCTACTCAAACGCCTACCTTCTTTCAGTCTGGTCACTGTCGTCAGTCCTCTCTGAACCCCAGGAAAGTTAATCCATCAGGCCAAGGACAACAGAAAAAGTTTGGAGGCTACCTTCCAATCTATGTTCCTGCTTATGCCAGGTCAGATCCTAGGTGGCCGTTAGGAGAGTTAATTTGCCACTTCATGCAGACCCAAGAAACATCTCTCTCAGATGCCCCGGTTCTCAAAGTAGTCCAGTGAGGATGTGTTATCATATTATCTTGGTCTTCCCCTTAAATTAGGACTCAGCAGAACTCCTTGGCCACCACATCCCAACAGGTAGAGTACATTGCATCAGAGAATGCAGGACCTGCTACAGAAACACACCATCTTGAAAGTTCTAGTGATCCAGCAGGCAAGGGGTTTGGAGTCTACATACTCTTTCTGGTACCAGAGAATTCAGGGAGCTTGCAAAACCTCATCATGTTCAATGTGCTCAAATTGGTCAATCCAATATAATTCCAGTTGGCAAAGATGCATAGATTAATCCTGTTGGTGATTATGGGGGCTGTATTATCAAAAGTGTGCCAGGACACACAGGGTGTTTGTGATCGCTTTTTGCACCCTGGGGTATTTTGGTATTACGAAAAAGGGTCACAGATGCTTGTGCATCACCTTCTGTAATACAGATCATGCAGACACTGTGTCATTGAGTAGTTTCACCTTTTGGTTTACAAATTAAGACAGAGGGATCTTGAGGCTACTAGATTCTCTTTCACTAGCTAGCCAATAGCCCCCACACTTCTATACTCTCAAATCTTATACATGGCCATATGCACCTTTTCAAAAGTGATGCGACTAAAAGGGGTCTCTTTCTTGTTGATTTCCATCTCCTCTGGGTTGGTCTATTTGAAACTGCTGAGATCTAGTTTATGGGCTCACTGAGTAGGCATTTAAGTTTTTAGGGAGCACTGTGTAAGCTTAGACATACAGAAGATGTTGGCATCCATATAAATTGAGGGTTTCTATTTAATAAAACCTTTGTTTTAAAAGGCTGTCAGATCCAGATGGTCTCCCAATTGTCCCAAGAGTTACGCATGATCATCCCTTTGATAAAGCAGACACAGCCACCCACCAGAAACTACGGATGTAGCATCGCAAGGCGTTACCTCCCTCTTCCACTGCCATTACAACCAAGTTACCTATCAGCTCCTTGCAGGAACTTCTAATAAAATGAGGTGGGTGCAACCCACCGCCCATGCAGGCTAGGTGTCACAAAAGTATTTTTTTCTGATTCCATAGTTGCCAGTTTAGTGGGAAGGGACTCGATGATAAAGATACTGTCTCGAAGCACGCTACAAGTAGATTTATAAGTATATTCATGGACACCTCGCTCATTGAGGGCAGGAATTTGTAGTGTCTTCAGTATACAATTTTTATTGTCAGACTGTGAAGAACTTTTTCATGTAAAGGAAGAAAGTGCAGGGTATCCATTGGTTCGTCAAGGAATAAAACAAAAAGGGCAGAGATCTGATCGCATAAGCAATGAAGACCTAGCAGAAGGCATCTCAGTGGTGGCACAGCATAAGTCCATAACACCATATGTACGGACAGCACTGTGAAAATCCATCTGAGATCCTTGTCTCCACCAGCTCATAAAGGAATAGAAACATTCCTCTTCTTTCAATGAGCAGAAGTACTACTCCACTTCTACTCAAACGCCTACCTTCTTTCAGTCTGGTCACTGTCGTCAGTCCTCTCTGAACCCCAGGAAAGTTAATCCATCAGGCCAAGGACAACAGAAAAAGTTTGGAGGCTACCTTCCAATCTATGTTCCTGCTTATGCCAGGTCAGATCCTAGGTGGCCGTTAGGAGAGTTAATTTGCCACTTCATGCAGACCCAAGAAACATCTCTCTCAGATGCCCCGGTTCTCAAAGTAGTCCAGTGAGGATGTGTTATCATATTATCTTGGTCTTCCCCTTAAATTAGGACTCAGCAGAACTCCTTGGCCACCACATCCCAACAGGTAGAGTACATTGCATCAGAGAATGCAGGACCTGCTACATAAACACCTTGGGCAGGTGGACTAACGTCTCTGACAATTCAAGGAGCCATATTGGTGGAACTAGCATAGACTAGACTATTGGTCCGCTTTAGGCTCCTTCTTTGCAAGAAATATGCAGGGCCTTTTATTGTATCTGACATAGTGGAAGTCTGTCTTAATCCAGGGTTCATCCTGACAAAAAGTCTGCCTTCCATGAACCCAGGGAGCCAATGATCTGTTTATTTCCTCCACTAGAGTATGAGGAAGAACAGGCACGGCATAATCTGGGTGCAGGAAGAGGTCTCTTGGCTTATCTGACAGGTGTTTAGGACTTAGGATAATTCACATATTTGGCAAGTGCAAGACAAGGTCAGCAAGACTCTAGAGTGACTGTCAGTTGGTGGATTTGTCCAACTACTGTTCTTGCCTACTGCTTGGCCGGTATCCTGCTATTCTTGGTATTAAGCATGAATCCACTCTTGGAAGGCTTTATATAGCCACAGTGAGGAATGTTCTTCTGCCTGAGAATTGTCATCTGCTGTTTAGCCCCATACCTGTGGTTTTGCTTACCACTCTAGATTACAGGGGTTGGACATTGAAGGGCAGATCTTTGATGATGGTATTTTCCTTTCCATTCTCACCTGATTGTGCTCTTCTATTGGAGAAGTTATCACAAGGTCTTTCAGCATAGGTGACACAACAGGCCCCAAAGGCTACTGGACTGCTACAGTATTCCTCAATAGTTGGGAATATTACCAAGAGGGAGTAGAGGTAACGTACAATTATAGTATGAGGGAAATAGTTGGAGGTTTCAGGACCAAAACCAACTCCTTTTTGGGCGTGCTATTAAATTGTGTATATACGGGTGTTTGTCAATAATTTAGGAAATCTGGTTGTCAATTAGAATTTGAAAAATGTGCGTAGCTTGCTGAAAACATGGCAAATAGGTATACTTCAAAGACTCACTCAACATACCCTTGTTTACAATGGCATGATTAATGCATCTCCTTTGGATCCGAATGTCATGCTGTCTCCATTGTGCCTGTCAATGCAACATGTAACTGTATAACATGAGTGTTAATAAAAGCTTTCTTAAAGGGGTAGTCCTCCCTTATTTTTCTTCCAATGCCTTTGCAAAACACAAATGGTTTAAGCCAGAGCATTTATTAAATTTCCTATTCTCTAAAAGGTGCAATAATTATGTTTTTAGAATCAGAGGTCATTTCCAAGGTTGTTTGCCTCATCGGAGCAAGGAGGCAGAGGCTGAGGTCAGTGGCATACTCCACGCCCTTCCATCCCCCGTTTTGACTGCATACTATATCATGTCCAATATGGCAGAAAAGGCAACAAAAACATGGCAGCACACAGCAGACTACACATATCTGTTTATCAAAAACCTCTAAGATAATTAACACATCCTTAGTAGGGATGTAATCTAAACAAATGGCTATAGAGAGATTCGCAGGAAAAAAAACTCCCTCCTACTGTGAAATGTCAAGTGTTTAAATTAAATAATCATAAAATCATCATCATAAAAATATCACTAGTACTTCTACACTGCAGAAAGGCGAGTATCCTGATTTTTAGTGGAGTATTTATTTTATTACTTTATTTGTAGAGTTTTATATAGCGCGAACTAGACCTGAAGGTATCGGAGCGCTTCACAGTGTTTACACAGTTGTAATTGTGAGGTTTACATAGTACATATCAGGATAGATACAACATAGGCGGACCAAATGACGGTGTTGGGAATAGTAGCTGATACAGTTTTAAGGTAGGCATACTTTATAGCTATATAAGTTGCTTTAGCAGCACAGGATAGTAGTATGATTAGTGTAGGCATAAAGGCGTCCCAACATAAGGAAATACATAGGCGAAACCTCTAAGGCATGTCTGAGGTGGAGACAGCTATAACGAGGTATTCATTCACCTGCACATAGTATTACACATACCTGAGTAGGCAGGAAGACATAGAGGCAGGACATTAGCGATGATACTAGTGGCGTTGGGATCAATAGCAGTTACATTATTGAGGTAGAGCAGCAAATTGTGAATAAAGCGTTTAACGGTGAATAGATACATTTGCCTTCAGTTACACAGTGAGTAGGTCCACATAAATAGGACCAGAAAATTAACATTGGGCTGGGGCATGCTTGGACGAGGTACATGTGGCAAAAGGTTATAAAGAACTGCTACATTGTTGGGGGAGATGCAGCACAAATATATATATATATATATATATATATATATATATATATATATATATATATATATTTTCACTGAAAAAACCATAGGTTTCAGCCACGTTATAGTTAGAAATTAGCATTGAAAAACCTTTGAAGTTCACTGAAAAAACCATAGGTTTCAGGGACGTTATAGTTATTTGGACATTTCACTCGTATGTGTCCTCTACTTGTCCCTCCTCTGCCAGCTCTCTCAGTGCCATACCACCCTCTCTTCTTACCCTGTCTGTGCCTCCTTTGCTGGCTATGTCCCCTTTACCCTGCCATTCTCTGTGCCCCATATTCCTCTGCACACCCCCCTCACTGTGTTGGACTGTATCTCCTGTCCGTCTCCATTTGGTCCTCTTTAATCTCTCTGTCCTGGGCTCCCTAACTCTCTTCCTGTGCCCCTTTTCCCTCTCTCCCCTGCACTAGTACATTGTTCCCTGTGCCCCATTTGCCCTGTATCCTTAACTTTCCTCATCCTCTCCATTTGTCCCCTTCAATGCCTATGCCCACTTAGCCCACTCTCTTTCTCTGTCCCCAGTCTTTCCGTCTGCCCCTTTGCCGGCCTAACCTGTGCCATCTTTGCCCTGTCTCCCTCTCCATCTTTACCATCTCTCTGGTCCTTTGGCCTCTCTTTCAATATTCCCGTGCCCTCTCCCTGTGACCACTAGCCACCTTCCTGGGCCCTTTCACCAGGTAGCCCCTAGCCTGGGCTCTTCCATTGCTCCTTTATTGTGGCCCCTTTGCCCATAGCCCCTGCACTCTCTTTGTGCCCCTTCAGCTGGCTGTGTTTCCTTGCCCTCTTGTTCTCTTAGGCTCCGTTCCATCTCCTTGTGTTCCCTTTGTTTCTTGGGCCCAGTTGCCCTGTATCTCCCTTTTCCCTACACCCCCCACGCCCCCCCTTATCTCTTAGGCCCCTCACCCTTTCTCTCTGCCTCTTTGTTCTTGTGTATGCTCCTGATGCTGGCTGCGCCTTCTTTATCTTGTCTCATTCTTAGTCTCTACGTTCTCTCCCTGTGCTTCATTTGGCCTATCTGTCCCTTGTTTTCCCCAGACGCCTTTCTCTCTCCCCCTCCCCCACGTCTCTCGTATGCCCCCTGGCCTTTTTCTATGCCCCTTGCTCTCTTCTCAATGCTCTGTTGCTGTCTGTGCTTCTTTTACCCTCTCTCGCTCTCTTAGCATTCACGTTTCTCCCTGCGCCCACTTTGCCCTCTTTCAATGCCCCTTCCCTATGCCTTTTGCCCTCTACTTGTGCCACCTTTGCCCCATCTCTCCCAATGACTCTTAAACCCCCCCCACCCACTAGTGCCCCCTCTCTTTGTCCCCTCTGTTCTCTGACTTAGTCACTTTCCCCTCTCACGGTGCCTGTTCTGCCCCATCAACGCATCGCAGCGCTAGTAAGCGCAATATAAAATGCAACCGCACTGTGCCTGCCCTTTCTTTCTCCAGGCCCCTCGCCCTCTCTGTGTGCCTCCTTTACCTTCCTCCTACCACTTTGGGCCCTCTCTCCCTGGGCCCCTCCTCTTCCTGCACCTCCTTTCTCCATCTCTCCACAAGGCCCTAACCCTCTCCCCGCGCCTCCTCTACGTCTTCTCTCCCGGGCCCCTCAGACTCTCACTGAGCCTCCTTTGTCCTTTCTCTCTCCGGGTCCCTCACCCTCTGTCTGTGCCTCCTTTTCCCCATCTCTCTCCGGGCCCCTCACCCACTTCCTGCGTCTCATTTTTCCCTTCTCTCTCCGGGTCCCTCAGCCTCTCCATGCGCCTCCTTTGCTCCTTCTCCCTCCGCGCCTCTTTTCTCCTTCTATCCTCGGGCCTCTCACCCTGCGCCTCCTTTGCCCCTTCTCTCTTCACTCGCGCCTCTTTTCTCCTTCTCTCCCCGGGCCCTCGCTCTGCCTCCTCTGCCCCTTCTCTCCCCGGGCCCCTCAGCCTCTCCCTGCGCCTCCTCTGCCCATTCTCTCTCCGGGCCCCTCACCCTCTGTCTGTACCTCCTGTGCCCCTTCTCTCCCCGGGCCTCTCAGCCTCCCCCCTCCCCGTCCTCGGCTCAGACTGACTGACGCCCACAGCGGGCTGCTGTCCGGGCTCCGTGCCAGCGCCTCGCACAGCTCCCGACCCACGGAGGCAGGAAGAGCGATCAGCGGCCAGGGCGAGCAGTACGCATGACAGAGGCTCGGACCAAGCCAGCCCCGACCCCGCTCCAGGCAGCATGGCACAGGGGAGGCACTCCACTAGGAGCGCATGAAAGGAAAAAGCATTGCATGTGGGCTGGGCACACGCGCCATGGACATTTCTTTAGGATCACTACATAGCACAGTGAGGACCCTGCGCCTAGAGCTTGTGAATGAATGCACCCGCCATATCGATTGTGCACACCATGGGCATTTTCCTAGGGCCACTACATTGTGCAGTGGGCTTTGAACCCAGAGTACATTCATTGTAATGAGGCTCTGCGCTTGGAGCACGTTGCACATGGATTGTGCCACGGTCACTTTATGGCACACTGGAGACACTGCACCGGGACCACATCTCTCTGTACCCTGCGCAGGTGGTTGGTCGGGACATAGGGTATCACTACAAATTGTGGTCACCACACTTAGACCCTGATTACAAGGGCATTTTGTTAATTTCATTTCCGGCCCAGACGGATGTTTGCACCTGAAGCGGGAAACCAAGTAGTATTTGCCCAGGTATTAATTAGATACACATGGGATATTTGCCCACGTACAAATTACGTTCTCACGTGTTTTTGGCAGGAAATACCTGGAGACACATTTTTATTGAGAAATAATATGGATTTGCGATATGCATAGGCTGCAATGCGTTCTTCCACTCGAATGTATTCCATATTACATTAAGATCATCGTCAGGTTTTACCCATCGTCCCTTTGCAGGCAGAGGGCACAGAGAGCTCAATAGTGAACATGGGCAGACAGCACAAGTGCAGCAAGTAAGTGCCTTATTTGGCATCACATTTTAGGTGCAATCAGCAGTGTGCACCAAAAGTGAATCTACCAAAAAAACACCTTTCCCGCCTTCACCCCAACTAACCGCTCTCTAGTCGGCCGTCTGTTTCCTTTATTTATTGTCTCTGGGTGTTTTCGGCCCGTCAGGTGCTGTCCTGCACTTTACCTGCGTTGTTACCACAGCGCACCTTACATTTTAGCACTAAAAGACCACACGTAGGTGTGTAGTGGCATCAGGGTTTTAGAGTGCCCAGCAGTAGGTAACACATGGATTACTAGCGCACTGCACATTAAACACCGCAAGGTCCGGGTGATTGCTCTCTGGGTTATCACGGGATGCCGGTCTCGGCCGCCGCTTTCCGTACCTTCGCGGGCCTCGATCGGTCCTGATGCGTTCTTTTAGGTCACTCTATCGCTCCCGGGATTTCCCATCTCAGGTGCCGAAGTGTCCCGGTTTGCTTCCGCCGCCACTCAGCCCTGTTCAGCCCGTTCTCGGGTCCGGAGCCCTCAGTTGCGCTGCTGCGTCACTCCTGCCAGCAGTTCCTCGGATGTTTAATGCCCAGATTCTTCCTACGGCATTTGATTCCTTATTATCCCGTGTGCGAGGCACAAGATGGCTGCGTGCTCCCCCGCAACTCTTAAATCTTGCCCCGGGGAGGTGGCGGTCCCTGGGGCAGTGTGGGGGGGAATGGGGCCCCGCCCACACATTTTTTCAGTGCCCCCGGGACCTGGCCCACCCTGGGGCTTCAATACAACGAAGCGCGGGAGTCCGCGCTTCGTTTTAAAAAAAAATTCTCGGCCGGATTCCGCACCCAGCGCGAATTCGGCCGATTTAAAAAAAAAAGAAAACGATGCTTTTTTGGGCCCTGAGCAGGCCTAGGGGGTCAGGGTGTTTCTACCCTGCCCCCTTTTCTTGTTTTTCGCGTTTGTTTTTCTCTTTTCTTGTGACTCGGTTCTACCGAGTCACAAGATGGCTGCCAAAACTTCCTGGTTTGGAGTGTTGACAGCCAATTAGAATAAAGCTTGTGGTCGGGAGGGTCCGCGGATCCTCCGTGCCTCTAAATATCGAAACTTTTATTTTTTTATTTTCTCAGCAACTACTGAACGGATTTACACCATTTAAAAAAAAGGGCGCTTTCTGAACCAAGCACTACCTTTTTGCCAAATTTGGTGTAATTCCGTTCAGCAGTTCGAGCTGTAGCCGTGTCTAAAGTTTCCTATGGGAAATTCATTTTCCAACCTCTTTTTTTTCAATTTCTCAGGAAATAGTGAATGGATTTACACCATTTAACAAAAAGGGCTCTTTCTGAACCAAGGGCTACCTTTTTGCCAAATTTGGTGTAATTCCGTTCAGCAGTTCGGGCTGTAGCAGTGTCTAAAGTTTCCTATGGAAAATAACATGGAGAAAACACGTTTTGGGACCCTCCTTTTTTCACGGCCCCCGCTTGGCGAATCACCCCGAAACTTTCAGGATAGGAGCTGACCAGAGCGGGCCACAAGTTTTGAAAATTTCGCGAAGATTTGTCAACCGGCGCTAAAGTTATTGGGAAAAGAAAAAACGCTTTTCCTATGGAAACTAGGTCCTAACTATAACTATCTACATATGAGATGTCATCAGTGATGTCATCAGTGATGTCACTGACCATGTCATGAGTGATGTAATATGTGACGTCATAAGCAGTGCATTGCGGGGGCGCGAGTTATAGTTACCTGAACTAACTATAACGGGGGAATTTCACGGGTTTTGTACGAGTGCAATGTCCAACTAACTATAACTGTCCCTAAAACCTATGGTTTTTTCAGTGAATATATATATACATACATCTACTGCACATATTGTGTGGTCCGTGTCTGTTTTCGCCGAGATCTGGTATCAAGTGGAACAGAGGATTAAGAGATATATATATAAAAAAAGCCAAGTCCTTGCTTGTAAGTAACTTCGACGTGCAAAGCAGGAACGGACACCACTTCTTATGCGATAAATTAGTGCTTTATTCCATTTCAAACCAAAAGACAACGTCTCAACCGGTAATCATTTAAGGCGGGGCAAGTACTAGGAGAGTAACAATCACTCAGGGAAGGGAAGAAAAGGAGACCACAGCAGTTTTAAGTAGGAAATAAATTATTTTTTGTAAGTAGTTATATCGGCACTACAATACAGTTTATGCAAAGGTAACCAGAACACACAATTGTGCACTGAACGTGCTAGTGATAGTGAACGGCACAGTGACACAAGAGAGTGAGGAACAGCGTGAGCGGCGCAAGGAATATATACAGAGATTGAAATAGTGGTCAACGAAACAATGAGGATTATATACAGAGTAAGGACTTCTTCGTTAGGGCTGTTTGAGTAGATCACAGTGACGCCAAATGTATGCTGAATAGTAGACGGCGTTTCGAACTGTTCAATTCCAGGTCATGCTTCCAAGTCATGAAATGGGGAGGATGCGGCTTTACGGCAGAGCTGCAGACTTTGGAACTGGGAACCAGGTTCGAGTCCCAGCGTCAGCTAAACATCCTGTGATTCTGGGTAAATCACTTCACCTCCCCGTGCCTTCAATATAATGCATTCTTGTGTAATGTCTGGCGTGCATCTAAAGAGCTCCAATACCTTTGGATCGAGTTTGCGCTACATAAAACTGCAATAAGAAATAATTAAATAATATTGTTGGCGGGCTAGTAATACTTTACAGTTAAAACGTTCTGTTTATACACAGTTTAGCACAATCCACGTATGGAGGCATAATGCTTGGGGTGGGGGGGGTCAAAAGTAAAACACATACTTGTTCTTGAAGGCATCTTACCATACTCCTATAACAGCCATCACGAGCGCAGGAGCTTTGCTTGGGACAGGGTTGTACGCTGGATATGTTCAGGGCTCATAAAAGGGACGGTGCCCACAGTGCCGCAGGGGCTATGCTGACAGGACAATGTGAGTGGGCTGGCTTCTGCCGTTTTTGGCATGTTTTAAGGTCTGCTGGGCCGGATGTACTGCATTTATTTTGATATTAGAACAAATATAAAGTGACCCTCATTGGCCAATAGGAGCAGTTTGAACTTGTAAAGGCAGGCTGCATCAGTATTTGCGAGGGATGGGGGATTCTACGGATTTGAGCTTACTGCCGGCCAGTTTGGTTTTGGAAGGAAATACTGTGAGGGATAGCACCTCTGCAAACTGCTCTGCTTGTGGATGACATGGACGAAGGACGGCCCTTACTGCAGCTCACGGCCAGCTTTGTTAAACAGGGGTTGAGGCTGCCTGAAACTGGATTGAAACATTTTACTCATCTTATATCACAAAGCTAAAGCAATCTATCACATACTCGCCAGTGTGTGCAGAGCTTTCTCCTGTGCAGCTCCTCAAAGGCTGCTGCTGCTGTGTGTTGTATTTTGAAGTGTTGAACTGTTTCCATACCATCTTTTGCAAGCCTAAATATCTGCAGGTATGGCTTTACTCAGCTATACTACATTAAGGGTGATTGCTGACTTAAAGCAGAGGGACTACAGGAGATGCTTTTGCATATACGGGCTGATAACCCCCATACAGCTATATAGTCAAGCTGGCAACCACAGTGCCAGCAATAAACATGAGCAACGATTGTCAGTAAATAACTCAGCATAAACCGTCCGCAAAAAAAAAAAATCAAAGCACTAAGAAGCGGCCAGCACTTCAGTTGGGAGGGGGAGAATAAACAGAGACAAGTGCAGATGGGAGAGGGAGAAGAAATGTGGACGGGGGTAGTAAACAAGAAAAAAAAGTGCAAGCGCTATGGAGGGAGCACCTGACAGGGAGAGAAGGGAAGGGGAAGAAATAGTACCTCAAGCAAGTTGGCAGCAGAGGACGAGCACTGATTAAGTCCAATCAATCTGTGCTTGGTACCTGTTCCACAAACCTGATCAGAAGGGACATTTTGGCTGCACTGGCCATTTAGGCATACGGTAAATAAGAGTGACGAAGAAGCAGAAAGATGGTAAGCAATGGTTACAGGTAAACCAATGGACGTCATTTGGGAGTAGTCAGGGGTCGCATCTGTGACATCTAGCTTGCTCCCTTCTACTCCTGGCACTTTCTTTGTGACCCCTGGCCTCAGAGGAGGCAAATGTACCCCGCCTCTGAGGCCAGGGGTTTCACAGGAACTGCCAGGAGTAGCAGGGAGCAAGCTAGAGGTCACAGCTGCGACCCCTGACCACTCCCAAATGACTCCATGAAACCTTCCTGGCAGGCCAAAGCACTGGCAGAGAAAGCAGCCAAGACCACGTACGCATTATCTAAATTATATCATAACTTACAAAGTCACTCAGCAGAAGTAATCCGAAGAGTAACATGGGCAAAATTATGACCCACTAAAAGCTAGGTACATCTTACTTTCCCAGGCATGCTGAGTGAGCGATTAGAGCGCTGTCATACAGCAGCATATAGGAAAATATTCAACATTCCTAAAACTACCCAGCGCACACTGATGCGCCTAGAGTTGGAACTTGTGAAAATGGATATTGAATGCAAAAAGGATTCTATCAAGTAACACCATTGCATAGCCAGGGCGGATCCAGACTCAATGAGAGGTGCATTGAATGTGATATTTTAGGATAAAAAGAGCAGCTGGTCAAAGTGCCTTGGTAGTGAATGAATGAATGAATTTAATTTAATAAAGCATGCAAATACCCGTAGGTGTCTTAGCGCTGAAACAATGGCCGGACAACAGAGCAAGTAAGTTGTTAAGATGCAAAAAAGATTCTAGCAGCAGCTTATTCAACACCTTTAGTAGACAGCCAGGTTTTCAGCTGCTTCCTAAATTGCATCAAGGAAGATTGACAGCGAAGCGAAAGAGGAAGTGAATTCCACAATTTTACTGCGCAAATGGAAAAGGCCCTACCCCCCATCTTGCTTTGTTTGAGCTGGGAATGATAAAGCGTGAGGAGCTGGATCTAAGGTTCCTGCTTGGCTTGTACCAGGAGAAATGATCCTGCAAATACTTAGGGCCAGTCCGATGGAGGGCCTTGTAGACCATGCACATAGCCTTAAAAACAATCCTTTTTCTCACTGGGAGCCAGTGAAGACTCTGCAATGATTGAGATATGGAAATAAACTTAGGGATTTTGAGCAACAGTCTCGCCGCTGCATTTTGCAAAACCTGCAGTTTCTTTACCGCACATTTCTGGGCACCTAAATACAGAGCATTACAGTAATCCAGCTTAGAGAAAATAAGAGCTGTTATAACTGTTTTCTGGAGGTCAAGGGGAATATATGAAAAACCAATTTCAGGATCTTCAACACAAAAAGGCCCGAAGAGGTAATAGAGTTTATTTGCTCCGAAAAAGATAATTCTCCCAGACTCCCAGATTTCTTACTTTCTGGACCGAAGCTGGTAATGTGCCTAGGCTCGACGGCCACCATGAGTCATTTCAGAAGGTGGTCTCTTTTCCAAAAAGTAGCACCTCTGTTTTGTCTGTATTCAAATTCAGACTGTAATTCTGCAACCAAAGTGCCACTTGGGACATGCAATTACAGAAGTTTCTTGCCTCCTTATTTACATCCGATGAGATAGAAACCACTATCTGCTTGTCATCGAAGTAGGAGAACACAGCTAAACCATAACTTTGAATGAGCTTGATGAGGGGGCTAACATAAACATTAAACAGCGTGGGGCTAAGGGAGTACCACTGGGAAATGCCACAAGGTAGGGAGAACGGTGACAAACTCTTATCCTACAACTCCACCCGTTGCTGCCTGTTGTTCAGAAATGAGCTCAGCAAAGTCGGAGCCGAATTTCTGAAACCTAGCAGATGGAGACGTTTTATGAGGAGTGAATGGTGAACCGTGTCGAAAGCAGCAGAAAGAGCCAATAAAATCAGTGCCTCTTTTCCGCCCTTATCAACTAGTGCCAGAGGTTTATTGAATTTGACCTCAGAGTGTACAACAGACCCACTTATAATAGAACACTTAAGGAGGACTTTAAAAGAGCAAAGCAAGAAGATATCAAGGGAACAGGACATAAATCAAATCAGAAACATCTCAAGAACAGTGGGGCTTGATACATCCCATTAAGCCACCTCTTGCCAACCATATTTGAAAGCAGCCTTGGAAAGACGAGCTTTAAAGAACATATTGCTGACTAGGCTCTTAACACAGCCCATATCAGAATATAGGTCCCACTGGAAAAAAATTCCCCTAGGTCATGGGCAGTGCAGGCTGTGCCAATATCACTCTGAATCGGCAGTGCACATTGAATGTTGTTGCTCAGCACTCCTGCTTCAGAGGTGAGTCTACTTAAGGGCAATTGTTCTGCAAAATGCGATAAGAGCATGCAAAGAGGTGTTGTCATATATTTTTACAACAGTTGACCCAATAGAACTGGCACAGATTGGCAAGTTCTTTGCTGAAGCTGGGAGGCTCCTGCGAGATGTCAGCCCACCCACAGGGACTGCCACTTGAGAATTTTAAGTATGAGCTTGAGAATGACCTTGATGGATATGGCTTGACAATCTGGTACTTGGCACTTTGAAAGAAATGATTGGTTATGAGCAGGGCCGCAACTATTTTATGTTTTAACAACAAGCTATGTTTATTTCACAAATCTTGGAATTAGTATGTGGCACTACAATGATAAAGCATCCTCGTTCTCCAAGCGGATGCCCCAAGGCGGGCTTCGTCTAGATTCACTTGGCCAGTTTTGAGATCAGGGCACTTTGTACTTTGACTACTATTCATGTTTAAAGAGCGTTCTTGCACCAGCGTGTGCCACTTTAGTGAACAGTTTCAGAACTTGGCTACTTGTACCCTGTAAATATATGCATGTCTTTAAATTTCTTTTGCATCAGCACGTGGCACTTTAGTGAATGGTCCTTCAATTCGGACTACTTAGCACTCCGAACTTAGAATATTATGCTCACCTGCTACTTAAAACACCTGAAATGTTTACTTTTACTGTGCTTTTTCTTTCGAGATGTTCAATTCTATAACTATAAGTATGTGTTCAAATCGCTCTTGCACATGCACGTGGCACTTTAATGAATGGTACTTTAATTCTGACAAGTTAGCACTTTGAATTTTGACCTCTATGCCTGCCTGCACTTAAATCATACTTGATAATGTTTACTCTCATTGGTCTTTAACATTTTTGTGATGTTTAATTTTTTATATATATATATATTCACTGAAAAAACCATAGGTTTCAGACACGTTATAGTTAGAAATTAGCATTTAAAAACCTTTGAAATTCACTGAAAAAACCATAGGTTTTAGGGACAGTTATAGTTAGTTGGACATTTCACTCGTACAAAACCATAGAAATTCCCCTGTTATAGTTAGTTCAGCTAACTATAACTCGCGCACCCGCAATGCACTGCTGATGACGTCACATATTACATCACTCATGACATGGTCAGTGACATCACTGATGACATAAATGATGACATCTCAAATGACATCACTGATGACATCATCCAGTGACTGTGTGTTTCTGTAAAGTTTAAAAATGTTTAATATATATAGGGAAAGGCGTATTGAAGAATGAGTGGGTGTTTAAGTGTCTGAATGGATGATTTAGTACGTGCGTGACTGACTCTACAAGTGAGTGATTAAACGTATCTTACTGAATGCATGGGTTAGTGACTAAACTGTGTGAATGTCTGTATCCGTCTGTTTGTTGGTGTGTAAGTGGATGCATGGATTTGCGAATAGCTACATGAGTGTCTATATGGGTTATTGATTGGTTCTCTGAGTATCTGTATGGCTGCCTGAGTGTTTGTGTGGGTGGGGTGTGTGTGACTCTGTACATAGATGTGTGAGTGGGTGATTCACTGGGTGCATGATTTCAAGAGTGCATCTGTGATGGACTGCTTGGGTGGGTGAGTGTGTGTATGGGTGTGTTAGTGAGTGAATGTATATCTCAGTGGTACATGTGCGAGTAACTACATATGTAAAAGGCAGTATATATGTGTGTTAGAGTATTTAAATGGCTATTATTGAGAGTGTGTGATTGTGAGAGTGGCTGTATGGATGCGTGTGTGCTTGTATCAGTTATTGTATAAGAGCGTAAGAATGTGCTAGTATTTGTATGAGTAAGTGAGCTGGTGTGTGTATAACTGTATAGGTGAGTAAATGGGTGTGTGATTAATGTTTTGCATGACTGACTAGGTGTGTGAGTACCTCTATGGATGAGTGGCGGTGTGTGAGTGTTTATATAGGTTTATGAGTGCATATGATAGTCCTGTACTGAGTGACTGTAAGTATGAGTGACTGTACGGGTGAGTGAGTAGATGTGTGTGTGTAGACCTAAGAATCAGTGAGTGGGTATGTAGTTATTGGTATTGGAGTGTGTATGGTTTTGAGAATGGCAGTCTGTAATTTAGAGTGGGTGTATCAAAAGCTATATTAGGGTGTGAGAAGATGCATGAAATTATCACATGGATGATGTCATCAGTGATGTCATTTGAGATGTCATCAGTGATGTCATCAGTGATGTCACTGACCATGTCATGAGTGATGTAATATGTGACGTCATCAGCAGTGCATTGCGGGGCGCGAGTTATAGTTAGCTGAACTAACTATAACGGGGGAATTTCTATGGTTTTGTACGAGTGAAATGTCCAACTAACTATAACTGTCCCTAAAACCTATGGTTTTTTCAGTGAATTTCAAAGGTTTTTAAATGCTAATTTCTAACTATAACGTGCCTGAAACCTATGATTTTTAAGTGAATTTCAAAGGTTTTTTAAATGCTAGTTTCTAACTATGCCTACAGAAGTAGGACATGTGAAGAAAGAAGAAAAAACGCGCAGAAAGAAGCAAAAGAAATGCAGAAAGAAGCAACAGAGGAGCAGAAAGAGGCCATGTTGCAAAAATCATCCTGTGCCCACAACTTTTTCAGACGGGTACTGGTGGTAACTGACTCTGACTAACCAGAGTCAGTGCTATGCTAAAAGACACTTAGAATACAGTGAAAACACCTACATACACTAGGGAACACTATGCGTTGGGGTACTCCTGTGATTAGCATGACCTCCTCTGTAAGTCCCTAGTACATAATAGGGCAGGGGATTAAAACTACCTCTTAAAACGCGTGTGCAGAACGCGCCCCGTGGCGCGTTTTAAGTTGCGGGATTAAGTCCCCTTGAATCCTGAGGGTCCCTGGGGCCCAACTAGCCCCCCAGGTACCTACAGTTAGGACCACAGAGCTGAGTTGCAGAGAGGCGTTCCGAGGCCACGCACCTTTTTTCACCTCTCTGCAACGCAACTCTGTTGTGCTTACTGAAGGTACCTGGTGGGCTAGTTGGCCCCCAGGATTCAAAGGGAATTAACTCCCCAACTTAAAACGCACCACAGGGCGTGTTTGCGCACATGTCACCTGAGGCCCCGCCCCTCCCTTCACCACTGTGCAAACGCGCCCCGTGGGGCGTTTTAAGTTGGGGGATTAGGTCACCTTGAATCCTGAGAGTCCCTGGGGCCCAACTAGCCCACCAGGTACTTCCAGTAAGCACCACAGGCCTGCATTGCATCGCCTGTAACAAATTGTGCAGTTGTGTTTAGGTAGTGAAGAGGGTCGTGCTGGGGGTAGTGTTTTAGGGTTTAGGGTAGTGCAGTGGTGTTTGAGTAGTGTAGGGGGTCATGCTGGGGGTAGATTTAGGGTTTAGGGTAGTGCAGTGGCGTTTGGGTAGTGTAGGGAGTCATGCTGGGGGGAGTGTTTTAGGGTTTAGGGTAGTACAGTGGTGCTTGGGTAGTGTAGGGGGTCGTGCTGGGGTTAGTGTTTTAGGGTTCTAGGGTTTAGGGTAGTGCAGTGGTGTTTGGGTAGTGTAGGGGATACTGCTGGGGGTAGTGTTTCAGGGTTTAGGGTAGTGCAATGGTGTTTGGGTAGTGTAGGGGGTACTGCTGGGGGTAGTGTTTTAGGGTTTAGGGTAGTGCAGTGGTGTTTGGGTAGCGTAGGGGGTACTGCTGGGGGTAGTGTTTTATGGTTTAGGGTAGTGCAGTGGTGTTTGGGTAGTGTATGGGTTCGTGCTGGGGGTAGTTTTTTAGGGTTTAGGGTAGTGCAGTGGTATTTGTGTAGTGTAGGAGGTCGTGTTTTAGGGTTTAGGGTAGTGCAGTGGTCTTTGAGTAGTGTAGGGAGTCGTGCGGGGTATTGTTTTAGAGTTTAGGGTAGTGCAGTGGTCTTTCGGTAGTGTAGGGGGTTGTGCGGGGGGTAGTGTTTTAGGGATTTGGGTAGTGCATTGGTATTTGGGTAGTGTAGGGGGTCATGCTGGGGGTAGTGTTTTAGGGTTTAGGGCAGTGCAGTGGTGTTTAGGTAGTGTAGGGGGTCGTGCTGGGGGAGTGTTTTAAGGTTTAGGGCAGTGCAGTGGTGTTCGGGTAGTGTAGGGGGTCGTGCTGGGGGAGTGTTTTAGGGATTAGGGCAGTGCAGTCGTGTTCAGGTAGTGTAGGGGGTCGTGCTGGGGGAGTATTTTAGGGTTTAGGGTAGTGCAGTGGTGTTCGGGTAGTGTAGGGGGTCATGCTGGGGGTAGTGTTCTAGGGTTTAGGGCAGTGCAGTGGTGTTCGGGCAGTGTAGGGGGTGGTGCAGGGGGTGGTGTTTCAGGGTTTAGGGCAGTGCAGTGGTGTTCGGGCAGTGTAGGGGGTCGTGCAGGGGGTGGTGTTTCAGGGTTTAGGGCAGTGCAGTGGTGTTCGGGCAGTGTAGGGGGTCGTGCAGGGGTAGCGTTTCAGGGTTTAGGGCAGTGGTGTTCGGGCAGTGTAGGGGGTCATGCTGGGGGTGGTGTTTCAGGGTTTGGGGCAGTGCAGTGGTGTTCGAGCAGTAAAGGGGGTCATGCTGGGGGTGGTGTTTCAGGGTTTAGGGAAGTGCAGTGGTGTTCGGGCAGTGTAGGGGCGGTGCAGGGGTGGTGTTTCAGGGTTTAGGGCAGTGCTGTGGTGTTCGGGCAGTGTAGGGGGTGGTGCAGGGTGTGGTGTTTCAGGGTTTAGGGCAGTGCAGTGGTGTTCGGGCAGTGTAGGGGGTCGTGCAGGGGGTGGTGTTTCAGGGTTTAGGGCAGTTGCAGTGGTGTTCGGGCAGTGTAGGGGGCGGTGCAGGGGATGGTGTTTCAGGGTTTAGGGCAGTACAGTGGTGTTCGGGCATTGTAGGGGGTGGTGCTGGGGCTGGTGTTTCAGGGTTTAGGGCAGTGCAGTGGTGTTCGGGCAGTGTAGGGGGTCGTGCTGGGGCTGGTGTTTCAGGGTTTAGGGCAGTGCAGTGGTGTTCGGGCAGTGTAGGGGTCGTGCTGGGGCTGGTGTTTCAGGGTTTAGGGCAGTGCAGTGGTGTTCGGGCAGTGTAGGGGTCGTGCTGGGGCTGGTGTTTCAGGGTCTAGGGCAGTGCAGTGGTGTTCGGGCAGTGTAGGGGTCTTGCTGGGGCTGGTGTTTCAGAGTCTAGGGCAATGCAGTGGTGTTCGGGCAGTGTAGGGGGTCTTGCTGGGGCTGGTGTTTCAGGGTTTAGGGCAGTGCAGTGGTGTTCGGGCAGTGTAGGGGGTCGTGCTGGGGGTGGTGTTTCAGGGTTTAGGGCAGTGAAGTGGTGTTCGGGCAGTGTAGGGGGTCGTGCTGGGGCTAGTGTTTCAGGGTTTAGGGCAGAGCAATGGTGCTCAGGCAGTGTAGGGGGTTGTGCTGGGGGTGATGTTTCAGGGTTTAGGGCAGTGCACTGGTGTTAGGGCAGTGTAGGGGGTCGTGCTGGGGGTGGTGTTTCATGGTTTAGTGCAGTGGTGTTCCGGCAGTGTAGGGGGTCGTGCAGGGGGTGGTGTTTCAGGGTTTAGTGCAGTGGTGTTCGGGCAGTGTAGGGGGTCATGCTGGGGTGGTGTTTCAGGGTTTAGGGCAGTGCAGTATAGTTAGGGCAGTGTAGGGTCTCGAGCTGAGGGGTGGTGTTTCAGGGTTTAGGGCAGTGCAGTAGTGTTTGGGCAGTGTAGGGGCTCGTGCAGGGGGTGGTGTTTCAGGGTTTAGGGCAGTGCAGTGGTGTTCGGCCAGTGTAGGTAGTCTTGCTGGGGGTGGTGTTTCAGGGTTTAGGGCAGTGCTGTAGTTTTCGGGCAGTGTAGGCGGTCGTGCTGGGGCTGGTGTTTCAGGGTTTAGGGCAGTGCAGTGGTGTTCGGGCAGTGTACGGGGTTGTGCTGGGGCTGGTGTTTCAGGGTTTAGGGCAGTGCAGTGGTGTGCGGGCAGTGTACGGGGTTGTGCTGGGGCTGGTGTTTCAGGGTTTAGGGCAGTGCAGTGGTGTTCGGGCAGTGTAGGGGTCGTGCTGGGGGTGGTGTTTCAGGGTTTAGGGCAGTGCAGTGGTGTTCGGGCAGTGTAGGGGGTCGTGCTGTGGCTGGTGTTTCAGGGTTTAGGGCAGTGCAGTGGTGTTCGGGCAGTGTAGGGGGTCGTGCTGGGGCTGGTGTTTCAGGGTTTTGGGCAGAGCCGTGGTGTTCGGGCAGTGTAGGGGGTCGTGCTGGGGGTGGTGTTTCAGGGTTTAGGGCAGTGCAGTGGTGTTCGGGCAGTGTAGGGGGTCTTGCTGGGGGTGGTGTTTCAGGGTTTAGGGCAGTGCAGTGGTGTTCGGGCAGTGTAGGGGGTCTTGCTGGGGGTGGTGTTTCAGGGTTTAGGGCAGTGGTGTTCGGGCAGTGTAGGGGTCTTGCTGGGGGTGATGTTTCAGGGTTTAGGGCAGTGCAGTGGTGTTCGGGCAGTGTAGGGGGTCTTGCTGGGGGTAGTGTTTCAGGGTTTAGGGCGGTGCAGTGGTGTTCGTGCAGTGTAGGGGGTCGTGCTGGGGATGGTGTTTCAGGGTTTAGGGCAGTGCAGTAGTTTTCGGGCAGTGTAGGGGGTCGTGCAGGGGGTGGTGTTTCAGGGTTTAGGGCAGTGCAGTGGTGTTCTGGAAGTGTAGGGGGTCATGCTGGGGGTGGGGTTTCAGGGTTTAGGGCAGTACAGTGGTGTTTGGGCAGTGTAGGGGGTCGTGCTGGGGCTGGTGTTTCAGGGTTTAGGGCAGTGCCGTGGTGTTCGGGCAGTGTAGGGGGTCTTGCTGGGGGTGGTGTTTCAGGGTTTAGGGCAGTGGTGTTCGGGCAGTGTAGGGGGTCTTGCTGGGGGTGATGTTTCAGGGTTTAGGGCAGTGCAGTGGTGTTCGGGCAGTGTAGGGGGTCTTGCTGGGGGTAGTGTTTCAGGGTTTAGGGCAGTGCAGTGGTGTTTGTGCAGTATAGGGGGTCGTGCTGGGGATGGTGTTTCTGGGTTTAGGGCAGTGCAGTAGTGTTCGAGCAGTGTAGGGGGTTGTGCAGGGGTGGTGTTTCAGGGTTTAGGGCAGTGCAGTGGTGTTCGGGCAGTGTAGGGGTCGTGCTGGGGGTGGTGTTTCAGGGTTTAGGGCAGTGCAGTGGTGTTCGGGCAGTGTAGGGGGTCATGCACGGGGTGGTGTTTCAGGGTTTAGGGCAGTGCAGTGGTGTTCGGGCAGTGTAGGGTGTTGTGCTGGGGCTGGTGTTTCAGGGTTCAGGGCAGTGCAGTGGTGTTCAGGCAGTGTACGGGGTCATGCTGAGGCTGGTGTTTCACGGTTTAGGGCAGTGCAGTGTTGTTCGGGCAGTGTAGGGGGTCGTGCTGGGGCTGGTGTTACAGGGTTTAGCGGCAGTGCAGTGGTGTTCGGGCAGTGTAGGCGGTCGTGCTGGGGCTGGTGTTTCAGGGTTTAGGGCAGTGCAGTGGTGTTCGGGCAGTGTAGGGGGTCGTGCTGGGGCTGGTGTTTCAGGGTTTAGGGCAGTGCAGTGGTGCTCGGGCAGTGTAGGGGGTCGTGCTGGGGGTGATGTTTCAGGGTTTAGGGTAGTGCAGTGGTGTTCGGGCTGTGTAGGGGGTCGTGCAGGGGCTGGTGTTTCAAGGTTTAGGGCAGTGCAGTGGTGTTCGGGCAGTGTAAGGGGTCGTGCTGGGGCTGGTGTTTCAGGGTTTTGGGCAGAGCAGTGGTGTTCGGGAAGTGTAGGGGGTCATGCTGGGGGTAGTGTTTCAGGGTTTAGGGCAGTGCAGTGGTGTTCGGGCAGTGTAGGGGGTCGTGCTGGGGGTGGTGTTTCAGGGTTTAGGTCAGTGGTGTTCGGGCAGTGTAGGGGGTCTTGCTGGCGGTGATGTTTCAGGGTTTAGGGCAGTGCAGTGGTGTTCGGGCAGTGTAGGGGTCTTGCTGGGGGTAGTGTTTCAGGGTTTAGGGCAGTGCAGTGGTGTTCGGTGTAGGAAGGTGGAATCTGACTATATGGTTGCCCCCACTTTTTTATGGTGTTTTGCTGGTTTATGACTTAGTTGGACTGGGATCCTGCTATTCAGGGCCCCAGTCTATCTGCTTTCTCTGTAAAAGGTTTCCATGTGCCTTAGGCACATCTCTGATTGGAATCTGGAGTGCCCTTATAAGTCCCTAGTATATGGTATACTATGTACCAAGGGCATAGGTACCTCAGAGGCCTACCAGGGGCTGCAGCATGTATTATGCCACCCCTGGAAGGCCATCCAAACTGACACCACAGGTTTGCTACTGCAGCCTGGGTAGGGTGGTGCATGCACCCCTTACTGTGATATAGGTTACCTATATCACTAAATACATACACACATATAAACCTATAAGTCACTCCTGAGGCAGGCCTTATCAATCCTAAAGGCAGAGTGCATGGTTCCTATGTGAGAGGGTGCCCCTGCATGAGCAGGGCCCCTCTGCAGCGTTCGGAGACCATCTCTGATGCTGTTTGTAGTGCAGCCTGACCATATACTCTTAAGCGCATTATATCCTCGCGGTAAAATGCTAACTTTGGAATGGCTGCACCTAAACATGTCGTGTTTGGTGTCAAACATCTTGGAATACTACCCCCCGCCAATCCTGGCGGCGGGGGTAGCATTCCACCCTTCTAGAGGGAAAGACATGTTAACTCTGGCTTACCCGGTAACTTCTTTCTGAAGCCCTGGCATCACAAAATGGATGCTGCTGCCACAGACACAAGTCTGGCCTCCTGCTGCTGGACGAAACTCCGGCAGGGGAGGCCTGGACAATAGGTTTCCTGTTGCAGGGAGGTGTGACCACCTCCCCAGACAGGATAATGTGTATTGGGGCTGGGTGGGTGCACTCTTAGAGTGCTTTGAAGTCCTGCACTGGGGGAGCAAAAGGCTCCTCTGTGCATATGCCAGTTCAAACCAGCTCAGGGGCTACCTGCCCCTGCTCTGGTGCGAAACTGGACAAAGGGAAGTGGGTGTAGCCACCCCTCCCTTGACCCTCCCATAGGTGGGGTCATAGAGCTAGTCCATCCCCTCTTTTAGTATAAGAGGGGGAACCTTGCCATTGCAAGGCAGATAACCCCTGGACGACGCTCTACAGAAGAATCCTGGCCCTTCGACGTTCCACTACCTTTGGAAGACAGAAGAATCTCCCTTGGAGTCAAGGAGTGACTCCCCTGCTTGGCAGGCACCAAAACGACAACGACGGTCGCAAACTACGCCGCTCCCGCCGGAGTCCGAAGTCCCTGCAGCCCAAGAAGTGGATTTCCTGACCTCTCCCAGGCCATCGTGAGTCCCCAGCGAAGCTGAGGCAAGTGGACCCCACGAGTAACGAGGAACCGCGACCCCTGGGTACCGTGCACTATTGTCGAGTGTAACCCCTTCACAACGTTCTACGAACTTGGGCTTTGGACCACGTGTGGTCCCGACCTCCAGCAGGAATCCCTCCGAAGATCAGAGGCCTACACCGTCCCGAGTGACCGTGGGCCCCTGTTGAGTGATTCCGCCCGAGGTGTCTTTGCGATCCCTTGCCCGCCGGCTTGTGGGTCCCCAAAAGACTTCTTAAAGAAACCAAAGGGCTCCCTGGTTGCTCCAGGCCTGCCCTGACTTACCCTCGCTGGGTGAGTCCCTCAGACCTTGCTGGTCTGTGCCATCGACTTTTCTTCATCTCCCCGAGACTTGCTGTTGCCAAGGCTTGTTGGCTCCAATCGAGTTGCCGACACCGCAGTAAGCTGCAGACTTCGTGGGACACACAGAATCCAGCTCCTGGTCGTCGTCGACGCCTCCTGGACCTCGTGGCTGAAGAGTCAAGGCACCCGCAACGGACCTGAATCAACCGACGACGGTGGGCATCCATCTTCCTTGCCCCGAGTCACTGCCAAGTGACTTTGAACACTGTCCCCTCTGCTTTCAGGTCATCCTTCTTCAGAATCCAGGCTTGGATTCCACCGGACACTTCTTCAGCTCCCGCAAGCAGCAAGTCTTCTTTGTTCGCCATTGAAAACGACGCCGTGACCCGACACCAAAGGACACCTATGCACCCGGCTTCCCTGGGTGAGGTAACTCCAGCACTACGGTGCTCCTGTGGGTGTGGGCCCTAGAACTACTTACCCTGTAAGTGACTTGCTTGTAGGTTCTCCCGAAGTATCCTAGAACTCTTAATTTCCAACCGCGACTTGCCCCATTGAAGTTAACGGCGATCCGCGCCTGTGTATCCACACTGCACGCGGCCCCCGTGGGTCCTTTACTTACCTGCCTTGGGTGGTTTCGTGAGGCCCCAGCACTTCTGAAGGCCCTAGGCCTTGTCTCCCTGCAAGTCGTTGTAGCTAAGTCCTCTTTTAGTATATGGTCTGGTACGCCCCTAGGGCCCCAGCCATATTTTCTGCTTAACTTATTGTGAAACGTTGATTTGTGCATATGTTTGTCTTCTAATCTCATAAAGAGATTAGTAGAGAGTTATTTAGAAATAAATACATATATATTTGATATATATACCTGTGTGGTGTCTTTTCATTTGGTGATTCAAGAGATTATATGGTAAAACAAGCTGCTTTACATTCCTTCGAGACTTAGCCTGAAGGCTGCTCTCCACAGCTACCACTAGGATAGCTTTCTTTAAAAGGTTGTCTTAAACCTATCTACCATAAGAGTCGATTTGCCCTGGTGCAAGGTGTCCACTTTAATTAGTGAACAGCATATACCAGGCCAACTTCTCACATTCGGGCAGTATAGGGTGTCATGCTGGGGGTGGTGTTTCAGGGTTTAGGGCAGTGCAGTGGTGTTCGGGCAGTGTAGGGGGTCGTGAAGGGGGTGGTGTTACAGGGTTTAGGGCAGTGCAGTGGTGTTCGGGCAGTGTAGGGGGTCGTGCTAGGGGTGGTGTTTCAGGGTTTAGGGCAGTGCAGTGGTGTTCGGGCAGTGTAGGGGGTCATGCAGGGGCTGGTGTTTCAGGGTTTAGGGCAGTGCAGTGGTGTTCGGGCAGTGTAGGGGGTCGTGCTGGGGTAGTGTTTTAGGGTTTAGGGTAGTGCAGTGGTGCTTGTGTAGTGTAGGGGGTCGTGCTGGGGGTAGTGTTTTAGGGTAGTGCAGTGGTGTTTGTGTAGTGTAGGGGGTCATGTTTTAGGGTAGTGCAGTAGTGTTTGGGTAGTGTAGGGGGTCGTGCTGGGGGTAGTGTTTTAGAATTTAGGTTAGTGCAGTGGTGTTTGGGTAGTGTAGGGGGTCGTGCTTGGGGTAGTGTTTTAGGGTTTAGGGTAGTGCAGTGGTGCTTGTGTAGTGTAGGGGGTCGTGCTGGGGGTAGTGTTTTAGGGTTTAGGGTAGTGCAGTGGTGTTTGTGTAGTGTAGGGGGTCATATTTTAGGGTAGTGCAGTGGTGTTTGGGTAGTGTAGGGGTCGTGCTGGTGGTAGTGTTTTAGGATTTAGGTTAGTGCAGTGGTGTTTGGGTAGTGTAGGGGGTCGTGCTGGGGGTAGTATTTTAGGGTTTAGGATAGTGCAGTGGTGCTTGTGTAGTGTAGGGGGTCATGCTGGGGGTAGTGTTTTAGGGTTTAAGGTAGTGCAGTGGTGTTTTTGTAGTGTAGGGGGTCATGTTTTAAGATGCAATGCTCCAATACCTGACCAGTCTGCACTACATAAAACTGCAAAAAAACTAAAAATAAAAAGTGTTTTGCACACTTTTGTCATTGGGCTATATGTGGGCTACATCTGGGTAATATTTGTGCTACATTTGGGCTCTTTTTCACTGGTGGCCATCTTGGAAGACTTCTTTGTTATGAAGTTTCCTAATTTCTTCATTTACTGCAGTCTCCTCAGTAGGAAATGCTTTCAGTTTTTTACTTTGATTCCATCAAAAGGCATTCAGATGTGTTTCACATCTGCCATAAATTCAGAATGTTAGCACTCTAGTTGCTCATTAGATCACTGGAGTAAAGCTACTGCTCACCAGGGAGTTAACTGGTAGTCTGCTGCTGGTATTGAAAGTGATTGTTTCAGTCTGCATGTCAGAATTTTCTAATGAAATAGAAGAGGATTTGAGATCTCACTTAAAACATGCCCTAATTTTTCTTTCTGCAGCACTAACCATAATTTCTATTTCAAAAAGAACCCCTCATTTTGTTCCTTTTTAAATTAAATGTTTTAAGTGTTACCGGTTTATTCCAATCAAGATGGCTTCAGGTGTGCCATACTTTTGTCATAATTAAGGCTGTTAGCGCTCTAGTTGTTCTTTAGAACACTCTGGGAAGCTGCAGCAGAACACAAAGGCATCAACTGGCAGGCTGCTCCTGTTGAAATATAACAGGAAGATATTTGAGATCACACTTGAAATATGTCCTAATTTTTTCTTTCTACAGCACTAACCATAATTTCTATGACAAAATGAACCCCATCATTTTGTTCCTTTTTAAATTAAATGTTTTAAGTGTTACCAGTTTATTCCAATCAAGATGGCTTCAGGTGTGCCATACTTTTGTCATAAGTAAGGCTGTTAGCACTCTAGTTGTTCTTTAGAACACTCTGGGAAGCTGCAGTAGAACACAAAGGCATCAACTGGCAGGCTGCTCCTGTTGAAATATAACAGGAAGATATTTGAGATCACACTTGAAACATGTCCTAATTTTTCTTTCTACAGCACTAACCATAATTTCTATGACAAAATGAACCCCATCATTTTGTTCCTTTTTAAATTAAATGTTTTAAGTGTTACCAGTTTATTCCAATCAAGATTGCTTCAGGTGTGCCATACTTTTGTCATAAGTAAGGCTGTTAGCACTCTAGTTGTTCTTTAGAACACTCTGGGAAGCTGCAGTAGAACACAAAGGCATCAACTGGCAGGCTGCTCCTGTTGAAATATAACAGGAAGATATTTGAGATCACACTTGAAACATGTCCTAATTTTTCTTTCTACAGCACTAACCATAATTTCTATGACAAAATGAACCCCATCATTTTGTTCCTTTTTAAATTAAATTGTTTAAGTGTTACCAGTTTATTCCAATCAAGATGGCTTCAAGTGTGCCATACTTTTGTCATAAGTAAGGCTGTTAGCACTCTAGTTGTACTTTAGAACACTCTGGGAAGCTGCAGTAGAACACAAAGGAATCAACTGACAGTCTCTGCCCTTGTTGGATGTACATGTTTTACTGAGAATGTCAGACTTCATTCTCACATGAGTGAGAAAGATAATGTGAATTTACAGAAAATATGCTCTCATTTTAGCTTCTGGAGCACCTTCCAAACCTCCATGGGACAAGCATGAGAAAATAGTGTTCTCTCAAACATGATTCATGATATCCCAGCAGAAGGTTTTTCACATGGTAAAATCACCTTAGAATACACCACAATTCCTAAAATTAGTATGGTACCATCAACAAATAAATTCTAATGTAACTAAAGCCTGTTATCACCCTTTATAGTTCTCCTTTTGGTGACCCTCAAAATCTTCTATTCACTACAATGCATTTCAATGAGGTACTATCATTTATATTGGTCCCAAGATGGCTGCCAGCAATTCCAGGATGAAGTGCTGACAGCCAATCAGATCTCACGATGACATGTGTGGTTAGGCTCCGCCCAGAATATATATGTGACTTTACTTTTGATTTTCTCAGGAACTACTGAACGGATTTACACCATTTAAGCAAAAGGCACGACACTGAACCAAGGGCTACCTCTTTGCCAAATTTGGTGTAATTCCGTTCAGCAGTTCGGGCTGTAGCTGCGACTAAAGGTTCCTATGGAAAAATGAATGGGGAAAACGCATTTTGGGACCCCCTTTTTTCTCGGCCCCGCTTGACGTATCACCCCGAGACTTTAAGGATAGGAGCGGACTGGAGTGCCCTAACAAGTTGGAAACTTTCGCGAAGATTCGTCAACCGGCGCCAACGTTATTTCAAATAGAATGTCGCGGATTTCCTATGGATAATAGGTTTTAACTATAACTATCTACTGGCGACCGCCAGTAGATAATATATATATATATATATATATATATATATATATTCACTGAAAAAACCATAGGTTTTAGGGACAGTTATAGTTAGTTGGACATTTCACTCGTACAAAACCATAGAAATTCCCCGTTATAGTTAGTTCAGCTAACTATAACTCGCGCCCCGCAATGCACTGCTGATGACGTCACATATTACATCACTCATGACATGGTCAGTGACATCACTGATGACATCATCCAGTGACTGTGTGTTTCTGTAAAGTTTATATATGTTTAATATATATAGGGAAAGGCGTATTGAAGAATGAGTGGGTGTATAAGTGTCTGAATGGATGATTTAGTACGTGAGTGACTGACTCTACAAGTGAGTGATTAAATGTATCTTACTGAATGCATGGGTTAGTGACTAAAATGTGTGAATGTCTGTATCCGTCTGTCTGTTGGTTTGTAAGCGGCTGCATGGCTTTCTGAATAGCTACATGAGTGCCTACATGGGTTATTGATTGATTGTCTGAGTATCTGTATGGGTGCCTGAGTGTTTGTGTGGGTGGGGTGTGTGTGACTCTGTGCATAGATGTGTGAGTTGGTGATTCACTGGGTGCATGGTTTCAAGAGTGCATCTGTGATGGACTGTATGGGTGGGTGAGTGTGTGTATGGGTGTGTTAGTGATTGAATGTATATCTCAGTGGTACATGTGTGAGTAACTACATATGTGAAAGGCAGTATATATGTGTGTTGGAGTATGTAAATGGCTATAAGTGAAGCAAGCCACATGC